>CM021765.1:31357537-31502976 GCA_011076525.1 Nettapus auritus | reverse complement strand
AAAAAAAAAAAAAAAAAAAAAAAAAAAAAAAACACTCTTTTGCTTGCACCATGTCTCATATCTACATTTCTGCTTCCATTCTTTCATGATACTTTTGCTTTACTTACAATTTGTCACCAGTGCTGCTGCCTTCATCTAATTGCTTTAAGGGGTAAACCCTTGTTATATTCTTGTGGAAAAAGGAAAGTATAGGTCTTGCTGAAGTCTAGCCTCGCCAGAATTTTTCCATCTGCAATAGTGAAATGTTAAACATTCCTGCACTAAATATTTTCTAGGAGGTGTCCCAAAGAAGGCAAAGAACAGAATTGCTGTTCAGTCTTGTACATTTACCACAAATTTATACCTGTAGGTTAAGATTTTTCAGAAAGACCTAGTGAGGTTCTGTCTCTGTTCCTGTTTGCCATTGATTTCAGAAGGAGAGGTAAGGCAGAATTGTCTGGTTCTGTTTTTTCATTTCCTGCTGTTCTTGTATTTTCACTTGTTGGTTAGCCTCAGCCATCTGTCTCCATTGTATATATCATCAACTGAAAGGTGATAAAAGTTAGGTACGTGTACCAGATCTGCTGTTGCAGGAATGCTTACTGAACAATGCTGTTTGTCAGTCCTGCTCCCTACCCCCTTTGCTTCCCCAGAGCAAATAAATAAGCCAATCATACTTCTCATTGTTTTAATATATGTTCTGATTAATTACAGTGATAATGTTGCTTGAATGAGGGCTGATGGTGAAGTTCTTAGCAGAGCTATATGCAGCCCCTTCAGTGACACGTAAGGCCTATCTTCAGACCTGCACATGAGGTAGCAGAGCCTGCCAAATGGCTGCTGAAAGGAGACAAATAACCATTGTTCTTCTGATTCTCAGGTGGCAACCAGATGCAGTGGACTCAAATCAAGAGCAAGTAAGGCAGGAAGAGTAACTATACAACTGAATTTTTACTGTAATAGAGAGATGAAATAGAACTTATAAAGGAAGTGTTAAATGAGATACCAAATGTGACATGTCATTACTGTTGAAGGCAATCGCATTAATCATCCACTTGTGAAATAGTGACTGTTATTTTTAAATTTTCAAAAATAGCGAACACATGTTAATAGCAACAGAAAACATCTTCAGTTAGCACAAGGCTTGTTTTTGCATCTCACTGGTGTTGTCATATAGCGGTGCTAGCATGTCTGCCGCTGGCTGTCCTGTAGGTTACTGTTGTGTATAATGGTGAGCTTGTCTTCCAGGAGAGCTGAAACCTGGAAGGAAGTAATATCTGGATGACAAGTCACGGCAGCTGAATACAATTTGGGACTTTGACTCAACTATTCATGTTTGAGTTCTCTAAAGTATGACAGTGATCTTATTTTCTGTGAGGCATTTCCCTCTTCTAGCCCATCTCATATTTTTGCCACTGTTCTGTTCATCTTGCTTTCCTCTCATCCTCTTCCACCATGCCACGCAACCTTCTATCAACACACTAAAATCTCTATAATCTCTGTGAACTGGCTTTTATGCAACATGGAGTACAACACAGTTCTCCAGTGCCTTGATTATACTCTTATGGAAAATGGGAAGATGGTAGCCTCCTCAATATAAGCCATGTTGACTTGTCCAAAATTGGAGTCAGCTTTGGTTCCTTGCTATGAAACTCAAACTCGAGTATTACCTGTGCCCAGATTTTCCTTTTCAAATTATATGATTAGGATTTTTTAGGCTCTACACTGAACTTCTATGAAAGGCTGCTGTTTCATTAGTTCTCCTCAGGCTCGAGATTTTTATATGGCATCAGGAATCTTCACATTGCTTATAGTAGCCAAGTATTGGAGTCATCTCCAGATCAGACATATATTTCTTTTGAAAGAAAATGGATCAGACTTTGTCTAGAAACAAAATCTTGTACTCCTTTCATGGGGAGAAACATCTGTTCAGAGCAATGAAGTCACCCAAAAGATTCAGACAATGACAGTTCATATCTGAATGTGTCTGATTCCACTGCACATTCTCACATACTGATACTCTTACTGTAGCTATACAATTTTTAAATTAATTTATTTATTTTTAAAGAAGCAGTCTCCAGAACAAACAGGAAAGCAAGAAGTATTCTGTCACCTCCTGTTCAGATGTGACAGGTCTTCTGGGTAGATTTGTGAGCACTGGCTAACTCCCTGGAGAACTAAGGAATTGTACTTTAAAAGGCAATCTAAGTGTGCTTACATCACTTACTAAATCTCTACAGTAGAATTGTCCTCTATAAATTCTAAACTAATTATTGTTTAATACATTTTACATTTTTAGAGACAAAATGTAATTTGAAAATGCAGGACAAGTAATTATGTAAAGCACAATCAGTCATTAACAGAAAAAAGTTTAAAAGTTTGGGTTTTTTGTTTGTTTGTTTTGGTTGGTTGCCTTTTTTGTTTTGTTTTGTTTTTGTTTTTGTTTTTTTTCTTTAATGAGGGCACCTGAAGTAACACCTGTGGAATGTAGTATTTTGTGCATTGAATTATTATCTGAGTATTCCCTTAAAAAAGACTTGGGTATAAGTGAGTACCCAACAGGATCTAAAGGTATAAGTAAAGTAAAAGCCAAATCCTGCAGTTCCTAAGACAAAGTGGCAGCTGTTTTGTCTATTCTGTTTTTTCTTGTATTATTATAATAGCTAAGATCCTATTAGAGGGTTTAATCATATGTGGTATCTAGGTAAAACAAAGACAAGGTTGCTGACTGGAAAAGCTTATAATCTCATTACAAGATGTATGTAGACAAATCGGGTATAAAAGGCACAGTGAAACCCTGCTGAGTATCATGGTAGGTGGGGATCTGAGCTTATTTTTCAAATGCTCTGTAGTTGGCATCAAAAATGATGCCAGGCTTTAGGCAGTGATGGACAAAATTGTGGTGTTCATCCTGAGCAGGAGACATGACAAGGCCTTTCTAGAAGGACCTGGTTTTCTGATTTGGTTGTGCTGAGCTTGAGATAGTGGGCAGTGCTTTGATGAGATGCCAGAGTTATAGACCAAGTTAAAAGACTTACTCACAAATCTAACTAGAATAAATAAATGAAATTCTGTGGGTGATCATTAAGTGGAATTTCAAGAGTTCTGGTTTTGATTTTTCCAACAGCTGTGCAGAGTATGGTTGTTCATCTGCCATCTAGGCAGATTACTGCTTCGGTGAGAGGTATCCCTCATTAACACCACAGCCAGTTGCACAAGACAAAGAAATTCAGACCACATGGAGGCAATTCTTAGTACTGTCTAAAATGCCTCTGTAGTATCATCAGTAGAACTGGACTTGTGCAGACAAGAAATCAGCTTCCCTTCAGCATCTGCCCTGATGAGACTGTCTTTAATATACTGGAAAAGGTTTGTTTTGTGTTTTTGTAGTTGTTTTGTTTTGTTATTTAATTGGGATGTCTTTATTTGTAAGGATATATTAACACACACAATCCTGGTAGATGCCAGGTAGATCCTCTCATAGCAGTTTTAGCTTTCTGCTCTCTACATCAGCCCTAGAATGTCCTTCTTTATTTCTTCTTCATCTCTTGTATTTCCATGTATATATGTGTATGTACTTAGTTTCTCATTTGTATCTACCTCCTAAATACGTATTTACTCTACTTAGTGTTGGTGAGGCTGAACCTGTGTCCCGTTCAGTTCAGTACAAGAGAGACAAGAGACATGGACATAGTGGGGAGAGTCCAACGTAGACCATGAAGATCTTTGAGGGAGTGGAGCACCTCTCCTGTGAGGAAGTCTGAGAGAGCTGGAGCTGCTTAGCCTGGAGGAGAGGAGGCTCAGGAGGGATCTCATCAATGTCCATAAATACCTGAAGGGACGGTACAAAGAAGATACATCCAGGCTCTTTTCAGTGGTGCCCAGTGCCAGGACTAGAGGCAATGGGCACAAACTGGAACACAGGAGGTTCCCTCTGAACATCAGGAAGCACGCCCTTTACTGTGAGTGTGACAGAGCATTAGCACAGCTAACCCAAAGTGGTTGTGGAGTCTTCTTCCTTGGAACTCTTCGAAAGCCGCCTGGATATGGCCCTGGGCAGCCTGCTCTGGGTGTCCCTGCTTGGGCAGAGGCTGGGGTATGTGGGCTCCTGAAGGCCTGCCAGCCTCAGTCATTCTGGGGTTCTGTGATACGATTCAACATGCCTGCGAAGAAATTACTCAGAAACTGGGCATTTTTCTGTTATCCTTCAGATGACAGATGAAAGTTGTAACAAAATTATTATCTTAAAAAAAGACAGACAAAGGCTGCCTTTCTGTGGAGCACAGACCACCTAATCATGTCAGAAAGGATGTGGGCATGGAGTGTGGACAGGTTAGATGACCTCAAACAAACTGCTGCTGTCTTTCACTGTTCTCAGCCATTACATTCAGACTTACCTGTTAGGCCATACCATGGTCATACCCTCCAGAGTCCTGTATTCCCACACTGGATTTGGTTTGGAGTCCACTGATGTTCATGTCCATGACACACACCATGGAAAACAAAGTACGGATGGTAGGAAGCTGCTGTGTGTTTGGTTCCTACCCTTCCTGCCAGTCCTTCTGAGCCCAGTTTTCCTCCCTTTCATTTATCTAGTTGCAAAGGCAACTAGCTTTTTAGGACTGTGGTAAGGCAGATCTGCAGACCACATCTGCAAGGAGGACTTAGTTTAATCAAAACAAAACATTTTCTCAACATGAGAAATCTGATATAACACTGAACTTTTCAAATGAAGCTGTGCTCAATGAAGTGACAATGTCTTTAGTGCAACTTCTGTAGTTAGCATATGTCTAACTCTACATGTAAAAATAAATTATACACATGCCTCTTTGAATTCAATCCACTTTCTGACAGTGGTGGATTATTTGTTCTTTTGTAGGCATGGTCCTTTCTGATTGCTTGAGCTAATGGCACAAACATATGTGCTTGTTTTAGTGCAAAATTCCTGACTCTGAATCCAAGAATTCAGTAGGACCCCATCTCAGAGTCTGTGTTACTTCTTGACAGTGGTCTACAAATATAAAGGGAAGGACAGCTTTGTGAAGGCTTTCAACTGGAAAAAAAAAAAAAAAAAAAAAAAAAAAATGTTTCATGCTCAAGCATCACAAGGACCCCTGGGGAGATGCAGCTAGCAGAGAGGTGGCAGGCACAGGAAGAGCTAATTCTAATGCAGCAAAGGAAGTGTTGAAACAACTCGCAACTCAGTAGTGCTCAAAGACATGTTTTATGAGTGTCTTGTGCAATAGTGGTCCCGGTGTACCTCTAATGTAATTTTAAAAGAGCCCAAACAGACTCTTGGGCCAACCAGAGATCATCAAAATGTGGTTTGTCAGACAACTCAAGTAACTACTGTGTTTAACCCTGTAGGACTGGAATTTTTCTGATCTGTTATCTTTGTCATGTTTTAAATTTTCCTGTCCAGTCACAGAAGTGCATGCCAAAAAGGAAAAAAAGAAAAAAAAAAAAAAAAGAAAAGAAAAAGAGAAGATAAAAACCCACACTTTCTAACATTTGTAATATTTGTTGTCATGTTTAGTGGCAAAGCACTGCTTTTGATCACATTTGTGTGTTAAGTCTCTTTATGGATAATATGAATACAGAGACCCTGTTATATGCTTCCCATTTACTGGTTTGTTTTTCAATCTCTTGAAGCCTGGTAAGCTCCAGCTAAGCTACACAAAATGCTCCCTTGAAAGAAAAAGTTAAGAAAATTTAGAATGAAATCCATCAAATAATCCAAAGTCTTCAGCCTTGAAATTAAATATTACTGATAGTAAAAGCATCAAAAAAGGTTTTTTAGTAAGGTTTTTGTGAAACTACATCTGTCAGCTGCAGAGAGAGCCTTAATTTGGTAGGACCTGATGATGGCATGCCTGCCTGAGCATCAGTCTGTGCCGTGGAAGGCACCAGGAGTCCTGTCAGGCTGATCCTTGTAGAATTTTACTGCTATGAAAAAAACCAAACAGATGAATCCTAGTTACCAGTGTTATGGAATGACTTTGAACAATAGTAATAAAGTCCAGCTTTTTACTGCAGTTTTATGTTTTTAAAAGAACCTGACATATGGGAAATATTACTTTAGCCAATGTTGAGACAAGTGCTAGAATTTCTGTGTAAAATGATTACAGGATGTTTTTTTCAACTAGTATATAAAAAAAAAAATGTTCGTATTTATTTTGAGATTTAAAGTTCTTATGGATTTTTATTCTACACATGCAATCCACAGAAAATGTATGGAAAAAATGTCCTCTCCATGAGCCTCCAATCATGTGGAATGTGCTACAAATGAAGCCACTTTACAGATGTCTTGAATTGTAAGGACCAAGTTGTTCTTGACCACATGCAAATTTATTGAGTAGAAGAAAGTCAAGCAGCAAGAGAGTTAAGTGCCATTATACTTTTCCCAGTCAGGAGAGTTAAGCCTTGGGAAGATCATTACCAGAGCATCTCACAGAACGGAGTGGGCACCCAGAAGCAGGAGAACCAGATTCCACAAATAGCGCGTAGTAATGTATTAGGAGCTTCAAATATATGCATACAAGCTTGTGGAGGGCAAAACTCACCCTCCTAAAAAATGCACTACAGTCTAGATTTAGTAAAAGGACATGAGTGGATTCCAGAGCACAGAACGAGGCCTCTGTCTGGTGCAGGTGAGAATCTGATGCTTTGTACTGATGATCTAAAGCTGAAAGGAAGCTAGTCAGGCAGGTATCCTAGTCAGTGTGTGCAATATGCAACTCCAAGGAAAACATAGATGATGGGAATGGAGCTCAGTGCAGGATACCTCACTGTAAGCTGTATATAGATGCTTCTAGACACTTGGGCTTCCTAGTCTGGGATCTTGCACAGAACCTATGTTTCTCATTTAAAGAACTGAGCAACAGCTATGATCCATCTTTACAGAAAGCTAGAAGACTCAGCCCTGCTTCGTATTGATTAAAGCTTTTGATTCATCATTTCAGAATTCTTTGGTATTTGTTCTCTGTGCTGGAGGACAGGCAACCCCCACCGGGTCAGGAGTCACCAGTGAGAAGCTGTGTTGGGCAGAAGCAGTCTTCATTTGCCTTGCTGAGGATGGGCCACTGTCCAGTTAGGAGCACAGCTGAGCCTGCCTGCATCCGATGCCCAGGCATTTTGGGGAGGAAACAATCCTTCTAAGAACTGTGTTTTATGTACTATCCACAGAGTGAATCCAGAATATGTCATCTTTCAGGAAAATGCTGTACCTACAGAGTAATATGCCCTCTTGAGTTTTCCATTGATGATCCATGGATCATCTATATCCAGACTGAGTGTGTTTGCTTTTGCACATATTAAAGAAAAAAAAAAGGGGGCATTTTTCTTTCTTTGGTTGCATTAAATATTGTCTATCAGTGTGTTTTGTAAGGAGCCTGCTATGCTACCAGTGTACACTTAAAAATAATTTCTTTTTTAACCTGACAGTGTGGAAAGGGAGAAAAAACTGGTTTTAGGATATTGATCATCCTTATGGGGATGTAAAGAACTGAGCTGGTCAGTCTGTTAAAGGATTGTAAATGGCTGTAGAATTATTATCACAGAAACTTTTTAATGTCTTAGACTGGGGCTCAGGGCAGCCTAAGTGCTTCTGCAGCTGATGTGGATGCAAGACTAAGGATAACAGTCTTGGAATTAGTTGTCTAAATTTTATCTAGGCCCCAGTGAAGTTACAAAGGGTCTGATCCACAGATACTTAGGTTTCTCTTCCCCTCACTGGTGTTGGTGGGAGATGCTTGCTGCAGCACATGTAAGAATCTGTCCTGTGCTGGAGGTGCGAGCAGCTTCTTCGTGAAGTACCAGGAGACGCAGTACTCCAAGTTCCTGACTCAAGCAAAGCCGCTTGCAGTTATTTAGTTTTGTGGTGTACTTGTTTTTAAATTTGCACAATTGTATTTAAGCAGAAGTTTATAGCTACTTACCGTCTGCTGCTTTTTTTGTGTTTTTTTTTTTTTTTTTTTTTTTTTACTAATAATATGTTTTCATTCCTTCAGTGAAACAACAAACATGCATTAACCTAAATGACTTAAACTTCAGCATTTCTTCATGTCTTTTTCAGTTAAAAATAATAATAATAAAAAAAGAACAAAACTTCATAAGTTGAAAAAGCTCATTTCAAAGTAATGTCAAAGTCATTTTGTAAGTTTCAAAGCTTGTAAGTTGAAACCCACAGTATCAGAACACTAGTGAATTATGTCTTGCATGATGAATTTTCTGTTTTACTGTAAGAGCTGCTAAATGGGAGGTTTGGATACATGGACATACAGATCTGTAATTTGATGAATATGTGAAAGAAAACAATGCCAAATCTGTATACTGAAATGCTGTTCCTGTATTTCTGGAAAGCTTACACTTTGCCCATAAGGATTTACTGCATTTTGCAGATTTTTTTCCCCATAAACGTGACCTGTTGACTGCACCTTTTTAATTTATTACAAATAACATTACATTAAAATGAAGTGGAAAATTATCTGGAGGACGTATTATTCAAAACTGGATAATTTCTTCCTATGAGTTGGCAAAATTCTGTCACTTACTGTCTCTCAAAGCCACAAAAAAGAAAATTTTGGATGATTTATCAGTTGCATTAACTGGAAAGCTAAAATGATCATAGAATCACAGAATGGGTTGGGTTTAAAGCGACCTTAAAAACCACCCAGTTCAAGCCCCCTGCCATAGGCAGGGACACTTCCCACCAGACCAGGTTGCCCAAAGCCCCATCCAGCCTGGCTTTGAGCACCTCCAGGGATGGGGCATCCACAGCTTCTCTGGGCAGCCTGTGTCAGTGCCTCACCACCCTCATGGTAAAGAACTTCCTTATATCTAATCTAAACCTGCCATCTTTTAGTTTAAAGCCATTCCCACTTGTCCTACCGCTACACTCCCTGACAGAATCCCTCCCCAGCTTTCTTGCAGGCCCCCTGCAGGTATTGTAAGGTACCCAGTGTATACCCTTTAGGTACTGGAAGGCCTCTATATGGTCTTCCTGGAGCCTTCTCCTCTCCAGGCTGAACAACTCTCATTCCCTCAGCCTGGCTTTGTTCGAGAGATGCTCCAGCCCCTTGATCATTATTGCGGATCTCCTCTGGTCTCATTCTAACAGGCCCATGTCCTTGTGCTGGGGGCCCCAGGGCTGAACACAGCACTCCAGGTGGGGGTCTCACAAGAGAGGATAATAGGGGGAGAATCACCCCCCTCAACCTCCTGATAAATTGAAAGGGTTTTTTTGAGAGCAAAAAGATTTAATTTAGAAACATTTACTGGAATTGTCTAGCACACAAGTAAAAGGCAAGTTGTCACCAAATCAGCACCCTTAGCATTTTGCAATTATAGTTGAAAGAGACACACTCCATCCATTGCATTGTGTGATAAATGAAATTTATTGCTTTATTCTGCAATGACTTAGTTTTAAACACATTGGTGGTTTAAACCTTTAAGATTACGCATATCAATGTTTACAAACATATACAAATCCCTGTATATCAAGGGCAAGAAATTCAGCTGAGATTCTATTTAATGTAATGAAGTTACTCTTATTATGAAAAATGTTTCTGTATTAGCAGGCTAATTTAATATAGTTGCTTGTTCTGTATTTTAAAAACTTATCTTCAGCCAGGTTTTGTCTGGTTTTGTACTGAAAGCTGTATGTTCTGAGCTTCATTTCCTGAAAATAGAAAATTATGTGTATTTTAAAGTGCTTGAATGTAGTAAGCTAGGGTGTAATACTAGTGACAAATAAAACAACGTAATATAGAAGGCAGAGAAGGATTTTAGGTGCTTGGAAAGGAAGTCAATATTTATATATATTTTTTTTTCACTTCCATGTAGAAATTAAATTTTGATTTAAGTATCAATTCTGTAGCTGATTGTAAAGGAAATGTTTGTCCAAGTGTAAAAGTACAGGGTAAATTGTAGAACAAAGTAAATGTGTTCTCTTTCCAGACACAAAACAAAGTGTATCCATTTATCAAAACTTTTTGTTAGTATAACATAAAATAGAAAGGCTAACAAAAAGAAAAAGAAAAAGAAAAAAAAAAAAAAAAAAAAAAAAAAAAGATTAAGTGCTTGCTTTTAGAAAGTTCACGATCCAAAATAAACCAGCTGAGTTGCCACCTCATTTGTAAATGCTTCAGATACTCTTTTTTTTTGACCGGAAGTTCCCTGGGACATGCAGTTCTGCTTTGCAGGTACAGGGATAGTCCTGGTCTGAAGAGTTCAAGACCAACCTCACTGCAGCTCAGGAGGTTAGCGGAGTACTGGCTCATTCTCCAAAAGAGAATGATCTGTCAGATGCACCCTACTCATGGCAAATGCGTACTGTTGGGATGGGCTTCACAAAATACGTCTGCAGCTCCAGCGATTTTATGTCAGAGTGGGAGATGTCCTAGAGCTAGCCTGGCATATTGTAGCAATTTTCTGGAAGAAACAGAAGAGGCAGGGGAGATAAAGGGCAGGGCCGAATCTCCAAGGCCTGCTCTGTAAACTGGAAAGTCTACTTAATACATCTTGTCTGGCCTCTGTGCCACATACAGTGAGATACCCAAAGCTCATGGAAAGGAGGTGTCACAGCAAGCTTGACTTCAGAGCCTAATAGTTGGAAACATCATATCCATGATTTTGCACTTTTCTTTCTTTAAAGCTTGTATTAAGCATGGTAAGCATAATGCTTACGTGAAAATAGCAATATCCTTAGTAGAAACAGAAGGCTGACTGTGAGACTATAATATCAAGCTGGCATGGGAGACTGAGCTCAGATATTCATCAGTGACTATTTGAATGAAAGAGCAATATGTGATAGGGATCTGATCAATAATGCTAGGTACAATAGAAATGGCATAGAAATTCCAGATAAGTACAGTAGAGATGTCAGAATATAGAAGCTTATTCATACAGTTGTAGAGTCCGTTTGGGGCTCCTCCACAGATTCTTCTGGTTTTCTTATTACTCTGAGATTTTTAGTGAAGTAATGAAATATACTTCTCTTTTCAGTGTTCTGTTTCCTGTGGAAAAGGTTTGAAGTATCGTGATGTGCATTGCTTTAATAGCTTCCAAGCTAAAATAGAGGAAGGAAACTGCAGACATTTAAAAAAACCACGGACATACAAAATCTGTAGAGCTGGAAGATGTCCTGCTTGGAAAGTGAGCAGATGGAAAGAGGTATGTGAAATCTGCTATAATTATGTTCTCCTCTTCTATAAAAGTACAAGGCAAGATCATATTCATAACGCAGTACTCCAATGAAAATGTGTCAGCAGGTTTTTACATGCAAATCACAATTAAATTTGGAAATCAGTAAGAAGTTATTTTCTTTTTCTCTTTTATTAAATAATTTGCAAGAAATATCTGTGGAAATTGAAAGTATTTGGTAATCTGAACCTCGTACAGAACAGTTACTTAGGACTTTCCTTGACTTGAAAATTCAAAATAACAGTAAATTTCAAAAGTTTACTTCTCACCTACAGTGACAAATTCAGTAGTACTGCTGCTATTGCTGTCATAGTATGACTATTCAAGTAAAGCCAGGTTCGTGGGGGAAGGAGAAGAAAAATGGCTTGTGGACACAAATACTTGATCCCCCCACCCCACTTTGATCTTGTAAAGTATCTCTCACCTTATTAGAATCAAAGAATCACTTAGGTTAGAAAAGACCTCTAAGATCACCAAGTCCAACCTAGTTAATTAGCACTGCCAATTCTACCACTAAAACCATGTTCCTAAGGACATGTGAATGCCTCCAGGGATGGTGATTCAACCACTTCCCTGGGCAGCCTGTTCCAATGCTCCACAACCCTTTCAGTGAAGAATTTTTTTTTCAAATATCAAATCTAAACCTCTCACGGTGCAACTTGAAGCCATTTCCTCTTGTCCTATCACTTGTTGTTATGGAGAAGAGACCAACCCCTATCCTGCTACAAACCTCCTTTGAGGTAGTTGTAGAGAGCGATAAGGTGTCCCCTGAGCCTCCTCTTCTCCAGGCTAAACAACCTCAGTTCCCTCAGCTGCTCATAAGACTTGCTCTCCAGGCCCCTCACCAGCTTCGTTGCCCTTCTTTGGACATACTCCAGCACCTCAATGTCCTTGTACTGAGGGGCCCAAAACTGAACACAGTACTTGAGGTGCGGCCTCACCAAAGTGGAGTACAAGGGGACAATCACCTCCCTGGTCCTGCTGGCCACGCTATTTCTGACACAAGCCAGGATGCTGTTGGCATTTGGCCACCTGAGCACACTGCTGGCTCTTACTCAGCCAGGTACTGACCAGCACCCCAGGTTCTTTTCTACTAGGCAGCTGTTGTGAAATTGTGTTCAGCTCAGCACATTGCACTATCTTGCATTTCACTCAATATTTTCTTACCTTTTCATATAGGAAAATGTCCATTTCCATTTAGAAGCCTGTTATAAAGCTGATCACAGCTGATGCCTTGTTTTCTGTTAAATGCAAAGATATTTCTTTTATTTGAGAACTAGAAACGAGATCTTCTTTTCAAGCAAATGGCATAACCATTAGCCTACATGGTCATTCTCTTGCTCCACGGATCAGTGAATAATTGCATGGAGAGTGAAATAGCTCTCTTCCATTTTATTTTCCTTTTAAGTGAGTTCAATGGGTAGTATGTTGGTTTAACTCAGTATGAAAGAAGAAAAAACAGGTTTTGGTTTTGTCATTCATTTGGGGACTTTTGTTTTACCCTCCCTTATTAATCCATCAGTGTAACATTTCTGATCACTATAGAAATTCCCATTACGGAAAAAAACTGATTAGATAGATAATTGCTACCAGCAGGCCCAGGACACCCTAAAGAGGGAGAGTTTAAACATTTGTCTGTAAAAAGAAATGGGTGCAGTAAAGCACCCTGGCAGCTGCCTAAAACAGGGACTAGAGGCAGAGATTATACAAAAGTCAGGCATGGTCTCCAGAGTTAACTCTTAAACATGTTCTTATGTTTATGGTTAAGTAGGTATTTTGTTCTCTCTTTAAGAAACTGAACTAATTCACATATCCTGATAAGACTGATATATATAAGTTCACACATCAAATAAATTGGTAGGCCGTTACACTGAGATTTAAAAACAAGAATAAAAACCAACTGACTTTGAAAAGAGAGTATGAGTTAATACCCCACACATTAAAGACCATACCTGAGCGATAAGGAGTGTTGAAGGATACATGAAGGTAGAGAAACAGATGCTCTCTAGTGTTATCTAACTTTAACGATTTGGTAATTCTGTGATTTCATTAAAAGACCCAGACTCTTAACCTTTTATAGGGAAACATGGAAACTGGATATTACAGGAGGGGGTGATGCAAGCTCAGTTCCAAAATGGTGGTGATAAAATGCAGGCTGCATTTATTACTAGTCTCCACAATTTGGCCACATCTGATGGAGCAACATCTACTTTATGATTAGGTTGAGTCTTCAGATATGTTTTGGGACCTAATTGTGCTTCTGACTGGGGTAAAAGAAAACATCTATTGCAGCAAGTTTTTGTATTAAGTATTGCTTAGTAAACTGCCATTGTAGTTAACTCCTTTTGGCCAGGGTAAGGAAAAGACATATGGTAGACAGGTTTTGAACTTTTTTAAGCTCATCATGATTTAAAATCTTTAGTACTACCTGCAAAAGAAATACAATAGCCTCAAAATGCTGCACCATTTGCAATATTTTTTCTAGAATAAAATAGTGAGGTTCTTTTTCTTTCAGTTTAATATTTGCATTTTAAAATAACAGGCAAGGCTGTCATTCTTCAACTGAATAATGAAATAAGGTGAACTCAGTACTTTGAACTGTTTGATCCTGCAAACCTTTAAACTTCTGTTTTGCATATGCATAAGCTGATTGTTCCTACTGTGAATTAAGATAAGTAGACAGATCAATCTACGCATGTTGGATGCATTTATTTTCTTTATATCTTACAGGCTTTAATTTTAATTGTAATGTACATTTTCATCACAGATTTATTCATATAATGTGGTGGGGTCTGTGAAGTGTGTTTTAAATAATATTCTAATAACACTCACTAATGGCAACTGCACCACTTTCCGTTGACTGTCTCATTTCACACTGACATAACAAATTTTGATCCATTTCAGTGTTCTGTGTCCTGCGGAGTGGGGATTCAGCAAAGGGACATCTACTGTCAGCTGAAGGGCCTGGGTCAAGTGAGTGAAGCTGTGTGTAATCACGCTGCACGGCCCACTAGCCAGAGGCATTGTTGGCTGCCTGCCTGTATGCAGTACCGCTGGTTGGCAGATGAATGGGAAGAAGTAAGTAAGGCTTTCAACTTGTATGAAGTAACTACGAGTGATGTAATGAGTTTTCCTACTTTTTTCAGCTTTGGATACCTTTCTAGTAGCCTTTATGTTGCAGAATAACAAGTGGACATGCTGGATATAAAACTTCATGATGAAATACTCAACATTTTTAAGAAGAGAAATACAGATGAGACATCAGCTGGAATTAAAAACCTCAGTAGTAAAATCTTTGGGAAGCAGTTTTTTCAAGAACTTCTGTATGGCAGACTAACCAGAAAAGAAACAGCAAAAACAAACAAATCATATTCAAGAAAATCTAAGGACACCTCCAAGAATTTTTTTTTTTTTTTTTTTTTTAATGTGATGTATATTGTCTACATGCAAAAATAATTAAGTAAATTTTGTATCCATGTATGCACACACATGCACACATAGAGGGAGAGAGAAAGCAAACCTTGGAAAATACCTGAAATGTGTACAGAAGAGCCTGTCTCTTACTGTAACATTAAACAAAAACTCAGTTTGTGCTGTTGCAGCATCTTTAATCTGCAGTGTTAATTTTTTTAGGGCAATCCCCCTGAAACTTTGCATATGAAGACTCATATGTGTCAGAGATGCAATGCTGTAGAACTGCTACTGCTAATATATAAATTATTTGCTAGTGTTTTGCAAAAACCTGGATAATATTCATGCAGTTCTGGTATATATTCCTCTGTTAAGCCACACTGAGAGAAAGGTGACAATACAGGTTTCTTCCAAGTGTTCACTTCTAATGTGACCTTGTTAAAATCAGGAATTAGAATGGCTAAGAATGTCCTTTTATCAGAAATGCAGATTTTCAGAGAGTGAGGGTGAGTTTTCCTTTCCTATCAAACACTTGTATATTCCAGCTGGGTATTATGAGCTTTTCACTACAAATGCATTGTTTCACTACATCACCTGTCTACTTCCTAGATTCTTCCACATTTTTACTGCTGTTTGCTTGAAATTCCCGTGTTCAGTTACCTTCTCACACCAGATTCCTACATAACCCTGCACATGTAGCATTGATAGTAACTCTTCGAGTGTTTATCTGTATTCCCCTCCTGGTGCAGTATGTACTCAAACTCAGAATATTTTCCCCAGCTGTCTCTGCTCTGAGTGCTCATGTGTCATTTCCTTGCCTCACCAGTCCCAGCATATGAGAAAAATTTCCAGATCTAGCATTTGTACAGCTTACAGGTGGTAGGCTGGCTATTAGCAGCAGCCAGCTTTTTCATGCCACATATGCATTTTCATACTAAAAAGAAGAATCTCTACTGGAACAATATATAAGGCATAATGAAAAATGGTCTTCTGCCTGTCCTCATTACCTAATGATTGGGTTATTCCTCATGTGCCTAATATTCTGACCTACTTCACACCATTAAAAGATGAGATGTCTCTGTAAGCTACATCAGTCAACTGTATCCACACTGCACCCCTGCTACAAGTCCACACATCTTCACTCTCTGAGTGACAGGATTTCTTAAAGGCTTCATGCACATATGGCTTCCACTGCTGAGCCCCATTCTCTTGTAGGTCTTCTCAACAGGCAGGTAAACTCTCTCTATTCTCTCTCTCTCTTCATTATTCTCTCTGATTTCCCACCATCCTGCTTGTGTCCTCACCTTTTCAAGAAAGTAGGCAAGCACTCAGATGGCAAGACTAGGAGATTACAAGCACTTAATTCCCTAATCCTGAGTCAATACTTGAATTTCTCCTTCAGGTGTTAAAAACTTACTCCTACCTAATGCAAGTGATTTTTTTTTTTTTTTCTCCAAAAAAAGCCCTCTACAAAGAGTGATGAGAAGCTGTTCTCAGATGTAATAAGGCTGTTGTTTTTCCACATCAGTAACATGATATCACTGATTGTTTTGCCTATTAATTTATTGCTCACGTGAAGAGAATAGAAGGCTAAAGCTTTTCATCTGAATGATTGTTTACCTGGGTCTCAGCTTGTTTAGAGCTTTCTGGTCAAGAGTGGTTTGTAAGCCCAGGTGTATATTTTGCAGCTTCTTTCAACAGTGTATTTATGTCAGTGAAATTTCTAAAGCAGTTGCTTGGGGCTCAGTGCCTGCTCATGAAGTTTGCAGGTGACACCAAATTGCGGAGATGGGTTAATATGCTGGAGGGCAGGGCTGCCATCCAGGGGGTCCAGACACGCAGGAGGAATGGGCCGACGGCAACTTTCTGCATTTCAACAAGACAAAAGCAAAGTGCTGCCCTGGGAATGAAGCAACCCTGCAGCAGCCCAGGCTGGGAGGAACAGCCCTGAGGCTTGGTGGCAGCCGAGCCTGGCCCAGCTGTGTGTCTGGCAGCAGTGACAGCCTGGACTGTACAAACAGGGACCTGCCAGTACATCAAGTGAACTGATACCTCTTTCTCAGCACTTGTTAGACCATCCAGTTTTGGTTCTCCAGTGCAAGAGAGACTTTGATAAATGGGAGGCTGGACGGAGGCTGAGCAATCTACCCATGAGGAGAGGCTGAAGGAACTGGGCTTGGTCAGCCTGGAGAAGAGACAGCTTTGGGGAGATATATCAGTGGCCTTCTAGTATCTACAAAGAAGTTGCCAAGCAGATGGAGCCAGGTTCTCCACACAGTGTTGCATGGTGGGAAGGCACAACAGGAATCAAGTGAAACAGAGGTTCGAGCTGGCTATTAGGAAAAACCTTTCCCCCATGAAGACAATTCGGGCAGTGGAGTGGACTGCCCAAGGAAGTTGTGCAGTCTCTTAAAGGTCTTCAAGGAAATTTGATAAAGTTAGAGGTTTCCTCTCGCAGAGCTGTTCTGCCCTACATCTATTTTCTGTACTTCAGGTTGCCATTTTCAGTCAATAACAATACAATTTGAATGATGCATTTGGCCTATATATCAGACCTTGACGAGTCTCCTAATTGACTGTGGTCCAAATCTATATTAAGTTATGTTCAGAGTCAAAAGTACCAAGTAGACAGTGGTATTGATTAATGCATCTGCTGAGACTGGAGTTTGTGTGTTTGAGCCTTCCTTCTGTATCACAGCCAGTTCAACCAGGTTACTTTAAGTATTTGGAGCTGGGAACGTGCTGTTGACCTATATTACATAGCCTGTACCTCTGTTTTATGTAGTCTGTACCTCTTTTCTGGATTCTGGTGGCAGCAAGGTTCTCAGTCCATGCTGGCAGAGCTGCTGACGACGCTCAGTCTCACAAACCTGCAACGGAAAGAGGTCTGAGGACATTTGGGCAAAAAACACAGTCTCAATAGAGACTGCTGCCCAAAACTGCCCCTGGTTTTACTAATAGGCAGTTCTGCTTTCTTTTGTTTTATCAGTGTAATATCACGTATGTGCCTCCAGGGATTATTTATGTTTTGTTTTTAAGACCAAGTTATTCTTTCCATATTCACTTAAATCCTATCTTGACTGTTTCCTTTTCATGCAGAAGAGCTTTTTTACTCAACCTATCATCTTAGACTGACATTTTTATTTTCTGCTCCATCTCACCCAACAATTACAGTGTCATACCATCATGTACTGTTGTTTTTGCAGCTGATTGGAGGTATCTGAAGACTGAAAATAAAGGATTTTGATTCACTAAGAAATTTGGTCCAACTCTGATAACATATGTCATGAAAGTATTTGCTATCTGAATTTTAGTGATATGTGACAATTGACAAATAGCTTTATTCCATAAATGACCGGTTTAGTTCCACATACTGTGATTGTTTTTCTCATACTCAGTGCTCGACATCATATAGAAGAGAGGAAATACACCGAAAGGTTACGTGTGTGGATGAAAACCAGATCCAAGTGGATGAAAGCTTCTGTGATCCTGCCACAAAGCCTCCATCAACCAAAAACTGTAGGATAGCTCCCTCTAAGTATGTTGTCCTTACAGGAAAACTGTCACAGGTAAACTAATGATATTGCTCACACATTTTCATGTAACTTTATACTGAAGAGTATTATACTGCTGTAAAATGTACTTTATGAGTGAGGAGGAAAAAAAGCATATTTTCATCTGAACGAGGGTGCCCCACCTTTATCCACAGTGAACCTTCCAATCAGCCATGGTTTATTGTAGTAACTCTGTCTGACTACTACTAAACTCTGATTAGTAAGCACTATAGGATAACAAGTTATCAGAAAGAAACAGTGCTTGGTTTTAGAGAAGCTTATGATGTAATGAGGAATGCTATATGAAGCTAAAATGAGTGGTGGTGGGAGCACGAACAGGAAAAGGCAGTCCTAGGGCCTGTTTGCTAAGTGTTATGATTAAGGGAAAGTCACCATAAATAGAACAATACAGGGGTGAAAGAGTGTTACCTTTGCTATTTGACACTGACTGTAATCTGGTAGCATGCCTGGGAGATATGAACACCTGCAAGAGGACAGCTGCCCTTACCACCAGACTGCAGCTGGAACCTCTGTGAGCTCTGAGAAGAGCTGCATGGAAGTTTCCATCTTCTTGGGTGTGTAATTATAGTTGACCTTCACCTCTGCACGCTGATTAACTGAGATGTCACACATAGGATTACAGGCTTTGGCCAAAATGAGGATCAGGGATGATTTATCTGTAGCTGCAGTGCTGTGAGAAGGTTCAGCTCTACAGAAATAATGCCTATGCTTGGGAATTTTATTTTATTTTAGTGTTCATCCACCTGTGGGGTGGATTACCGGCAGAGGATCACATACTGTGTTGAAATCCATTCTGTTCAAAACAAGCACGCCTATGGCCTTCGAACTGTGGCATATCGAGAATGCCCAGTAACACCCTCCCCATACATTTATACATGTAATATCAAAGGATGTTCACAAGGAGCTACCTGGAGAGTGGGGAAGTGGACCAAGGTGAGTACAGAAGTGCAAGCTGATTTTTGATAGCTGCCTCAAAAACAAATTGATGACAAGATATTTGGCTGATAAACTTATGTTAATTATTTGCTACCTTCTAAACTAACTTTTGATTGCTATCCATGTCTAGTGCTCAGTGACTTGTGGAATGGGTGTAAAGGAAAGAACAGTAGCATGTATGACTGAAAATGGCTTATCCAGTGACTTGTGCCTGCCACGTTTAAAACCAGATGCCAGAAAGATCTGCCATGCAGAAGAATGTAAGTGGAAGCTGTAATTTTTGGGTGAACTTAATATTTTCCCAGGTTATTTATTTAAAACAAATGAATATATTTGGAGAATAATTATGGAAAAGTCCTAAAACTAAACTCTGTTCAGGAAATATTTATATGATTCAATTCTTCATTTTGAAGGTGAAATACTTTCCACCTGCAAAGATATCCAGATTAAAAAAGGGATTAGAAAAGATGGTGAATACCTACTCAACATTAAAGGAAGGATGATAAAGGTACTCTTAATATTTATGAACACATTTTTATTAAATAATACTTTTCTAATAAAGATTTTGCTAAAGGGTTGTATTTTCTCTGGCAGATTTATTGTTCAGGCATGCATTTAGAGCATCCCACAGAATATTTGACGTTGGTAAAAGGTGAAGCAGATAATTTTTCTGAAGTATATGGATTCAGGTAAAAATGTGATTTTGTAAATTTTATGAAGTATATTTATATCTCCCAAAATAAAACAATAAAATAATAATTACCTTTGCTAAGAACAGATGAATATCTATATATATTTTCCTTTATTTTCTGTTTTGAATATATAGGCATATGAACACATGCAGAAATGTGGATACTTCCAAGCTGGACTTGAGATAATTGCACTAAATGATTTTTTTTTTATTTTTTTTTTTCTATCTTGATTGTAGTAGAAAATGATTGAATCCACATTAGTATTTCAGCTGAGCCAAGGCTAATGGCTGAGCTTCTTGTTCAGTAACTGTTGGTTAATTTTCTATATGTGGCATAGTTCAATGCAATTATTTTTCACTATGATGTTCTGTTATGGAAAAATGTCAATAGGAAAACTAAATCTTTGCTGTTCTCTAGGTTACAGAATCCATATGAATGTCCTTTCAATGGAAGCAGAAGGCAAGACTGTGCCTGTCGAAATGATTACCTTGCAGCTGGCTTTACAATTTTTACCAAAATAAGATTTGATGTGGACTCCATGCAAATTAGAAGTAAGCATTTTAGTACTTTTAGCCGATGTGAGCCTTTGTTGATACTGTGCATGGTCGTGATTACCAAATTATCATTTCAACTAACTTGTGGATCTAATGATGCCATTCTGGGGCAAAGAAAATTCTTTTTTTCTTTAGGAATTCAATAGGAATTAAAAAATAAATAGAGAAACCACCACTACTTCCGTTGTTAGTTTGTCCCAAGTGGTCAAGTGGCATGAATTTTACAGTTTCATATTTAAGTGATTTTATAAATATTTTGTTCCCATTATTCCATTTCCTTTTAGCCACTGGCACATTTTTCTTGGGAAAGTTTTGCCATGCCATAGTTAATCCCTCTCAGACTGCGGTAGAAAGGCTAAAAGGATGGGGGGTCTTGCAGCACTTTGAAGCCTCTGTCTGAAGGTGGCAAGCTGAGCCACAGCCAGCTTGTGTGGACTTATGTCCAGGTGCACATCAGTCCTCCTCCTATCCCCATCCTGTCTCAGAAAGCAAACTGGGCCTGTAGGTTGGATTGATGTGGCATAAACCAGAATGTCAAATAAATAAATAAATAAATAAATAAATAGATAAATAAAAAATAAAAAAAAAATTTGTTTCACACAGTTTTCACCTGATCTTCTAATGCAGCATTTCCAGTGTTGAGTAATTTTCTGTTTTCTAGCCACAGATTTTCTTTTTGCTCAGACTATACTTGGGAGAGCAGTTCCATTTGCTACAGCTGGAGATTGCTACAGTGCTGCCAGATGTCCACAGGTATTTATGATTTCTTTTCCCCTTGAAATGTGCACATAGGAGAAAAAAAAAGTCTGTGTGACTGGTTTAAAGCTGTAACTCTAAAACACCTAAAATCTGTTCTGTCTGGTCTGTGTATGACTTTATAAGTGTTTGTTGTTTTTTTTTTCTTATTGCTTTCTCTGCTGTTTCACCATCTCTTTTTTTGTTTCTACCACAAAGTGTTTACTCCATGATTTGCCTCTAGGCCTGTAGCTGTATCAATTTTTGTACTGCTTTCTTGTATTGCTCTCCCTCCCTCTTGAATACCTGGATGTGAGGTATCCTGTTTCCCCTTCTCAGTCTTCATTCTCCTTTTATTTAACCCTGCTTTTTTTTTTTTTTTTTTTTTTTTTTTCTTTTCTAATCTGTTTCTTTTCTGACTCTGCATAGCTTTGAAGGCTACCAGAGAAACTGATCCTGTTTAGCACATGAATTCAAGTTATATATCTATTAGTGTATCTATGTTATTGTTTTAGTTTGGATTGGCTGGCACTTCTTAAGTGATCTCTCTATTGTCCCAGTTTATTGTTTGTTGTTTTGTACCACGGAGAAGTCTTGGGACACATGAACCTCCAGATGAAAGTAAATCAAAGCTCCAGAAGGACCTTAACGCATGCCAACTGCTAATGAGAATGCAGTCTGTGGGACTCAATGAGACTTAGCCCAGTGTAAAACCCTGATTTGTGTACTGTGTACTGTATGTTAGGTTCTCTGACCCAACTTTTTCACTTTACAGGTTTGCACATACTTCAGCCTACTTGTTAACACAGCCATAGCCCTAGTCTGAGCAAGTCAACCTAGGCTGCCCTTGGAGTCCACTGGCAGAAATGGGATTCCCTAGAACACAGTACCTCTAACCTTACCCTATTAGACATTTTATGGTTGACCATGCTTTGGAAACACATATTTCTTTCCACTGGTTATAAAGAGAGTTAAGACTCACTAGCTCAGACTTGCATGGAGGTGAATGAATCCCTGTTTTCTGTCTAACCTGGGTGCCTAAAATGAAGACAGGCTATATTTATGGATGCATTCAAGGGCTGCTAGAGACCTACAGTTTAGGGACAAATGAAGTGCCTAAATTATGCCTAAACTTAATCCCTAACATGAAAACAGTTGGAGTTCATTACAGTGTTGGATACCTTCAACCTGCAAACTCTTCAGGCTTAATGCAATACATGTCTATCTGCAATCTGTAACTTTTGTTGGAAGTCATTTTGCTCATGTGTTTTTCACTGATGCGTTTTCATCTGTGAGATACGCATTGAAACTAGTGCTCTGTGTCTGTATGTAGATAAAAAGCCTCAGTTACTTCACTCTGTCATACAGCCGTTATGCTGTCATTGTAACTGCACATAACACTTTTCAGTTATTTTTACAAAATGATACCCCTGTGAATGTAGTTACTTTGGGCCTGTTAATTGTGGAAGTTATTTCACACTATTTGAATGAATATCCCCCAGCTGCTTTATTCATTAATAAAAATCTATAGAAACAATAAAATACAGAAACTACAGTATGTAATGGAGATTTTATATTTCATAAAACTTAGATCTTGTGTTTTAAGCAATTTTAACTAGGTCTGAATACAGAAATTCAGGTCTTCAGTGAACTGGAGGGGGGTTTTCAGATTACAGTGTTGCCTAAAACAACAGTTAGGCTCTTTGTGGAGGTAACATATATTTTAAACATACTGCACTTCTGTGTGAATGAAATTTAATCATTCTCTGTACCCCAGTTTGTTTACTGAGGTTAGTTCTGTTAGTTCTGTATTCAGGCTCTTCAAACAGATACTGCAGATCAGCTGGTTCACAGGTGCTACTTACTACAGAACAACTTGTTCATGTGTCTCTGTGTCCTGAGAATCAAAAATTAGGAAATATGTGATGTAACTAAGCCAGGTTAAGCATGCCCCTTTGAGTACTTAATATCTAGAAATACCCTAAGTTATATGTGTAGCTATGCCAAAGTAAAGTGTTTCAGTGGTTTGAACTCTGTTCACAAGCTCTGTATTTTACCTTTTGTTTTTGTTTTGTTAGGGACAGTTCAGCATTAATTTGGCTGGTACAGGACTGAGATTATCCAGTACAGTTAGGTGGATTGCTCAGGGCAACTATGCAACTGCTGACATACACAAATCTCACGTAAGTCAATGTTATTTTCCTTTATCTACTATTATGGCTTGGAATGTTATGCCTCAGGAGGTGCTACTGATGACTCTCTGGTGCAACGCTAGTTATGAACCAAGTATAGCGCTCAAAGTCTCTGATCTGTCTAAATTTGCTTCCAAGTGCAATATGAGAGCTAAGCCTGATAATTAAATCTTAAATATCTCTTGGGATGTTTAATGACACCTCCCAGAATCTAATCCAGATCAACACTGCCTATCTAGCTTTTTAAGCACCTATTGCCATATTAATTAGGTTAATTAAAAAAATCGGAGATACCTAATACTGCCTCATAAAAAATACCATTTTATTGAAGATACCTTCTACAGAAGATTCTTATAGATTGCTTACCTCCAACTTTATACATATGGAAAAAACAAAGAGCTGTTGAAAAAGAATAGTAAGGATGCATAGTTTAGGAAAACATTGGATAGTAAGCTGGGAAAGAAGGTATACAACAATAATGATAAAGGATCTCTGTGCCTGTTCTGTTAATTTGATGCCCTCTTGATTTAGTGTTTATAGGTTTGATTTGTCAAAAGGTCTATTGTGTGCAAACCTCAAGGATTTTTTTTGTATATCTATCATTTCAGTTACTTCTCTTGATTGATTGCTTTCTCTGTCTCATTTCCAGGATGGTACTAAAATATATGGAAGATGTGGCGGATTTTGTGGGAAATGTATTCCTAACACAATTACTGGTCTCCAGCTTCAAATACAGTGAGAACTCTGGTGTGGTAAGAACATCAAAGCACAACATCTGTCATTTAGGTGCAAATTGTAGGTGCTGTGTATATATGTATTTTTTTTTTAATTTTCATCTCTGTAATACTCATTACTGTAATGCTCACTGCTAAGAATTCCATTCTGTTTTCATCAGTGTTTATCTGGGGAGGTGCTACCTGTCTGTGAGCTAACAAGTGTGTAAATCACAATCATAAACCTTCAGGTTTTCATGGAGAGGCATTCATTCAATGTATATTAGGTATATCAACCTGTAAATTGCACTGAGATTGCTAACATGGGTAACACCTTGAACTGTGCCATAATTGCAATACGTTGCCTACAACTTATTGGTACAATTCTGTATACAGTATTCAGTAAAATTCATGCTGTACTGATTTTCTTGATCAGCTACACTAAAATGTAGAAAGGAAAGAAGAGTCATTCCTATATAGAGAAAAGAGGTAATAATTTCAGATCTTTCAACTTTGTGAAACCTGTTAGAAATTTCTGTCAATAATTTACAACAAAAAAGTATATAACCACTGTATTTTCTCCTGAGATCAATAGATCTCTGTGTTTCTCCGTCAGTAAAAGCATTTTTCCCCATACCTGTCATTATATCTGTTGTGGTGCTCAAATACTAGCAGCAATGCTGAAAAGTGTGATTTAACCTCTGTAGTCTCTATAGCATATTAAACATCTAGGCTTAGTTTTTTGTGGTTACAGGAAGAGATAAATAAGGATAAAAATTGCTTAGAAATCTGATTTTAAATCCCTGCCTCTCAACTAAGTATACCGTAAAAAGAGCGTGTTCTGTTTACATACCACTTGTATGTGATTGTATGAATATGCATTTACTTAAACCCTTTCCATATACCCCTTATTCCAATAGCATATTTGTACTGGCTATAGTGTGCCTCCCTTTTATATTCCAACTCAATCCAGTTTTCAGTAACCTTAGGAAAACTCTGGGGCAGAGGCAGCATCAAGCACACAGTGTGGCTGGTGTCCACCTTCGACTCCATTTGATATTTTTGAATGGCTATAAGTAAAGCTCTAACATCTGCTATTTAAAATTATTTCTTCCAGAAAAGTAAGTGTATGAAAGAGTTATACATTTTTTAAAATGATCTAGATGGTTGATTTGTTGTTTGGGATTGCCTTACAGTCCAGAACCGTAGAAGTATATGCTTATAAAGATAATGTGTTTCAGGGCCAACACTCAGGTATTCTGAATAAAATTTACTACCTGCATAATAACATGCGTGATGTACTGGATAACTATACATTATTTTTTTTTCTGACAATGTGCATTCTGTAAACCAAATATCTGTTTTGCATGCCAGTTAAGTTGTTAGATCAAATGGCAGATATATCATATTTCTACCCACAAAGAGTTAGCCATGAATTAGCAATATGTATTAATTAAAACCAAGACTGTACCACACAAGTCTAAGCAGCTACTTTAGATAACACATGTAGGTAATTATTTTTTGATCTCTGCATCAGAAATGTATTTTTGCACTATGTGCCTTATGTTAGTTGTAAACATTAATAAGAATATAAAACATTATTTTCCTAGAAATGTTTACATTTATAATTAAAATCTTGTAATTTATAAAGTATTTATATAATAAATATGCTTGTGTGAATGGTACCTGAGTACTTTTACTTTTTTTTTTTTTAATCAAATACTAGCACAGAACGTTGCAAAAATATGTCATCTTGTTTATGCACTGAATAATTGCAATATTAATACCACCTCATCATTATAGGTAGACTTATACTGGAATAACTGTCACACAGGCAGTTTGTAGTCATACAGACATTTTCCATGGAAGGAAATACAACTTCAGAGGTACAAACTCCACATCTGCATGCTCTTTCCAGCCCCTACCCGAGTGTTCACCTATACATTACTTGGGCATTGCCCTGTAGATCATTCACTGAAATAATCTAGGTCAGTTCTGCTTATTTTATAGCATGGTCCCTCAACAGCTACTTTGGCAGAAGGTGAACTGAAATCTACCTCCATCTACGGGAGGATCATTTTCTTTTCAGCCCTGAAACACTGGTCACAGGCTGGGAAGCGCTCAGTTCGTCTACTGCAAACTCTGAAAATCCACCACCAGATCAAGTGACTTTAATCTGGTATTCAACGTAGCATGTAGTAGTAATAGTAGTGATTTTTAAATAAAAATCTATTTTCTATAATTAAAGTGTACCCTGTGACCAAGTTAAACTTTTGCATGAAACAGCATTGCATCGTATTATCCTTCTCATCCTTTCTTTACTTTTTTTCTTGTTTTGGGATTTCAGCCCTAGTCTAGGGAGAAAGTACTTGTGTGTTCTATCATTACATTATTCTCATGCTATGATTCTGATTTTATTGAAAAAAAAGGGCTTAATCAATCTGTTTAAACTTCCTATAATTTTCGTCTTGTGGGCAATCTGAGGAAAACATGGGCGTGATGATTGGCTCTGATGAATTTGGAAACTTGGTGATGCTGACAAGTTAAAAGGTTTAATAAAAGGAGAATCATGGGTTGTACTTACAGTACTCTGCTTCCATTTCCTTTAACTGACATGCCCACAAACCTGCATTGCAGCCCAGCTGGGTGCCAGCACAGCCGGGTGCGCGGTGAGAGGCTGAAGGCTCCACCGGGTGGGTCTATGCCTGCCAAGCTAGCACCACTGGTCACAGGCAAGTGGTTCTCCTGCTTTGGTTGATGTCTAGTAAAGGAAACATTGAACCGTCCTATCACTCAACCATACAGGAAAAAAAAAAAAAAAAAAAAAAAAACACACAAAAAACAAAAAAAAAAAAAAAAAAACAACACTAAAACACTCTCAGTGTGCTATGAAATGGTGGTGCACTGCCTAGGACCTGTGACATCTCTTCCCAGAATCTTTCTCCTACCCTTATTTCCCCTAAGGTGGAGCCAGAAACCCTGGCTTTATGTCCTCTAATGGGTTTACATTTGAGGAATTCAAAGGTCTGTTCTCCTGCCCTTTTGTGCCCCTCTCCCTGCACAGAGGAGCAGAAAGCAGGTGGAGGTGTGTTGTACAAGCAGCCCATCCCACGTTCAGGGGAACATCTGTGACTATGATTCCAGCATGTTTGGGTCCGTGTGGAATTTTGATTATGGTTATATATTTTTCTTATCTAACTGAAGGGTGCTAATATTCAAGATGTACTTGAAATGATGAGGGAATCCTTTTTTTTTTTTTTTTTTTTTTTTTTCTTTTCTTTTCTTTTCTTTTCTTTTCTTTTCTTTTTTCCAACTCCTGTAGCCTTGAATGTGGTTAGCATAACTTCTCAGATTTGTTTACTATCTGAAATAAAGATGACTAGGAGGGGTTTTATGTCTTAACAGTTTTATTGTAGTAACAGATGAGATCCCTGAGAAATGCAGAATCTGAACAAAATACTACAAGTAGATTCCTGAAACTTGATGACTTGATGTTCTGTGGCTATCAAAACTGCACATGAATTAGAAATAAAACAGAGATGTGCTATAATACTTCAATCTCATATTAAAAATTATAGAACCAAAAAATAACACACAAAAACAGTTTTAAAGCATAATTGAATTTTAATAGGAAATAAATACTAAAATGAGCAGTATATATATATACATTGCAGTTGAGATTCCATGTTTGCCATAAATGCATGATGAACTTATTTACTTATTTATAAATTAAAATAATTCTCAATTGTACTCTAAAGAAGCCCAGCAGAACCTTTTCCAAAAATTAACTTCCGTGATACAACAGACTTCCCTATTTCATTTGTAAATGTAGTACTTGAACCATGAAATGCCACAGGGTAGCCTTAAATGTGTTTATATTTGCTCAAGTGTTGAACAATTCTGAAGTATTTTGCTCACTTAACACAGGTAAGAGTAAGAGTAGCCTGGCAGAACTGATAGGAGATAACGTCCTCAAGGATAAAGAGTGGCAGCCCTGTAGAATTTGCATCCTACAAACCAGCTCCTGGTCTTGTTCTTGTAAGGCCTGCTCTGCTCTCCTGGTCATCATCTCCTGAGCCTTTATTTTTTTCAAGACGACCTTGTTATGGCTATGCATTTACAAAAACTTTGAGGGGAGTCTCATCAGCCCCTGTCTCTGGTGTACTTTGGAAATATGCTGAATAGATCACAGGAGTAAGGTATTGCTTTAAAAGTTCATTCCTGCTTCACAATACTGGTTTAGAGCAATAACTATGATAAGAGCAGAGGAAAATTACTTTCTCATTATATTCCAACAGAAGAACAAGCTATCTTGGAGCTGAATCCGACGTTTAATCTCATCCACAGAAGGTGAGTTTCTTTTGCACAATTAAGTTTATTTTGCAATACTACAGCTTGAGAGGCTTTTCTGGGCTATGTTTATCCGGGCCTTACAGAAGTAATCTGTGCTCTGTTTCTCATAAATTTCCTCTTGTGTTCAGTTATGACAGATATTCCTTTGAATTGGCTGTATAAAAATACTGTAGCAGCAGAGCAGAGCAAAGATCTAACTGTATTTATGTCTATATTCTGTCTTTAAACATGAACAGCTGTGCATACATTCATCTGTCTCATGTCTGACTCTGTGCTGCCATCCAGAACCTTTTCCTTTTTAATAAACAAATGTTTCCTTCTTTAATCTGTGTGTGTGTTTTTTTCTCTGTTCCTGCAACAAAATTTTCTTGTCTGCATATGTTTTTCAAATCTTATTTGTATAATTAAACAAAGCATGCAACACTTGGCAAACAGTCGCTTTAGACTCTCAGAGCAGCTTAAATAAAATACCCTATTTCTGTCTTCCACACCGTTACTGTTTTGTTTTGGAAAGCAAAATCCTGCATTTATGAATACTGAAAGACTCTTTTTGAAATCCCTGTATGGTCTTATTTTACAGTCTGATTTACAGAAGCAAGGAACATTCAGGGAGAGCTCATGAATTTTCCATATGCAAAAGGCTGGAGTGATTCATAGCAGCAACAGATATTCATGCCTGGTGGGATTTAATCCTTTTTTGCACTTTGATTGTCTCTGGTGGTTGTTCATTGATCACGATAATGATGCTCCTGGTCAGTTCATCACTCTCTCTGAGTTTTTTGATGTTACTCTGGAAGCTGGAATAATTAAAACTGTGGTTGTACAGAATATATTTACATTTGTGCTAGTAAATACAGGGGGCAGCATTTTTTTTAATGCTTTGTACTTAAAATGTCCTGCAGAAAAGGCTTATTGTAAAAATATTTATTTAACACCTCTGTAAAGAAAACAGCAGCTCTGCTACTATTTGTGTTCCTTGAAGGTCTACAGCTCAAACAAGGCCAAGACAGCAGCCACCAGTAGCCCCTTTCATCAGGGTTTACAAGGTATTTAACTAAGAATTCTTTTGCCCTTCCATTATTGCTTTCTGTCTTGAGTTTATTACTACTCTTGCCTGAAAAGAAACATCATCTCCAGCTCCTCAAACAAATCCCTGCTACCAAATTCCGAGAGAAAGGAAAAAGAGGAATCAATTTGTAGTTGTTACCTCAAAGGGAAAACACACAAGCTGTAACACACAAACAGTACCAGAAAGAGCCCAGTAAAAAAAAAAAAAAAAAAAAAAAAAAAAAAAAAAAAAAGATTATTTTACTTCTAGAGTCGTATCTTTCAGTATTAAAGATTCATTGCAATTCCCTCTTACATGGTTGGGTATATTTTTGGTACTGCTCAGAGTATTTACTCAGAGGGATTATTCTAAGATGGATCTATGGGGGAGAAAGCAGATAGGCAGGTTTAAAAGAGGGAGATTGTCTTTGGGTTTGAAGTGCACTCTACTGCAGTGTGTTTGCCTGGCCAGCTGTCGACAGCATTGCTTCATAAGAAATTCAATATTCAGAATATTTTCGACAAAGCAGAGGAAGTGAACTCTGGAGCACTGCTCTGAGTGCCCCTGTTTAAGCAGAGGCACACAGAGGACTTTTTCTCTAAAATGGAAACAAGCTTCTGGCTATCTGAAAAGCTTACCTATCCCATAATCAAACAAAACCCCACTATTGTTACCAGTGCTCTGTGTGGTCTGCTGTTACTGCCCTAATAAATTATATATAAACCGTAAGAATCATGAAAATTTAATAAAAATAGATCTACAGGCAATTCTCTGCTGTGCAGTGTCTTTTTCTTTCCGTGTGTTTTGTTCCATGTACCACAAACATTGTTTCATATCCTTTGGATGAACCTGACATTTTGAGCTGGAGCAATATTCTTTGGAGGAACTAGTTCTTCAAAATGCTTCTGCTTTACTTTTGGAAAATGTAATATAGCATATTCTAATATTATTGCCCAGGGAGCAGATATTGAAACAACCACACACGCACACTCCTTATCAAGCCATTGCAATTTTGGTTTTTGTGTCAGAAGAAAGAAAGAATTTGGCTGAAGCATTCAATGCAACTTGGCAAAGGGGCTTTTATGGTACAAGATTTGGTTTGGTATGCTCACAGTTCAATACAATAAAAGACTTCTGATCCCACAAGTCACCATACCAATGTGTCTTTCTAGCCCTTTACAGAACCCCAATTATATGCAGCATGTAATTCTGCACTGGTGCACAGATCTAGTGGGGGGGATCCAGTTTCCTGCGCTTCAGACCTTAGGCTGTGGGATTTGTTTTGTTTTGTTTCTATGCATACCTGTGTGTGTCTGTATGTAAATGTATATATATATATGCATGTAAATGTATATACACATATATATGTATAAATATTAGTGTATATACACTAATATATACACTATATATTATAAATATATACACACACACACATACTAATAGCTACTTTTGCAATGAAGTTTGTTCCTGGTTATGTGTCTTCCTCTAGTGTTTTGTACAGGACAAAGCATGTGGTTATTTTTCATATATATTTTTCAAAATATACTATTACTAATAAGAAAACAGGAGAAATGAAGTAACACATTGACTCTTTTTGTTTGTTTGTTTGTTTTTTATTTGCTCTATATATTTATTTTTAATCATGAGTGGCTATTTAAAATTTTAATTTCTCATCTTACTAGGAACGTTGCCAATTAAAGTCTCTAGAGCTACTCAAGAGTAACTCACCCTGAAAGGAGGAATCACATACAAATCTGAGGGCATATTTTGCTTTAAAGATATATCTAATTGTACACTGCGCTGCTAATTTACACTGCCTTAACAATCTGAGCCAAAGCTAAATGATGTGATCAGTGCTATCCCAAATATGAGATAAAAATATTAGCATATTAGATATGAGGTTATTCAAATGTTTTCCTAGCACGCAGGAGACTCAGGCTGCCATTCCTACATAGCTACAACTAGCACAAGAGATTCTTAAACCTTGATCTTCTTCCTAAAAAGTGTATGCTCCTAATTGCTGAATTTCAGAGCATATCAAAGGATCTCTCTTGCATATATTTATTTGTATATGTAAATATATGTATAAAGCTTGTTAGGCTGGAAAGTGATTTCGTTTTTTGCACTGGGTTGACCCAGTCCTTGCTCTGGTGATGTTGCACTGATTCTTTATCACCAGGAAGGGGCTTGTCTGTGAACCACAGGAGAAAGGAGCTGCTTCCCTCCTGCGTGGACTTCAGTGGTCAGCTTAGAGCTCACAACTTAGCACTTCCTAGAGGCAATGTGGGTAGCTTGTGCTCCAGCTGTGCTGGCCTTCCGTCAATCTCATGGCCCTAATTTTTCCCCAGGTACTGTCAAGGAACATCCTGCATGCAGCTGTGGCTCACAGGGCCTGGCAGAGCACCTCGGGGGCTGCACTGGGGTCCCAGTGGTGTTCCTCTCAGGACGGATCTCCTTTCATCCCTCTGAAGTTCACAAGTCACCTGTCTTTCAGTCTGTTGAAAGGAGCAAGACAAATAGAAGGTGAAAGGTGTCCTCTTCACATGTCCCATTGTCTTTGGGATTTTGACTGGTCTTAGCATTTATTGTCTGTAGCAAATTTCACAGGTCCATTTCAGAAACAGTAAGAGGGCCCAGTAGCTCTCAGTGGTCTATTTTATAAAGTTCTGTACAGCCAGGTGCCTCAAGAACAGTAATATACTGAACAATGAAAGATGTAAGGTGACATACGCTGTTGAAAACTGGGAAATAATCTGTTTCACAATTTCCTACCCTGGTCACTGTATACCTGCATTAGAGTCAAAGGTGTTTCTTAACAAGGAAATGTGACTGTCAACCCAGACAAGAAACATTAAACAGATCTTGCCTGACATCAAATAAAGTCTTGCCTTCGAGGTTATAGCTACACTGCTAAGCATTAGTTCAACATAGATCACCTCTGTGGGTGTGTAGGTATGAGAGCCCCCACCAAGGCAGGGGGCCCTGCTTACTGCTGGGAACCCCTGGCAGGGGCAGCTCCAAAATATGTCCACAGCTCATCTGTGGGGTGGTACAGGCCACAGAAGTTCCAAGAATCGTGGCACAAGAAGCAAGACAATGTTGGGAAAGCCCACAGCAGCTCCCCTGCAGTCCAGTTTAGGTGTGGAAAGCCTGAGGTGAGAGCTGAGTCCCTTCTTGTCCCTCTGTCACGCAGCTTATGCTCGTCACCTCGGATGCAGCAGCAGCCTTCATATCAGCCTTTCCCTTTGCTGCAGAAACCTCTAACACCCCAGGCAGGAATGAAACACTTGCTAATGTGTTCCCATGCATGGAGCTGTCACGCTATTTCATTGCCACCCTCCCCTCTCCTCATTACAAGCACAGCTAAATTGCATTGCTAATTTTCCCTGGGTGCGTTTTGAAGGAAGGGGATGCTCATTTGGGGAAAACATCTTGAATTTTTAAGAAGTTGCAAAAGAGTCTGTAACTCTGGCAGATTGTGAGGGAGAGGAAATTTGTGGTTTTGAATAACATAATGTGGCGCCAGCTCCTCTACATTTATTCCAGGGGAAATTTTATTAACGGTTGGGAAATACAATCTGACTCCAGATTTCCCTATCTCGGACCTTTTCGATAGGCTGTCCTGCCTAACGCAACAACAGCATGGGGACTTTCTGCAGGGTATTTGCAGGTGACACAGAGGGATTGCAGTCATGAGCCCATGAGGGAATGGCACCTCAGTCAGAAGCACACAGAGTGGCATGTTTGCTCCTCACAAATCCCTTTACTGTGCTAGGCCCTGTGCAGTGACCCTGGAATGAGTATACCCTGCATTTTGGGGCCAGGGTAGGATGCTGCATTGGGTCTGGGTGAATAGAGGTCTGAGCAGTGTGCTTACGGAGACAGTCCCTTGCCACTTTGCAACTCTGTAATTAGCATGCACCGTCTCAGGGTGGAAACACAGGACAGGTCACAAGTCAGGGTTTGGGAACATCTGGTTCACATTTATCCAGAAAAATTTCCATCAGACACCAATGGCTTCGACCGATGGAGAGAGAGTGTGTATTTCTCAAGCATCTTCAGACTAGGCAGAGTTTCTGAACTTGAAGCAATAAATTAAGCCTTAAGGAAAACATTTAATACCCAATGGCTGAAACAGACCCATTCTCTGAGAAGACATAGCTGTTTGTGTTAGAAATCTGGTTTCTCTTACATCTCTGTTGTGCCAACTTTCATAAGAATCTACACTTAACCTTTTGGAGAAATATTCTGCCTGCAAATGGGAAAGTTTGCTTAGCAGCACAGTAAAACTGCAGGAACTCCAGAATGCTCAATTTACAGTACAAGTGCACTGATACCAGTGCAGTATTTAGAGAAATAGCTTCTTCCCCGTTTCTTGAGCCCATATTGGGTGCACAAGTTGAAATTAGAAGCTTGCCAGATGTTACCCTGATGTCCCACAAGATGGTGACAAAATAATTCTAATTACATAACACTTTGATTTGTGGTACATGCAGACTTAGTGACTCCAACTATTTTCTTACCATGCAGTTGCATTAGACTCTGCTGATATAACATACTTTGAGCATATTTTAATGTCTTACTCGTTCTTTCAAGTACTTTTTTGATTGTATTTTAAATTAACTTCAGAACTAGATAGAGATTTTCAGTCCTCCCACATTAGGAGTCACAAGTTCCCTACATGCTGGAGAAGGAAAAGCAGTTTTATTGCTTCTGATCTATCCCTTTGCCAGACTGCTTTCCTTCTCCTCCCTCTGTGTGTTTTGTGTGTGTGAGATCTCATGTTTCATGAACTCTTTCCTTTCTGAATTAAACATGAAAAAAATGCAGTAAGTGAGGCATAAGAGAAGGGCTCACTGCAGAGCAGGTACATGCTCTCCAGAGGCAAGGCTGGGAACAAACACAGCTGGGAAGAACTGAGGCTTCTGAACTGGGGTGGCTGGAACTCCTCCCTTACCCTTACTCACCCAGATAGGTTGTTTTTTAGACCTTTTTATGGTCAGTTTTGGCTGTTTGTTTTTTGGGGGCAAGCAAGTTGAGAAGCCTGAAAGGGGCCTGAACTGCAGAATTCATCTCTTGAAAATCATGTCCTCAAACTGGGCACTGGAACAGAGATGGAGCAGGCATCCACATCACCAACTGCTTGTCATTTGGGGGTAACTGCATTGTCCTATATTAGAAACAGTTGCTTCCCTGGGTCCTATTGTTTTAAAAACAATAAAGGTGACAAAACTTTTTTTTTTTTTTTCTTTTTTTTCTTTTTTCTTTTATAGCCTGTCAAAGGTCAATAAAAACAATGTGTAAATATACTGTAAATATTAGCTCTTTGTTTTGGTGAAGACAGAAGCTGATTTTCATAGTGGCTCTGGCCCTTCAGTTGCCTGAAGAAGACTGTAAAGAAAACACATTCTCAGCTGTAGCTGTGGGTTTCTATCAATAGATGGCAAGATCAGACTAGTCCTTTGGCTACAACTTACAAATGCATTTCAGAGACTTGAAAGCCACAGGACCAGATTTTCAGAGGTGTTTAGACATCTAATTCACAGTGATTTAAATCTGGATTTGGTGCCTGAATATGTTCAATTTCTGTCTGGAAATATCACTTTAAAATGACTTAAGCATTCAGGAGCCAGTGCTAAATGCAAAGCTTGTGTGATAATGTGCAGAGATGCCCAGCTCGTTCTGAACAAGCTTGTTTGGCTATTGGAAGTGGTGTGGCCATGTAAGCACAGGAGCTTGCCCAGGAAAATCATTCCTGCTGAGGCATGTGCTCAGGTCATCTTCAAAATCTCAGCTCCTGCCTTCAAAGGTATTTGCTGTAAATTTCTTTCCTAAGGATTTTGACCAGAACCAATACAGGCTGACTGTGATGAATTTGCAATTTTTAATACTACACATGAGATTCAATTGGATTTAGTGTAGCATCATTTACCTTCTACCCTGTAAGACTGGATATAGCCAGCTGGAAAAGCACTCTGATGGCAGTGTGAGCAGCAGCAGAGGGATGGTTTGACTCAGGGACAGCCCTGTTCTCAGCACCAGTATTTTACTAGGACTTAGGAGGACTTTTTTTTTTCCAACCTTAATTCTAAGTTTAAGGGTTATTCTCTCTCTCTGCCAATTTCTCTCTTTCTCTCTCCATATTCTTTGTAATGTCCATCTTGGACCTTCTCAGTGATGACTTCCCACACAGGTGCAGCCTCACACTGTACATTGCTCCACACCTCTGCTATTGACTGATGCTGAGTTTCACACCTGACAGTAAAAGAAACCCTGCCTTTCTCTGCTGGCACAGCCACACTGAGCAAGTTCGTGCTGTCTACACCCACTTTTAGCAGGTTTTGACATATAAGCACAGTGAATAATAACAAGCATAACCATGCTTGTCTGGAAGTGGGCTATTCACGCTTGCTGTATAATTTTCAAATAATAAGCTAGATGCCTAAACCTATGTTCAACATATAAATAAACATGACCTAATTTTAAGCATCTGCCATTCCCATGGCCTTTGCAGACATAAATTAAATGTGCAGTCTTTGGCACCCAACTGGGAAAGTTTTGGTTTATGTTTCCAGAGGCCTTCAAGAAAGCTCATTTGTGTGCCAATACTTTATAGGCATAAATACAGTGACTCAAATGCAGGGCCTTTGGGCTTTACCATCAATCCTGGGCAAAACATCAGAGCTACTGATAAAGAGTTCTTTTTGCAGGAAAATACTATCTGCAGTGCCAGTCAGCAGAGTTTTATGGAAAAAAAAGCTCTTGTCAGATTCACCTAATATCTTTTTTCATGCTGTCTTAACATGGGTGTTTTAACAAAATAAGGTTGGTTAATAAAGGTTTTAAAACTGATAAAATATATTTATACTTCTGCAGGGCATTTAACATGATTTATTATGTGTTTTTTTTTTCATTAGTGGAAGAACCAAAAATCTAACTGTAGAAGAGAAAGCATCCTCAGATGACTGTCTTTCTAGTCAGATCCTATTACAGGTTCTTGGCTTTTTACAGCAATGAAGGGGAAAAATCATTAAGCTGTGAATGAAATATGCTGCAGAAAATGCATGCCTCCCCTGCCCTTAGTTGGCCATCCAACTAGATCACATTGCTTATCTCCTCACATAGAATCAGAATCATAAAGGTTGGAAAAGACCTCCAAGATCATCTAGTCCAACCATTCCCCTTCCATAAATACTACCCATTAAACCATGTCTCTAAGTACCACAAAATTGAGTTTTGAATATCTCCAACAGTGGAGATTCCATAGTCTCTGGGCAACCTCTCCAAATGTTTGACTACTAACAGATGAAAAAAAAAAAAAAAAAATCCACTATTTAACCGGAATGTCCTGTGTTGCAAATTCTATGTTGCAATTTGTGTCTACTGCCTATAGCCTGAGAAGAGCATGGTTTCTTCTCTGTATCCCAATTAAATTTTTGTAGACAGCAGTAAGCTTCCCCCAAAGCCATCTCTTGCTTGTTTACTAGCACCCCAACTCCTTTCTGCAAAGCTGCTCTCTAGTCAATTGACACCCTACCTGTTTTGACTGTTAGAGTTATTCCAGACACGGTCTCCTCCCTTGCTTTTGTTGATCCTGTGGGACTCCTGGCTCCATTCCTTCAGTCCATTCTGGTCCCTCTGAATAGCAGCCCTACCCTTCAACAAACCAGCTGCTTCCACAAATTTCATATCTGCAAAGCTACAGAGAGTGCACCTCATCCTGTTGTCCAGGTTATTGGTAAAGATGTTGAACCTTATTGGCTTCTGTGTTGAACCTTTAGTATGCCACTACTGACCAGACACATGATGCTGCCCTGCTGCTTACTACCTTTAGTCCTGCTGGTCACCATACACCTAGCCAGCTTCCACCTATCCTGTAATCCATGTCTTTCATCCACAACTCACTAGTTTGATTATAAGGATACTATAAAAAATCTTACTAAAGTTAAAGCAAGCAATATGCCCTGCTCTTTATTTGCCCACACTGCCAGACATCTCATTACAGAGGACTAGCAGGCTGGTCACTGTGTCTGGTTGCTCCCAAGCACCTTCCCATCCCTCGTGCTCAGAAATGGCTTCCAGTAGGAAGCTCATTGAATCATAGAATCATTAAGGTTGGAAAAGACCTCCAAGATCATCTAGTCCAACTGTCCCCCTACCACCAATATCACCCACTAAAACATGTCCCTAAGTACCACATCCAACCTTTTCTTAAACTCCTGCAGGGACAGTGACTCCATCACCTCCCTGGGCAGCCCATTCCAATGCCCCCCTCCATAAACTTCATGGGATTGAGGCAAAAATGACCCCTTTAGCCTCAGAATAAAATTAAATTCTGAATATTTCTCTACACCGGAAAGAATCTGGTCCTACTTTAAAGGTACTAAAGAATTTACGATTAGTAAAATCCCAATTTATGGAATTTTAAGCCAATTACACAGGAAAGTTGGGCCAGAATTAGGAAAAGACATGAATGTCCTCTGACACTGCTTTATCTATAAATATGACCGAATATTTTGGGAGCATTATACCCTTCCCCTCTTGATAGTGTGATATGTAGTCCATTTACTTCCAATGGATGTCACTCCTGATACAACAAACCTCTATCACCAGAAGTATATTTTAGCTGGAAACTGTTAATAAGAGAAGAAGTAGGGGACAACAACAGTCTGCGGGGAGCTTATGAAGCAATTTTACAAGAAAACATGCAACTGCAGCCCCCAAATCCCAGTGGAGCAGGATGGGTTGAGGAGCAACACATTTCTCCAGGCTGCATGGCAAGAAAGAGTGGTTCATCTTCTTCTGTGCTGTGCATCCTGCTAAAAAAAAACTGTCCTCCTCCTCACTGACTGACAGGCTGGGTGTGAAATGTAGGCCACTCTACTATGTCCTGCACCAGAACTGGGGCAACTGGTGGAGGAAGGGGAGGCCAGAGTGGAGGCAGGGAAGCCGTGGTCTCTCCAACTGCCTCATCAGGACCCGTCAGAGCTTCTCTGCAGGAACCCTTTGGCACAAGCAGAAGGCCCAGTGTGAAGCAGTGGTACCATTCCCTCCATGTCTTCGAGGCTGAGCTCTGCCATCACTTCTTCCACTTCTCTGGAAGATGCCTTCTGCCAATCCTGACCTGAAAACCTGAAATGTTGCAGCACTTGGGAACACGTAAGAAGAAGAAAAGCTCAGTGCTGGATTAAAGCCACTTTTGGCACAAGATAAAAGACGCTCTCTGTCTCTCATGCGCACACACATAAACAGAAAGGAGGAAAATCTCCCAGGGGCACAATCAATTACAGCTCTCTCTCTTCTGGACCATCAGAGATAGTTGCTGGCACAGGCCCTGCTGGAGTATGAACCAAAAGGGATTTACAAAAATAAATCCTCAGCTGGTGTATATACCTTGTACACCCGCATGGCCCACAGCAATTTGTAGAACAGGAGGAAGAAGACTAATATATGATGATACACAAGCACAATGAATATTTTTCTCTTAATTGAATTTCCTCTGGCCTTCTGTAGTGAACTGACTGAAACAAAGGCTTTGCTGTTTCATACTGCTCATGAAAAGTTCAAAATTTTCAGAAATCTGACTTATTCCCAAATGGGACAGACAAAATCTTTAGACATAGCTGAATGTATTAGTGCAGATACAAAGCAGGAAATTCTACAAAAGCTTAACTTGGAAAATACAAATTACAGTGTGGAAGACAGACCTGCTGATGATGTATTGGCTTGTCCATTTTGCAGCTGCTGTAAAACTAGCCAGAGTATGGATAGAAAAGTCACAGAAGCATCACACAGGAAGGTAGCCTGAAAAAGTTACGAGGCCTTCCCTGGCAGAATCAGCAGCATGTGTTTTATCAATTACAGCTGGGGAATACAGCTTGAGTGCAAATATTTGCAACCAAAACAGAATTAAATATTTGTTCTGTGATCAGGTAACCAGTGCTGGGTCATTGTGACAGCTGTGCATATCCAGACTAATATGGCTAACATGAATGAAGGGGACCTGCGCTGCAGTCATGTAGGAAAACGCTGTATTGCCTTGTTCTCGATATAGAACAAATTAGGATAACCGGTAGGAATACATGGGTTCAGTATAATGTTACAAGGGGATTAAAAACAAGCTGAGAGTCTGATGTGAACCTGTTACTTATTTATTTTTGATGTTACACTCAATACATTTCATACCCTTCTGAAATTTTCAGTTCTGGCCTCAAGGCAGATTTCTGTGATCCAACTGCCCAAGTGCCAGGAATGGGTGATGAACAGACAAATTTGGGAGCCCAGCTCAGGTTGCAGCAGACACCCTCTCACCTGGATTGGGGGGGGGGGGGGGGACGACGACACACGACACTACATGGAGCTGCTTTGGATTTTAGGAGCTCAGGAGGCCCCCACATGGGCAGTAGAAGTGCAGTAATAACTAAAAAGCTCAGCCTAAACAAGTTTCAAGTTTAGATTAAAAGCCTAAATCCTACTCTCCAGCTCTACAGATCTGGGGCAATAATTTGAGCCACATGTCTGATTACAGCAATGGCGTGTGTTGATGTTGTTTGTAACCAAGCACAATCTTCACTGCAAGCAGCACCTCACAGCATGTAAGTGGCAGTCTCTGTGTGTGGGGATCAAGGGCACGATCAGGCCTTCCCCTTCTGGGTTGGGGCTGGAGGTTTCAGCAGTTATAGGGAGGAGCAGCTGGGGCCATTAACAGCATGCTCAGTGCTGGGCAGACATTTCTAGGGGCTGCGGACCCACGCCTGAGCAGCCATCTTGAACACGGACCACACGGTGCACCTGGGCATGCTGTTACCCGTCCCCTGCTCTGCTGTGACCACATAGGCCTTGCTAAGGAAAAACTTGCAAAACTGCAAATCCAAATCTAAGTTAATGGTTAGTTAGGGGTAATACATACTCTCCTGGACACGGCACCTCGGTGTGCCTTTTTATATGCGATCACCACAGTGAGTGGCAGGAGTTGTGCAATTCAGAGAGGCTATGGAAAAAATAATCAGCTGAGGTGTGCAGAGAAGAAGAACTGGGGAGGAGGGCTCTTCTAAAAATTATTATTATTTTTTTTTGTATTTATTTTTTATTCTGTTTTCCTAAATATTGTGGAGCATGTTGTGGGAAAATTTTAGCCATCTGTCTAAAGGATATTAGTGAAGTGGAGACTGTGTTAAAAATAAAGTGCCAGGTTGTCCTCTGCAGAAAGTTAATAAAAAGAAGGAAGTGAAAGACTGCTCATTATTTTTAATGACTCTGCTTTCCAGCAGAGTGCCTGTATCTCCCTGCCTTTACATTCTGCCTTATTTCAGTTCATTACGGCACATTAAACTGCTCAAGAGAATGACGGCTTTGTTCTAAAGCACTGAATTTATCAGGAGGCCCCTGGCCCAGCCTGGCCAGGCTGTTAATCACAGCCCTGGTGCCAGGAGGAGGATGCTGAGAAGAGCCCAGCAGCCTGTCCGCCCCACAGCGAGTCCAGCCTGGATGGCTGGGCGCTGGTGCTGCTGAACACCGTGCACGACCCCATCAGCGGAGTCGATTAAGCTGTGCTTGACGAATGCCTGAACGTTTTCTGCATGCACATGTCCACATTTGTCTCTCTTACTGGCTCCGTCTGACATGAACCTCTCATATCCTGTCAACTGATATTTGCTTTATTAACTTTAAAATATAGGACATGTTCAGCAATCCCAGAGATGAAGATTCATGAGTGTGCAATTCAGTTCACAGCACCATGCAGAGCACCCAGAGCATTCAGCTGTATCTGCAGGCTCCTTGCAGGGAGCAGACAGCAGGTAGGAAAGCTAAAAGCAGAAGCTGCTTTTCCAAGATTTGAGAACCAATAGCTTTTCTCAGTCTTGCTTGCAAAAATACATGCTGTGATTCTCTTAATCTGAAACTCTTCTACTGTGCTCTTTGCATAAATTGTGCCCCATTACATCTGGGTGTTTGTAGCACTACATTTACTGTGGTTTGTTAAGAAGCATAAAACATGCATTTTCTAGGACTCAGAGGAATAACCTAGAAGGGGTCCTCAGGCCCCAGGGTATTTCCAGGGTTTTGTCTTACAGCTCCTCACAAACTCATTTGTCAGCAGATTTCATTGTCATGTTCTGCCCCCACTTCTTTCTTACTGATGTTTGTAGCCCTGAAGTGATTGGGCACAGTCAGACATGCATCCCGCATCTCATACATAATGCAAGCCCACAAGTCCTCTATGGAGGAGCACCTATGTAGCTTGGGGCAGTAGCAGGGAACATGGGGAGACCTCACACAGCTGTGGTGACAGCAGGAACATGTTTCTGTGCCCTGCTTTTTCCATGAGTTTCCTGTGACTGCTGCTCAACAGCTTCAGCTGCCTCTCCTGGTGGTACAGAGACCTGTGGGATTTCATAATGCCAAGGGCATTCCAGTGCAAATGGTGCTCCACTAGGACAGTGGCTTTCAAGACCAGCCTGGCCAGTGGAATCAAGCTTTCCTGGAGGTGGGGTAGAGTCGGATGGGATCGGAAGGAGACAGTGTTGATCCTTTAAATTGTAGGCTTGGCAGGCTGGCTGATATTTTGAATTTGCTTATCTTTTAACATAGAACAAGGCCAAAAGTGATTTATACTCACAACTACATTTTTTTCTGCCTGTCTTAATCCAGGAAATGAAAACTGTGACCAGAAGTGTATTCCCCTTGTCTAAACACTGGCATGCTGGTGTTTAGAAGAAAGGGCTCCACCATGACTCTTCCCAACTGCCTGCAGAGTGAAATGAGAGCTTCAGCCAGGGAGAAAAATGAGCTTGTTCCTGGGTGAAAATGCAGCACAGAGTCAGGCAGAGTTTTTTATTATTATTATTATTTATTTTTTATTTGGGGGGGGGGGGGGGCCCTAAGACGTGAGGAGATATATATGAGGGACTGTTTCTTTTCCACCTCTACCAGACACTGAACTTGGCAGAACCCCGACGAGGCGCTACAAAGCACCCTTCTGGCTGGTGCTGTAAGTTAACAAGAGGAACATTTGATAGATGCCTACTGGCAAGCTAATTAGAGGAGAAGTGATTTGCTGGATTGCAGGAAAAACAAAGGAAGGAGAGGAAAATGTTCAGGCAGATCATTTAAGGTTCTCATCCTGGGAGAGAGGGAGTAACTGGTTTCATTTCCCAGAGGCTAATCCTGCTCTAATTGACTTATTATTAGACTCCAAAGGAAAACAATCCTTGTGGCCATGACAACATACCCAGGGAATGCGTGAGTGGCTGCTCTATGGAAGACACATGGGGAGACAATAAGGTTGCAGTGTATGAAGTGGCACAGGATCACATTTGTCATGTGCAGATCTAGGTGGCATATTAGCCCTAACTGGGCATACTGGTTAGCGTTACACTGTGGAAGGGGAATATTAAAGACAACCTTGTGATTCTTTTTGGCTCATTTGTCTTCCTTGAGAAAATGCACAACCTCCTTCTACACACAGACCAGACAACCAGGGATCACATGTTACGAAAACAGACAATGTGGTAGCTGTAGGTTACTTGTGAACTACAAAATAGATAAATAAATAAATAAATAAATAAATAACAAATTTAAAAACCAAACTCAGGACAGCAAGATCCTGGTACTGTGAGAGGTGCTCCTACAGAAGTGATACTGTAGAGCTTTAAGAACAAAGATGCATCAAAATACAGTAAGTCTGGGAGCTGAGCAAAGGCTTAGGAGATTTGCATTTTTCAAATTGGGAAAATCTGCTGTGCTTTCCATTAGCACTTTGAAAATTATTTTGAGTTACTAGTTTGCATAATTCAAATACATAGCTATAAAATACATAGTTCAAATTTGTGCTAAATTACACTGAGGAAACTATGCTCAGTTTTGATCATTATGTTTGACATGGACTCTTTGGTATTAGAAATGCACTGAAGATATACTATTACTAAAATAAGAACTATTATAAAATGCCTAAGGGATACAATTCATTATCCAGATAAACTTTCAAATAAGCAGACATAAGTGCATGGTAAATTACAATAAAATTCTTGTGGAATTACATATTTCTGCTGTAACAGGCCAGATGATCTCATCTCATGGATGTTATTACTGTGAATAGCAAAGTTCTTCAAGGAAGCTCGGAAGATACAGTGATGTTCAGGTATAGTCAGATAATATAAGTATACTGTAAATTAAAGAAATCAAACACAGAAGAAGAAAATCCATTAAAAAAAATAAAATAAATAAAATAAAATAAAAAAAACCTTTGTAGAAAAATACCTTCCACCTCACAGAAAAACTTTAATCTAAGATGTATTTTCATTCCCAAAATTAGCAGAAATGCTTTTCCTTCAGAAGGACTTGAAAGGAACAAGCAAGTTTTGAAAAGATATCATTAAGTATTCGATTCATGACTGTGGCATGGCAAGAAAGGTGTAAAAAACTGGTAACTTCTGTTGAACCAGGTTTTCTGAGATTTTGGGCCAGGCTTTCTGGGTAAGGTTTTTATTTCAATGTTTCCAAGGAGAAACTGTTAAAAAGAGTAGCCTAAAATTAGGAGACGAGAAGTATTTTATGTTGTGGGAGCACATGTATGTCCAGGCAATGTACATTGCCTGTAAAGTAAAGTAAAGCAAAAGCTCATCGTAGAGCAAATAGCCAAGGCACACCACTCATTGCCTGCCACTGATGTTTGCAGCGTCACCTGGGATACAACTATAGAGAGACAAAAAATGAGAAATTCCTCTCCAAATTCAGCCCATTGCAAACAGAAAAGAGACATGTCACCCAGAAGAGTGCAGGGGCTCATTTTGCTCCACTGCTTTGTTGTGGGAGCACTTTGGCAGACACCTGGGGCAATTGTTGGTGCCTGGGTCAAATGTTCGACCTGCAGCTTGGCACGGAGGGTGCACAACTCTAATAACCTTCCCTGCTTTTTGTCCTATAGACAAAGACATACACCTGCATGTTTTGATAAAGTAACCTGAAGTGAGAAAATTAAGAAATTTTAAAAATTCCTTTAATACTTTAGCCTTACTACAGACTTCTTCATGTCAAAGAACCAGCTGCTGTACCGTACCGTAAAGCAAAATAAATAAATAAACAAATAATAAACACAGGTGGTAGTGGCAGTGAAAAAGCTCAAGGAGAAAATGGTGCATTTCTTACTTATTAGGACATTTCCTTGATTTCAAGCATAATTTATTCTGTTTCAGTTGCTTGGTTTCTGCGCATTTCCTTTGAAACATCTGTAATTCTGGCACAGATCAGAGGCAATACAGTGAAGTCTCATCTGGGAACAGTATCCTAGGAAAGTGAAAATACCCCAAAGCTGTATAGAAAAATAATAATAATAATAATAATAATAATAATAATAATAAGTTAGCATTTGAGTTCTTGAATGAAAAAACAGACGAGATCAAAGGCAGGTGAATCTCATCACACAGTGACTTAGGCGACATTAACAAGGAGGCTGATAGCAGCCCACCCTGCTCACAGGCAGGGCTGGGACAGCCATCCTTGATCCAGGCTTTGGGACTCATCAAACCTGGTTTCTGATGGACTTGTTGTTCATGGCTGACTGACTTTTTAACTCAATTTTAATAAGATGTATGAAGCTCTCCTCTGTGGAATCCACCTCAGAGAGAGAAACTGTGACTGAGGAATCAATCATTTGGAGGCTAATGAGGCAAAGTCCTGAAATGTGCTTTCTGCAGAACCCTCTATGAGTACCCTAAAGTCTGACTCCAAGAGCAGAGGCTGACCTCCACTCAGGCACCCATTCCCACAAACCTGGTAGGAACTGAGTATCTTTAAAAACTCCATCAATTCATGTGAGACAAGGCAACAAGTGCAAGGAGAGCCTCCAGGACAGATGCACAGAAGGCATGATCTCAGAAACCTTGCTGCTGGGGGAACACACTAAAGCTCGTAAAATTTAAGGTTGAAATTTAAATGGAACAACCTACAGTTTTAGCCAAAATTTATGAGTTTTCACCTATTTTGTTTAGTAGCTCTGGGTTTCTACAGGTGAATTAATGTGCTTTGTGGGCTTCTTGTTCAAGGTGCCACCAGAGGGGAGGTCCACTACTCTAGGGCAAGTGACTTGACCCACCTTATCCATAACATCCCCTCTGCGAGTCAGAGTCTAGGTATGAACTTGCTACTACTAGAAAGGAGAGAGTGGCATATATGAATACCTTTTTTATGAGGTAGATGTATGCACCATGGTTGCCATTTGGGCCCACAAAGACTCATAGGATCATTCACTTCCCCAGTGGAGGACTTCAACACAAACGGAACACACAGTCATTCCTTGGTCATTTGACTAAATCCTGGGGTTCAGCAAAGTCTTGACAATGAACAAAGACTACATCTACCATGTCCTGTATGGCACAGAGTGGGATCTCAAATGGCAGCAAGCTGGCAGGTCTGTGTGGTACAGTGCTGTGCCCTGCAGAGCTGCTTGCTAAGGTCCCAAAGCAGCATGACCACATCAGCATTGCATCCTGCCTGGCCTAATTAAAGAAATTGAGCTAATTAGGCCAGGCACTGTGCCATATTGATTAGACGGTGTAGACACAGTCCTAATATCTAGACATGTTAGCAGGATGGTATGGCCCTTGGCTTGCATGTTTCCCAGTTAAATCAGAGCCTTTCTTCTCAGTAACTGTCAGCTTGGCACTGCTTACAAGCACTGGCTTCACACTGGCTTTAATGCTGCATTGTGTTTTGTTTTTCTTTAATACTACCCAGCACTCAACAGTCATCTCCCTGTTTTGCAGGCACAGTTCCTGAAATAAGATTAGCTTTGTCTCAAGAGGTCACTTTCCAGCCAGCAAACCATAAGCTGTGCAGGAAAATGGAGATGAGACAGAGAGACAAAAAAATCAGGTTGCATTGCAGAATTTCAGTTGAAGATGAAAACTTTTCAGGGCTCTTTATGAGGAAATGAATAAACCCACAGTTTAGGATTTTTGTGTTCAAAGAGCCCTCCATATTTGTCTAACTGCAAGGAGCTGGAGGCTTCCCTGCATGCTTAGGACTGCTGTCCCTGGGACTGCAGTCACAAAATGCTGAGACGTGGATTTGCTGAGCTGTAGGCTGGTTGTTCTTTTTAATTTAGTGAAGATCTTGCTAAAACAAATTAGTGAAGAGATAAATAAGTAAATAAAGCCCCCCATCAACACTCACACACAAAAAAACATGGACATACAGACCATAGCATGGACCTAATCCCCCATAAATCCTATCGTACAGCCTTCTTTGTGAGGTTGTTCATCTTACCATGCAACACCCTGACAGCAGCCCTGCTGGTTTTGCAGAATTCCTTAAGATGACAGTAAAGCTACAATAACAGCAGATGAATTCATCCTCCTAAAGGAAAAAACAAAACAAAACAAAACAAAACACCAGCTTTTTTTTTTTTTTTTTTTTTTTTTTTTTTTTTGTGGCCTTTGTTTGCCATTTCAATGCTCATCATCTAGGAAATTTCAAAAGGATTGACATATATTTTTTTCTAAATTATTCTAGAGGGGCTTTGAGATTCTTAATATTTATGGGTCTGACTATTTGGGAAATCAGACTTCATATCACAGAATAACCATTTTGAAGATCCTGTTTCAAGGAAAAGTGAATCCCAAGGTTCAAGCAGGGCTGAGAAAAAAGAGCATGTTTTATTAGCTATGATCTCTCTGATCAAAGCAATACCAAAGCATTTCTTTGTCTGCAGATAAAACAATGAAGAATGTGGAGTAGGCAGAAAACCTAATGCCTGTGCTATGGTACATATGTCTGTACTTCTGAATCCCCTCCCCACCAAAAAAAGAACAGCACAGTCTTTCAGCCTGCAAACATGTGCACAGATCTCCTTTTATCCGGCTGTGAACATCTCTATTTTATTCCGTTTCAGTCTGTAAATAAATGCAAATTGATGGATTAAGTAAAATGACTTTATTCTGTTTTCCATCCATGGCAAAGGTGGCTGAGCTGTTTTACTTGAGAGCAGACAAGAGGGGGCACTCATGCATTTCCTACATTACAGCTTGTGACTTGAGCTAGTTGGATGGTAGGAAATGTATCTGAGACAGACATCTGAGTTGTTGAAAAAGGTTGCAGGAAAAATACCGAATTAATACAACAGCATTAAGAAGGAGAAAAATTGCCAGATGGGGAAAATAGAAAAATGGAGGCAAGAAGGTGCCCTGGTGCACCAGGCTAGGAGGCTTGATCCTGCAAATCTGCTTATGAGGGAAGAAAAAGTGTTGTAGGAACAGAAGTAGAAACAAACTCACATGGGGGCAAAAGAAAGGCTGGATCGTAAGTGTACTCCACAGCAGTAAGCTAAACTTGGCCTCAGGCCCCTTGCAAGCTTTTAAATTTTCAGAATAATGAAAAAGGGCTGAATAGGGTCTGAGAACAGCTGAAAGAGATACAGCCTGAAGGGTAGTCCTCATTTTACTAATGAAACAGTTTGGGCTGCCTACAAAGGGTCACTCAGGAAAGCTAAATAAATCAATCAGCTAAAGGTGTGAAGTCAATTTATATAAGCTATAGCATATTAAACTCTGTGTGAATAGTCTCATTCAGGGTAAATAGCCCTAGATTATTACAGTTTAAATTTCTAGATTAACAGAAACAAAATATGTTTTGATTGCAAAGTAAAACAAGATGGAGGGAGAACAAACATCCAGTTAGTAAATTAGTCCTACATCCATGGTCTTTGTTTTTAGCAGCAGAAAACCCAGAGCTTCTTAGATGGGAAAATAAAGTTTTGCATGCTTTCTATAATCTTAGGTGCAAAAAGCTGTGAGTAGCAGAAGCTCTCATAGTGCACCCAGGTACAAACCTCACAGTGTTGGCTGTGCCACCACAAGTCTCCATACTGCCCAGCTTTCTCCGTGAGCCTGGCTGGAACTGAACCACGTTCCTAGTGCATACAACAGTCAATTAACTATTACGTAACTACTAACTAACAGAATTTAACTAAATTACTGGCAAGTGATATTACCAGAAACATATATTCATAATTATTTTGTTAAACGCTACATTCACTTGCTCAGTTAAATGAAATAGCAGTCGATCAAAGTCTCTGCCTCGCTTGGTAAGATTCCCATCTCTTTCCTTAGCTTTTCATCACGCTCCGCTCAACTTTTTCTTTTTGCACTGGTAAAGTAAGTCAAACTTTTGTGGTTTTTGTTTGTTTGTTTGTTTTTTCTGTCTATTGTAGGCTTCCCTTGTTACTCTCTTCCTCACCCCAGGCTCTTCATGACATTTACTCAGCTGTATGAATGAAGAATTTCTCTTGCTACAACTAAATGAAATGAAGCAAAAATAAGGTAACGGGCTGAGGTCAGTATGTGTTTGTGGACACTTCTTTGTGAAGCACTCCTTCTTTGCAGGGAAACCTGAACTGTAAACAACTTCTGCAAATCAGCAATCTCGCACCACAACTTTATAGAGGTGTTTATTAAAACCAAGGTTGGGATTCTCTAAGCAAGTGAGCTTCAATGCTCACTTAGTGACTTGCAGGTAAATCACTACCTGAGGATGAAATTAGATTAGACAGGGAAAGATTGTACAGCTTAGATGTAATGGCATGACAGGCATGAATTTTTGAAATTAATGGCTGTTTGTGAAGGGATTTTTCATTGAACTACTGTATTGTTGAAAATAAAGTCCACCACAGAGTTTTTCTCTAGAATATCCTAGCTGCAAAGGTGTTTGTTACCTTCTTCAAGGGACACATTTTCCTTTTGGAAAGAGGAAAATAACAGGATTGCTTTAGAAAATTTCTGACCTATTTTAACAAGACAGGTTTGGAAATTTAACTCTAAATTGATTATTTCTCTGTTTCCACTATTCTTAATTGAGATTCCACAGGAATGTGAAAATTGGAGAAGTAATCCAATGAGAAAATGAAAGCGTTGCAGTAACACTAGTATGTCTATGGCATTCACTTTTTTTTTTTTTTTAAAAAAAAAAAAAAAAAAAAAAAAAAGATAAACTTCATGCTTGGGAAGAAAAAGCAAGCTGAAATCAGATACCTAAAAGTTACAGACTCCAAATGTGGCTTAAGAGGTTGCAGAACCTCAAGCTGCATGATCCTATCCCCAGTTAAAGGCAATGTTTATTCTCAGTATATGACATTATCTGGGTAAGGCTGATTAAATACCCTGCATAAAACCAAGGTATTTCTAAATAATTTAAAGAAACCACAACCAGTATATAAAATGAGAATCTTATGATAGTTCTACATAGTTTTTTGAGCAATGAGAGGAAACCTGTTGTTTTTCCTCTATTCAACCTTCTATCTTCAATAAACTGGTAGAAGTATTATGCAATACACATAATTTATACAGTACAGTACAACTTGTTTGAGTCCTGTAGGCTCTGACACACAACATAATCAATAATTAGGTGATTTCTCCACCCTTTAACAGTTCTGTGCTATATTTGTTTTCATTGTTGTAAACTCCCAATGCCCTGAAAGCACAGAGTAAACAACTGCAGAACCATTGTTTCCTTTGCTAAAGGGAAACAGTATTTGAAATTTATTGGTGAAAATTCTTCAGGTGTTTTAGCAGTGCACTTGCTTCTGGATTCAGAGAAAATTTGCTCAGTTCAGGAGACAAATGGTTTCCAAACCATCTTAAAGTCTGGGAAGAACTCCTGAAAACCTTAATGGAATAGCTTTTATCTAATCTTTGAAAGAGCCCAAAATCAAGGCCACACCATATTAGAGAATCAAGAGGCTTTTTCTGGTGAAGAGAAATGACATTTACTGAAATGCGTCTAAGGTATGCAGTTAAGAAGGACCAAACCAGAAGTTTTAATTCTAAACATTTTATACTGAAATGAGTTTTGTTTTGTCTATAATGTTACCTGTAGAAAAATCAACAAAATAACTACATCTAATTAGTTATTTAGGGACATTTGGTTGCCATTTAAAACAAACAAACAAAAAAAAAAAGTGGTTAGAAGCGCTCATAGCCTATGCAAAGGACTCATCTAGGATTTTATGCATCTGTTCTCAAGCAATCACCTTTCTGAAGTCCTCTCTTCAAGACTTCAAGGGACTTTATTTCCTTATCCCCAAAACGCATTTTTCTTCAGCCACAGTCCTTTTGGTGTCTTTAAGGCACCTCTCTCTGCTTTTCTAACTGTGCAACACTTGAGCTACATTCTCAATGTCCCAGAATTCTGGTTTGCCCCAAATCTATCAGTATATGCTTGAAAAGCTACTAGAAGCACAGACACAGCATAGTATTCACCAGCCACCAAAAGACAGCCTTCCTCAGGAGCTGAGAAAGGAGATGCCTCTTTTATCTAGGAAGCTTTGTATGCTAAATTTCTGAAAACACACATGCAACCATGTGGTGAAAGAACCACAGAGACCCATTCCTGCAAGGTACTGTGAGTGACCTGTTTTCAGGAGGAGCTTAGCATTACTCAACCCCTTCCAGCATTAGGCTATGTAACAATCTCCTTAGAGCTTAAATGTACTCCCACGCATTTTTATACTACCCTACAAATTAGACACATTTCAAGAAATTAAAAGTGTGGGGGAGGGGGGGGGGAACAATTAAGCTCCTGAGAAAAATGTCTCTAGTACAGAGAAATTTATGCATACATTTGCTCATTAACAGCAGAAGGAAATTTCTAATACTGCACACCATGTTTTTAAAAGCTATGGGGAAAGCAGACTCAGAAGGGTGAGGGCAAGATGTTCAGTCTCCTTAAGCAGCAGCTGAAATGGGCTCTAAATTAATCAGGATTCTTAGAAACTCTAATAAGAAGGGGCTGATGAGAAACAGCTGCACCCAATCCCTATAAAAACCTTCAAAAAGAAGGGAATTAAGTGATAATGCCAGTGGAAGAGAACATCATCACAGGATGGTCTCCTGCTGCTACAAAATGCCAGTGCAAAACCAACTACTTTTCCAATGGGAGATAATTATGATAAGTCTCAGTCTTGTTTTCAGTTCCTGGACTTGATTTCCACTCTGTGGCGTGGCGATGCAGCTACCCTTTAGGAAGACTTTAAATTTTATCAAGCTTGTGATTAAGAGCATCCAATTCTAATGTTTATTGAAAATGGTATTCAAAACAGCTACTCCACCCCCACTGTAGACAGCTGTGTGAGAAGAAGTATGTATAACCAAAGCATGGTTTTGTAAAGGGGGGAAATACGAGGCAAAAATAAAATACGTGCTCATCATTAATTGTTGAGGGTCTTCAGTATCATAGTGTCAATAAAGTTAACTTACAGCCCCCTTCCAAGTGTCTTCCAGGAAGGACACATGTGCAGCTGCACCCCCAGAACACAGAGTTCCTAGTCTCCACAGATATGCAGTAGGTTTTTTCCCCCAAATTTTGTAGGATTTAGGCAATGACAACAGTCTTCAGCTACAAAATCTCCTTTTTTAAGGGGACACTTGCAGCATTGACTCTACAGATATAAGCATCCAGATGCTGAAGTCTGCATTTTACCTCCAAATGAGCTTTTGGTGACTGAATGAAAATATGATTGTGGGGGAGTTTTCAACTCGTTGTTTTCTCTGGAACAAATTGCTTAATTTTTGTCTTCTTCAGTTCCCATGTTTTTAAGATTGTCTTAATGGTGTGGTCGCGCTGGAGACTTGGTGAATTAAGATTTCAGGGCTCCCCAATCAAATGCTCTATTACTTCAGAGCTGGTGCTACTTCTCTAACCTGAGTCACCGCAATAGGAAATGACTGCTCAGTAGAAGACATTACATGTGAACTCTAACACACTCGTCTAACATTCCTACAGAAGCTCAGTTTTTTCTTTCTGAACTAACTGTACAATAAAGGTTGATCCGATGTTCAGTTATCTGCATGGAAAAAGCAAGCTAAAGCAGTAAGATTTCTGCTTGCTCTGGCTGTGGAGAGAAAATGGGAGGTACAAGCAATGCGGAGGGGCCATCGGGCAGGTACTCATCCCCACAAGGAGGTGTTACAACAGCCTCTGCACCAAGTCTCAGCTCCCTCTGCTTCCTGGCTTGTGCAATCCTCGAGTCTATCATTTCCCAGCATAGCTGAATGTTGAATCCCGAAAAAAAGGTTTGATAATGCAAATGTATTTAATAATGATGAGCCATTCTGAGGACTCTAAGAGTCATAAACATGTTTGTTTTATCATGGTAGGGTAGGGTTTGTAGTGCAATAGAAGGATGAAAACAGCCTGGATTAACAACTCCTCTCATCTCCTGCTCTGACAGCCCCTTTCTCAAAGCACCAATATTAACTACTTAGAAAATGGATTTATGCCAACGTTTAAAGCACTTCTTCTTCTTTCAGCACACCAGATGGTACTAAAAATTCAAAATATTTCCTACAACAGCTGTATCTTTGACAACAAATTTAATACAAGCTGAAATACCATTGCTGTGTGTAGGCCATAATGACCAGACTCTTTGGTTTTATATCTAATGTAAAAAGGCATTTTATAGCTAAAAAATAGATCTGATCAACTCAGTATTGCGTCAATCATGTGACTCTGTCTGGGTTTTCAAAACCAGATGCAAAATTTAGTGCCTTTATAGTTTAACAGCTGGTCTGATAAGAATGTAAAATACACCTTTCCCTAGAGCTATAATAAATGTGTTAACACTTTCTTACAACCATCCCTTTCCTACAACTCATCATTTTCTTGCCCCAAGCTTCATCTTTATGTATTTGATGACATAAATCTTTTAAGCAGGTTTTGACCAGAAGCTAACTTTCCTTTCTCTCTGATATCTGGACAACAATATATATATATTTTTTCTTCTGGTGTTTAAAGAGGAGGAGGAAGGAGGGGGAATGCTTTCAATTAAGACAACAACAACAACAAAAAAAAATGCAAATTATCATGCTTACACTTTTCATCTCTTTAACATGAATTTGTACAGTAGGATTTTTTAATGATCTATTTGTTAGATCATTAGTTAGATCATTAGATATAAGTCAGGCAGCTCTCAAAGTTTTAGTATTTTTAACAGTGAGGTGTCTTTGGCAAGCCCTGAACAGTGAGCAATAAGGTCAGGAAACATGAAAACAAAACTCAAGCCAAATAATTTGCCCATCAAAAGGGTGTAATCTTTAAGCAATATAATGAACATGATTTTATTATCTGTATATGTTTCTACATGTACGTGAACATTCTTGATGGTAACGTGAACATCTGTTAAAAAAATTCAATTACTTAACAGCACTGTGAAGCAAGAAATGACTGTCAGCTCTAGCTGCCTACACAGGGAGGAAGGACAGTCTGGTGGTTATTGACACTGGACTCTGTCTAAGGAGGAACAACTTCACATCCTTTCTCTGCCACATACTTGTGAGACACTGAGCCACCCCTGCTGGGAGCCTTGCAGCTCAAAGTTGTCTAAGACATGTGGAGAATCTATATTGGGAGTAGATGGTAAAACACCAGCACCTCGCTGTCCTATTCCAGATCAGACCCTGCTTTTGGTAGGTGAACATCACCTTCCCCACATCTGCTTGTTGTTTGGCTCTCTCCTGCCAAGCACAGCTGCCTGCTTTCCCACTGGCACCTTCCCTGCACAAATCACTCCTCTCATCCTCCTGCAGTGCGATTCCTCCCCTCATTTGTGGGATTCCCTTTCCTCCAGTACTCTACTCCCCATTCAGCACAAGTGTGCACTTGCACAAGGCATCTGGCATTGAACTGATGCGGTTGGCCTGGCATTGTCATGCTTGGATGTGGAGGTGATGAGCAAAAGGTTGTTATTTGCGGATGTAGAGCTACAGCTATTTTTAACCATCTTCTTTCTGTACAGCTGCAATGCTGTCATATTAGTTCAGCATACTTGAAAATTAACATTCATGAAGCAATGAATGAAAGGGTGTGGATCTAAAAAGTATTGATAGAGTTTGTTCAGATTTTTAAAAGTGAGACAAATTATTTTGGAATATGCTTCCTTTAAAAATTTGCAGCCCCTGCTCTCAGCTGTATTAAGCACACAACACAAGCTGGAAGTGGAGAAAAGGACTATAAATCAGGTGGAGGTGGAGAACCAAGACAGCTCACGTCGTTCAGAGCTCCCTGCAGGTGCCTCCTCAAGCCTACATAGTGCCTCATGACCTTGCAGGAACCAGACCATAATAGGAAGGTGGGCAATAGCTATGCTCAATGACTTATAAAGGCATTTCATTAAAAGCATTTGAAGATCATGGACTGATGCTAGTTTTTATTTTGTTTTGCTATATGACTGCTCTCATTCAAATTTTTAGCTATTTTTGCTCTTCAAAAATATAATGACTGAACTGATGGTCAGAAAGGCATCAGGCAAGTGGGTGTGACTTTAGCAAACTGGAACAGATGATTTTACTGAACTTCAGGCTCTAAATACCACAAAGGTGATGGCTTCAAATACAGTGCGTTCCCACAACCAGATCACTTGATTTCAAGATGAACAATATATATGAATACATATGACTATGAACAATATATATGACTTCTATGCCCTGGTGATCACCTAAGCAGGCTCACAAGCAGCCAGGCAGCCAGGCAAGGGCTGACCCACTGCAGGGACCCCTTTTAATCTTTTAATTCAGATGAAGTAATTTTAAAGCTATATTTAGGAGACATTTTCTAAAGAACCATTGCATTTTGAAATCATAGCGTCTCCCTTAATTTTTGAGGAGATGAAACTAACAGTCTCTAGGCATTGCAAACTGAGCAGGGTTTTCTGAGTGCTGTTGGCACATTTTGCTTTTGGCCAAGATTGACTTAACTGTTGTTTATTTCCCTTTCCATTTGCAAGAGCTCGGCTCTCCCTCACACAAATTCCTGTTAGTGATACACATCCATTGCTTACTGGAAGCTGAAGGACTGGTCACACTGTTGGTTAAAACCATGCTTAGCTGCTGATTTGGAGCCAAACTAGCTGCTAAACCTCTGAACACCGATGCTGCTGAATGCTTCGGTGGTGCCCACTAAGCAAGCAGGAGCCGAGCATCAGCAGGGGGACAGCCTGTCCAGGAGAGCTTCCCATGTACACTGTGGAGAGCAAGCCATGTTAAACTTCAGCAGATAAAAACTAAGGGGCAGAAGTTACCTCTGGACACATTTTCAGGTGTATCTATTTCATTACAGTGGAAAAAAAAAAAAAAAGAAAGAGAGAGTTTAAAATGGAAAGTGCCTAGGCTTTATCTAATCAATTTGTTTTTGCACAAGAACGAAGGACAGCTGAGAACAGGTTAAAAGAAACATTGAGAAGTTATTATTTGCTCTCTTTCTTACTGAGACTCCTTTGCCTTCTGTGTACTCACTTGGACAAAATCAGAGTACATTGTGTGATGTGTTGGGCCAAGGCTTTGGCCTCAGGCTTGGGACAGAAATTTTTTGATCATATTCTTGGAAGCTGAAGCCTTCATTAAAATGACTTCCTTCTTTAGCACTAGCTCTGCTAGCTGAAGTGAAACATTGTGCACTTGAATGATTCCTAGAAGACCATCTGCGCTTTCCAAAGCCTGTCCCTGTAAGTCCCTTTCTCAGCTGTAGCACACGCATAATCACTATGGCTAACTGATTATTCTGTGAGCGTGTGTGATTCCCAACCTGTCAGATTTTCAAGGTTTGAGATGTTGACATACAGCTCCAAGCTGAACAATTTCAGCTGTAGGATAAAGCACATAAAGGAAAACAGGGTCAGTTTGGTACACCTGTTCTCCATCCATCCACAGAGAACACACTCTTTAAAAACTTGAGACAAATTCACCATAGGCTCCCAGAGGTAAAAGGCAACAAATGAAGTCACTCCTCAATATTTTATTGCTGCTAAGATACTGAGAGATTGAAAGAAAGCTGACACCGGGAAAGGTTACACAGACATCCCAGGAAAGTGCTCAGGAAGCAGTGAACACCTCCCATACACTTTTAGTGCATTACTAGCTAAGCTCTCCACATTTAATAGCTTGCTCTTCATCAAAGAGATTTATGATGCTTGATAACAGAATGATATTGCCAAGAGACTGTGCTGCAGGAACGCTCTCCTTGTGGTGGCAAGCAATGACATTGCTGGAATAAATGATCTCACTCCCTCACTGCAGTAAGTGGTCACAATCTTTCTGCACAATCTGTTAGCTGAAAGAGAGCTGAGCTGCAGGTCAGCACACACCACATCTGATCAGCAGCACGGAGACTCCATGCCCTGTCTCCTTCTTCTGTGAGGGATGGAGTCCCCACCTTGGACACTCACCTTTCTGCTTTGTCCTGAGGAGCTCATGGTCTCTCATTCTGCTGTCCTTTGTCTCTTAAGGTCCAGCCTTCAATATACCTGGGGATTTCCCTTATGCTCAAGTGCTTTTGCATTCCTCTAAGTCCCATGGCTTGGGAAATATCTGCTCTTTGAAGGAAAATTCCCATGTAGTGTGCAATCTTTTCCAGCCACCTCTGTACAGCAGCGCGCAGCTCGGTTGTCATTGCCATGACACCAACAGTGCACTGAGTGTCCCTGCACCACATTCCACCTGCAGTCTGTAGGCATGTGCAGAGCTGTCCTCAGGCGCTTCTTTGACCCCTCTGCCATTCATTTGTGCTCAGAAGGATGCAGCGGACTGGAAAAACTATCAAGTGACGGGGGATGTTTTGAAATATCACAGTAAGGCTGTGACACAGTGCCATGGGCTGTGCTGCACACTCATGATGTACATAGAGCCACCTGCAGACGCTGTGGTCAGAAGGCTGGGGATAAGAGAGGACCGGTCTTTCCGGGATATTCTTGACATGGAGCCTGCAGCTGCAGACACCAGAGGGGTGGGAAGATCACTGCCATGTCAGGTAATGTCTTCAGTCACTGCATTCACCCTCTGGCAAAAGGACACTGCTGGAGTTGTTGGATTTGTTTCTAAATAGGAGTAAACTCTGGGAAGTTTTTATCACGGTAGGTTACAGTTGACTTCTCCTCTCACACATATGTTGTGGTCTCTTGCAGCGATACAGCCCTCAGAGCAACATTCTGAGTTTGTGAATTTAACTCTGGGTTTTGATGTTGCTTTGGTAATTAGATCTGAAATCCATTTTGAAAAATAAGAAGCAACTACATGTTCTTTAGATGTCGTCAGACAACCGCAGGAGCCTCTGAGGTGTGAACTGCAGACAGCACTGTGTCTGTCTTTATGGCTTGCTGCTGGCCATTTATTGCTAGTTTTTCTCTTGCTCCTGAATATATTCTTTCTTTTACCATTTACCCTGTCATGCTTTGCTCCAATTATGTGGTGCTTACTGTCCCCAAAGCCAGGATTCATCCTCAGCAGTGACAGAACACAAAGTTTCCCTTTCTGTATAGCCAGAGTTATCTCAAAAAGGCTCTGTCTATAGAAAATAACATGCAAGCTAATACGGATGTGAGGTAGGTATATGGCCAGTTAAGAACCACTCAGGCGTGAAATGTCTTTTCAAAAGTACCAAGGAGAGGTTGTTGCAATGATGTGGTCATTTGTACAGGGTGAAAGACATGATTATTTTTCCTAGTAACTGGCTGAAAGAAAGCAACAACATCACTGACCATGTACCAGCGGCCTCTCCTGATAGGGAATGTGCCTGGGAAAGATGCTTTCAAGACACAACATATCTCAGCAGCGATTCACTGCAGATGACCCCTCACTTTCCCTAATAGCAGGTTAAGTCGTCGTGACAGAGGTTCACACTCTCCAGCACAACCTGTCAGTATTTATTCCATATTATTCTATTTGATCCATGTGCTAATGTAGGCAGTCCACTCTTATTTAATCCCAGGTCAACCTGGGATCTCCTTTTTCACGGCATTTCCTGAAGAATCCCTGAGCCTTGAGCCCCAGTAGTCACAGTACAATATTTCAAGTCACCTCTAGCTCCTCTCAGTGACCTTGGCATGTCCTTAGTCTTGCTGTGGTGATCGCACAAGAGGTGGGTATTTGCAGGTCAGACTTTGGGAGACAGTCTATTCTTAGCTCTGTCACTTGGCTTAGTGGGTCACCTTGGAGGAATATCTTCCCTATTGCTCATTTCGGTCCCCTCATATGCAGGAAGAGGTATTTACTGTTTCTGGAAGAAAAGTGATTAGCTAAGCCGTAATACAATTTCCATTCCTAGTTATCTGTCAGACTGCTGTCTGCTGAGAGAATGCTAGATCTGTGTGCTCTCATGCTTGCAGATGTCCCAAAGCACTATTTATTTTCTTTTTTTTTTTTTTTTTTTTTTTTCTTAACCTCTCTCATCTATTTCAAGGGTACAATCTTTGTTTCTCGTACTCCTCATGAAATGGACTATGACACTCTGGTCATCCTAAGTCCCACCATAATTTCCTTGTTAGGCAAACACACCCTTTGCCAAAAATTTAGCATCAGAGTTTTAACTTATCATTTAGCTCCTAATAGAGGCTTGATATTTGAAGCAACACGATTATCTGAAGCAATGTGAAGTAAGCAATGGCATCCAGGCTCTCCAAAGGACTCTGGCACCATCCTACTTGAGAGCAGACAGCACGGGAGAAACAGAGATCTTAGCAAAGGAACACCTGGGACTCTGCACCTTTCTGGATCTTTGGAAGCCTCCAAACACCTGCTAGGACAATGCATGTTATGTCTCCACTCTCTGGACCATGAGTTGTGCTTTTGGTGAGTGCATGTTCAGAGTAGCTGTAAAAGGCATATTCAAGAAGCCCAGTGTTTCTGGAATACCCCTGCCTCACATTTTAAGTGCTGCATAGTCTGTTTGTCTTGTGCAATGGCATTTTGTTTGGGACTTATGGAAATCTGGCAAGTCCATTAGCATTGTTTCTCATTCTCTTTGCACTGCCAGACAAAAGGCCAAAAAACTTTCTTTCTCCTGATAAAGATTCTGGGTAGAGAAGAAAAAAAAACACGTCTGGGAAAATCTAGAGATGTTTTGGTTGAAGACCAATGGTAAGCTCTTCTGGTTGAAGACCAACAGTAATTCCAAAAACACTCGTCTTCCTTACCTACTCCTTCCTCCCAGCCTTTGTGTGATTTTACCACAAGGCACATAGACGATCTCCTCCTGCCCCTTCCTAGAGTCCACTCCTCTCCCGCTAGGTTTCTTTGGATGATGGTGCAGAGGAGAGAAGTCCTCTCCATGAAGGCTTGCACCTTTGTTCCTCCTTTTTGCCCAAAGCCTTCTTACTCTTCAAACCACTGCTCTATCACCTCTGCCCCTTTGTTCTCCTGCTTAGGGATTTTCCGCTCCTCACCTTCCTGCTGATAAAGTTAATCAAACTAATTTTCCCACTCAGTCACCTCCCTTATCACAGTCACTGCTTGGCCAGAGCCCAATGGATATGGTTTATGAGCTCTGTTCTTTGTTCTGTAGCTTTTTCTGGCCAGGGTGAGTGATATGTCTTGGGGTCTGTGTCAGCTCCCAGCTGATTCATAATACTTTGAGACAGTTAACAAATACATTTTGGACCATTTGGGGAAATAACTGGAATTCAGAAATTCATATAATTTTATCATCAGGCAAAGATCCAGGTTATGGTTTTCTTTTCTTTTCTTTTCTTTTCTTTTCTTTTCTTTTCTTTTCTTTTCTTTTCTTTTTTTTTCTTTTCTTTTTTTTTTTTTTTTTTTTTTCCCTTTGAAACTCTTCATTTTCTTGTGCATAGCTGCCCATATCTGTGTGATGACTGCCACTTCATTCAGCTTCTGTGTCAGCGATGGGAAAATGTAGAGAACACAGTTTATTCTGCCCTAACCTAGTTTGTGTTGCAGTATAGATATTTTAAAGAGGCAGAATGGAAATGCATGTGAGAATCAGCTGGAAGCTGTCTCTGTCACCTCCAGCAGATATCTGGGCTGCTCTGCTCTCCTGTAGTTGGTGGAAGAGCCTATGCTAGGCTAAGTGTCTGGGGAGTGGGGAAAAAGCCCATGGCCCTTCAGCACCCAGTGTCTGAGGGAGCTAAGGCATGGGCACAGACCAAGTGCTTCACTTTGGATTGTCTCAGGTTTGGGGAGGTGAATCCTACCAGGAAAGTCAGAAAGATTTTTAGTCACTCTTTCTCATGTTACTGCTCCAGCACCACTCTTATTGTTAACACGGAGGACAGCAGGTGAGAGCCAACAGCAGAATTTTGGTGTGTTTGTCAGTTAATCTGAGCAGGTGTGTAGGGGATCCTGATACTCAGAGTCACTACTAATCCCCATCATATGCTTTTGTGCCACTGAGTTCATTCAAATCTTCATAGTGGGGCTCACCACAACTTGTCTGTCAACGTCAGGGTCCTCTGAGGAGATCCTCACAGCTCAGTGGCAGGAAAATCCCTGAGCACCCAAGGCTTGTGTGGGCTATGAAGCACTCCCAAAGGGGTTCCTCTCTGCACATCGCTCCTAGTGCTGGGAGGCATCACAGCTTTTCACAGGTTGTCCTGCTGGGGCAAGAAATAAAACAGGTTTTTTTCTGCCATTCTAAAAACTTTTATTTTATTTTATCTTATTTTTAATTTTTAAAGTCTGCTAGATTTGGAAAGCGGGTGAAAATAATCAAAAAGCAGATCCTGTTCTGATCTCATACGTGCCATCCCCTTGCCAGGTCCTGGCTACTCATCTGTGTGTCCCCTGATGAAGCTTTCCATGAACTGATGAATCAGCAGAAAGGAGGCAAGGAGACAGGGAAGTGAATGGCTACCTGAAGTTTCACTGAAGCCACTTGGCTCAGAAGGATGTCCTGTGGGTGCTGCAGCTGGAAAAGGGAGTGGGGAGGAGTGGAGTGGTGGGCACATGTGGCTGCACTCCCATGCAGCCCCATCCCTCCAACATCAGGCTCCCGTACTCAGGGCAAAGCCTTGTGAACCCATCCTCTTCCTGGGAATTCGATAAAGTGCATATGCCACATGGGGGATTTCCTGTAGCCCAAAGACTGGATAATTAATTTAATTAGGATGTCAATTTATGATCTTCCTAATGAAAGTTGGTTGATACAATGTTAGCTTTTGATATGCAAAAATGCTTTTGAAACTCTACCTCACCCTGGGTGGCCCAGAAAGCGTTATCATTTCACTGTCAATAGATAATTCATTCATAAGACACGCATGTATCCCTGCTTGACAAATGCTGATGGTACGTGTTGAACAGTCTCTGAGGTTATGGATTCATGCAAAGTTTTCTTTTGTGACAGTGCCAGAATTATGTGTTTTTAAGGATCTCCCCAACCCCAGCCCCTCAGATCGCTTCACTGACCTTGTTTTGGACCTACAAATATTTCATTTAGCCTACTGAGGGTACATGGAGACAGGGACAGGAATGGAAGCAGTGACAGGGAGGGTCTAGGACTAGTATTGGGAAAAAATGTAATGAAATTAAAACCTGGGTTAGAGTGACTAAACTTTCTATGCCATATAACTACAGCAGTACCTACTAAGCAAGAACTATGATGGTTGTAAGGTATAGATTATCAGTAATCTTATATTGGTTCTTATCACAAGTGCTAGCAAGATGAACTGTAAGGTGTTAAATTCCAATTTATGGAAGATACCAGCACAGCAAGAAAGAGAAGGCTGCCTACACTGAAGCATGATATAGTGCTGGTGGCATCTCTCTGTATTTCAAAGGCCCCGGTATTTCCATAAATAGTATTATACTACTATGGTAATGAGGATGGTGGAATTTCTGAGGGATTTCCACTTATCTCATATAATTTTAAATAATGCTCAAACTGTCTCTTTGCCATTTGTTTCAGTATTTTCTGCTATTTTGTTTTAATTTAACCTGATTTTCTGCAGAGCCAAAAAAATTTCCCACTCTCATTTCTTTTGGACAGATTTGCTCATGGGGCACGTTTGTTTCTATTTCAGTTATGACCCTGTTAAAATGCAAACATTTTCAATGTTTAAAAAATCTGCTTTGAACAGCATAGCATTCTTAAATTAACATTAGCTACCCATGCACTTTTCATGTTATTGCACCAATAATCTGGAGTGCTGAGCTTGATTAATTGCAGTAAGTACCAATGCAGTAAGTACCAATGACTTCCCAAATCACTTGCCACGTTGCCAGCCAGTGCACCTCCTTGTTCAAAGAGCAGTCATACCCTTGACTTTAACAAACGTGTTTCTGTTTCAGACTGGCTTCCTGGGTAGCCTACACAGTTCCTGATCTCATCAGTGCTGGCCAGCTTCAGTGGTTAACCTCGCCCTTCCGGACTGGCACCAGAAGACACTCGTGGCTATCTACAGAGCATGGTGGTTGGTGCAGGGCTCGTGCTGCTATTAGATGGTCAGTACCATGCTCTGATGCCCACTTTAGGAAGAGAGGCCCAGCTCAGGAGAGCTGCTGAACAGGGATGGAAGAGGAGGGGAAGCAATGAGCTGCAAACTATTGATCCCACCATAGCATCTATACCTTCTTACATGCCCTTGCTTTACAGACATAACCAGCTGGCCTCCAGAGGTCCCAGAGGTTGGACTAGATGATCTCCAGAAGCACGTTCCAAGCTCAACCACTCAGTGACCCAGAGAGGAAGCACAGCCAAGAGGAACTGCCACAAGGAATCCTCACTCTTTAATGTCTCTGGCCACATCAGGAATGCCCCATTGCCCCTGGCCCCAGGGTTACAGTAGTATCAGGTGCTTCCAGCCCCAGGTCATCTTCCGTGATAGCCAGGAGCAGTGTCTGGTCATGGAGGGAATAAGCAGGCTACCTGGTTTGTACAGCTGGTTGCTACTCTGGCAGATTTGATGGTGCGTGTCGATACGGGCTTTTGGGCTGCATACTGTGGGTGTCTTGCCTGGAGACAGACAGGTGGTTTCTGAATTGTGGAAAACCACTGGAGTGAAAAAGCTTGAGGGAGAGTTGGTGGGCTATGTGACATGATGTAAAATAAATATTGTGGCCCCCTGACAGAGAGAGTGGCAAAGTGATGACTGGGCACTGAGAGGATTGAGAAGCTTCACTCAGCTTGGTGGTAGACTTCTTGTGTTTCTACTAAACCCTACTTAGCGTGCGTCTCCTGACCCTATCCTTATATCATCTTTAGCTGATCAAAAAAACCTCCCAAAGTCCCAATTCCTGTATCTGCTCACACCATATGCAAACCCTCAGGTAAGGATGAAGGTGTGGGGGTTGACACTTTTATAGTGGTGGATATGTCCTTCTGCCAGAATAAAGCACTGTTTCCAAACTGCCAAGAAAAGCTATGACATTCTGAACTCACTTAGAATCAAGGGTGTTCCGTATGACAGGTGGATACATATCGTGCAAGGAATGTGAGGAGAGAGCCAGATACCTAAACTCATGTGAGAAGAGAAAGAAAAGGAAAAGGAAAAAACAAGAAAACTGAAAAGATTTGTTTAGCGCTCATGCAAAACAGGCATTTTATACAGCTGGAGACATTTCTGCGTCTCAGTCTGGATGGTGGCCAGTTTAGGCAAGAAGCTGGTGCCAGTGAAGAGATGAATGAACTGCAGTAGCTTTCTCTATCCTCCTCATATGTCTCCTTTTGGGGAGATGCAGTCAGGCCTTCCTCTTGGTGATATGAGAGAGAAACAAATCTAAATCAAAAGCCTCCATTTCTATTCACTAATCTTCATTTGTGAACCTCCAATGGGAAAGGTGCAACAAAACAGAAACCAAAGAATACTGAAGAAAAGGAAAAGTAGCACTTCAAAAGCAGTCCAGAGGGGGAGTTACTTCAAAAGGAAACCCTGGAGTGAGAAGTACTTCAAAGGGGAAAACTTCCCTAGGGAGCCTGTTGCAAATTATTTTAAAGTAGGTCCTACCATCAAACAGATGTAATTAGTTTTATTCCTATTGCTACTGTCATGAAATCTTCATTCAAAAACACCCTGAACATTTCATATGCTGGAAGAGCACTTGTTGAAGGAAACGTGGAGCTTTAGTGTAATCATTGCCAAAATTTCAGCATCCTACAACCATGGCCATAGGCTGCAAGAAGCACATGTTTGTCAAAGCTAACCAAAGCTCAGAAGGGTCTTCCATAGGAGATCTGTCCAGTAGTAACTTGGGTTCATTTGCTTCCCATCTTTTCACAACTGACTTGCAATGCATAAATGAAATTTGTTGGTGCAGCAAAAGCTGCTGCAATTTTCCTGCCTCTCACATATTTTCATACACTTTGTATAGTCTGATCCAAGCACTCTAAAACTACACATACTTTTTTCTTCAGCTACTTCATTGCCTCTAAGGATATGCCAATCCAAATACCATGAGCTGCATTACTGTCAATTAATTTTCCTATTATCATAGTGTAATCATAATAATGACAAATAATGACAACATGTTCTAATCCTCCTATTTTCTCTCTTTATATCCTTCTTGTCATTTTCATCTTTCTCATCACTTTGCTCCCTTCATCTTCCATTTATCCCTTTCCAGGTGTTTATTCTCACCACAAGAATACTGACTGTCCCCAGTTCTGGCTGCTGCTGTGTCCTCCCTTGGCTAGATTCCATCTTAGCTGCTTACCACTGATGCTAATGTTAAAATGTTGGTTTTCTTTTAGAAGTTCAAACTCTGTCTCTGTGGAGAAACTGACGGATTGAGGAGGGTTGTATTAGCAATGTAGGTCAAGCATGAACAGCAGCTTCCAAAGAGAACTGAGGTTTATTGGGATTATTGTTTCAAAGTGCCCACAACCTAACCTGAGGAAACCTCCCTCAGTTCTCAGTGTTTTGCTTCCTCGATCCCCTCCCAAATCCCTAGACATTTGTTAGTTTCTCATTGACTTGAGAGCCAACTTTTGGATTAATTAAAATTAATGTTGTTTGAAACCAGAACCATGCCTATTCAGGCAGCTTGTTCAATTATATTTAGATGGATACATGAAAAAAGAGTGAATATGTATTATCATGATGTTAGATATAGCACATATCACTCGGAGGCTCTCTCAGACAGACACCTAGAAAGCTTACTCATCTCTTTCTTCTCTTTCCCATCAGAATATTTCTCTAAATTACTATGCACCTTATTCAAGTTTAACTTCAACAGAAAACATATTTCAATCTCCCTAGGTAGCATGTGGATTGTTACCCTAACTCAGGCAAAGGTGGATCCTTACTTCCTACTTTCTGTTTCTTGTCCTCTGTGGTCAGGCAGTGTTGTGTATCTGTTGGAAAAGGAGGAAAGGATGTAAAGAGAGTATTGTGTTTTTATTTTTACCAAGAAGCAACATTTAATGCCCCAGCCTGAAATTTTAGGGGCGTTTTTTTTTTTTTCCTTCTCCAAACATACTGTTACACTGTATTTTCAGTTTCTAATTCCCATACTTCACGTTGAGCACATTCAGCAAATCATCCCCTTTATGGGCTGTGAGACCAACCTGGTCTTCAAAGACAATTAATCCATCCATTTGATTTTTATGTATAAAGAAGATATACTTCCCAGTCTTCTGTAGACCTCTCAAGTGCACCAGTTTCCTGGATTTCAGCAGCCTGTGGTGCTAGACATACAGAGAAACAGCTCCTGTGTGTGCAAGGATCGCTCAGTTACGGTGGTGTTATGTACACAATGGGATGCGTCAGACCTCCTGCCCTCTGAACTGCTGGTGCCAGTAAGTCACTTTCTCTCAAATAGCAAGCATTTCTTGGCCTTATCAGAGGATGTTAGAGTGTATTCAGCATATTATGAACATCTTTATTTAAGATTATAATATTAACACTGTTGTGGTTGAGACTTGTTTTGAAATTTGTCTCTTAGCAACGTCAGGGTTATTTACAGTAAATCACATCTGAAATGAGATGAAAGAACTTCACCTGACTTCAGAAAGCAAAATATATTCAACTTGTGTTTACAAGGCAACCCATTACATGTGAATGCCTTGATGGTAGCAACTTATGGAACATCCATATGTGCTGTTGGCATTTGTAAGGTGATGAAACAGAATGCAGTTTCTGATATCTGAGCTGCTTTTACTGTGTTATTTGGAGAAAAAAAAAAAAAAAAAAAAAAAAAAAAAAAAAAAAAGACCAAAAAAAATAAACTTGGAATTTATAACAGTTGATTTATGTGAAAAACAGCAGCCAAACCATACTGTTTATTAAAATAAAGTTCAAGCTCTAAAATCATTAAAAATAATTGTGTATTTTAGTAGATAGGCTGACCACTGTAGAGCAGCCTGACAAAGAAGTGAAGCCTGAGGCTACTATTCTGAGCTAGAAAAAAAATGCATAAATAAAGTTGGTTTTGTTTTAAACTAGGAAGGAAAAAAACTTATAGAGAACAGTTGTTCTAACTCTCCTAATTTCTTTGTCACAACTCAAACAAGAAGAAAACAGAGAAAAAAAGTTGGCTTAGGAACAGATGACCTGTTTTTGAAGTCAAATATTATGCTAGTATGCACATTTTTCTACTTCTTTGTATATGGGTTAAACCTCACTGCTGAGTGATTTTGTAGTGCTGGATCAATGTTACCTTGGATGGTGCAGAGAAAGGGAAGAATTCATGCTGCAGATATCACATTAAGCTAATTGAGAAAATTAATTAATTAAAATTAAACAGCATCCCTATTTCAAAGAACATGTTAAGCCATTCTTTAGATAGCAGCAGCTAACAGTCTTGGATATTAGAAAACCAGGCATTCCTACTGGAAAAAATGTGCACAATTATGTTCTGGGCTCACTCCTGAAAAAGTGGAATCTACAGATTGAGTTAGACCCATAGGCTCCTTACAGTACAATGGAGGGTTTAGCACTGAAAACAGAATGCATCCTTGCCAGCTGAGCAGGAAGGAGTTGTCTTTGTCAGTCACATCAGGCTGGAAGTGCTTTGGAGGACAGCATGGCTCAGGATGGTCACATCCTGGAGCAGACACTGCAGGGAAGAACATCTTTTCACCAGAGCTTGGCTTTCAAACATGCAGCCTCTCTTAGAGTTTGGAACTTTTGCCAAACCCTTCTCATAAAGCAAGCCAGAAAATCTCTCTCTTACTATCTTCCTTTCCAAAAATTTAGGTTTGCATCCCTTTCTTAACACAAATCAAATTCAAATCTCCCTTTTCCCTAAATCTTCCCCGTTGCCCTTCTCTCCCACCTACTAATTGCTAGGTTGTAGTGGTGTGGGTTGTAGGCCCATTTTCATAGGTAATTTTGCATGGATTAATTACATGTTCATTATAACTACCTTGGCTCAGAGAAAACTTGAATCTGCAGCTGGGAGCACATCTCTTTCGGAGAAGGGAGATAAATCTTTGTGTCTTTTGTGCTGCAGATGAATGCTGTGGCCACTCAAACAGTGGGGAAGGGGAGCAGCCCTCCGTGCTGGGAGAGCTGTCCAGAGGGAGCTCAGCAACCCGGTGCAGGGGGGATGTATGTGGTGGTATACCTCAAGCAGGCCTCAGGCCAAGGTGGAAACCCACCTGTTTTCTCCACTTTGTCACACCTTTAGGCAATTTCTTTGCCTCAGCAGGAAATTCAGACTCTCTTGGCTTCGCTGTTAAAACTCAGACATTTACACAATGTGATGGCATCAAAGAAGAGGTGAGCAGCCAACAGGGCACTTAGGGAAACACCATTTTTAGATTGAAATGTGCCTAAATAACTGCAGTTAGGTGTTACCACCTGACTGGCATCTGATCGTCAGGCAGTCTCTCTTTGCACGACATTTTTCCCAGAACAGGTAATTTCCTGGAATGAGGAGACAATACACACTCCAAGAAATAACAACCTTTCTTTCCAAAACATTTGAAAATGTTTTCTAATCCTTCAAAATGAAAGCAGCAACTGTTTCATGTCTTATTTCCTGTACAAGTCAAAGATTGCCGTCTTTATTTTTGTGCCTTTCCTCAGCATGCAGCTGTCATTGTAGTTCATTATCTTGTAAGAGGCATTTGCAATATGGGGACTATGGCTTAAATATTTTCAGCTGTTTGCATCCCATGGTAACCTGTTTTGGTGAGTGAGAAGTAGAAATAGGATGGAGTAGCAGAGTGGCTGAAAAATGGTCACTTTTGGCAGTGAACTGAAAAAAGGACATGATGCAACAGGCTTAATTCCAAAAAATCAGAGACTACAGTGATTGTAATAGCAGAAGAATAGATGTACACCTTTAGAAATGGAGAGAACAAGTACATTGCTTACTTTTGATATAAGTAAATGGTAGTGTGTAAGTAAAAAGGTAATTTTTAAGTTTACTCATTATATGCAGTCAGTTCTACTTCCATGACCTAATGCCATTGCGATGATGTACCTGTTGAACAACCTAAGCCATTCTGTCCGAGGGCTTTGTCAGGCCCAGTTTTTGTACTGGTGCTTGAGGAGGGATACTCATACTGTGCGCCCGCTGCATGGGGTTAAGAGACATGGACACATTTTTTCTGGCTGTCAGCTATCCTTCTCCTGATGGGGCCACGTGAAAAATGGTTAGGAAGAGGTGGCCTTAGCTGTGGAGAGGGCAGTAGGAATGCTGGACTAGTGAGCTCAGCAAATGCTGTATCTTTTCCAGGACTGACAGAGAAGACCTAGTAGGTACAGCATCTCTGTGATTTAGTGATGTTCCAAGGTTAAGAGGACTGCTAGACACACAATGCCTCCTGGGCCTCCCATCTGGGTGAGAGAGTATCCATTATGCTAGAGCAGGCACATAAAACACAGGCTGACACATAAATTAATGGTGATTACCAAGTCTGGACTTCGCTGCATCTCCAAATATACAGCTTTCTTTTAGGATGACATTGTCTCAAACATCTGGCCAGAGGGGAACACACAGTAAATTTCTCACATGCAGAAGGGGAGAAGTGTTAGATTATGTCTAAGAAATAAACAAACCAAAGAAACCTGTTCCACCTCAGTTAGAGAGCAACAATTGCCTGGATTATCACTGTCAGCACTTGAGTAGATTTATTACTTCTTATCAACAGCTAGTTAAAAAAAAAAAAAAAAAAAAAAAGTCCTCCAGACCATAGTCTGCTGTTGATGCTCACCAGTCAATCTGACTTGCTTGACAGTCATGCTATGGCTGTCAATAAAGATGAGCTATGCCTCTTATGCAGCTGTAGCTATGGCAGGTGTGAAAGTCAGCTTTTTGTAGATTTTAAGAGAGGTTAGCAGCATATACGTAAATATGTAGCCACTTAGGTTTCATGACTGAGGAATCTTAAATACATGGATTATACAAATGCTAAAAAAACGGTTGCTTGATGTACTTAAAAATAAGGAGCAAGGCCTTCTTTATATATACAGCAGGCAGGTTGCAAAAATAATTATCTTCTGGTCTAAAACTGCAAACAAGACAGGAATATGTCTGAGGTAACCAAATTTTTTTGTGGAGGTGACGTTATTATAATAATAGTGCTTAGAGTGATGGATGGAGTTTGGTTCATCTTGTTCTGTTTTCATATACTGAATTCAATTTATATCTGTCACCTACTGGTAACTTGGATGCTCGGAAGTGTGCAGGTTGCTGAGTCCTCTATTATTAAGAACATGGGAATTTGATATCTATCTACATAGCAGATTTGCAAAATGCTCTACTATTTTACTGATGACATTAATATGGTGCTATCACAGATCTGCATAGAGTAAGAGACAGTCAAATGAAGCTGTTTTATTTTTGAAACAGAACTGCTACAGTTTTATTAATTTATAAGGGAAAGATCAATTTAAAAACAAGTGAACTTGTGAAAAATAAGTATGTATACATAAAGAACACACCCATATATCACATAGTTTCTTCGCCAGTGTGTATGGCCAGAAGGAATAGAAGAACTTTCCTTTTTTTTTCTACTTTTCTGCTTTGTGAAGTTCAACATGCAAAATATCCAAGTCTTTATGAATATAAATTATAACTTTTATAACACAGGGGAAAAGGAGCTTAAATACGGATGTGTTTCTAAAACTGAAGAAATTCTATGCCTACAAATAATTAAATGCTTATCTGTATAACCTCTGATTTAAATGAGTCTTTAGTGCTTCTTTTCTATTCCCACTTACACTAGATCATATGGGTAAGATGCACAAATAAGTGAGATCTCAGTATTAGAGTGACAATGCACAGATGGTTTAAAATTCTATGATAAAATCACAGTCTGGACTTTTTTTTTTTTAAAAAAAAAAAAAAAAAAAAAGGTATTTATTGCAGAATGTCCCTAGATTTACTCTGAGGTGTAATGTTCTGCCAGCAATTGTTTTAACAGCTATCCAACAAAAAGACCCAGGGACTCACTTTATCTCCGGTTTGTATTTTATTAGCTTTGTAAAACGATGTCATTGCTTGTCTATGTCCACCACTTATGTTTAAGACTAATTACACAGCCTGCAACAATTACTTCATATGTAATGGATACCTTTTGTTTGAAAGCAAAAATGAAAATTCCGATGACCAAGAGATTTCATTTTTCTTCACATGTGACTGTTCTCCCTACAGGATTTTAAAGAAGTGTTTTTGTGAAAGACATACTGTTGATAATCTGCTCATTTTTTTATCAGCTAGAGGAATCAAAGCAGGAATGACTGAAATGCAATTGCTTTTGTTTTTGCAGAGTCCACTGTCTCCCACAGCAAACCACCTAACAGCCAGCTGAGCAAAAACAACTTCCCCACAGGTCTTTTGCCAGCTTGCAGGGACATGACAGAAAGGACTAATTTGCAATTGATCCTTACATCCAAGTATTAAAAAAAAAGAAAAAAAAAAAAAAGAAAAAAAAAAAAAAAAAAGCTCTTTCAAAGTTTTCTTCTGTGACCACTGGTCTCAGAGCACACAGTAAAGTTCCTCTGGGAGGGAGGCAGTCACAAGCCTGTACATCCATGAGGCACAGGGGTACTGCTGTGTGACAAGCGTGCCAATGTCCTGGCGGCTCTTCCTCACGTGGAACAGCTGTTCCAGAAATTATCTCACTACTCACCTGACAAAGTTATGTTCCAACAAGGCTGTGGGGAAGGCACATGACAGGAACACTGACATTAGTTTGGGGATCTGGGCCCATCTTAGCTAGGGAAGTCTCAGCTGAAAACAACATATTTATTGTGTTGGAATAGTTTCTTCATTACCTGGAAATGGCTCATAAGCTGGAGGCTCGTCTGACAGTAGAAGCAACATCTCCACATAACACATTTGTAGGAACTCACAGTTAGGTTCACTAATTAGCTATTTTGTAATTGCTTTGGATAAAGTAATTTTACCCTCTTGAAATGTGTGAGCATCTTTAGCAAATTGTCTCAAAGTGCCATGTAATTAGCCTATTTGTGATGGAGTTAAAGTGAAAAATACCACTTGCTGTTTTGCTTCCAAATCAATAAGCAACTTATTTTGCCAGTGCTAGAGACACGAAAGCTGTAGAAATGTGACCAGTTTTCAGAACGTGGCTTGTGTAAAAGTGAAATGTGACAAGACCCAGTAAGAGCTCAAGTGAAATCTCAGACTTATCAGACAAAGTGCTGAGCAGACAGGGACCGCGAGGCTGGAAGAACTTAAATCTAAATAGTCAGAGCATGCAAGAGAGCAAACGTTAAACCTATCTTGCAGATGGGGAGCAAAGGCACAGAGCAATTAATGTCCTGATTCAGGAAAATACTTAAGAACATACATGAATCCCACTGAAGTAATTAAGTTCAGCTCCTAGGGAATGACTTTAATGAAATGAGACCTGGGAAATTGCCCACAGCCACTCATAATCTTATGAGTGAGCCATGGCTGATTCTGACCTCCAAAGACCTGTTTGGGTAACTTAAGCACTGTCCTTGTACTGCCCCTCTGGGATCTCACACCAGCTGTTCCTGACCAAGGAGCACTAAAGGAGCCGGACAAGTGAATGCAGAGCCCAGAAAAAACTGGTGGTTAGGGAGCCTCATGGTTTATCAAAGAACATCAGCTGATTTTCAGTTGCTCTTATATGATTACTTTGTTATTTTCCTTCTTTTCTTCTTCACTGTCCTTTTTAACGTTATGATTTTAGCTCCTGAGGGGGGAGGAAAGACAGTGGTGATCCATCAAGATCATTCAGGTCTCCCTTACAACAGGGGATCACTGGACTTTTAAGCTAGATTGGATGGGAATGGTTAAAAGAATCATTGTAGCTGAACTTAATCGAAAAAACTGTGACACAGCTTTGTTTTCACCCCAAGTAAAATTAATTGGCAGTGCCATTTCAGACAGGTCAATGCAAAGGACCCAAAGTGAAACATCTTGTAATATTGCTTGGGTTTCCTACTGATGTACTTTGCATGGGTTTCTTTTCTTTAAGAGAGAGGTTGATTTCAAAATGAAACACACCATTTCAGAATGAAGCATCATAGTTTTTATTTTTAGTTTCTTAAAATGGGGTGCTCAAACTTTTTCAGCTGAAGCTTTTGACTGAATCAGGGTGGAGGTCTCCCCTCTCCCTAAAGAGCAGCATCAAAGCATTTATTCTCTCTCCATTTCTACACGTCACCTCCCCTCTGTAGTTTTGCAGAATGTAGCATGTAGCAAGTTAATGACATTTAACATCCTAAATATTTTTGCTGGACAGCCATATGTGAGATGACTAATATCGCTCAAAAACATTGCTTTAACTTCAGTTAGGCCAAGGGAGAGTACCCAGTACGTTTTCTGGCAGCAGTCACTCCAGCAAGTGTTACCTCTTAAACCACCTCTTTGATCTAGTGAAAATACAAAAAATGAATTATGATGGTTGAACTGGGATGCTGTTACAGCATGTGCTGGGCTAGTTGGTTTGGGGCTGAGGGGAAACTGTTTTTCTTGGTACAGCTGTTTTATCCCATCTGTAGTAATTTGGATGTGGGGTATCTCAAAATAATCCTCATCCCTGGAATAAAGACCTGTGTGCTTTCAGTGAGTTGGGTTTATGGCTGCTGAGGAGGTTCTTGCCATTTTGGAAGTTGACGGTCACACGTGTGCGAAATGTCTGTTTCTTAGACCAACTTTTGTCTCTCTCTGGTCAACAGCATTGCTGCTCCCCTGTTTGGTTTATGATCTGTTGCTAGGGTTTATTTCCCCGGCTGGGAGCTGGCCACATTTTGCTGATGTCTGGCATGTGCTTCTCTGTTTTTTATTCATGTAATTGTTGAGCAGGAAATACCTATTAGCTTGTTATCATCTTGTGTTGAGCAGAGCCCTGGTGAGCAGACACCGAGGAGCTGCAGCACAGTTGTTTCTGCTCACACACATCATTCTCCAAGCTGTGCACAAAGAGTCTGTGTTTTCTTGTTACACAGAGCACAAGTGTAATAAGTACCACATCATGCAATTTCTCTTCCTTTGATTAGGCTTGCAGGAAACTCACCTCCTCCTGCTAGTGAGATCCACATGTTCATCCTTCCCAGGCTGCATTACCAGACCTTGCTGTAAGTAACCCTAGATTTCTACCATGAGTATAATGTATTAACTTGTCTCTGTTTCAGGAGACTCTGTGAATAAATGAGCACCGGTGCAGTCCCTGACATGACTCCCACCCCATTCTGCTGCCAGTAAGAGACCTGGGACATAGTTTCCAAAGCTCCTGGTGGACTGAAATGCACCAGTGACTCCTTCCTAGCCAGGAGCTGTGTTTTCCCAGGACAAGGCATCTGGCAAACTCTGAAAGCACAGGAACTCAACGTCAGAAGGAATTATTTCTTATTGTGGTGTTTTAGCTCTCTAACATGCACCTAGAGTCATGACACTTCTTAGAGTTAGACCATTTTCAGGGGTAACTTTTTAAAGCTTTTTGAGAAGGCTTCCTCCCAGTAGCTGCAATAGACCTGAAATGGGTGCCTACAAAGTACAAACGGAGCACCTAAAATGGGGGATTAATTAGCAGCTGCAGACTTCATTTTAAGATTTCCCGGAGTTCCCCCACAAGCTGAGGTTTTGTAGGTGATGTGGCCAGGACAGCCCATGTCCAGGAGGCTTCTGCTGCCTCCAGCTGGGCCGTGCATATGCATACATGCTCTCTGCCACTGGGAAAATGAGCTAAGAATACTGGTGGGGGGGGGGGGGGAGAGAGGGGCGGTTCTGCTGAGACAACACCCCCATGAGTTGGTCTGCTGTGAACAGGAGGCTGAAACCTCAACAGCTCCATGCTTGGTGTTTGGACTTGGAATTTCTGCCTTTTCATTTTCATGTGTTTTGGATTTTAAAAGTCCACTGCTAAATGGTTAATTTTAAGACTCCAACAGACCTTGCCTGGAGGCATTGCATTCAACATGAGGCACACAGTGGGTGTGCGTTTGGACAGATGCTGAGAGGGGGCCGAGGAGCCTTCAGGAATAGTGTGATGTGGAAGAGGGCTGCTGCTACCATTGCAGCAAGGTATGCAACCTTCAAACCTTCATCCCTCTTCCTGACTGCCTCTCTGGAGCCCTTGAGGAAGCTGGCAGCCAAAAGTGAGCTTCTTGAATGTCTCTTTTGGAGAAGGCAGCTTGTTCCTGGCCTCTTTCCCAGATGCTCCTCAATAAAGCAGGAAATGGGAGCGTGAGCTGGACAGTGCGTAGCAGTAAGTCTGATCATTTTGAGAGTGCTCAAAAGTCCTGGCTGCAACGAGGTGTAATGTTATTCTGGAGCAATATTATTCTGCTTGTATGCAACCGCATCAGAGATCTTCTCTGCTAGGGATGTTTAGGTTATATCTAAAGTCCTATTTATAGGCAGCTGCGAGAGCAGTCATAATCACAGTGTGGGCCATGATTCAGCTGCCTTCCACCTACGGGATACCTCATGGACAACCTACAATTTGCCTGCAGGAGATTTCTCTTGCTCCACGCCTCTGCCCCAGAAGCCTCCAGCGGTTCATAGCAGGGGCTTCTGAAAAGGGCTGGGCTCCAGACTGCCCTGGGGACTGCCTGGCAGACCTCTGCGAGGAGGTGGCTGAGCTGCCAACCAGCTGGCAGCCCCATTGGTGTGATTTAAATAACCGTGTCCAGAAAGATGTGAATGAACAAAGCATCTGATGAGTAAAAGCAGAGATATCAGGGGGAGGCTGGCTGTCGCCAGGAGGGATATCTGCTGAACTAACCTGCATGCTAGCATATCAATGGGTTCATTTAAGAGGGAATGAATCATATGACAGCAGGCCATTTTGTTCATGTGTTTGATTTTGACAAACAATGGAGTGGAGTTAAACACTCAATATGAAATACAGACTCTGATAATGATGACAGACTTTATAGGTGCACATTTTACATTACTTAAATATGTCTTTTAATACAATATAATTAGTCTTGCAAAGGATGAGTGAAAGCTGGAAGGGTTCCAGGTTGTTGTCATGCCATAACTGCAGTTCAGTTATGTTGAACCAGGAAGAACAAATTAGAAACACATAGCTTAAGTGGAAAATACGGTGACAGATCTTAGTGATACATTAACAATCTCTTCTTATATAATTCTAGAGCTAGTTGGGCCTTCTGGAATTTCCATTTTCGGATTTGACCCTCAACAAAGTGAGATAAATGTTTGATACTTCAGGATGGTGAAAGTTGTGATTGCAGTTTCATTGTTATAAGACATATTTTAAGTGGTAAGGAGATGCCCTTCAGAAGGAACATATTTTAAACGATTCCAGGAAGCCAGCCAATGAACACAGCATTTGCTGAAAGTACATGAAAGATTTATAAAAATTTCCTGGATGAAACATTAACAGCAGTATATCTCAAAAGCAGAGCTGCAAGGAATGCAACAAGTTTGGGTGACCACCTTGAGGTACAGACAAGCCATGAAAATGCAGGACACAGAGCACCAATTGCATGGTTGTGCTTCCTCCAAGAGAGCTAAGGCACGACGTTGATGCAGAGACTGCTACAATATGGAAAAGTAATATACAGACGTGTTTCTCCTTACCAGCCACTCACTGCACATTTTGTCAGGTCTTATTACCTGAAAGATCCTTCTATTTGCATTGCAAATGTAGCTACTCCATGGTTAAAAATTGAGTGCCTCTGGGCATAAATAACCTCAGTATTTTTTCAACATTCATGCCACTGACCTTGTTTGTTGGCTGTTTCTTCTCCCTAGCTTTCAGCTGCTCTGTCTCATTCACTCTGTTCATTCTGTTTCCCATTCTTCAGCACTTAATTCCCTTCTCTTTCCTTTCATATATTTTAACTTGTGTAATGTCCTTCATCTCTTTCCTTCCCACAACAACAGCCCATCCAAAGTCTGGCAATCCACACATGCAAATGTGTAAATGCATGAAACTTAACTTTATTACTTAATGTGTATGTGGAATAATTTTTCCTATTCCTTTGTCTTTTCTAAATAAAAACACATGTGGATTAGGAATTGTCACTGTAGTCACTGTAGCATGGTGGTACTGCCAGGTATGGTACTGCCAGGTACTCTACATAGATGCATTACTATAATGAAGTAAAAAAACAAACAAATTAATATGTAAGAGAAATAACAGTTCTGAATGAGGAAAGCTCATTGTGTATTGGTGAGGTCTGGAGAGAGATAAGAGAAAATTATTTCTTAGGTGTAAGGATTTACCCTGTAAATATAAAACAAGATGCTCACCTAGCAAAATAGTAAAAGAGCATTAAATATTTCAGGAAAACCAATTTCAATGTAACAGATATAACTGGCAAAACAGCCATCCAGTCATATAGAATTCACCACAGCAATGCATTTTGGAGTAGCCCTGGCCTAAATTCTACACCAAATCAAACATGTTGGGTACCATCCCACATTTTTTTTGCAGGCAAATCTGGTTTGTAAGCTAAGATTTCCTTAGACAGATAAGACTTCTATTCTTGTTGAATGTTTAGGGGAGCTTAACATTTTTAGATGCATTGTTCAATTCTAAAAGTACTTTTCAAAGCAGTCCAAGAGCACATTGCATGTCTTAATGCTCTGTCTGGGACAGAGACAAGCAATGTTGCCTGTTCAGGAAATAAGACAGAACTTTTTTTTTTTTTTTTTTTTTTTTTTTTTTTTAAAGAGTAATCTTTGGTTTTTGGAAACTACAATTCAGTAGTATAGGACACTTCATTAAGTGACTTAAGAATATATATAGTTTGATTATTTGGTATCTCTGTTTCTGAACATAGAATGTTGCATCGTGGGGCTGACTTTGGTGTGACTGCTGTCTGCTGTTCACTCATTCCCTAAAATACTCCTCTTATTTCATAAAAGCCTTTACACAGCTGTATGATGCTAGTGATTTTGCATGGAGTTTTGGAGACGTGACTGATTTTTCAGGTGGAAATAAATACATACGCCATTTGAAAGTATGCTCCAACAAACTTACTTAGTTACTGTCTCCTGTGATCTACCAAAGCTGCAATGCAGATGTTAAGAAACAAGTTAATGAGCATAACACCTATTCAAGAAAATGAGCTATGATCATCTGAATGATTCTCTGTGGAAAAAAGCTGCATTTGTACAGATTTTGGTGAAGCATTAATATCCATTCCTACTGGATCCAACCTGGCTTTGAAATATGCTGAAGCAATCATTTCAGGCAATGCTGAGCATGATCTAATTGTAGCTTAGTAGAAACCGGCTCCTGCTACAAGGCTGAGTTCTCTAAAAAACTCACTGCAGACCACCAAGAGGAACAATATTTTTTATTGCAGCAAAAACTATAAAAGACCTGGAAAATCTAGGCCAAATGGGAAATCTTTCAACTATCACACACTGCAAAAGTGCAATTCACACGTTACCAAAAAAAAAAAAAAAAAAAAAAAAAAATAGGCAATGTGACAATTCCTGGGTATTTTGAAGTGAGAGTTAATGCATGTGTGGAATAATTTCTTCATTTCACAGAAGAACTCAGGAAAACTGGAGCACTATAAGCCCATATGATGATGCAGGTGGAAGAAAAATCTCAAAGAAAAAGAATATCTGATATTTAGGATTTATATCTGGTGCAGATGGCTCAGCTGGTTATAATTCACATTGTAATAACAAAATTGGCACCAGACACCTTCCTGAAATCTGTTATCCAGATTTCCAAGGGGGTGGATAAGAATCTGCTTCTAGCTAGATAACATCTAGAGATTTCATTCTAGAATGAAATAAAACTCGAAGGCCCAAATTTCTTCTTGGCAGATAGCAGAGTTCAAGAGTCCACTAGATATCAATTCTACATTTCAAGATGTCAGAAAAGATCAGGACTGCATCAGATATTTCACTTCTTGAAAATGAAAGTTAATTCCATTCATTTCAGGTTTGTTTATTTATTTATTTATTTATTTATTTTTCATATGCTGCCTAACCCAACCTGTAAGAATAAGAAATAATATAAGAAATAACTTTGGCTAACTTCTTAAATTGCATCTCTTTTGTATATCATTCAGAGGAATTTCATTTACAAGTTAAAATGCAGCCACTTTACAAGTGATGTTCAAATAGAAAAAATAAAATAGTACATTTTCTCATCTCGTTAGTCAAATTTTTGGAAAGATTTCATATACCTGATATAAGCAGAACCTCTTTGAAATTATATTGATTAATATGATCATGGCTTTCCTGGACACATTACAGACATCATAAAGTGTAAGGCCCGATATGAAAGGAACTTACTAAACACTTTTCAGTTTAGGAGAGATAATAATGTAAAAAGAATGTTATTGCTTTTCGGAATACAATATTTGGAAACCAGATTCATAGATTCAAACTGAATTCTTAGGAGGTTCTGTATCTGTGTTGTTTGGAGTTACCTGCTGTTTCTACTCAGTAAATTATTCTGCATAGTTTATTTGAAGTTGGCCTAATCTCTGCATAAAACTTCATGAAAAAGTGATGCAGTTCAGTTGCTCTGAACAAAAGTCTAACAAAATCCTGTCTTGCTTTCTAATAAACTTCAAGTAGCTTATACCTTATGAGTAAATTTTACACACACAATAAATAAACCTATGTATCTATATATCTGTGTCTATATATACTCAACCAATATTTTTTCTCAGAATAACTCAAGAAGAATTTTTAGAATCTAAAATTAGGTCACTGTTCTTGCAGTTTGTTAGAGGTTACTGCAGAAAGGAAATCTTTTTATCTGCAGTCAAATACAGTACTGCTGTACTGCTGATGAAGGCAGTTGGGGTTTCAGCCATTCTGATGGTCACTTGTGGCACGCAGACAGAAACTGCTACAGGGCCATGTGAGCACTCATCTGGTTAAGCTAATAGCACAGGTGACTAAATGATTCCTGTGCAGAACATAACATGTTTTGATTTTTTGATTTTGGCAAATGATGTGTATTTGTAAATTCTTTCATAAATCTATACATATTGTAAACAGGCTGTCTAAGCTTAACTGGGATATCCTTTAAAAAGTCTGTAATAGAATTGCAATTAAAACAAGAAAAAGATTTAGTGGAGCCTTTTCCCAGATCAAGATTATACTCTGCCTACATAAATTCTGCCTTTTGCTTTGTAAGCTGAAGTATTCCCATTCCCTGTAAGTATTACAGTACTATCGTTCCTAACGATTATCTCATTCTGCTTTCTCCTTTATTTTCCCAAAGGATTTTTCCCCCTTTAGCGAAGTCTTATTTGGCCAGATCCACCTACATGTGCTCAGCTTTCAAATGATTCATTTCAGATGTTCCTTCTGCTTACTTCTAGGCAGCATTTGTTTCCATCATTCTCCATATGTCAACAGGTTATTTTGAAGCAGGCTCTCTTCCCATTTTGTCAGTAGGGTCGGCAGTGTTTTCCACAGAGGGATAGTGGGTATAGAAAAGAGCTCACAAGCTTTTTTAGAGAATAAAAATTACTGAAGCTTTCATCTGTCCTCGGCTCATAACTCTTGCATAAATAACAGATAAAAATCTTCCCTGTTTTTCTTGATACCCGGCTGCTCATTCATTTGCATATTTTTTTCTCATTAGACAACAAGATTTTCTTTGATTTCTCATGTTAATTTTAAGTTTGATGTTGTGTCAAGTGTCAAGTCCACAAAAAGGCAAATGTTAATTATATGGGCTTTTATTTATTTGATTGTACAGATTTTTCCTGGAGATACTTTCTCCCTTCAGCCTTATATACTCCCTCTGCAGTAATTCATCCTTCCCCATTTTTAGGGGGCTACTGTTCAACTTCTTTTCTGACAAGTGAAAAAAAGCATGCAGGCCCTATTTTCCTTAGAGGAATTCCAAATTTTTTTATTTTTTTTTTTATTATTATTATTTTTTTACATATAAATCATCAAGATTTTAAAATATTTGCTCTTTCCAACATATGCTCCCTCCCAGTCCACCTTTTAATATCCCTCAAGAAACACAGAACAGGATGGGAGAAGCCAGAAGTCCGTGGCAGGTCTAGCCTTGAGTGCACCAACCTGATGTGTTTCTCCTGTCGGACTGTTGCAGCTCTTCTGCGTTAGTGAGTTTGCAGGGTTCCAGGAACATTGTTTGTTTAATTTCTCTCTCATTTAACGTATCAGTTCAGTCTCAGAATGAAAACCGTTTGGTGTTTCTGAACATACAGGATTTTTATTTTAATTGTCAACTACCACACTTTGAAAAGGGCTGTGAGCTGCATTGTTACAAACCTTTCATGCAAACACGGTCTTGTTTCCAATCCAGTCACATTTCTTATTTTATTTTTGAGGCATAGTTTAAGAAGTATCTGTTTTGCAGATAGACCAAGTGGTAACAAACAGATTTTGAATCATGTCTAGCACAAGCATTGTGCAGACAGGCAGACAATAGCAGGCCTGTGGCCAACTTGACAAATGTTAGATGCAGATTTCCATTGTCTAGCTTGTATTTTAGGTCGCGCTGGGGAACCTCTACTGTGATTGTACTCCTTGCAACTGATTGTTAAAAATCATCCTCCTATTCAAATGTTGTTAATAACACATCCAACAGGTGACAGATCTTTTCATATGAGCAAAATTTACCTGAATAAGTGATGAACTGAGTGCAGTTTTGACAAACTGCAAAATGGAGCTTTAACTCCCATTATTTGAATCTAGATCCAATCTCATCAAATGGAGTTTAAATTGCAGTATAATATAAAAGAAAATAATTTTGTGCCTCATGTTATATGTTCATCTGTAACTCTAAGCCTCAGCAAAAAAGTGTAGGCTTTATGTGTTTAATAAGTATATTGAAAGATGAAAAACAGTACTTTTCAGCAGGAAAATCCCATACAAGTATAAAGGCACATTGAACATATGGAAAACAGAACAAGATTTTTGAGCAGACTTTATTAGCTAAGCTTGTTGGGATTTGTTTGTTGGGCTCTATATACTGCCAACCATTCCTCTCTCTGAAAACAGTCCTAAGTTGCCTTTAGAGTTATTTGCTGAGAGGATGATTGGCTGGAGGTGGACTTCTGTGATCATTTAGGGTTAAAGCAACCCCCAGGAAAGATGACATGAAGGTACATTGTAGTAGGAGCAGTCAAGGGAAGGGAAGTTTTCTGGGCTCTACACCTGCTTTCCCTCTGAGTCTAGAGGATGAAGAACTGTTACTTATCTGCAACAGCAAATAGTTCTCCCCATCGCAGCAGCTCTTCTGCGTTTCTTATTTTAGTGGTGATACATCAGCAAGTTTCTCCCAGTTCTTGCACTTGATGACCCAACACTGCACAGCAGCTGAGGCAGGTGACTACACCAGCATCCATCCACAGCATGGTCTGCATATGAATAACCGGCACAGATGCTTAGATTGCAATTTTTTTCATCTCTTTATGCCTTAATGGGAAGCAGGAAGTACCAGTCGGCTGTGAGAAGCAGAGCCCTGTGGGGCCCAACGGGGTTGCTCCTTCACAACCTGCATGCAGAATGTGGCTCCTTCCCTGCATTGCCGCGGCAGTATCAAAGGAAACCCACATGTGATGGAAACTGTGTGCTGTTTCCACCTGCAGGTGATGTTACAGCCTTGTAACGCTAATGAAAGGCCACCTATACTGTCAAAATATAATTAAAATGTAAACTAACCTCGTTACAAAAAGGAAAGTACAGCATCTGCCTTTATCAGCCCTAGTCATGACTCACTGCTTGGTGGTGTAATAAACCTGACTGAATATGCAGTTGGAGCTCAACCCACACAGCTTCACTCTAAATTAACAGTGACAACAGCAGTGGAGAAATGTCTTGCAGGAGCCATCGGAAACTTTCATTATCATATACTTGTCAAAAACTACTTTTTCTGAAAGAAATTTCAATTCATTTCTTGCTAAAATAGTAGCAGTAAATATGCAGAGCTGAAGAATTGTACATTTGTAAGTGATTGCCATACTTACCACAAAGCCCCATAGAAAGTGTGATGTATGGTTAGCATGTGCTGTATTGAATGGGAATATAGCTAAACTACTCTAAAGCTGGCATCAGATTTCTTGTGCTAAGTGAATTTAGCATGTAACAGTATCTTGAATGAGATTCAAAGTATAATGACTCGGATTTGTAGTTTGTACCAGGTCCTTGAAATAAGCTGCACTATTTCTGTTGCAACAGAAGAGATTGTTGGAAGGGGGAGGAGTAGAGATAGCTTGACATACACACCACAAACTGCATGAGATAATTGTCCAGAGGCAATTTTGGTCAAAATCTTTTTTTTTTTTTTCTTCTTCTTTCATTCCCCCTCACCCCCCAGCATTGTAAAAGTGCTTTCCAAGGATTACAGTGCACTGCAGGAGTACCATCTATCTCTATTTTTATCCCCAGTTTACAAAGACACCGTGAGTGCAGACAGGCAGCCAAGGGAACCGAGGAGGAGCTCGGGTGCTGTGCCGTGCCAAGCTACTCTTTGTAGTGAACCTGAGCCTGTCTGCGGTGCTACCTCGCTGAGCTATGTGTTGCTTTCATCTTAGCTGCTCACAGCTAACATGGAAATTGCTTCTTGCAGAAGGGACACCATCAGGCCCCGTGTGCATTACCATGCTGCTCGATTTAAAAATCTATCTGTATGTTAGGGGTACATTTATCCTTACAGCGCACGATGACAGGCTAAGGTGATTTAATCACCAGCCCGATAACAACAACAATAGAACTCATTTCAAGGTTTATACTTTTAATCCATTTCAGATTAAAGTTGATGATCTGAAATAGTTATATAATGTAGCCATTAATTACAACACATGTTAAGCTCCTATTCTGCAAGGCAGTCCAGCACGTGCTTAACTTCAGTAGAGTCCTTCTTGAGCTTGAACTTAAACTTTTGCTTCAGTACTCAAGGGTTTTAGTATGAAGCTGAGGTAAATGCATTAATGGGTGTTGAATTTTGAATAATATTTCTATGTGCTTCTGCTGTATACCTATCCTTTCATGAGCAACCTTTCTAAGAAAATGTATTCATCTTCCCCATGTGGAGTTGTATTACAAATGGCGATGGAGAGAAACCTTTCAGAAGCTGTTAAAAAAGCTGTAAAATTCTTTATACAAAGTGGTGTTCCCCCAAAGAGCTCCCAGGGAAGCTCCACATGGGTAAATAGCCCTTTTGTCAGTGGGCATGGGTGAGAACACCAGGGCAGTGCTCCAATAACGTCTCAAAGAGGGCTTCAAGTGTTATTGTGAAAAACACATGCAAATATTTTCTGCCAACAGCACATAATAAGTTACTTATTAAAGGTGTAAGGTTGTTCCCAAAATGGACTCCTGAAAATCTGCTAAATGTTTGAATGAAGCTTACTTGAGTAACAGAACAGAATTGCATGGGCCAGGGCATGGATTAGAAGGAAACAGCTCCCTTTATGATCTTACACTTATATGCAGCAAATTCTTCTGAGCATGTGCAAGATTCAGGATTAAATTCATGTAGAGCCTGGGAAGATTCACAGAAGTTCAGTCTTAAATTTATGCTTGACTGAATAACCTCAGATACAGGCAATTCTTCAAACATTTCAGATGAGACCCTATAATTTTAACATAGCCACAAACAAACAATAATAAAAGTATCTTCCTCTTCCCAAAGCCCTTATGGCTCACACAAGAATGTGAAGAACGTTATTTGAAATAAACAGATTTTTCAAAAGCCAGCAGGTAATTGCGAGAAGCAGGAAGACACAATAGCAGCCTTTATGCCACGATGCTGTCCTTTGACAGAGGCAAATAAAGAGAGACAGAGAAATTCTAGCAATTTGCTGCTGAAACGCAAATACACAAAAGTATTCTGGAAAAAACCTGAACAGTGTAACATAATAATCTACTATATCAGGCAGTGCCCTTGGTCAGCACATGCTGGGTGTAGAAAGAAAAGACAGTGGCCACTGTAGATCCAGTTTACATTTCTTAGTTGCTGCTCTCTGTCTTCCTCCTTAAATTAGGAGGTAATTAGGCATGCGGATTTTATTTGCTTTCCTCCTTATCCTTTATACGCCTGTTGCAGAGCTGAGTCTAGGGTAAAAGTATTGTGGAGCCCCAGCTGGGAAAACAAACAAACAAACAAACAAACAACAACAACAAAAAACACAACCAAACAACAACAAAAAGCCACTAGTTTCTGTTTGTACACACTGAATTAATCACAAAGCCAGTATATCCCTTGGTGTAATGTTTGCAGGGTAAATGGCTAATGGTTTCTGTTTCTTTATATCTGGTAGTTTATATATTATAGATAAGATAAATGCATGCACTGCAGACTGTGCTAGTGCATGCTCAAAATGTGATTTTTAAGGAGATTAAACATTTCAGAAAATCCGATGGTAGATTTGTATGAGGCCAGTGAGCAGGCCAAATCAGGCAGGATTCTGTCCAAAATTTTATTCCTTTGGTTTAAAGCCAGATTTTCAACCTCACTTCATTCAGGTGGCAATTTTTGAACCTGAATTTTTTAGAAGACACAAATAACTACATGAAAACGAACAAAGAAACAAACTTATAGTCACAGTAGTTTATGCTAAAATGCATTCACTAAATCTATAGCACCTCAGTATTCATCTTCAAATACCCCAAAATTGTCTGGACCCCTGTGAGAACATGAACAGAACACACTGTTTTTAAAGCTGATGGTGGTGTTTTGTAAGCTTCAGTTCACTGAAGCTGACTCCCGTTCAGATATGGTGAATATATAGAGAACACTATTAAAATTCTGTGTAGGTAACAATTTCTTGTTGACCAGTGAGTAAAGTCTGGTCCAACGCAAAAAGTGAAGGAAACAGCATCATGAAGGAAGTGATGAAACCATGAACTGCAGTTTAACAAAACAGAAGTTAAGTCTTATTTTCAATTGTCCTACCATTCACTCATGATAACTATCAATTCTAATTTTCCTCCCTGTGTTGCCACAACATACATTGTTGAGCTGCATGAAAATTCTCAAGTAAAAAAGAAAATCTTTACTCTGAACTTCTTTAAAAAAATAAAATAAAATGTTTAATGACATTTCACATTTTTATGACTTCTATCCAAAACCCACACAAAACATTCATGTTTATTAAAATTACTTTCTTATCAAAAAGCTAGTAACAAGAAAATGATTCAGTAACTTTACATAAATAAACATGGATGTGCTCTGCCCAAGGCATTTTTTCAATTATTCTCATTTTGTCCTGGAATGCTCCTTCTCATTAAGTGGCTGATCCCAATCAGAGAGGATTGCATGCTACGGGATCAAAACCCACAAGAATCAACTTCCCTCACTTTCTTCCCTTACCAAAGCTGTTTTTATGCAAGCTTATAAATTATGTTCTTATCTGTGATCTAAAGTAAATATAAGACTTTTATTTCCCTATCCAGCGATTATTGCTTAGCTAGCTCTCCAGATCCTGACAAATTTGGAGGTTCTTATTTAGGTAATCTGAGTAATTTTAGATACTATAAGGTATCCTTAAAAAATGCAGGCAGGTTCCAAAACTCCACTTCACTTAAGGTAATTGTACCTGGTTTTATGTAAAAGTGAGCATCTTGTTCTTACTATTAATACAAAAGATAGGGGGAATACATCTTATGACTTGTTAGAAGATTAACTATGGGCAGTCTTTCAGTAAGAGAGTCTGAAAGTAAGTACTATTTGAAAGAGAATTTATTCTAGAAGACAGTAAAATATCTTCAAGACTAAGCAATGAAGTGAAAGCCATATCTTAATCCTTTTAATTCAATTGCATGGATAATCCAGTTCTCTGAAAAGATTATTTCAGTATGAAAATAGAAAACAGAAGAGTTAAATCTAAGGGAATAATCTAAGGCTAAGCAAAGGTGAACCTCACTTATTGCCAGATTAAATTCAGTTCATAACATATTTTTCTTTATCGCTTTGCAGTAACACTCCCCACAGAGAAAGGACTTTCAAATAGAGAACCCAAATGCTGAAGGAGAAATGTGTTCAAGGGGGAAAGGCCACAAAAGGCCAGCAGGAGTGGGGGACCCAGTTGCTGCAGAATGCCACCAAGCAACCCTGGTCCACCCAGCATCACTTCCTTTGGAGCTGGAGCTGCCAGGCCATGGAACAGCATGGAAAAACCTGGAGGTGGTGCTCCTTCACAGGCAAATACCTAGAAATGACGAATATAATAAATATGTAGAAAGTATATTAAAACAATTCAAATTAGAGGACATCCATGCTGGGACCAAGTCTTTGATAGAAGAGCCCCCATGCACCAGGGCAAAAATTCTCAGTGTTACAGCCATTTTCTCCTAGTATTTAACAAGCCCATCATCCTGGAAAGCACCTTTTGGCCAAGGCACAAGTTAGAAAGCACTTGCTTAGAATCTCTCTTAGTGCAGGTGTGGTTTATCAGGGTAAATTGTTTATGTCTGTATTACATTCATCAACCTCATAAACAAACCAAGCTATCTTGCTGTTTTTTGGTGTGTATTTGCCAAAGCAACAGTGTCTGCCATTAGGATTTTACTAGTTTAGATAAGCAATACACACCTGTTTACCAAACACAACCACCTAAGTCCTTCTTGATAAGCATGGCCATGCTAGAAAAAGCTCTTCTTTGTGTAGGATAGCATTACTTCAATTTTATCTCCTTTTAGACATCACCTGCATCTTTGTATGATATGCATTCATGGCCAGAGGACGGTGAAGAAATATCCTTTTTTTATATATATATCCTTTACATAAATATCCTGAAGTGGATGAAGTTGCACTCACATCTAGTGGTAGGAAATTTATTCCATTGCTTGTTGTTTAGCAGCACAAGCAGATTCAAATAGCACAGCCAGCAATAAGTGGAACACACGTGGAAATCAGTTATTTTGTTCTTTCTGCCATGGCTTCAGCTCGCCCTACAATTCCAAGCTGGAGCTGAGTAACAATTTACCATGAATGTGACAGTTAAGCTTCTGCTGTTTATAAATTTTCCAAGAGTGAAAATAAAGTTCTGCTGACTTAAACTTCTTCAACTTTATTAAAAGACGGCATTTTAGAATTTCTTGGCTGTCTCCCAATTTCCTGACTTGAATTCCCAGGCAGATTTCATGTTCTCAGCTGCTGCCCACAATTTTGAGTGAAAGGGGAAAAAAAAGAAACATTTCATTCTTGGTGACTTGAAGGATCTTTCTTCCTCTGAGTTGTCTAATGCTTCTTTCACTGTCCTCTCTTTTCTCATGAACAAGGCTTCTTCTACCACATTTTTTGATATTTTGTTCTTTATTGGCACCAGGGTATCTTCTATTACTTTGCTGCTTTCTATCAAAGTTAGCTCTTTTGACACCAATGTCCTTTTAGTGGGTGATTTCTGATCCAGTCAGCATGCTGCTTTGAAATTTTTGGCAACTAAGATGTGAATTAACCATTCCAAGTAGGAGTCTCAGAGTTCCAGAAAATTTCAAAGCCACACACCCATAATGGAGCCTTTCATGAAATTTGCTTGCATTTGTTCTCCTGGAACCCACAGAGTTCAGGTGAGTTCAAGCCAAAACCATATCCCTCCACACAGCATCATCAGTGGTATTAGTGATTTTTCCCTCTGTCTGCAGATGTGGGAGTGTCAAGGAATGATTTACCATAGGCCTCAGGAGCTTTTAAGCTACCTCCAAGTAGTACTAGCCACTATGGTTCACATTCAGGCATCCATGCAGTAACCCCTCTCAAATTTAATCACTGTTACATTTATCCTTAGAGTATCCTAATTTGAAGGTTAATGATTTCTTTCTTGTTTCTAACATGCTTCAACAAGACCCTCCAAGTCTGAGGAATCACTGGGACCTTTGATTTCCAGTTCAGTAATCTGACCTGAATTCTTCTGTTGTGTTTCCTGGAAAAAAACATACTTTCTGTAATACTTTGGCAGATGTTGCTCTCAGACCTCCTGGAGTGATTTCTATGACCTTGATCATGCTTCTTCAGTCAATCTTAGTGGGATATAAAGTTTCATATTCCTATCTCAGCATATTCACAGCAGACCAAAACAGAGACACATGCTTGGAGACCAGAGAATCATGAACTGTGACCTCTCCAAAGCTGACTTCAGGAGGCAAAGAGATATATTTGAAAAACATGCTAATTCAAACCAATATGGTTTTATTGAAGGGCCTCAGTGGGCCTGTTACGGCTGTTGCATGCAGCATGCACACCCTGGGTCATGCAATATAGACACACCTTGGCAGGCTCCCCCTCCCCTGCACAGCCAGGAGCTGTTGCTGGCTCTGAAGTCCACCCTGAGTCTCTGAACATGGCCCCTGAAGCATGGTCTGAAATTCTGCAGCTTCCACATTGCTGGAAATGTTTCACAGCCTTTGGCCATGAAAGGTGTTTTACAAGGGGTGAACACATTGCCAGGCTGAATTTTACTCTACTTTTTTCACTCTACTGAATTTTAAGCACCTGATTTAGTTGTCTCCTAGGCTTTTCTTTTTACCAACAGGGACGATCAGGTTGGGCATGATTCAAAGTTTCTGTTAGGTTTCTGCTTAGAAACACACTCAGAATTGTAGAATAGTTTGGGTTGGAAAGGACCTTAAAGATCATGTAATTCAACCCCCTAGCCATGGGCAGGGACACCTCCCACCAGACCAGGTTGCCCAAAGCCCCATCCAACCTGGCCTTGAGCACCTTCAGTGGTGGGGCATCCACAGCTTCTCTAGGCAGCCTGTTCTGGTGCCTAACCACCCTCAGAGTAAAGAACTTATTTCTGATGTCTAATCTAAATCTAAACCTACCCTCTTTCAGTTTAAAGTCATTCCCCCTTGTCCTATCACCACACTCCCTGACAAAGAGTCACTCCCCAGCTTTCCTGCAGGCCTCCTTTAGGTACTGGAAAGCCTCTATACAGTCTCCCTGGAGCCTCCTCCAGGCTGAACAATCCCAATTCTCTCAGCCTGTCTTCATAGGAGATGTGCTCCAGCCCCTTGATCATCCTTGTGGCCCTCCTCTGGACTTGTTCTGATAGGTCCATGACCTCTGTAGAAGCTAACTCTCTCCTTACTGACTAGAGCTCAGGCAAATAAGGGGCTTATCTTAGGTAGTTTGCACATATCCTCTGACTAACGTAAACCAAATGTCACAAGACAAATTTCTACTGGACACTTTCAAATTCAGTTGGAATTTAGCTAGAGAAAGGTTTCAAAACTTTGTCCTCAAGAATACCAGAATACCAGACGAGACAGTTGATATCCAAGGAGATGTAGTTAGAACAGAAAATTCCTCCATTTATTGCAGACAAACAATTAATATTACATTCACAAGTGAATAAAAATGTTACAAGAACCATGCATTCTCTTTTCATATAGCTTTGTATTTGTTTTTCATCCTGGAACTGATTTTTTTACTGTGTCTTCATTTTGAAAGTGCTTTACCACTACCTGTTGATTGGTAGGGGCTTGGGGTTTTGGTAGTTATTTGTTTTGTTTTGTTTTGTTTTGTTTTTTAATTAATTATGAAGAAAAATGTCAACTGAAGAAAAAACTTTGTATTTCCTTCATTAAATAAATAAATAATTGAATGAAAACCAGTAGCATCAGAAAATCATAAGTTGTCGTGGATGGTTAGGTGCACCTCACAAGCTTCTATAAAATCAGTCAGATCGGTGTATACATTACACTGCTGATCTTGGTTAAAATATTCCATTGTTTTAGAATCTGTTACACGCTGTTGCTATGTAAATTATTTGGCTGGCACTACTGACAGTTTGTCTAACTGGATTGCAAGTTGTTTATTAATGCAGTGTTGGAAAATCACATGGAACTGACTTCTGAGACCAAGTCAATATTTATCTACATTTAGGAGATACAGCTGCTACTGTAATGGAAGAGCTATGCGGAGGCCAGTCATGCCTAATTCCCAGGTCCCCCTTGCAGGCACAGTATGTTCAGGCCTCTGTGGCAGGTATGTTTCCCATACCCTCAGTAGGCTCGCTAGTGCCTTTGTAGAGCCAAATAAATGGTCACTGACCCTGAGGGGGCTTGGTTATAAGACAGAGCAGAGTGACTCAGCATCCGGCCGGGCCCGCCGCCCCATGTATTGCACACACGGCAGTGCTCCTAGTGTGTTTAATACCCTAAGAGTTCCCTTTTTTTCTCCTAAGCAGACAGGACAGGTTTTGAATTTGTCAGTCTCATCTGCCATTTTGGGGTCTCTCTTCCTCCCTCTACTGACTTTAAAGGCAGATAAGTTAAAACATATAAGTGAATAAGTCAGGGCTTGCCTCTTAACACCTTGCATTGAACTCCAAATTGACAATGGTCAATGTGAAATAGAGGCATATACCAGACATTGGCCTCTTCAGGAGAACAGGCTTTACACTGCCCTCCTCTGCCTGTTTGTTAGTCAATGGAGAATTAAAAAAAAAAACAGAGGTGGAAAAAAAAGAGTTGGGAAAATATCCAAGGCTTCAAAGAGACCCCTTGCTCACATGCACAGCCAAGGAAGACCAACACCATGGCTTATGGTGCCAATGACAGTAGCTTTGTGAACCAGTCCTGTGCCACCTCTGAGGGTCAGCTTGCACTTCACATCATCCATTTTAACAAAAAAGAATACTTTGCCCCAAAGATCTTACACTGATAGTTTTCTCTGGGATGCAAATTTATATAAACTAGATGCGTCTCAGAACAATAGGAATGTTTGAAGGAAGAATAAAATTCATTATTTGCTGGTTGTGGCTTGTTTGTGTGCAATGGGAGTAGAGACAAATGCCTCAACATGTTGGATTTAAACACTTGATTGGCAGGTTGTTATGTCTGCCCCAGAGTAAAGACAGAGCTATGAGTGTGTGGCCTTCAGGGAGCAGGCTGAGCCTGATGGAGAGTGAGGAGACCTAGCCTCATTATCTTCTGAGTTCTTAATCTCTTCCCTTTCCTGGGAACAACTGCATGGTGTTTATACAGCTGCTGGAACAAGGAGATGTAGGACACATGGGCCACTGAAATGTGGCTTAGATGTCAAAGTAGCCCCAGTGGCACTCTTCTAAATGCAACGGCACACTTGGCAGATATATGTGAATCCTGCACTGCTGCCATCACCCAGAGAGGCTGTTACTGGAAAACCTGGACATTGAAGTGGGGACCTAAAATGAAGTTCACCCTGGAAGTGGAGAAAGGAGGTGCTCATGGCCCTTGGGCCATGGGTCTTTGGCACATGAGGTCTGAAATAACCACCTGAGTCTACTTCCACAAGCTTTTATAGTGTAGCAAATGAAAATGCCAGTCGTCAGGATGCCTTCTCTGACTATTTGATGTTAAGCCATGCTGTAGATTTAGGGTGAGTAGGGACTGGTGAGAGCAGCCCAACAGAGAGACTTCTCTCTGTTAGATGCTGCAAGGTCCTTGCGTGCAGAAATCTCAGTTTAGTCTCTGACTTCAAACAGACACTGCACATTTTCATTTTCAATAAATCCAGCTATGGAGCACGCATTTGTTTTCCCTGTGGACCCACCTGTCAGAAGAAAACAATAGCTAAAACTAAACCTTTTTAAAATATATATATATATATATACACTGTAATTGGAGCTAGAATTTATCAATTTAAGATGAAATTCAAAAGATCCCCCTGCACTCTCCCCTTAAGGAAAATGAGAGCATTTGCTAGTTTAAAACAACTAAGGGATCAAAGACGAAATCTGACAACTACCACAGTAATCATCCAAGTTTCAGGCTATCCACCTGCTGAAATGTCCCCAGATAGATGTGTATGTACTGAAAGTAAAGGGAGAGAGAAAAGAGAGAAGACACAGATGAGCAGATAAAAGAAAGACCTGAAGGTGTGAAACTGGATGAACACCACAGGCAGGACTGAGAAAACCATATGCTGAATAAAGTTTTACACCATGAGTAATCCTGTAGATACTGGCAGGCCCATTGACTGAACAAAAGATTTGTTACAGTGTGAATAAGGAAACCAGTCTGGCCAATACTCAAATGAGAATGAAAAGTTCTTATCAGCAAAAGAGATTAAAGATTTTTTAAAGGCAATATTAGAGTACTTTTAACATTTAATTGTACCAAAACAAAACTATCATGAGCGTTAATATTGTCAGTGTTTTCACTGTTAAGGAAGAAAGCTTCACAGCTTTCCAAAACTTGATGCAGAAACCACTGTTCTTGTCAAGTAAGATTTTCTTATACATCATCTGTTTGGTTTTTTTTTTTTTTCAGAAGGAAGAAGACAATGGTCTGTATACAAAATAACCTCCACATTATTATTTTCTTGATCAGGAAAAGGAAAGGGTAATTTTAGACATCTCTGTATTTGGCAGTTTTGCAGGATCTAAGGTAGTCTATGAATTAGCATGTTTGAGCAGATCTATATCTGATATGTAATTATACTTCCCAAGGACAAACCCACCCAAATCAAAGCATGGATCATCAAAAGTCATGCAGCAGCTAAGTTTCCCTTGAAATTAAAAACATTGCATTACCAAGAGCACCTCAATAAAGAGGAGGATGTCAAGGAATCTTACTGCCTTTTCCAGTTTCTTTCAGTTAGGTACATGATTTAGTACACATTCCTTCCAAGTCCAGAAAACACTCCTGCAATATGTTGTTTGAAGTATCTTCTATATTTTATCTAAGAAAGGATATACTGAGATATGTTATAACCAAATTTATATAATATTGGCATACTCCAATTACAACAGTATTATCAGAAAAAAATAAGCACTCAATTTTTAGCTAAGAACAGGTGGAAGTAATGATATAGAAAAAAAAAAAAAAAAAAAAAAAAAACTCTTTAGATTGAAATTTTGCACTGAGATGGAAGACAACTTTTTTAATGCTATCTATCTATGCATTCAAACTACAAAATTCTAACCTGTGATCAATCATCACACAATCCAAAACTTTTCTCTTTAATCCTTGATTTAATGGAGAAAAAACATAACCTGGATCAATAATACTGTAACAACTTAGATGCTGTAAATATTGTTAAACTAACATAGCAGATCTACAGTAAACTACAACATTTAAGCTTTTCATGACATTTTTCAGGAAGAAAATAAGTTCATGTAAATTGTGTTCACTCCCAGTCTAATGACTCCATCCTGCAAACACTTACAGATGGTTTACTTTCTCGTGTGATCAGTGGCAATGAGTAACAGGTCTCAGCCAGCCAAGTCAAAGTGTTTACAGAGTAAAGCAGAGGGTGGAATCAAGCCTACCTCACTGATACTTTAGGCATGTAATGTCAGGGTTATTGGAGGCAAAGAAAGGACTGATTCATTCCATCTAAGTTTGCTTTATGCAAGGAGAGCACCTCAGAAAATCTATCACATCACATTCAGCTTCTTCCATTTCTCTCCTGTCTTCAGAAGAGCTCATGAACTCCTCAAGGGAGAGCCAGTCCTCCCAAGATTTTATCTTCACCTAAGCGTATAAAGAACCCACAGCAATTTCTGTGTGTTTCTGGTCTTTTCAATACCAAAGCTTCATGATATTCTTCAAAAGATCTTATAAATATGCAACAGAGTGATACTGCAGCACATTCCTTGCTGCAGGGTGGCTAGCAAAGCCAGCCAATGGGCCCTGGGCTCTGCATAGGGACAGGAGCCACACATGCCCACACTCCTGGCAAATGTTCCCAACACCAGAGCAGAGGGTGCCCCAGTTCTGCATCCAGGCCTTATGCTGCCCAGGGGTGGGCAGCCTGCAAACACCTGCAAACACCACCACTGCCCAAGAGGTGGCTATTTGGAACCAAACCTCTCTGACACACACACACTGGCCAGTAGAAGAAGTGCTGGGAAGATCTGAATAACATGATGATTAAACCATGACTGTCCCCAGTATAACCTTACAACTCCTAGATAGGGAGGGTCTGAGCCTGGGGGAACAATGTGGCAGGCCAAGGATGTGCTCAGAATCCAGGGTGGGAGAGGCAGACCTATGTCAAAACTGACTGGGGTAGGGGTTATGCAATGGTAGTTTCATGTTAAACATAAAAACATCTCAGACCTGGATTCAGAGTACTTAACACCCTCATCTATGTCGAGACTTCTGCAACTAAAATATGACCTCTCTCTTGCCTCTGATATTCTGCCCTTCCTCCATTGGAGACCAACCCTGGTGACACCAGGGGATCAATGCACAGTGAGGGAGAGGAAAGACTAATTAGCAGCTGTGCTGTGGCTCTGAGCAGGGGATTTTTTCTTTGCAGTGGTGTCACTTGACAGCACTCCCAACATTAATATATTCCTCTTTGAAGAAGCCTTTTTTAAAGTCCATATTCAGGAAGAAAAGCTTGATATTTTTCCTGCATTGTTTGCACTCCAAGTGTTAAAATCACCAAAGAGACATTTTGACTTCTCTTGGGCTGCAACTATCAAAATTAGTTATATTTATTATTGCAACCATAAAGAACAAAGTATTTCAACAGCATCTAGTTAGATTATTTTCTCATTTCTCTCTTATTACAGAAACTTTGTTAAAGATTACTGAATTTTTCACTTCAATCACTCTACAAATTAGTCTCATCTGAATAAGTTTCAGCCTTTCCTAAATTTATCGTTTTCACTGCATTTTTATTTGAATCACTGCTATTGTTTGTGTCAGTTGAAATGTTTTGTTTCTCTTCATTTAGTCCTTGCATTTTCAGTTGTCACTGTAAGAAATTTATGGCTGAATCAGCAAAAGTTTCTTTTCTAAGAGAATGTTAGTCTGGCATAAACTATGGGGAAAACAACAGGAGGCATATTGCCCGTCCTCTGTTTCAGCTGTAATAATTTCTTCTGTAGAGATAGGTATGCTACAATAGTGGCGTTTGTACCCAAAAAGAGTATGAGACCTTAAATTCTGAGGGAAAAGAGAATCTGGAAAGCAAGGGAACAACAGTGTTTTCTTGATACCTTTAATACTCCACTGGCAGGAGTGGGAACATGGGAAAGGAAGAGTGCAGAACTGTTGGCTTACATGACTGTGTCTTTGTCCTTCTGGGAAAAGGAGCTAATACGCAAAACGGAGCCTCCTTGGCTCATTGTTGCCAGCTCTTGTGGCTTTATCTGAGACCAGTGATATTAGATGGTTTTCTTGTAGCTTCAGCTCCTTGGGGGATGTGTGGGGGAGACTTTCAGCTTCTACTTGTAGAGTAAAGCTACCTTTCTAGCTCTCTTGGTAGGGGAGAGAAGTGAGAAACAAGACCCAAGTGTACCTTAAAGGTTAAAGAGCTCAGAGGCATTTAAAACATGCACAAATGTTTTCAGGAATATCACGATTCCTGTGCCAGTTGTGGGAATTTTGAACCAGACTGATGATTTTTAGCTTGGGGCTCACAGCGCTCCTTATTAACATACTAGTCAATCAACTTTGCAAAAATCTTCAATTTTATGGTATTTTTCTTCCAACAGTACCCAGAATCCTTGCATATGATATTAGATTGAGCCACAGCACTGGTGAGACAACACCTTGAGTACTGTGCTCAGATTTGGGCCTCTCACCACAAGGAGGATGTTGAGCTACTTGAGCATGTGCAGAGAAGAGCAATGAAGCTGGTGAAAGGACTAGAAAAAAAAAGACTTATGAGGAGCAGCTGAGGGAAATGTGGTTACTTAGTCTAGCGAAATGGAGCCTCAAGGGAGACCTCATTGCTCTCTGCAGCTACCTGGAAAGAGGCTGCAGGAAGGAGGGTGTCAGTCTCTTTTCTCAGGTGACAAGTGATAGAATATGAGGCAATGGCCTCAAGTTGTGCCATGCGGGTTTTAGATTGGATATCAGGAAGAATTTCTTCATGGAGAGGGTAGTAATGCAACGTAATGGGCTGCCCAGGGAAGTGGTGGAGTCTCCGTCCTTGGAGATATTTAAGAGATGTGCGGACATGGCACTAAGGAACATGGTTTAGTGATGGGACTCAGGAGGTCAGGTTGATGGTTGGACTTGCTTATCTTGGAGGTCTTTTCAAACCCGAATGATTCTGTGGTTTTACGGAAGACTCAGATATTGATCTCAAAAAGCCATTGTACTGGTTAACCAGTTCATGTCTGTAAACTACTACAAATAAAAAATGTTATAAAAATGAGAATTATATTGGTCACCATTAAGGTATTTAAAATCTTGTCTCTTCCTGATTTCTGTTACCATAGTATTATCTATGCAAATGTACCATGACAACTTTAAATAATTGCAAATGCTAATTATATACATGTTAATGTTGACCACTGCATTATTAACTGAATCACTGAGGTAAGGACTTCAATAAGATAAAAAATGCTGTAAAAGAGTTGAGGAGAGCAAAGAGAAAATAGCAAATCTATAAGAGTGAAAATACTTGGTGGCCTCTAATATCCTTGTTTCTGTTTAGTTCTGCGTACTGTGCATAGGAGCTACTGAACTAAGAACTAACAAACCTATCAATGTCTTTCACTAAACCATCAGAAAATAAATATCCCCTCCTGCATCCCCAGAAATGTGTCCTGTGTCTTCACTTAACACTTCAAGATATATATCTAAAGAGCAGGGTTAGAGAGGAAGGCCAAGTCTTTCTGAAGAATGTTCAAGATGAATGGCAATGAAGGTTGTTCAGAAATTTTATTCATGTTGGAGAAGTGCCAGCTGCACTTGTAGTTAATATTTGAAAAATTAATTGTACTTGCCAAAAGACCTTTTCAAGACAGATGCTTCAATTCCTTTTTAAAATGCAAGATCAAAATATGTATCATCAGTTACTTTATTTTGAAACATTGCAAACTCTGCCCAAGATCAAGTTCATGACACAGTCACACAAGCTGAAATTGAAGAACAGGTTGTGGGGCTTTATTTATGTTGATAAGAATAGGCTCTTTCTCCATCAGTAACATTTAAGAAGAAAGAAAAGAAAAATGATATGAAAAAAGATGATTTATGTCTTTCTCAAAGGGGGGACACAGGAAAACGGCAGGCCTCCCACAAATATTAGGGATTCAAAAGACCCTTTACTTCCCATTAAGTCCATGTAAGATCCTGCATGGCTGGGACATTATAATGCACTGTTGCTGTACATCTCACTGGAGAAAAGTGGGATCAGAAATCAGTGCTGAAAGAAGAGGGATAGGCTAAGAGGCTGATATAACCAAGATCTGAAGCAGGTAAGGACAGTGACTCTACCTGCTCCTAGGTAGGATGTGCTGCAGCAGCAGTCACAGGAAAACACTGAACTGGGTGATCCTGTTTGTAAAACTGATCCAGTTCTGTGTTGCTAAGCTTAGCATTAAGATTTATTCTATTTTGTGTTTCTCTTATGAGTGTTATTACAAAAAGCTTTGTAGGGTTTTATAATACATGATTAGACTTCCCCCGCCCATCCAGTTAACTAAATTCTGTTTCGCTTTTTAAAGATAAAGCATGATGTATAATATATGACTGGGAATCAATGGCCATATCTTCTGTACATATAGAGCTGGACATCAGCCAGATATTCCAGACAGAAGTCTGGTTCCCAGAGAGTATTTGCCTTAAGGAGTGGTATCTGAAGAAGTTTTATAGCCGCTTGGTGTCTTTGTTATCTCTCTCTTCTGTGTTTCTGCTTTGAGGTGGCTCTTATTACTTTTTGGAGTGAATTTTCTCCAGCTATTTCCTGGCATCCACTTTGGATACCCGATTTTACCATTCTTTGGACACTGGGATAAATAGTTCAATAGTCATTAAACAATGCTGCGGCCACTGTGGCACTAAAGAAATCTTGATACATGTCTCTGTAGAAACTGCCTCCCACAGAGTGCTGTTGGCACAGCTGATGGGAGTGTAAGAATGCAGATATGCAGGAGGAAAAAAAAAAAAATAGTTTTGTCTCAGCTAATATAAAATACAGGGGACTGTTTGATTCATCCAACTTATGCAGCTTCTATATCTTATGATATTACTGCTATACTGAGATCAGAATGTCTCAAACCATTAGTGACAAAAGATTTGTGTAGGACAGCAAGGAGGTAAGAACAGCATCAGTATCTGAGTTACAGAAAAAAAAAAAAAAAAAAAAAAAAAAAGTTCATGTAAAATTTATGAAAAATGCATTCCTCAAAGCTGTGCTTCTCACTATAGGATGTAGGCCTTGCTGGTGAGATACTGCAAGGGGCAAGTGAGACAGGAGACAAGCTGGTACTGCAGGATTCGTGAAGCCTTCGTGAAGGGCATGAAGGCTGAAATTCAGTATGAGCTAAATATTGGAGCAGGCTTATGGCTAATAGTGTATCCAGCAGAATCTGATGGGTGATGGGTATTTAATCTAGCAGGAAAGAAAGCTATAATAAGATCCAATGCCTACAAGTTGAATGTTGACAAAATTCAGACTAGAAATAAGACTCTGAACTTTAGCTGCCAGAGTGATTAACTGTTAGAATAATGTGCGTAAGGATGAGTAAATTCCTGCAGACAAAGACCATCTATTTTCCTAAATGACAGAGCTTCAAACAGGAGTTCTGAGCACAGTGCAGAAATTAGTGAGTACATTTTTCTGGTAAGTGTCACGTGTCATGGAAAAGGTCATACCAACCCATCAACACCACACCTTCAGGTCTTCAAGTCCTCCTCATTTACTCTGTAATTGGGTGTAGTCCAGAGATCTGCATGGCTGCCACAAGGCTGCAGGCATGCTTTTGTGTTTTCAGATCACACATCAATGCCTTTTCACAGTACATCTTCCAGGGGTGCAAGAGATGACCCAGCTTCACTGGTCTGCCCCTGAACTCAGCAAGTCATCCTCCCGTTGCATACAGTGACTTGTGATGTTTTGCATTTCTGAAACTACAGGCTACCTGAAATTTCATCAAGTTTTGCTTTTTGTATATGGATTTGGTAAATTCCAAGATTCAAAATGAATCAATTAGAAATTTGGGACGAACTGTGAGTTTACAGGCCAGTATCAAGTAAATATATATATATGTGGCTTTAAATGAAAGCAGAGATAAATTGTCAGCAATTATATATAAACTTACATTATTTAGTGCAGAACTCCATCCTTAAAATTTTTTTTGATTTTCAGCCTGTACATAGCATCACCTTCAAATAATAAATGAACAGGGCTCCCAGAGACCTCAGAGCTTATTTATATATATATATTTATCTGTATCTAATCCATTTTTCTATGACAACTTTGTGGTAGATTCCTGTATTTTGTGCTAGGAATTTTAAACTCACCAAAGACTTGTATAGGCTGGAGTCAGACAAAAGATGACAAAGCTCCGTTATTGGGAAGTGATAACGCTCAAGAGATTCCATTATGTATCTGTCACTCCCAGTAAGCTGAAGTGTCAGATTCTTGCATATATGGATTAACTTTCAGTCAGCATAGATAAAAGACTGTTGGTGTTGTTACTTTTGTTAAATCCTCACACACTGGGGATTTTTTGCAATTTTCTGTGGCTAAGCAGTACACGCTCGGAAGTGGAGGAATGGTGATGTGGGTGAAAAAAGTACGGCAGTTACCTTTCCTAGTGAGAAAGCAAAACACTTCTGTAGCTACATCAGCGGCCGTTGCAAGGACACTGTGCCAAGTGCTGCTTGCCCCTCACTGCTGAAAGCCCACAACCCTCAAAGCTCCAGGAAAAAACACATTTCATGAAAATCCCTGCCAGCAAATATCAGCTATGCTCAATTTTGTCCAGTGATGATGATCAAGAGCTTCCCCTCTTTGGGAAAAATAAATAAATAAATAAATAAAAGCATAACATTTTGGGGAATGGGGTATAGAGGGAGTTGGGGGGACTTAGGGATCCTGAGCTGAGGCACCACCACCAGTGGTAACACCCAGAAGCAGGTCCCACTGGCCACAGCTGCTGCTAGCTGCAAAGCAGGGCCCAAGGATGGGCATCCCTGTCTCATCCCTCCATATGCCTGGTGGTGGGTCAGGGAGAGTGTCCTGTGGGGTGGGCGATGCCAGATCTCTCCTGCCTTGTGGGCTGCCCCTCCCTGGGGAGGCCAATGCCCCGCAGCAGAGCAGGACAGCATGTATGCTGTCAATCCAAAAGCTCTCCAAAAATAGTGGTAAGGTGCAGGAGTTTAACAGAGGGGAAAAAAAAAAAAAAAAAAAAAAAAAAAAAAAAAAAAAAAAAAAAAAATCTCATTATCTATTCCAGTGCAAGGGCTATAGGGTGTCAACCAAAAACTAAAGGACCAGGTGAAACTAGGCGGTAAATTCAAACTGGACAAAAGGTGATAGTTCACATTCACTCAAAACCACAGGCTGTTACACATGCTAGCAACGTGCAGAAGTTCACAAAGAAATTGGATGAATTCATGGGTGAAAAATCCATCTCACACCGATAAATATAAAGAAACTACTGCTGGCTCAGGAAGCATCTGCACCACAAATCACTGAAGCTGCGAGCCTGTTCCAAGGTAGTCTCACTGTATGCTTGTCCGGGTTTTATGCTTTTTCTTAAGCATCTTCCATTTGATACACTTGGATGCAGGCTCCTGGACCTTTGATTTGATCCAGTTTATGGTTCTTGTACTCCAGTAATCTTCAGAGAATCTTGGCCAGAGTTATGACATTTGTGTAAAATACGTGATGCATATAAGCAAGTGTGAGTTACTGCAATAAATACATGATTGAAGGTAAAGACATGCTTTTATTATTATTATTAATAATAATAATAAATAATAATAATAATAATTGCATGGTAAAAGTAACTGAAATTGACCTATATGTGTTGTTTCCCGCTTTTCATTTGGCTACGCCCAATTTATTTTATCATATTTTATCGTATTTCCCACATGTTTAGCTTTCTTCTTGCTGCACCATACTATGAAGCAGCTCTGTGAAATCACTGGTGGAACAGAGCCAGGGGGTGGGAGGTTGAGGTCAAATGTTGTCAGCTTGATTCCTACTCCTTTGGGAGGGAGAGAGACTTAGGTAAGAGAGTTTTCCTACGAGGACAGAAGCTATAGTCTGATTTGCAGTTTAGACACAGCCTGTAAATCTATATGTAATTCCTGTTTGCAAAACAGAAGATAGGCTGAGAACTCACTGAAGGAAAAAAGAGTCTTTCCTTTAATGTTGCTGGGTTTTACAGCTGCAGGTTTAGGCCTGCTGCGTATAAAATAAGTTGGCATTCAGGGCTACACAAGTCCTAAAAGAAAATGGAGATCTATTGATTACATGAGAAGCAAAGGTACTTGCCTGAAGGATATAGTGACACTGGGCATTTTAGCAAATTATTTGTGGGATACTGTCTAAGAGATACCAAAAATAAATGAAGTTTAAGGGAAGCAACATTTAGGATAGAAAATTTTGGAGTTTAAAGTGATTACTTATTTCTGGATCTCTTTTCCTTATCAGGGGAATGCAGCACTGGAGCTGAAAATGCAGAAGTTTACAACATTCAGAGGCACCAAATTCACTATTTGCTGTTCCCTAATGCTCAAAAGCAACAGCCCTACAAGCTGCAACTGACACTAATGGATTTCATACACCAGTACCATATGAAAGTCTTACAGCCATTGCGATTTGTCTATTGTATCATGTTACGACAGCATTACCATACTAGTATTCCAGTACAATATTAATGTAGTGCAGATGTATTAGGTTCTTACATCCCTATTTCTACTGAAGTACATTAGTGGAAGAGACATGTGGGTACAGTTGTACTCGGGTCTTCAAAGAATCTCTGAATGATCCAAATGCATTCAATTCCCAGAAACATTCAACTTGTAAGCTATTGACTGAAAAAATATCTAGACCATCAAAAAACTCTTTTTTTGAAGTTCGGTGCTAGTATAATATGCCTATATTTTATATAGGCAGGTAGAACGTCTTCTAACAGGTGACAAATTTTAGGATGACAAAGACCTAAATAACAGTAAGCTGCAAATAGCATTGCACCAAATAGCTTAACTCCTTACCCTTCAAAAATTTTCCTCAGGCACAATGAAAGCATAGAAAAATATTCTGTGGTTCTCTTTTCTCTCTTTCTTTCAGTGTATTTGCTTCTCACTGTTTAAGATAGGTTTGCTGATATGGGGATAGAGCATATCACCAGTTCAAGAGAAGAGGGAAGGCCTTATTTTCACTATAGCTGTGGGTAAGAACTATCTACTTCAGAGGGTACTATGGAGCTTAATTAATGTTTACCGTGCCTCAGGAGTCTTACCCACATAAAAGGTATAATAAGAACTATACCTAATTAACTTCCTACTAGAAAGCAAAGTTTCATGAAGTTTTAAAGCAAAACAGTGGGTGAATTTGTAAACTCCATTTATTTGAATCCCTGGAGTAGGAAAAGTTAGTGGGAAAAGTGGGAAAAGTCTTCAATTAATTTTCCTCCACCTGTGGGATTTAATTAAGATGTTAGCAAAAACCTGCAAGTTTCCTGTGGGTATTTCTTATTTAATTTTCAGTTTCATTGAGACAGATCTTGCAGCTTAGAAGAGATTTCTTTAGCCATGAAGAGACTAATTCAAAAATAGATGTTAGTTTATTAAAATTGAATTGAATAAGGATCAAATTATCTAGACAAAATTTGAAAGTCGTATGCAGCACTTTATAGCCATTTGCATTCTGATGATTCCTTGCTTTGAATTTCTTTAGAAAGGATTGCTTAGGAGCTCATAATATGTCTCACTGGCATAATTCAGACCCACATAGAGATACCTGAGCTACCCGTGAAAGAGCTAACTCTAGTGCTGGAAGCTGCATAGCTCTACTAACTCAGAATCATATCTGAGTTAATTAGTCCTGAGGAGAAGAGGAATACATTAGCTTCAGTGGAGCGCATTGTAACATAGTGATACCCAAGCTACCTTCATTAGACATATCCTCAGGGGATATACTTCCAGTCGAAAAGTAGGAAACTATTAAAAAGACCCACAGCACTGCATGCATTGCACCACACCAAAGAGGAGGGCTCGCCTTTGCCCTCAGGGTGCATCCACACACCCTGGTAGGAGGAAGAGCACTTCCGTGTGTAGAACTATAGCCCGTGACCAGGCATACTCAAAATCGTACATTAACGTATCACTAATCCAGGCTTTATCTTGACCTATCACATAAACCACTGCGGAGAAAATTGAGAGCTGCCAAAGTCCCATTTCCTTGAGGACAAGTCACCATGTGGCATGTGGGGGCAAAATGCTGTAGTGCAGAAGGCATTAGAGCTGATGAGCTCCAACCATGTGTGGACACAGCAATGGAACAAAGACTGAGTGAAGATGAAAAGAGAGGAGTTAGAGAGAGAGAAATTTCTTCCTTGTCCTGGAGAGTGAGTGGGAGCTTTAGAAGCTAAAGGATATGTCTCAGAACACTGTCAGAGCACACAGAGGACTATGTGTAGGTCTGAATGTGACTCCTGCCTCTGGACAGTTCTTCCCTCCCATCACTTGCCCAGCTTTCTAGCTTCTCTGTGCCTCTTCACTCAGTGCTCAATGCCTGTCACCCTGCTGAGACTGGAGAGATCTTCTGCCTTCGAGGAAGATGCCGGTGGCATCCGGCATGGCTTGCACTCCACACAGTGAGGAGCCTGGTGAATGGGATTTGAAGCCTCACTGTGATAAGCACTCAAGCTCCCTGCCAGAACCCCACTTAATTTAGACAATTGAATACACCTACAGCAGTTAATGCTTAAGGCTAAGATTTTCAAAAAAAGGTTTAAAGGAGTTAAACACCCAACTACCATATACTTTCTCAGTCTAAGTGCTTTTCTGGATCTGTGCCAAAGTGCTAATCAACTTGTAGTCCTGAGCTTGTAATGAGGAACTGAAATCCCAACTGCTCCAGTGTGCTACTTCCCTTATTTGACTTTGGCCAAGAGTGTACAATAGCATCTCTGGATTTGGAATACTAAGGCTTCACAAGTGTTACTTTACATCTTTTTGGACAAGGTTTTTCTTTGATGTGCAGCACAGCCTGCAAAAATATATCCTCTAACATGTAGAATTCCAAAAAAATGTGGTAATATCTGTCTAACAAGACATCTGTCTAACATTAAGTCTGAAGAATTGGAACCATTCGTTTGATGAGCCATGTAACATAGACAAAAATTCATTCTTAGAATATCAATGGGGAGCTTCTTTTTTATTTTTAATGAAATGTGAGATTTTAACAAAAAATATGTCCACCAGCACATATAAGCCTCCAGGCAGCTTATAAAATGTTTATATAAATAAAGCATAGACTCATTAGAAGACTTTAGGAGTAAAATGCAAATAACCTAAGATTTATATGCTGTTTAGCAATATACAGGTGCTCTCAATGAAAAGAACCAACAGAAAACTTGAGGGCATTTATGCAGACTGTGTATTTCCTGCTGCACAATGGGTTGTTTGTCCTCATATTTAATTCACAAATAATTTGAGGCCACAAATAATTTGAGAATTTGCTAGAGAAATCACTAGGGCAATGCAAAGCAGTCTATCAGAGGTACTAGACACAGATTTCTAGAGGGCCTCCTCCACAGGCGAACAAGCAACCAATAAATGTATGTAAGGACCCTCCACACCAATGCGGCAGAACTGAACTTTTATGAAATCATGCCACCTTGGATGGGATTCAATGAAATAGATGGTCTGGGCAAAAAATGTACTGAGAAAAATAAATAAAACAGACACATAGTGTGTCAGAGGAGAAGATGCCAGTGCTGCAGGGTGTTGTCAGACTTGACAAAGTTTTTGCAGAGGTCAGAGCAAACTGGCTGTGGATAACGGTACATCTGAGGGAGACGGAGCATCCCATAATTCATCTAAGTTGCTGGTAGATATGACAGATGGCAACAGATGAAATTTGCCCACAAAATGGTGTTATTGACAGGTGGAAGTGTCACTATTTTCTTCTTCAGAAAACACTTAAAAAACCCACCCACAACCTATTCAGTTTTAGACACAAATCTTAAAGGAAATAATTGGTGCTGTTTTATCATAATCACTGCATTATGCCAGTCACTTGAGGCTCTTTAGTTCAATGTAAAATTTCAAAACCAAGTTCTCCCTTGGAGATTCATTGAGATTTTTTATTTTTTTCCTGTTAGTGTCAAATTTAGTATAATCTTTCTTGCTTCTCTCAGCTGGCTCAAAGCATAACTCTATTCAGTTGACTAGCTGTCATATAGCAGTAGTTTCCATTGGAGACCTTAGTAATTTGTCATTAGTTCTTTTGTTTATTCTATTAGCAAAATGAACATAACTTGAACAGTAAAGATTAATTTTTATTAGTGGCTCAGAAAAAAAAAAAAAAAATGAAATCTTTATTTCAGACAATAATGAACCCAGGGCTATTTGCTTCTCAGTTGTTCAGTACATATTTAAATGCCTTACTTATGTCTTCTGTTATAACTGAGAAACTAAAATATGTCCATTAGAAACCAAATAATGCTTATTTATGACTCACCTCTAGGTTTTTGTGCTTCCATTGTTCTCATTTTATTTAGTACAATTAAAATACAAAGGACAATGCCTATCCATAGCTTTCGGCACATTACCAATTATTTAAAATACAAGGCCAACACAACAGAGCTCACGCAAAACAAAATTAAATTAACTTAGCCAGCTAGTCATTCAAAGCAGTTAAATATATCCTGTCCCATTCATTCCCTCAGTTCTTCCCCCAAAGCCTTAGGATATAGACAGTCTTTGTAATATCCTTTAAAGGTCAAAAGATTGTGTTTGAAACTTTTCCTCTCTTTCAGACTGAGGAGACTTGCACTTGCAAGTGGCACTAAGACTGGTAATGTCAGCAAAATCTGAAAGAAAAAATAAGGCAGACTTCAACTACACCAGACAAGAAAATCCAGACAAGAAGTCAAACAGTGGCCAAAAAACACAGGACACACATCTTACATGCTTGCAGAAAAATACTGTTACAGAAGCCCAGCCAGTTGATTGCTGGCTCACCACAGCCATGCACAAAAATGATGGAGGCTGAGTAAGGCTCATTTAGTGGAAAATCATACAATGAGTAGGGGTATAGTCTTTTAGTCTCTTCTTCTTCTTCTTCTTCTTCTTCTTCTTCTTCTTCTTCTTCTTCTTCTTCTTCTTCTTCTTCTTCTTCTTCTTCTTCTTCTTCTTCTTTAATTTTGGCCAGCAAAGCAAATAAAATAAAACACAGCCTCCCAAATTTTGAACCCTGTCAACTAAAAAAAAAAAAAAAGAAGAAAAAAAAAAAAAAAAAAGAAAAAGAAAAAAAAAGATGTCATAAGGCTTCATTGCATGAAGTTTTTTCACATCAACTACAAACTGGTTCCACTTTGTTTAGGAGTCTTTATGAAGAGGAAAGCAATGGGCAAGACCAGGGGAGCTGTGAAGAAGGAGGCAAGACTACAGCCTCACTCCACTCACAGTGCTGTCCTGGTGCAGGCAGATGAGACTTGGCATACCAGCAGGGCACCTGTCTCCCAAGCTACAGGATGTTCAGGAATGGGAATGCTTGTGCTTGTCCTGATGTTACCACTTCATTTTGCGTGAAACAACTTATACCAGAGCAAGGCCATGACTTCAAAAGCCTTGCCTCTTTGGTGAATACCCCAAAGTCACAAGGTCTGGAGCCATCCTCTCTTGACCAGTGCTTGAGAAATGAGCCTGGAGCAAGAGCAGAGATTTTCTGTGAAGTCCTTCCTCATTACTCCCTGTGATTTCATTTGTATACGTATCCCAAAACCCCTTTCTCTGGGGATGTGTTGCTGGACTAGATTTTGTGCTAGTCACTTTGAAGCACCTAATGTGCTACAGGCATTACACACTACAGAAATGCATGGCCAAATGCATGGTGGTGGAGTCAGTTTCCAGGCTGGCAGGACTGATGTGTTCAAATCTCCTCAGACAGAAGCTGTAGCTGAAGTGGAGTCTTGCACAGAGTAGATGAACTTTCAAACGGCTAGGTGACTGGGGAGGCTATCATCTCCACACACTCACACCTAGCCCTCAGGAAATAAATTTCTACGCATCTACCCCTGAGGAAAGAAAAACCCAAACAGCTTAAACAACTCTGCAAATGTGTACTGAATTTAAAGATATTTTCAGGCCAACTGAAATTGTGTTTTTCAGTGAATATTTGTCGGAAATAAATGGCCTAACCCTAATGGAGAGCCAGTTCTTTTCCTGCTGCTGAAATAAAAAATTCCACTTTTTCCCTGGGGCAGGAATCACACCCACATACTTCCAGGCTTCCTTCCTGAATTAACTCCTCAGACAGTGTCCACCTCTGATGAGAGGGGCCACACCTGAGAGTGTTATCTGTAAATACGCCAAGGAACACCCACTCCCCTTTTCACAGAGTGTCTCTTGTTTCACTCTGATCCCTAACAAGTGACCTGCCATGGCCTGTGCCAGCCTCAACCTACAGCCAGGGCTGCTAATAATGCTTCTCTACCAAATTCACATGACTGAAAGAAACCATGATCTCAGGGAAGCATCTTTCAGGAGAAACACAAATCAGCTATCTTGACCACTTCTGCATGTTTATTTTTTAAGAGTGGAGATAGCAGCTTCAGGGGCCCAACCACACTCTAATTGCACTCTGCTTGTCTAAACCCTGCCAAAAGTCTCCTTCCTAGGCATCCTATTTTTTATTTTTTATTTTTTTTTCCCCTCACAGAATGTGCAGCTACTTCATTGTAAATAGGGATTCGGAGAATGAATAAATGTGCATGTTTTTTCCTATCCCCAAAGATATAGCAAGAACGTTGTTTTGCTTGTGATACTGTGAAATCTTCAGGGAAAGCAAATAGCCCTGTGAGCCCTGTGGACACACTTTTCAGAAAATCTCCCTATTTTTGCTACTGAGATATAAGATTAGCAACATGTATTCTTGATAACAGCTGAGAAGCAGTGGAGAAAACAGAAACCAGACTGTCCTCACAGGGCCACAGGTGTAACTCACAGCAAACTTCAGAGGAGTTATGTTGATAACGTCAGAGTCTCATCGTGTCATAGCAAGTCAGCCCTCACCTGTCATCCAGAACAGGTAGAGATATTTGTGCGGCACATCACTCAGCATATGGGTTTTCAGTGGGGAGAGAAAGAGTTTAGGTCTTCTCTGAAGTCAGTTTACATTCACTGCTCTTTTAATTAAAGCAGGGTGCCATTTTCCCAGACTGAAGTGGATTAGAAATACAATGGCTTCAGTGAAAGCTGAGAATAACTTCTCTGTGATGCATTAGGAGGATGACAGAAGAATGAAAGGTTTAGCAGGCCTGCTTCTTAGAATTTGTTTACACATCCAAGAATAAAATATTAAAACAGATTTAAAAGTCTATTGCCCGATATAAAATTATGCTCCCCAAAGCATTTTTACCACAATGTCAGTTAACCAAATAATGCATGACTTCCCAGCCTTGGATGTAGAAAAGAAATGAAAAATCTGTAAGTTCTCAAAATGGACATTTATGGTAAGGCTGTGACTACAGCTTTGGAAGGGAGTTTATTATTATAATTTTATTACAACAAAGAACAGCATTGAAATAGTGTTCCTTTCCCATAGAAACTAGCACTGTCTGGGCTTCACACTCAGTTTAGTAATACCTGTAGCAGCATCTACAGCAAAGTTAGCCAAAGTTAAGACAACTTGTTGTAAAAGAAAAGTCAATTAAATGTTTAATTTGGCACTTGTAACTAAATTAAATGCCATGGCTATGTTTCAATGAAATATAGACAGGAATTGGCTCAGAATACCTACAGTTAAACAGCCACCTTTGCCAGGTTTAGTGACTCAGTATTACTTGTTTCCTGGCTAAGATTAACTTCTGATTTCATGGATTTTTTGTTGTTGTTGTTTTGTTTTTCCACTGTAATCAGCACAGATGAACAATTTCAAGTAAATCATTTAGACCCTCCTTGGACAGAATGACCACATAAGAAAACATGGATTTTGCTACAGGGAGGACTGAGTCCTTGCTAACATAGTTGTGGTGTAAGGAATAACATATAAAATAATGGATAACTATATTCAGAAAAATATGTGGGAAATTAAGGACATCCAGAGGTTTAATATTTTCTTACTATACTTCAGCTCCATCTCCTACTCTTGTATGAAGGATGTGGGCAACACTAGGGAGAGCTGCAAAATGATTAATGCTAATCAATCCTCTCTTGTACAAACTTAGATGTGTTTCTACACCACTGCTTTCTGATAGTCAGGAAACAGATTCTTCAGGACAGCTTCCTTTTGCCAACCAGCAGGAAATAATAGAATATTTTTTATGGTTGCTATGTTAAAATTTGACTGAGGGGTTCTAAGACTGCAGCCAGATCAGAAAGATTTCTTTCATGCTTCTTTCCAATGGTTTTATTTCTAACTTTACTGTGATGTGACTAGAAAGTCATTTTAATAACCTGTTAAAAGATCACTAAGGCTACAACTACAGACAGTTTCGTGCTTAATACAGATTTTTTTGACAGTCAAAGTCAGAACAACTGCCCGGAAAAATTTTCCACCATATTATTCCCAACAGGTTCAAGTTCTGCACATTAGTGCCTTCACTTGGAGGGAGCCTAACTGACCTTACCCCAGGATGTGTCCAGAAAGAAAGGAGTGTTTCTGACAAGATATCTGGTTGGTTATCACTTTAAAATGTTAAAATGTCTCAGTCTCTCAGGTTTACAGCAGACATTGAACTGCTATTCCCACTGTGAGGAACTATTAAACACTGCTTACTCCATGACCAATGGCATGAAATATTCACATCAATTTACTTCCCCACGGGGACATGATTACTTGCATTAAGGCACGTGACAGAGAGAAAACTGAATGTATGTCCATTCATTATCATTTGAAAGCAGATTTGAATTTGCTAGTACAAATATTTCTGTTTGGCTTAAACTCAGTTTCAGCATAGGGCTTCAGCTTTCCTCCTTACCTATGGCCTTCTTTTCCTGCACAGGTTATTACATCTCCATTTCACCAGCAAAGGTCTCATGACATGGTCTAGCCTTCCTGACAGACAGTGAAAGCCTTCTTTTACATATCCATAGCTCTTCTCCCTCTCTAAACTAGGTAGAACTTTGCTTGCATCACCCTAGGCTTTTCTTTAGCTTGTCTACGGAAGGGATGGGGGAATGCCATTCTCTACTAGTCCTCACACAGGAGGTCTCAGATTGTGAAATTGCCTTGTGTAGCTCGTCTGTTTCTTCTCTTGCTTACTCTGTGCTCTGGCTCCTAGTAGGTACCATTGCTACCATCATCCTCTGCCAGCACAGCAGATCCACAAGATGCCCTCACACCCATGAGCACCATCTCAGTAAGGAAAAAGTAAGTGTTCTATTTCAAAAGTACTTTATTATTATTATTATTATTATTATTATTATTATTATTATTATTATTATTATTTTAGGGAAATCCTCTGTGATTTTTCTGTGTCACAAAAAGCAGACATGAGAATGACTAGTGTGTAAGGTTGAGGGTAGGTGTAATTGTAGCTGTCCTGGGTGTGCTCACAGGCTGCACATTTCTGGAATTGAGGCTGGCAGTAGTCCCAGGTGATGAGCTGGCATCGTGGCATCCTTACTGACTGCGACTGGCCTATGAAGGCTGAATGGTGAGCCCTCATCAACCCCCTGCAGAGCACTAACTGCACATGGATATAGTGCGATGAGCTCTGTCTCCTTCCTTTAGCATTTTTCTCTACAGAAATCTGACATGTACATGCAAGATTTTCTGCAGGTTGAGGGTCTGGCCAGGAACATATTGCTAGGCATGAATGTAATAAGAAGCAACATCACCTCACTAATTAACCCGTGGTAAATAAAGCCCATGTTCAGCGGTATCCCATGCTCATGGCTGCAGTGTTCACTAAGCAGCTGGAGACTGCTGTAAGCAGTGCATCTGTGCATTTTGCATTACTCACCTGCCCTAGTGAGGAGAACTGCTAATTGTCCCTTTGCTCAGAGTAAAACAAACTCTAAGAAAAGAAAAGGCAATGGACCAAGATTTCACTGGAAATTTACACAGGCTCTGTACACCCTTAAAATTCATTAAATTGAAGAAATATTTAAAGAATTACAACTTCTAAATTGCCATTACTTCCAGAATACCCATATACAAAATCTTAACATTCTGTAACAGTCTGATTTTTTGCATTTTCCTATTTCTGCCTAATAAATTCTGTACTATAAAAAATGGTGGTGTGCTCTTAACAGTAGACACAGTTTCAGTCTTTGGATCTGTATTAATCCTTCAAGTTTCTCTCTCACGGTTTATTATGTCATCCAGATTTCACTCTGAACCTTCTACTCTTTTCCATATGTTCTTAGCAGGAAATGTGCATGAATTTAGAAACACAGCAAGACATACGATATTCAATAATAAGAACATTTTAAAGAGACACAAAAGAAAAAATACAAATGAAAGTTCTAGCTGGCTTCCAGCCTCACTCGGCCAAACAAGATATCCAATATTCCTTAATTTGAAACTTCTAGTTACAGTAAAAAACACTTTGCTTTTCCTTTATTTAGCTACTTCTGAGATTACACCGTGGATACAGATGTTGGAGGTGTTGCTTTACATTTACTCACATATAAGCTTTACATTAATATTTAGAATCGTGTGGGGTTTGTTTTATTTTGTTTTGTTGTTTTTTTGTTTTTGTTTTTGAGTTTTGTGCAGACAAAATTACACAAGGCTTTAAAGTGAAGTCTTTGTATTTTGAGATTCAGTAAATATAGAGTTATGTGAGATGCCACAGCTTGTTTTGTGAATTACCTTACAGATGTTATGTGTATATCAAGTAACATGATGGAACAGTCTAAAAAATCTAAATGTTATACACATGTCACATCAACAAGAAAACTGCAAACGATGTTCAGGTAATTGTCTGAACCCGGAAAAATGTTTCCCAGATATTTTTCCCATTAAGAGTGAACTAAATAAACTACCACAGACCTTGAGCATTCCTCCCCTGTGACCCTGTGTGTAGGAAGAAGATGGAAGAATATGTAAAAAAAAAGTTTGCTACTGCAGAAAAGGGAGAGGAAAACCCTGCCTCGAGAGCCTTGCATGTCCATGAAGCAGGGGTGAAGGCAAAGGAGAGGGCAATGGGAAAAGCAGAAAGGACAGACCATGAGGCTTACATAAGCCAGATTCACACCCCAAGTCAACCAGGAATGTTCCATAACTCTGTTTAGTCCCATAAAGCTTGGCAAAAAGACAGTTCATTTGATATCCTTTCCCATTAAAAAAAAAAAAAAAAAAAAAAAAAAAAGCAACCTTTACAACAGGAAGTCAGGAAATTACAATTTTTAGGGGAAAAAATGTCCTTTCCATTTATTTATTATCACTTACCAGAAATGTTTTATTTTATACCCTTCTTCTCCAGGATGACCACTTTTTAATATTAAACCCCTCCAAAAATGTCAGTTCAGGGAAATGGTGTTAGCAATGACTCTCTGTCTTTGCTTGGTGGTGATGGGGCTTCAGGCAGGCAACCTGTAGTCTCCTGAATGGGGCAATTTTCCCCAGGTTCTTTGTGGGATCTGCAGTCTGGATGGAGCAGCAAGGCTGGGGCAGGAGACAGGAATGGGTCTTCTGTGTTCTGTCCCCTACTGCAAAGAAGTGAGGTGGGATTAGTTTGGGTTGCTTCATAAAAGTGTTTATCATGGCCATTAATGGTGCTACAGCTGAATTCTAGCTGAATGCTAGAGTAGATGTCAGCAGATGTGTCAGGCATTGCAGCACATTTCCTCCCCAGTCCTGGCTTTGACCCACATCTTATCAGTATGAGATCCACAGTTCCACCTCCCCCACTGTGTTATACAGTCACAGAAAATACCAAAGGCTGAGCACTTTTAGAGCTTGCTGGGATCACTGGAGACAAAACTTAACTACTTCAGCTGGAGCAAGATCTTCCTTTCAAAATTACTCACAAAGATTTTTGTTTCAAGACCATAAGCAGATAGTATTAATGATCAAGATCATCAGTTCCCAAACTGCCTTCTGCAGACGGTTCTTTGTGGGGAAAACTCAATGGCAGGCAGCCGATTCACAGTCCCTTGTCACCAATACATTCCTGCAACATGGTGACTTGGGCTCCAGGAGAGATTTTAGAAAGACTTTTCCACCAGCTTTCTTTCCTACCCAAAATGAGTTTGAGCCTCAAAGGGGTGAGTCTATGTTAGCAGCAAATCAGAACAATATTTGCTACCATACTCAGCAATATTCTTTTTTCTCTTATTAAATAAGCTTTGTATTCCAGAGAAGGTGGGTGTTTTGATCTCATGTACATGCCTGTACAAAAGTTCAATGGAAGCTCAAGCTGGAAGCTCCCATGCTGCAAAGTTCTTTGGACAGCAGTATGTAGAAAATTCTTTTTTTTTTTTTTTTTTTTCTTTTTTTCTTTTTTTCTTTTTTTCTGAAGACATTATTTGGTATTGTAATTGTGTAGTATATCTGTACCAGGCCTGTAATTTTAAGCTACCCATAGGCTAACATGGCAACTCAGTACATGTATAAATCAATGGCTGTGACAGGTGTGGGCCACTGTAACAAATCTTCTATACTTTAAATTAGTCATAAATACATGCCTTTCACTAAGCAGCCTCTCACTCTGATAAAAAACAAGGTGACCATAGAAATCAGTTGCAATTTAATTTGCTGTTTTAAAATGAAAGGCATGTGGACTCAACTTCCATTAGTAAATTCACCAGAAAGTCCACATTTTTTATTTTTTATTTTTTTTAAACGAAATAAAGGTTTGCATCTCAGGGATGCTATGTCCATTGTTAAAAGACTTAGTTGGCCTTTTTTTTTTTCTTTTTCTTTTTTTTTTTTTCCTTTTTTTTTTCCCCCTACATTTGCACATGGAGAATAGAAAGTTCAAATATTGCTTTTTTTGCATATGTCCTGGCAAGGCTGCCAAACAGAAAACACCCCCAAGTTCGGCCAGTGCTCCATTCCTCCATTCCCGGGGGAGTTCCTGTTTCATGTGTTTTTCATTTTAAGTTCTGCCTCCTTGAATGCTATTTCCTCTCTTTTGGTTTTCACCAAGGTCAAAGAAATCTTTAGCAAATAAAAAATGTGAACATCCAGTCATCTACTGGAAATGTGCCAGTCCAGTGTCTAAATAATAGGTTAATAGGTTCACAGAGCAGTCCTGTATACACTAAGTGCAGCACAGCAAAAACCTTAATCTGAGCACTTCATTACAGCTAAATAGAGAATACTTTTCAAATGAAGGCTCTTTTATCTTGATTATGAACTGTAGAGAAATCAGTCTAGCAGAAATCAAAATTCTGACAGAAAAAACTCAACAGTCTGGGGTAGAGGACAGGACACAGACATTCCTTGCTGGCCTTCACTGGTCTGCATTGGGTCAGAGCAAAAATGGTGGCAAGCAGTTGGAAAGCCCAGCTACTGAAAATATGTCTCATATTTTGATAACACTATCTGAAAGCCATAAGAATTTAGTTTCCATAGAACCTGTTAAGTATATGCAGGGGGATACATGGTGAAAATTACCTATAAAAAGAAAAAAAAAAAAAACATGATTTAATAATAAAATTTACTAACTGCAGACAGATGTGCTGCTGAAGCTGCCTGAAAATCAAAACAGTCACTAGCTAACAGGACTTATTACAGGTGATGATATGGGATATATTATTAATGGGGATCATTTGCCACAGAAGAGACAAATAAGTATTTGGGGATTGGGCTAGTCAAGTGATTAACAACTACTGATATTTTTTTACCAATATGGGCTTAGGTTTTCATCAAAAGTAGAATTCAAGCTCATGCTAATCTTTGGATGATTCCCTTCCACTAATTGATGAGATTCTGTTGTAACAGCATATTTAAACTGATGAATGGCTGTTGCAGATGTATTGTTTTTCTGGTTAGAAATCTCATTTCCAGTTGAAGTACTCTGTGTGACAAAATGGCACTCATACTTACCTTTGGTGGAGATCCCCACCTGATACATTTGAGAATGTTTGTATTCTCCATGGGCACATCACATAGTGTCATCTGGTGATCCAAGAGTCCATTCCCAGGTCTTTTTTCAAAGCTTCCTGCTTGGGGAAAATTATGAGTCCTGAAGTGCCTGACCCCACCTTTTAGGTTACTCAAATTCATCCAATTTCTATTATTCCAGTCCTAAAGCTTATCCAGTTTTTCCTGTATACTGTCCTCCTCCACATTCACACTACATATTGCATTATCAGAAAATTTCATGAGCACAGTTCTACTATTTCTGCCAAAGTTGTTAAAAATGTTAAATTGGATTAGTCCCTAGACACATCTTGGAAAACTCCACTAGTAACTTCCTTTCAGTTTGGTATTTCTCCTTTCAACATGATCTTTCATTTTTTTCCACCTCACAATTCTTCCACTAATCCAAATTTTCTCCAGCTTAACAAGCAATTTCCTATGCAGCTCTGTGTTAAAAGCTTTCCTGGTAACTGGGTTGCATCTCATTCTCTTACTAATAAAAGAGGTTGCCAGGTTATTCTGACATGATCTACCTTTATTACAGTGAGTGACATTTTATTTCATTTTCATCTTCATATCCAAACCTGGGTTTCCTCCAACGTGCATTTTGAAACTTCACATGTTCTCAAAGTCAGACTTCTAGTTGCTGAGACATTTTCTCCTTTTACTTAAGTTAAATCCAGTGCTCGCTTTCTCAAAGAGCTATCACCTCTGATAGACATTCAAAATCTTTGTTAGCAGACTTGCAGTTTCTTAAACCAGTTCTTTCATAGTTCCTCTAGGATGTGCCTCCACTGCAAGCTGACTCAGTCACATTAATCTCTTTAGAGTTTTGTGTCCACCTTAGATGTGGTTAATTCAATTTCCATTCTCATATTCCCATTAGCAACACAGCCTTGTTTGACATCATCATCCCTGTTGAAAACTGAGCCAAAGTATTCATCTTGGGGCCATATCTGTATTATCCTTAACTTCAGCACCATGTTCACTGCATAGTGGCCATAAATCATCTTTTTGTTTGTCTGGCTAAAATAATCTCTATTTGATTTAGCTGTGTTCAAAAAATTCAACTTAGTTTGTCTTTTGGCAATTCTCTTTTTACCCCTACACTTCCTGACCTCTAAGACTTGGTTGTGTAAGCTGAACATTAGTCTTTTTCCATTCTTTTTAGGATGTCTTTTAGTCCTTATTGAGTTATTTTTGATCTGGGTAATCATCCAGTTAGGTCTAGATCCCTCCCTTTGATTTCAGTGTAAGCCTGAATGAAATGTTATACCATCATCATCCAGAATTTCCACCTCTGTTTTACATTCAAGTCTATGAGTTTCCCAGTTCAGCAAACTACATTTTTAGAAACAGAAAACAGTAGTTCAATTTAAAGTAGAACTACCTGTATTTATATTTGCATTTAATTTAAAATTAATCAAGTCAAGGTCTCTTAATACAAGGTTTCTGGTACAACCAGTTCTTCTCTAGTGTCCAAAAGAGTCATCCAAACTGTGTCTGAGTGATCTGTATCTGATTTAAAGATTATTTAGTGAAAAAGACTGTCAGCTATATTGAAGGTTAAAAATCTACAGTAGTAACACATTTCTTGGTAAAATTTCTAACTCTATTACTAATGCAGAGATATCTATTTAGTAATGCAGATTTCCTTTTGAGTTGGTGTAAGTCTGTGGTACTCTGTTGAAACCAGTTGAGCTACACAAATTTAAGCAGACTCTTTGTCATGACAAACCAGATCAGACACATGACAAGCACAGCACACTGGTTTAAACTACAGAGCTTGCTGAACTGCCTCATTCTCTGCAAGCTTTCACATCCCAGAAAGACATTTTATGGCACCATTTATAAGCCTTATCCCCTAGAGCATCAAATGAGGACACTCCTATCACTCCTGCTGCCATTGAAAAAGCATCCCATGTAATTTATTGTCTTTCATTTGCTTGCAAAAAAGCAAGAAAGTTTCATTAAGTAGGTGGGAGAAGCTGAAGGCCCTTTTCACACTCACATGTTTTCTCTTTGCTGCTGTTTGTACAGGTGTAGTGAAAGACTCACTAAGAGGGTGTACGAATGAAGGCAAGACTTGAGAAATGCCACTTTAAATTGTTTGAAATCAAAGGTTTTGGTAGTTCATAAACAGGAAACTATGCTTTTTTTTTAGGACTGCAAATATAAAGAATCACCCTCATGTACAAATATATTCAGTATACACGTGTAACTATCATGCACGTGTAACATGCCTTACCCTTGTGGATTGTGAGAATAGGCAATTTTTGTTTATGTTCACAGATAATTTAAATACTGATAAAGAGAAAAAAAAAGAAAAAAAAAAAAAAAAAAAAAGGATTCTCATAATCAGCCAACCAACATATTCGTAAGTTGAAATAAAATTATCCAGTGAGGATGTCAGGAAACCCGTACTCCATTCAAACTGACCAATTTAATGCTTGCAGTAAGCATACTTCCAGACTAGCATCTGGAAATATTAAATGAGCAGAGATAGACATAGACACACTTATACTCTGGGAAATAATTAAATTTGGAATAAGAAAACGTTTGTGGACCAGATCATCAGCTGGTATAAATCAGCACAGCTCTACTCACTCCAAAAAAGCAATGCCAGTTTATGCTAGAGTTAAAGTCCTAGCTGGCTCCTGTACCTTTCCTTTGTGATTAATTTCAGCACAATCATTGCTGGAACATGCTTTTGGACCAAGCTTACTGAAGCATTACTTTTACAAATCTCTTGCATGCTCTTGGACTGCTGCCTGTAGCACACCCTTCCGTATTAGGCCTGCTTTTCTGCAACAGAAAGCTCAGGCTTGTTTTCTTTTTGCTTTTTTTTTTTTTTTTTTTTTTTTTTTTAATGTTTTGTTAAAAAACAAAGCAGTTTTGTTTTATTTTATTTATTTATTTTTTCTCAACAGTAATTTTATGCACATCACTCTTGACTCTTCTAAGTTGATGGAGCCTGTCTTTTGTATTCTTTGTTATTCTTTCCTTAGACTATCCTTAAAGTGGAAAATGTATCTTCCATTCCTCGTGTGCCCCGAACTCTCACTGAGTTTAGGAGGAGAAATCCCACCTCACAATAGCACAGAAGTGGTGATCTATGTGATGGCTGCCTGTATGGTTTTGCCCTGACTGGCAAAATGTCCTGGCATTCAAGGTTGCTGCAGCACAGGCCAACACATTAGGTGCTCCTGCACCCTCCTTTTTGCAAACCACTCCATGAAGCTCCACTCCATGCAGCCACAGATGGCACAATTTCTTTTCCGTGTGTTGACTATGGGAAATTATATAAAATTCTGCCTGTTCATTCATACTCTGCAATTAACCATGCTTTGAAAACACACTGACACTTGTCAATTAGCTTATCACAGTCTGTGCTGCTCTTCCACTTCTTCCCCAGCTTTCTCCTCCCCACTGACAACTGTAATCCATGAAGACACTAAGAAATACAGGGATTTTATGTGTATAAAGTCATTTATTTCGAGGCCCTGGTAGCTCTTAAAATATTCTTCAGCAGCATTCCTCAGATGTGGCAGGCATTGCTCCTGCAGGAAGGAGGGCTCACAGAAGAGCTCAGGGCTGCAACACACTGGTAGGTGGCAACAGCTCAGTTCTCCTTGGTAGACTGCAGACAGCTTATATTCTCCATTACAGGGATAAGTAAAAGGCTGTACAGCCTACAAGTGCTCAAATACACCAGAGATTTGCTAACAGCCTTTAAGTGTTGGCAGAGACTCATTTCCATCAGGGCACTGGAATAAGTGCAGATATGTGCAGCCTTCTGCTTGGGGGAAACTGAGCTCCTGCAGTGTTGGGGGGCTATGCATAAAGACACCAGCCAAAAGGGGCTAACAACATATCACCTACCAGCAGCACAAGACCTCCACAATGTTCAGCATGGAGAAAAACATTCAAAATTGTCTTTACGGTATTATCCATGTGCCCTGTGTGGCAGTAACTCTTTATCTGGGTCCCATGGTTTGGATTTCCAGGTCCTCATTTGCAGAGGTATGGTTTTGAAATCTCCACACTTGGAAATATTCCAGATTTGGCCAGATACGACCCTGAAAGAACTTATCTGATTTCAAAGTTGGATATAACTTGCAAAATTGGCCCTGCTTTGAGCAGGGGGTGGATCAGATGGTGCCTTCTAACCAGAATTATTCTCAGACTGCAGCTGCCATTTCAGTCACTAGGAGATCTGACTCGAACAGATATGTCCTTCAAAAAATCATAGATTTTCTTCTCAGCACACAAAATTATTTGTAACTTTAAAAAAAAACTACATGTAAGCACTACCTGGAAAATGTGGCAAACAATACAAATACAGCTCACAGGTAGGGGCTAAAGATGCCTTATGAATCACTCAAGTATTATTTGTATAAGCATTATAAAAAAGTGACAAAATCAGTAAAGTATTACCCAAACCAAGGTGTGGATAATCTGAAAGGACAGATATCTTCATAGAATCATGAGGTTTAAAAGACTGAAAAATCATTCATTAAGCAGTGTCTGTTTTGTGTTTTTCCTTTGAAGCATGGCTTCTTGTGGGAGGGAATGTGGTATGTATTTGGATAATTAAATTCTTTAGCAAACTTTAACTTTTTATTTTTCAGTTATCACCATCTACCTTTAGAAACTAGGGATTTGGCCGGCTATTCTTCCCTACCACATATAATTTTACATCACAGTTGAGATAGCCCTTTTTTGGTATTGCAAGCGTTTGGTCAAAGTTACATGTTAAGGTTACGAATATGGAGGTCTGGAAGCCTACAATTACAGCAGATTCCTTGAGTCTGAGTCACAGCCAGTGACTAGTATTGACAAGATACTATGAGAGCAGAAAACAGTCTTATGGAGGAAATACGCACACATGCATCTCGGTGAAATCTACTTCACTCAGCAATTAATCAGATTAAGAAGTCTACTGAAGTAACTGAGATTTCATTTAACATATTTCTCATGGGTAACTCCTAGCTGTGATACCAGAAACAAGCCTTTGAGACTAAATGTAGAAAGAATTCCTACTACAAGTTTTGCTTGAAGCTGAAAAACAAAAATGCAGTGAGAACAAGGGAATGGGAGCATAATAAAAATATCTCTCTGCCTCTCTCTCTGCAATGCCATGCTGAGAAGCAACACTTGCTTTGCCGACATGCAGAAATCTTTGTGCCTGACAGATAGAACAGGAGATAAAAAGGATACAAAGCATCTGGCTTTCCAATATATATGTGGGATGATGATTTAAATTACAAAGTTTGAAGAATTTGGCACTTAGCAAACTTGAACCTTGCCCAGTTTTTTTTTGTTGTTGTTGTTATTTTTTTCCCCTCAATAATACATTTAGAAAGCATAAAAAAGTTTCCCTTGTAACAGAGCATATAAACAACATCTGCACTTTCAAAAGTTCAAAACACCTTCAGAATGAAAGGTTTTCTCTTTGAAGAGGGAAGAAACACTTCCAGTGTGCTTCAGTGGAGGGAAATTCTCACAGAGATTGAGCTGTCTGGTCCCATTGTAAGGCTGCTGGCAGCGACCCCGTAGTGGGATTGACATTGCAGTAATTACCAGGCCCATGGGCCGTCCGACCCTGCTCCACCACGAGACATACTGGCAGCAGATCTGAGGATCACTGGCATTATCTCAGCACCGAAGACCTGAAGGCAAGTTGTCACCTGAACTGCAGGTAGAGTGAAACATTTCATTGCAGTAATAAAATGCACATTTCTCTGGTATTCAGACTGTCTGGAAGATAACTCTTTAATAGATTACAAAATTCATTGCTAATATTTGCCCTTAACAAACATGACTACAGAAAAGACAGACTTTCTGAGTTATGGTGGTTTGCTAGTATTCATAATACTGATAATATTTTAGTAATAGAAATGTATTATCTGATACGGATTTTGATCATTATTAGTAGAGAGTGATCTTCACTCTTATTTACGCCTCTTCAGTAGAATGAAGTGCATCGATATGGCATTATAACACGTAGTCCACAGCAGTGCTGGAGCCCACAGAGAGGTGTGATCCACATTAATTTCCCTGGCTTCTAGCGTAAGGATGGAGCAGTGCATCACAGTTAAATCAGCCATCATTTTTTTGTAGCAGCTAGTCCTTTCAGATGCTGTATTTCAGCTGACTTAATTTGTAACTGTGGTGCAGCAGTCTGCAGCCATTGAGGACTGGTGTGATCAATTCAGTTCCAATTGCTTGAGGCTGTCGTACTTTGAGCACTAGAAAGTTAAGGACTCATTCCTTTCACTGTGATCACTATCTAATTGATTCATTCCTGTCTTGCTTGATTGCATTGCCATTTTAGCTCAAAATCAGAGGTAATAGCTAAGAAGATGGGAGCCATCATACAAATTTTTAACAGCAACAGTTCGTGTGGTTATCAGCCTTGACTACAAAACAGTGGCTGGAAAAGCCATAGGACTGCATACGGTCCATCACGAACAAGAAGAGCTGCTGAATTTGACATCCTCTCACTCCAAACATGACAATAAGAGATCAGACAATTGAAGTCCCAAGACATATCATTTGTAAACAATAGGTAAGAGTTAAAGGAAAACTTTTAGCTCAATCTAAATATAAATCTTGAATCCAGGTGGCATTTAAACCAATATTTGGCCTTGACAACTATTCCCACAGAGTGATTGTGCAAGCATTAGAGATTTTAACAATGTTTATATAAACAACATGAAATGCAAGATAAAGAGCTTGATAATTACATACCAATTTTAAAGATACAAGTGAATTGTTTAAATTTTTCAAATCAAAGTAGTAATGGATTGCAGCTTTATATGTAGTCAAAATAAAGATTTGTGGAATATGATTTTTTTGTGGCTTGTAGTTCTATTTTTAAATATTTTTAAAAATAAAACATCCCATGATTAGCCCTTTCAATTACTGCATCATATAGTTTTTTTTTTTTTTTTTTCAGACTCTAATTATATCTTAGATTAAAATTCAAAACACCTGCTCTTGTGGATTGCACTAATTTCAGCCTCGAGTATTTTGATACAAAGAGCTATAATCAGTGAGAACCAGATGATTTCCTATTCTCTGTACCACACCTTCTCAGCTGAGTACTGCTAGGGATCTCTATTTCCGTCTTATTTTTGTGTGTTATGATTTTTACATATTTGATTTAAAGATGTATTTTTAATGCTCAAAGATGTAGTATTTTTACTTTTACTTAAGTCAGATTATGGCAGATATTAGGTTTAAAATAACAGTAATTTTGATTTTAAATAGCAGTTGAATAGTGTTGCTCTCTTCTGTTAGTTTCCCTTTTCATTTCAGTGTAGCTAATATAAATACTTTGTTCCTGGCTCGTAAGAAAACTGCTCTTTAAAAACCCTGTAATTTAAGTTCAGGGATTTAAATAGGAACACGTACGTACTTGAAAGATACTTTTTGATGTGTTTGGCTCTCTGTTATTATTCATGCACTTCTCTATGCTTTAGGAGTGTGATCCAAAGTCCACAGAGTCAATGGGAAGATGTGCAGATTTTTCTGGACTTTGGGTAAGGCTTTAAATATTACATATTAAAAAAAAAGGAGACAGTTATTTTGTCCACATATATTCCATCACAGAAAATAAGGATATCTTTAGCATCTTGCTAAAACACGCATGTTTACTTTTTGATGAGCATGAGATCTGCCTGTTTGCAGTTACACTGGTGTTAAGCAAACAGGACAACATTAATGCGCATTTGATGGCAAAGTGCCATGGCTGGGCACTGAATCAGGTACTCCAGAGCAATTCGGTTACTCTGAGTCTTACATAATGATCAAGTTTCAGATAACTCTGTCTGCTGGGGTTGTGGTGGTGGCCCGGCAGGTCTGCATCAGAACTGTTTATTTTGCTCTCCCCCATGCTGTGTTGTAACTGGCCAGCCTGCCCTGTTACAATGGGCAGGTTTCTTAAGGCCCATGAAAAGCCACCTGGCTCTTGCTCCAGAGTATATTAACGTAATGAAAATAGATTTTATGGCATGTCACTTCAGAGCTAGAACAACCCTTTTAGAAATTCAACATTTTTATACCCTCTGTTTCTCACTGTAATTAGCTGTGAATGTATTTATAGATGGTTTTCCTTCCCTTTTCTATGTCATGAATTAGAGTGGTAAGAAAGGCAAATTCTTTGTGGAAAAACTAAGGCCCTCCACATGATAAAATGGCATGTGTTGTTGGCATGTGCCAAGCTCTTCTAGTTTTCGCTAAATGCTGTATGAGTTTTGTGCCTGAGTACTGAACAGTAAGCTTTCCATCACCCACAGCCAAAACTTCAGGTTTAAGATAAACAATAATATGAGCCAGAGATATCCAGTAGCGTCCTACACACCTTCCCTGAACAGGCAAGAAGCATTGGGGAGCTGTGTGGAAGCACCAGAGACATCTCTGCAGCATCTTTCTTCCCCTCTTGACTTCGGGAGAAACTCACAGTAACATCAAGGTCACACAGCACTGTGCCCCAGATAATAATCTGGTCTTATGAAGAGTAAGTTTGGATCTACTATCAGTTTGGTTTTCTCTTGTCCAGGATTTCTAGTCTTGAAAGTATCTTGGGATGATTGAAGCTGGCTGTGTACCTCCCTGCCAGACTGCAGACTCTTGTAGAGCAAAGCCCAGCAGACATCAGCACCAAGAAAGCTTCATGCCCATGAGGAGAAAAGCAATTAAGACCAATGGCACTAGGAACAGAACAAGTGATGCAAGTTTTGTGCATAGGAGCCAGGGCCTTGATTCACAAAGTCTCACCTCACTGCACGGTGGGCACATAAATCTCAATGTCTGCCTAAAAGAGCTGAAGGGCTGAGTCAAGCCTGCTGAGATTTATACCAGTGGTTCCAGAGAGTCTAGTTGTCTCAAACATGGTTCTTGCACCACTAAGCTACTTCTTCATCTTTATATAGCTGCTGCTATCAAAAGAGACGACATGTTGCAAATCTATTTATTATGGATTCATTAGATGTGAAAGTCTTTTTTTAAAGCAGGACACAAAACCTTGTGACACTCAATCTGCTTTAACTTTTTTTTTTTTTTTTTTTTTTTTTTTTGCTATGCAGAACACACATTATCCACTTTTGCTTTTTAAAAAAATGTAGAAATTAAAATGTAACTGATGTTTTTTATTTGAAATTTACTGCAGCTATGAAAGCCTTCCTACCACCTAATAAGTGGAAACATTAGTAAGTTTAAAAAAAGATAATGACATAAATGTTATTCAAAGGAATAAATAAATCAAACCTGTGCGCAAGCAGTAAGTGTCTTCTGTCTGACAGGAGTCCTCAGAGAGCAATACTATGGCATTTTCCAGAATTAAATTGCATTATTATAAGAGCTTTAAATTAAGCTCCTAACCATGACCTTTAAACACGGTGATTGCCATTATGCCTGCTGAGGAGGTTGTGGAGGGTTTGGAAACCCTGTGTAAGACTGATGGGTTTTAATACATAATCAAGTACAGGTTCATTTAGCACAGCTATTGAACAGAGGGCCTAACACTGGGTTATCATAGGGAGTGCCCTCTCTTCTCTTCCAGAGAAATCAGTGTTAGCAGTGGGAGGCAGGGCTTGGTAATGCTGGAGAAAACAATGTGGTCTCTTCCTGATGGGGCTGGGAGAGGACACAGAGTTTACAGCAGTGTATCTCCTTCAGAAGGTGACCAGAAATAAAATGTTCCCCAGTGCTCATGTAGAACTGCGTGTTGACAGAAGAAAACAACTTGTGCCTAGTCTCTGTCTGAAAATATTTCTGTGGCTGCAGCTAAGATAAGAAATTATCCCAAATGTAGTTGAAGATAATAAGCCAAAAATTCAGAGGAACTGTGTTTACTTAGACCAGGTAAAACCTCATACAGTGCATGCTTAAAAATACATATTGAAAAATCAGTAAATTCCTTAAATGCACGGAGGTAAATATATATATATATTTTTTTTTTTTTCTTGCTATCCAGAACTTTTTACCAAAAACACTGTGAACAAATTCTATTCTCATACGTAGCCACTGAGATGTATCTGCCATATGCTTTTTTTTTTATGCTATTTAATTGTGTTGCACTGAAACACTTCTGAAAAAAAAAATAAAACAAGACCCTGATATACTGTATGGTTATACCTGGGACAGAAGTCCCAGCTCTGCAAATGTACTAAGGCCCATCGTAAAGTCTCATTGTAGAAACCAAGGTCTTGGTTCAGTGCAGGAAACAGGGATCTTACATGAGCTGACTTGTCTCATGAAGTCCCTGACTATGCTGCAAACTAGGATCCTGACTCTGGTGACTCTCCAAAACAAGGTTAAAGTAAATTTGGGTCTGAACACTCTGTTTTGTACTATCCGCATTGAAAACAAGCACCATGGACCCTAGGACCTCCTTCTGACTTGCAGGTGGATATTTCTCTGAGATCCACCTTTCTAGGGAAGCTGCTGCTCTTTTTGCTGGGCAGGAACTGTAGCTCTGGGCTCAACCCTGGGGGCTTGGGTCTGGAGCCCTCCCTCCACAAGGCTCTGCTGGTGCCCCCAGCCAGCATCAGGCTTGGAAAAAACAGTCTCTGTGCTCACGTCTTCTCTTCAAACACAAGGGTATCCTGAGTCCACAGGTTACCAAATATACCAAAATATAAATATACCTTCCCATACCTCCCACAAGTACTTGTGTCAAGGGCTGTAATTTAGGCAGCCAATATGCTGTGCAGCAGCTGACTTTGGTGGCCCTGGGTGGGTGGGGGGGGGTTCAAATGTTTTAACCAGCTTAAGTGAACTGTGCTAATAATATTGTGCTCTATTCTGTCAATAATATTTATTCCACCATTTTTAATTAGTTCAGTTTCTAAACATTCCATCAAGTAAAGGTAGGCAGCGCCAGAAGCATCACTTTCATATTTTAATTTTATATCAGGATGAAACTTCCAGAATGTTCACCGAGTTTTTGGACTAAAATTAGTCTGATCTCCAGATTCATATGGCCTACCATCCCACATAGGCTCTCCTTCCTACTAACCAAGCAGCTTTGAAGGCTGAAACCCAGCCAGTACAAAATTGTGGAATCTGGAATCTGAACCTGGACTTTTAGGAATAAAAATGGGAACTAAAAAACTTGATAGGTTAAATTATATTTGCCAAAGCAGTTAAACAGTCTAACCACATTGATCATTCATACTATAGGATTATCATATTTTCAAGATTTTTTCACCTATACCCAGCAATAGCTTTATGCAAGAGGCATCATTATGTAAATATGCAGCTGGCTGTACATATTTTGCCCTCTAGTTTCTCACAATTGTGGGAAAAAGCAGTTTTTTTCCTAGAAGAAGCCACTATGGTATTAGTTACAACATGTATAACGACTGTCCCAGTCTCAATTGCTCACATTCTTTTCCTCCTCTCTCAGGCATGATCTGACAGAGTTCTCAGGGCCCTCTATCTATAACTGCATGTGACAACTTTTAGGAGACTTAGGTACACTTCTTTCAGACTATTCCACCAACTTCTTTTGGCCAGGGAAGCATGAATTTGCTTTTGGATAGTGTGTTCCTTCAGAAGAGATCTGCACAGATTCTTGGCTTCTCCTTTCCTTATCACCAATGTTTTCTTCCAGTAATTTTCTCCATGTTTGTTCTTCTCTTAATTTTCCTTTATCAACATTATTTCAATAGTGGTGCAAATTGAGACATTAAACCCTGAAGTCTGTTTAGCTGCATATTCCAGGCAAGCTCAGAGAAGAGCACTACGATCTCCCTTTGCATTATATGATTTCACAGCAGCTTGCTTTATCTGCAGCCAGGTGTTACTTCTTTCTCGGGCTTGCAAATGAACTTGGGATATATGTCCTTTCAATCAATGAACTCTGTTCTCAGTCTCAGCAGAGTCCAGTGACTGATGAACCAAAGTTATCCTAGCACTAGACTTAATGCTAATTCAAAGCTGATTCTGTTCTCTTTTGCGTGGGATGCAAGATTTTTTCTCTTGATATCACATCTACTATGCAGTTGGCTTTCTTGATCTGATGACGTTTGTCTTCCATTTACATGGTGCAGAGAAAAAAGCACGCAACAACGCATCACTCTTCCAACTCCAAAAACCTGTTCCCTTGTCCAGCTTAGGTAACAGGGAAAAAATGTTTGGTGGTTTTAGTCACCTTTCCAGAGAAAGCAAGCATGCACTTGTATAACAGAAGTAGTACTTGATATGCATTGCTATTAGTCATTGTACGAAGCAGCTTTGTTGACACTCATATCCAAGTCAGCTAGGTGTTTCTTCTTGTAGACATCTGATTAAACTGAATGATTTATTACTATCTGCTCTGGAAATCTGCATTGCATTCTCATTGTCTTCTCTCCTCACACTCTTTTGGTGGTTCTTCTTTTTGCACTTGCCATCATAGTAATGCACTTACAACAAGCTGGTGTGCAGTCTTTTCTAATGATCTTGTCCACCCTTATTCAGTTATTATCTGAAATCAAGTAATCAAGAGGAAGCTGTCTGGGAAGAAATTATACCCTCCAGAGGACACTTTCAACTGGGAGTCATAATGTAGATAGATCCTAAGTGTGTGTAAAATTTGAGATATTCTGCAAAGAGTTAGCTGAAATACAGTTCATGAAAATAGTCCCGAGGCTAGGGATCCAACCACTACTTTTGCTCCAAAGAAACTGGTGACATGGGACAACATTTGAAGCTGAACAGGTGAATATTTCCAATTGTCCTCTGAGATAGCCACCAGCCCCTGAGACACATCCACATGGGTGGTGGGAGTGAGAGCAGACGATTGTGGCACACATGGTAATTTCTTGGGCGTTGCGTGCCTAGTTTGGCACCTTCTGTGGTGATGTGTTCAGGTCCTCTACTTTTTACACATTCTTTTTCTGGGAGAAGACAAGAGGCACCTCCAATTCAAGAAAGCTCTTTTAGGATATAATTACTTTAGTTGTATCAAATACAGTGACAAGTTTAGTGATATATTGTCACTTTCCTATCTGTTATATGTTTTCTTCTCTTTTTCCTCCAGGACAAAAATGGTCATTCTCCACTGACAATAGTGAAACTTCAAAGAGGACAATATAAGAGTTCATTTTGGATGCTTAAAGCTTATATAGGTCAAAAAAAGTGATCAGATACATCCACTTCTTAGCTGAAGTGGATGCAACCCTACTAAGGGCTGTTTATATAAAACTTGTTGGGAAATGCCAGCTAGTCAATTGGAAAATGGTGATATACTAGGTGGAAATATCACTACAGACTTGCTGGGTTTTTCTGTCTTTTCTCTAAGCATCTCTTGCTGGAAACTGTCACAGAGGGAATACTGTTAAGGAAGGCCTTCGGCCTAATCTGGTAGAGCTGCTCTTAAGTCCCTGTGATTCTCCACTCCTTTACCTTGCTGTCATACTAAAGTACCATCACCATAGTGCTGTTAATTCAGTGCATTTTCAGTGCCATAAGGCTGACCTAGTGACATGCAGAATTAAGCCTGACGATGTCAAACAGTAGTTCTTTGAGATGTATTTGAAGAGTGACTGAGCACACTTTCACATGGCAATTTTCTTGCTGTACCTGTTCATTTGTGCACCTCCCCTCTATTAGGGTAGCACAACATCTTCTTTGTAACTGCAGGGGTCTTTAAGAATTTCCCTACAGAACGGCTCTCTTATTTCTTGGTCAATGAGTTGCAGATTATTTATTACATATAGAAGAATAATTACCCCTAAAGACAGTAAAATGTTTCAAGACTAAAAAGCAAAGTAAATGTAGGTTGAAAGTCATTATGTACAGATACAAAAGACTTTTTGTCAGTAGATTTTTCATGCAGTCATCCAAAATAAATTCTACAGGTCGGATCCATGTGGTCTACAGAGACTTCTATCTGCACAAATAATCTGATTGGACTATTGCACTCTTGGCATTTTGGTAAGGAACCATTTTGAGCAGATCTATATTAAGGCCACATTTTATCCAAGACACAGGTGTGGAATTGTCTCACTCCCTCCTGTCTCATGTGGAAGCACTACCTGGAGAAAAGGAGCAGCACTGACTTTAAATAATCCAGCCTGGAGCAAGGCCAGGGCTTGGGCTCCTCCTTGCCAGCTTCAGGGCCCCAGCGCAGTGAGTGCTTCCAAAGGCTGCACTGCCTCCACCAGTGCCAGAATGCATCAACACACTGGCTCCAGCCAGAAATGGACTCAAAGTAGCTGTTGTTCCTTCTCCCTAAGGAGCATTTTCAGAGAAACACCTCAGAGGTAAGGGCCAAGGCTCCCAAGGAAGGCTAATCCCACGTCAGAAAGGACTGGAGCATACCCATTTGCAAATGCTCTATAAAGGGCAATATTCTTCAGTCACTCTGGGGATAAATCCCACTCTGCTGCTGAGAGAATATTTGCAGACAACAATATTTCCTGAGCATCCTGCAACTGACTGACACAGATACACATGGATATTGTTTATTCTTGTCTGCCTTGGTTTAAGATTTTATACATGTCTTCTAGGCATGACTTTGATGCTGATTTTTCTAAAAAAAAAATAAAAAAAAAACAAATAAAAAAAACACATAAACAAAGAAGTCATACATACATAAAATAGTAAAGCATAAATCAAAGTCAGTTCCAAATATTTTTCTTAAATGCCAAATACTTAAGAAGCAAGATTCAGTTTCAATGGCTGTCTTGCCTTAGTTCTTGTCTACTTCAATTTAAGGAGCTTTTATTTCTGTATCATGACCTCCTCAGGAATTTAGTTACATTGTGAAATTTTATAACTGTAAAGAAAGAAACACTTTCACAGCATCAGCATTTCATCTTTCCCCCATGTGAATATTAAAATGAGAGAGAGGTCAGTTCTCTATCTGATGTGATGCTTCTGTGTCAGAGAGGTTTACTTTGTCACCTGCCAGCATGACAAATCCAGTTACTTTCCCTGAGACATGCTCAGCAAGATTCTTGGTAGGGAGCCACTTGCAGACTTTTTAATGTCCGTGCATGTATTTTGCCTCCCTCACTGAACTCTCTGCACTAGGTGGGTGGCATTGGCCTCATAGAGTTCTCGCCAAAGAGCAGCCATGGTAGAAGTCTGATCCCTGAAATGCTGCTGAGGGCAGTGACATCCATACAGATCTCCTCAGCAAGTGCTCTGTGCCTGGACACTTGATTTTTCCAGGAATCAAGACTTGTGAACATAATTCTGTTTGATCATTTATTGCTCCTATCCTTTCCCATCACCTCTTTGCAACCATGGAATGTTTCTGGATGGCTCCTGAAGTGCCATGGCTTGCTTGTTGACTCGTCTTTGAAAGAGGAGTGCCAGATTTCTTTGAAATAACTGGGGACTCTGAAGATGAGACACATACAGACAAAAATCAGCCCCAAAGGTTCAGTCTGTCACTTTCTTCGTTCTCCAGCCTTGCCTATGAAAACCAAGCAACCTAAGCTACGCTCAGTTGTGTTCAAACCATGGTTGTCCCAGGTGTGTCAAATCAGTTCAGAAACCAAACTGTAGTCTGGGATTACATATAGCCAGGATGTTATTTTCTGCTTTCAAAATCTCCTGAATTTCTTGTCCTTTTTCTGCCTGGATTGATTATTTCCTGTGTTTGGTTTCAGCTGCTCGGTAGCTAACATGAGACCTCTGGCTGGGGAAACATCACAATGCAAAGGCTCAGCTGAAATAGCTCCCTGCCCACACATCTTTCTACAGCACTTCAAAATATGCATTTCCTGCGCATACTATAATTAGGCGCTTTCATTCTCCCTCTAGTTTCTATTAAAATAATCATTATCTACTACAAAACTCTTTTATTATGCTATTTTTTATGTTCCTCTCGTTACTTCAGGAGGCAAACGAAGATGTTTTAGTGGATGTAGTTCTAACATGGGAAATTCCAACATTGCTTCACCATGGCAATGGGGCGCAATCATCAATGAAGCAACAACTTCACTGTGGATCACTGCAACTGCTAAAGGATTCAAGGCTGGCTTGCAGCCACAGACAGCATCCATGGGATTGTCTGCACCTCACTGAGCTGCAAAGGCGGATGCTAAACTTGAGTCCAGTTCAAGAAATGTTGGAAGGATTAATAGTCCTTTGGACCTCAAGCAGGGAACAAGAGGTGAAGTGAAGAAGCAGGAGAAGTTTTGTCTGTCAATAGTTTGTGGGCTGGGTAAGAATTCCCCCCAGAATGTGGCTCATCCAGAGGAAAAAAAAAAAAAAAAAAAAAGTTGGCCTCTGTCTCAGGAGCATGCTTCAGTCTCAGAGAGGACATTCTGGGTTCTCAGTCCAAAGTTCAATCCTTCTGATTAAGAAAGAAAGAAAGAAAAAAAAAAAAAAAAAAAAAAAAAAAAGGCAGAAAAGCAGGCAGGGAAGGAAGGGAAGGCAGGAAGGCAGGAAGGAAAGAAGGAAGGAAGGAAAGGAGGGAGGGAGGGAGAATGAAGAAAAAAATCCTTTAGTTGTGATCTTTGACTTTTAATGAAGGGGACTGGGGAAGGAAGGTCTTCAGACTGAATTCTGTTTCCCCGCATTACTTCTCTGAGTCCACTTGTACAGCTTCACACCTGAGGAAACAAGCAGAAAGCTGCAATGTCACTGTTTGCAGCTGGCCCCAAGCCAGCTGCTGGATCTACATTTAGTACCCAAGCAGCATGTTTCAGCCGCAGCTGCAAATGCCCCAGAAGGCTTGAAAATTGTTTTTGAATTGTTAATTGACTCAAACAGCTTCTGAAGGGGAAAGGACCTCTCAGAGAGACCAGAGCTCTCAGAAGAACTTCCCAGACACTGGGTTTCTGCTTATGGATATCTCCAAATTCAAGTGTGTCCCTTCACTACTGCTAATCTCTTATAGGTACTGCAAGTTGGGCTGTGAGGACTGAAAAGAATATGCCCTGGAAAAAATACCCCAGTGCTGTTATGGCTAATCTGATGAGATCTATATTCTACAGAGGTATGTAAAACTGGAGTATGGTACTACGTATTAAAACAGACCCTGGTATGAGCCAGACCTAACATAATTGGGCAGTTATCATTTCCATTTCAGCTGAATCAAAGTATGTTAATGTACCCCCCTAAATTTAAACTTTTGTACATAAACTGAACTTGCTTTGACTTTTTCCAGAGAACATGTGAAATACAGTTTAAGCTTTTTATTTATCTCCAAACATGATCAAACATGAAAGGAATATTAACATGCTTAAAGTGTACAGTTAGGCAGAAATGCACTTCATATTTGAGCAGGGTTTTATAATTGTCTGTGACTTTAAAAAAAAAAAAAGGTGTCATTATTCTGGAAACAAGGTAACATGAGGAATGTAATTTCAACTAACTTTGAAATACTTTAATGTGAAGAAAGAGCCTGGTGGTAACCAGCCCACAAATCAAGATAAAATTCAAAGATTCATATTATCCCATTGCAGCCTTTCAGTAATTAAAGTGGGCTTATTAGAAAGATGGAAAGCTGTGGATGCCCCATCCCTAGAGGTGTTCAAGATCAGGATGGATGGGGTTTTGGGCAACCTGGTCTAGTGGGTGGTGTCCCTGCCCATGGCAGGGGGGCTGGGACCAGGTGGTGTTTAAGGTCCCTTCCAACCCATATGATTCTGTGATTCATACGTAAACTATCAAATCCTAACTGCATTGCTGAATATACATGTAGACAGTGTTTCTTTTAAATGATTTTGCAGTTGTGTTCATTTTATACAAGTAAACTTAGATAAACTATGGTATGCTGCACAAACACTGCTTAAAATAACATCATTTACATAGGAAATACCACAGAGTGCTCAGAATTTGTCTTGAGGAAGGTATTAGAAATTCACACCAAATGAATAGTTCATTGTTAATTCTCTTTTTCTTTACTTTGATCTGTAGAACTTTGTCAGCTCTGAGATTTCTCCCTGATCATCTGGACCTTTATCTTCACCATGCTTTGCTTCAGACAAAGATAATTTAAATCATACCATTTCTCAGGATCACTAGCTACAGTCTCCTGCATTGCATCCTTTTCCTTCTGTCCACCTATGATTTAATGGCCATAGCTTGGGAAACCCTGTCTTGCTTCCAGCTTGAGTAGAGTTACCCCTTGCTAAAAGCTTGTCATTGTCCTTGCCCTGAGATGAGGCAGGTCCAGCCATGTTTCTAAAACAGGCTTTGAAAAATGGAAATGCCAGTGATTGTTGGTGTGAAGCAGATCCGCTTGGAAATCAAACAGATACGAATAGAAAAAAAGAATCAAAACATATAAATAAGGGGAGAAGAGGCAACATGAGATAACACAAACATCTCCCAGAGATGGGATTCCTTCCTCGGGAAAGACCTTAGGAGCCAAACTCCAACTGGTTGCAAGCTGTAAATTATTAACACATTTGTCTCAGAAGCATATCCATGCACTGTTATGACAAATCTGTGCCCATGGCCTGTTCCTGGCACTCAGTGCTTAGTAGTTTCTACATAGCTGTATACATTTGTATACGAATGTATACAAATAACATCAATCATATCAAAATGTAAATCAATATCTTCCTGCATAAGAGGGTTTTTTATTATTTATTTCATTTACAAGACAATATGAAAGCATGTCTAATTAAATGTTCTCCACTTTTCCTCTCTCAGAATCCAAAGAGTTTTTAATCGTGGGGGACATTCATTTCTGCTTCAGACCGCATGACTTGAAACTTTGCCTAATACACATCAAATGCTAAAACAGACGTTTTTAATTACTAGCACAAAGTCTGCAGAGATATGTTTTGTAATGAGGAATGTGGTTAAAAGCAAAGTGGTCCCATTTGCCTTTGTAACAGACTGTTAACATTTCATTTTGACCTATCCTTACAGTACAGCTCTGTTTTCTTTCTAAAAATGTGCAGGGTTTGTTGCTAAGTCAGTAAATACAAATGGACAAATGCTGGCCTGCCAATGCAATACTGAAGCCAGTGGACCTCTGCCTGTTCATATCCACCCAGGATATTTCACAAACACATTTAAACATCTTTAAGATAATGGCACAAAATGACAAAACAAAACAAAGCAAAACAAAACAAAGATGCTAATGCCATATTTTAAACATAGTGGTAAAGAACAATAATGTAAATTTAAGCTTTTTATGTTCCCTGGATAGCTGCATATCTGTAATTTGCATTATAATACTGTGGCTTCCCTTGCAGTGGTTGTATTTAACAACTACACCACAAAACAAGAACAAACAAATTATTTCAAAAGTTTCTTAAAAGTCTGCTTATATTTAGAGAGTGTTATAATTATGCTGCATCAGATTCACCCCAGCAAGTTTCCATCTTATACAGAAGGCTTCGTGGATCTTAACTGAGGCACTGATTTAGTTTTGAAGGGGAAGCAGAGAAGGAAGGCAGAGGATCTACACCGGCCTATTAGGCAGCAGTAGAGGAACATGTGTAATCAGCAGCCCTCACTGGACACAAATAGCCACCAGAAAAATCCTGTCACTAATCTCACTCCAAAATATGCACAGAAGTCAAATGTATTTATCTGCAATTATGCCTTTTTCTCTCCACTGATTATAAGAGGAGCAGAGTCATTAATTATGATTTAGAAATCTAGTTTTAGACATCCACATTTGAGTTAGATGAGCTCCTGCCTACAGGAGTGTGGCACAGACAGCAAGCAGTCCTTGGAAAGGGCTTTTGGCTCTGGTAGAACCCATCTGGCGGAGGTCTTCAGGAACGGTGGTACTGAAAAAATTTAGCTCTGCTAAGTGGGACATAAATTGATGTGAGCTAGATTTTACCTTGTATTATCTAGAAAAAAAAAAAAAACATGACCATATGTAACAGAACTTTTATGTTCTCAGGATTTAATGTATCTCAGATTTAGATCACCAGCTAAGCCAACTACCTGGGTTTAAGCAGAACTTTACCACAATGCTTTATTTTTATTTTTATTCTTTAATGAATATATGGAAGTTGGAGGAAAAAATGGAACTTTGAGTTGTTTTGCTGTTGGTTTGTTTTGTTGTTGTTCTTGTTGTTTGTGGTTTTTTTAATTGTTTATTTGTTTGTTTCTGCTTGCTTCCTATCTTACCGTATGTTTTAAAGGGCTAATGGCTGTGGATGAAGAACTGAATATCATTGCAACATTTAGAGACTATTAAATGAGAGAAAAACATCTGAAACTCTGGAGAGAAAAATTCAATTGTTCAGTTGTTCAAAGTGGCAGTCTCAAAACGAATACCCTTTCTACATCTATAATTTGGCACCTACAAATTCAGGACAGGACAAGGCACAAAGCACAAGCCATTGTGAAAATCTTGTTTCCAGTACAGTGGGTATTTTTTTTTTTCTCAGAGTTATAAGCCCTGAAGGAGCTACCAAATTGAAAACAGAGCTATTGTCAGACAAGAGCGCTTCCTGCTCTATTAGAGACATGCCGCAGATGTCTGTGAGCAACTTTTTCAAAACCTGACAGCTTCACAAATCAGACTGTTTTCTTAATGTGCTGCAGCTTTTAGTGTGTCTAAGGTATGCTGCTGGTGCTCTCAGTGAATTAGGCTTACTCTCTACAATTACTCCCAGTACTCATGCAACATCAGCAAATCTTATTCTTTAGGGGAAAGGGAAAAAAAAGCAAATTACTCATATCTATATTTTATATATAAACCTATATTTCATGCCTATATATCCATACCATGACACATGTATTTTGTCTGCATATGAGAATAAAGTTCACACATGTATTTAATATATATGTGAGTATGCGTATACATGCATTTATTTGCATACCCACTCATCTGTGAATATAAAAATACCTCCAGATAATACCTTACAATAAACAGATTTTTCTCCTCAGGCTGAGAAATGAGCTAGTTACCTAGATTGCACATTACCATCAATTTTACAAAGGAGGCATAGTGGCTGTGCAATACTTAAGCCCTTATGAAAGAGTGGGAATGGTTTGTCTGTGCACAGCAGAACCAAATGTCCAGAGCAGATAAAAGATACTGGACTTCCAGGTTTAGGGAGGAAAAATGTCACTCTTCCTCTCATTCCAGGCTTCAGCTGGGAAGTGAGCAGGAGGTGAAGAGCCAGTAGGAAACCACTGATGAGCCTGAAGTGCCTGCTCTCCACATCACCCCTAGAGGAAACCAACTGCTTCTGCTGAGGTGCTCTGAGCTGGAAGCATAGGCAGGGCTGCTGCAAAACATGCAGGTAGATGTTTTCTTTGGCTTAGGAACTGAACAGTTCTTAAGTCAGATGTCAAGACAGAGTCTCAGGTCTCAGCACACAGCAGTGTGAGAGACCTCACTCTGAATGGTGCACTACATGAAGGCCCTTGGGCTTCCCTCCAGTACCCATTTCATGACCGTGGCACAGAAAATTGGGTTCTTCTCTTTGTTCTGGAGACAGACTAGTTTTGGTTCCTTTAACAATAGCAATAGGATATGCTAGTTCTGGTGAAGATGGCCTCAGCCAGCAGCGTGGCTCCTTTCTCATAGTGCTGCTGTTGGTGATATGACTGTGGTCTTTGCAGAGGCTGACTAAGTATCCTTGAGACCTCATGGAACTACCTGCTGTCTCCCCACTGTGGCTATTTGTCTGTTTGTGTGAGGAAGAGGGCTCACGTGAGCCACCTCATCCTCCAGAAACCTACTTTCATAATACATGGCTGTGGTTGGGCATGTAGCGTGACCTCTTGAGTATCCTCAACACAGCAAGGATCTGTATCTGATGTGATTCGGGTATGTGGATCTTGTTGGGTCTGTGCTCTGGCTTGTACTGTCTTTCAGTTCACAACCAGAGGGAGTAGGACAGCACTACAAACCCTTGACCACACTGTCATAACAGTGTAGTTACTATTCCAGAGCTGGAAGGTGCTTGCATATGTTCAGACACCTTGGAAATATAAAGCAGTTCATAGGAAAAAAAAAAAAAAAAAGAGAGAGAAAAAAAAAAAAAAAAAAAAAAAAGAGAGAGAATTTCAGACTATGAAGAAAAATATTTAAGCTAATGTAACATGTCTGTCTGCAGATACACATTTCAGTTCACCATTGATATGCTGGCACCTGTCCAATGTGCATTCTTCCCATCAAGGACAATTTAGATGAAGAGAATATAATTGCTGTGCAGTGTCTCATGGTCTTGTGTATTATTTCCCATTAGTATTTATGTCCTGTGCCTCACCTTGGGTCAGAATAATGGCCATAGACCTGCAAACTATGGGCTAGCAGTGGCAGGGAGTTTTGACATGGGAAGCAGAAGTGATACTGCACTGAGCTGATGGCTGCCAGCACAAGCAGGAGGGCACAGCAGGTTGGGCTGATGTGTTCATAGATAAATACGTAAATAAGCAGCAAGGGAAGGGAGTCTAGAATGGGGAATTCTATTAATTGTGGGTTGAGAGGCCCATTAAGCTTTCATCTAATCCTGATCATATAGATTTCTTTTCTTGCTTTCTGTATCTTATGCACTGCAAGCTGAACTTCCTGTCTAATGTAGCACATTCTTTACAAAACAAAATAACACTGTAATTGTTCTGCTCTTAGTTAGTGGTTTTTGTTTTAACTCTCTGACTACCATCATAAATAACCATAAAACCTTGCACTCCCACTTCACACATAACATGCCTTTGCTTGCCAAAGCAATGGTAGCCCAAGGGTTAAATTTTATTTTATTTTTTTTTACATTCTAAACATATGCATGAAGTGAAATGTATCCTAGGGCTATGATTCATTTGGACAGTTCACAGGGATAGAAAGATGGTTAAATTCGAGCAGTTAAGCCTTGTTTGGGGCTTGCATATTTAACTGGTGAATCTTTGTATTAAGCAAATTTTGCATTGCTTCTGTATAAATAACAGGGCATCCCTGGAAGAAATACATAAACCAGATGTTTTATTTTGAAATAACTTGCCTGGTCTTACAACGCTTATTTGGGCAAAACTTCTTGACATTCATGAGAGGGTAAATTACTCAAATACAGTTTGCACCATGAGGGTCCTTCAAACAAGGGAACAAATGCATTTATTGAGAGCCAGACCCTTACAGTCATTCTTATATTACTTTTTTAGCATTAAAAAAAAAAAAAAAAAAAAAAAAAAAACGGAGTAAGACCAGTACTTCTGACATAAACTCTCCAATGATGCTGTTGTTAATTAAGTCTGGTTACTAAAATAATCTGATCCTGTGGATTATTAAGTTTGGCTTTTTGAGATCCCTGGCCATTTCTGCATTGGAAGACCCCATCTTGCAGCAGCCCTTCTGGGCACCACACATGAATTTCTCCAGGCCTGCAGTTCTCTGCCTCCTGGCCCACTGAGATGCTCGCAGGACGCCTGCCTGGTCAGGCTCACTTCCTCTGCTGAAGCTCTTCTCCACAGCCAAAGCCAGAATTTCCTTCTGTTCTCGAGTGGTGGTGGATGTTTAAAATGTGAAAGCCAAGACTTCACATCAGCTCCAGCAGCAGCTTTTGTAACTGGCATCATTTTAGCGTATTCAAAGCAATCTTGAAGAAAAGCGTCTTATAGTGCCAGAAAGTGTCTGTGAATTTGCTTTGAGCTCTGGTAGACTTTTAAATGAAATCACTGGACCTGGCAAGGGCTACCTTTACTTAATGGGCTGTCAGTGAGCTTTAGCATCTCAAAATCATTCCTTTTATTCACCCCTGGAAAAAAATCCAGACCACCTCTGGCCCACCTACGCCTGAGCATGGGATGAAAACGATCCACTTCCCTGCACCTCTCTGTCCTGCTGCTTCTGCCGATCCTACCCATGCCGTGCTGCTGGTCTTGGGGGTTTCAGTGAGAAGGAGCAGAGGAAGTACAAGAAGTGTGGGCCACATGTTTGGGGCTGCTGCAGGAGCCTGTCGTGGTGTACAGCAGTGAGGAGCATGTACACGCACTGGTCCCATTTGTCCAGGAATCCATATGCCTGAATGACCAATCAGATGTTATGGCACACATGCAGGGACCGTGGTGCCAGGAGACCAGGAGAAGGAAGAAATGGTTGCTTTAATTATCTGGCAATAAAGGATATCTAACTCTTCCCAGATGCATTAAGGTCTTTTCTCAGCTCTGGTCATGCCTGGCTTGAAAGACAAAGCAATGGGAGCCATGAAGCTCCCCCTTGGCTGGGATATCCTCTGCCCCAGTTTGCTGCAGTCCAAGGACTCTTAGCTTGCTGGCCAGGCCCTAGGAGCAGCCTCCTTCACAGGACTGTTGTACTCCAAGGTCTGCTGCATTGCAAACCCAGTCAGCAAGACCTGCCCTGAGGAATGTCCCTGTGGCTCTGGTGGCTCATGAGTATCCCAAGACACCAGTGTTCATGGTCATGACATCCAGAGATATGGAGATGTTGGCTAGGCAGCTGTACTTTATCTCTGACTCCATCCAGAGGGAGATAAAAATGAGTAACAGCATGCATTTACAACACCCACAACAGATAGAATAACTATAAAGACAGGGAAGAAATATCTTGTGTTATTGTTGTCCCAAGAGCAAACACAAAAGGTCCTTCTCCCTACTGGTCCTTGGCCAAGGTGCTGTGGGTGCCCATCTACACCAGGAGTCTTAAGGAAAACCTGCCAGAGTATAAGTAAGTGTCCCAGTGTCTCTGTCCACAGCCCTTATTACCCAAACATAAAGCATATTTCTTCATTGTGTTATTATCAAAATGTAATACCTCAGGCAAAATATAGCTATATGAAATCAGGGAGTTTTTAAAACTCTCCCAAGTGTTTAAAAACACTTATCAGCAAGGAGAATCTCCATCCTTTACTGGATGCGGGGGGAAACTTAGTGACAAGAGATGAGGAAAAGGTGGAGGTGCTTAATGCCTTCTTTGCCTCAGTCTTTAGCGGCAATACCGATTGTTCTCTGGATACCCAATTCCCTGAACTGGTAGAAGGGGATGGGGAGCAGGATGTGGCCCTCACTATACATGAAGAAATGGTTGGTGACCTGGTACGGCACTTGGAAGTGCACAAGTCGATGGGGCCGGACGGGATCCACCCGAGGGTACTGAGAGAACTGGCAGAGGAGCTGGCCAAACCACTTACCATCATTTATCAACAGTCCTGGCTATCGGGGGAGATCCCAGTTGACTGGAGGATAGCAAACGTGACGCCCATCTACAAGAAGGGCCGGAGGACTGACCCGGGAAACTACAGGCCTGTCAGTTTGACCTCAGTGCCAGGGAAGCTCATGGAGCAGATTATCTTGAGAGTCATCACGCAGCACTTGCAGGGCAAGCAGGCGATCAGGCCCAGTCAGCATGGGTTTATGAAGGGCAGGTCCTGCTTGACGAACCTGATCTCCTTCTATGACAAAGTGACGCGCTGGGTGGACAAGGGAAAGGCTGTGGATGTGGTCTACCTTGACTTCAGCAAGGCTTTTGACACTGTTTCCCACAGCATTCTCCTCAGGAAACTGGCTGCTCTTGGCTTGGACTGGTGCACGCTTCGTTGGGTTAGAAACTGGCTGGATGGCCGGGCCCAAAGAGTCGTGATAAATGGAGTCAAATCCAGTTGGAGGCCGGTCGCTAGTGGCGTTCCCCAGGGCTCGGTGCTGGGGCCGGTCCTCTTTAATATCTTCATCAATGATCTGGATGAGGGGATCGAGTGCACCCTCAGTAAGTTTGCAGATGACACCAAGTTAGGTGCGTGTGTCGATCTGCTCGAGGGTAGGAAGACTCTGCAGGAGGATCTGGATAGGCTGCACCGATGGGCTGAGGTCAACTGCATGAAGTTCAACAAGGCCAAGTGCCGGGTCCTCCACCTGGGGCGCAATAACCCCAAGCAGAGCTACAGGCTGGGAGATGAGTGGTTGGAGAGCTGCCAGGCAGAGAAGGACCTGGGAGTAATGGTTGATAGTCAGCTGAATATGAGGCAGCAGTGTGCTCAGGTGGCCATGAAGGCCAACAGCATCCTGGCCTGTGTAAGAAACAGTGTGACCAGCAGGGCTAGGGAGGTGATCGTCCCCCTGTACTCGGCTCTGGTGAGGCCGCACCTCGAATACTGTGTTCAGTTTTGGGCCCCTCGCTACAAGAAGGACATCGAGGTGCTTGAGCGAGTTCAGAGAAGAGCGACGAAGCTGGTGAAGGGCCTGGAGAACAAGCCCTATGAGGAGCGGCTGAGGGAGCTGGGATTGTTCAGCCTGGAGAAAAGGAGGCTCAGGAGTGACCTTATCGCTCTCTACAGGTACCTCAAAGGAGGCTGTAGCGAGGTGGCGGTTGGTCTGTTCTCCCACGTGCCTGGTGACAGGACGAGGGGGAATGGGCTTAAGTTGCGCCAGGGGAATTTTAGGTTGGATCTTAGGAAGAACTTCTTTACCGAAAGGGTTGTTAGACATTGGAACGTGCTGCCCAGGGAAGTGGTGGAGTCACCATCCCTGGAGGTCTTTAAAAGACGTTTAGATGTAGAGCTTAGGGATATGGTTTAGTGGGGACTGTTAGTGTTAGGTCAGAGGTTGGACTCGATGATCTTGAGGTCTCTTCCAACCTAGAAATTCTGTGATTCTGTGATTCTGTGATTCTTTCAATTGCATGTTTTTAGTTAGAGGAATTTCTCTATAGCTTTCTATGGAAGAACAAAATATTCATCGTTAGACTTTAAGACCCTGATCCAGAAGCTGTATTCTATGGATCTGGAAAAACTGATTTGTCCAAGAACACACTGCACATGAATCCCATCACCTTTCATTCAACATGATGAATGTGTTCTAATTGCTTTCCAAAATAGTTCTGGTGGTGCCAAAATGTTTGAAACACTTAAAAGAAAGCTACTCCTATTTTCCCTCTCATCATTTTGAATTGTTCAGCACGGGTTTGTTTTGAACTCCAGTTTGTAACATAACATCCTTCAGAAATATTTTGAAGACAAACATATTTAAAATGCTCATAAGATATTTATGTTTCCTTGATCTCCGTTAATCACTGAAGAAAGTGAACTGCAGAATCAGGACACTGACTGTTCACCAACTACAGTCAATCCATAGAAGGAGATTAATTTGGAAAAAAAAAAAAAAAAACAAAAAAAATAAATAAAAAAAAGCAATGTCTTTATCATTTTCAGTTATGGTAATTTTAGGTACTACATTTAACTACAGTCACTAGAACTTTTTCCAGACAGGAAATCAATGGCCTTCATTGTTACTCTGCTTCTCAGAATTGGCATGCCGTAATAAATATTTACAAAATAGATATTTTCTAATGTCTACATCAAAGGAAATTTGTGGGAGAGAAGGAATATATTTATTACTTTTGCAAAGAGATCTATGGTTAGAAGTTTTTTAAAATTTGTTGTTGTTGTTGTTGTTATTGTTGCTTTTTCTCAAGAATTTGTTGTAGATCATACTTTTCCTGGAAAGTGGGATCTGGCAATGTATCATAAACACCTTAGAAGGTCTAGCTGTGCTTTGGATGGCAGCTCCTTTTTAGGGAATTATCATTTTGAGAAGAAAAATGTTCTGAGAATGTAGGTAAGCCCAGGAGTAGCTAATAAAAATGAGCCAACACCTGGAAGCAATGATATGCTTGATGGAGACTATCCATCACTCACTTTTTGCTGCCCAGCGAGAACACACCCACACACCCTTTCAGTAGCTGAATCCCACGATTGAAATGTTGCAGATTGCACTCTATATTAAAAGTTTTCAGCTAGAAGCATTGATATAATATACCACTGAGTTGGTTCCAGCAATCAAGTAAAACCTATAAAGATGCTGAGTTAAAATCTGTTTTTAATTGCATTATCAGCCACCTCAATCTCCCTGTTGTCATGTTTGAAAAGTCCTTTGCAAGGCTGCAAATTCAGAGGAACACTGAAGATTTTGCTTTTGATGTTGGAAAAAACAGTGTGCTCTCTTCATGTAAATGCTTATAAATTTGAGAAATAAATCTTAAAAGACAAATGGAAGAGGTAGCAGTAAAAAAAAAAAAAAAAAAAAAAAAAAAAAGAGTGAACCTTGATAGCATTTTGCCAAGCGCCAAGGAGAGTGAGATTTTCAGAAAAGAATTTGTACTTTAATTGGTCTGATTAAAAATAAGTGAGTAAGAGAAAAAAAGCATAAATCAACTATCTCTCCAACAGGATGGAACAGTTTATCGTATGTGTACCAGGCAGTGCAATATGCTCTTACCTATATTAATCACTGAACACTTTCTCTGGAAAATACGTATATATATATATATGTATTCATAGTCTTTGGTATGAGCACAAATAGTGTGCAGAGAAGGATTTTTGTACCCTCACTTTTTTTAAAAGACTTGTTTTTCTATTCGACTATTTATCTGCTATGCCTTTCTAATTTTTTACAGAGTAAATATGCTGGTGGCTCTTTTGGCTTTTAGAATATGTATTCAGCTGCATTACAATCGAATGCAGTTGGATTTGAACCCACCCCTGGCCTTGTACCAGACATGTTAGCTGTTGCAGAAAGACCTTGCTTTAAGACCCTTCATAATCCACACTAAGAAAACAGACTGGAAAAAAAAACACAAAAACACAAAAAGGAGAAAGGGTTCCAGTCTCATTGCCATGGTTTTGGGGAGAGCTGAGGCCAACACACCTTGCCCCTCCCCAATGCCTAGTTCCCAAGTAGAGGGCCTTGGCATCAAGGATAGTGGATTTGCAGCACTTTTTTAGTAAAGTGCTGCAAAATAAGCATGAGAAATGGCCCCTGAAAACCTACAGAATGAGGAGTATGCTCCCCTTGATATCACCAAATGAATTCCTACTGCCTTCAAGGGGAATGGGTCCTCCATCCAGAGCTTATCCAATCTGTTCAGCACCCTTGGCTTCCAACCTCTCTCCTTTTGCTGAGCCCGAAGGGACACACTAACTTCATTACATATTTTGTGTGCATTTGCACTATATACAGACCTTTCAAAATTATTCTGTATCCTATCCTTTTGTGGATAGCCATGAAACAGACCATACTGCATCTCTGGGGAATCTGCTGGCAACTGGAGGAAAACCACTCTTCTCATGGTACAAAGTGGTGATTAGCATAGCTAGTCTAGATAATTCAGCATTATGCATCCTGTCCAGCAATGCCATATCAGCAAGTCCCTGCTCCAGACATGTCTGATAACAACTGGCTGGTTTTGTCAGATTATTTCCATTATCAGAAATGTGGTGGTGCAGCTATCTCCATTCTGGCAACATACACTGATAGATATTAACCATGCAGCCATTAAATGATTCCAGAGGTGAAAAGATGTTTTCCCCTGGGACATGGTGGCAAAGTAAGGTATAGTTCATCTGTTCATTTGCTTTCTGGACCTAGGGAGAGATCGGAAGAGGGACAATTTCCCAGTATAGAAATGTCACCTGCTAGGTGGTGATGGACAGCAAGGGTGAGACAAGGCAAGAAAGGACGTTCTTTTCCTTTCAAGAACTGTAGAGATTTTGGTGTCATTTTTGATCCTTTTGTGCCTGTGGCTGAAAACAGGACAAATAAATCAGCAGAGCCTTGTAAGCAGTCTCTCCAGTTCTGGATGTTCTTGACACCTCAGCTGGAGACATATTTTGTTGTTCTATGTCACAAATATTCCTCATCTGCATGGGGGCAATAAGCCACAAAACTGCTAAGAGATTTGTTCAAAATATCAATTACAAGAAGAGACACCAAACCAAAGTTTGGAGTTCATTTGCAGAAGTACAGCCTAAATGAAATCCTTCTGCAGACATTCATGATATTTATTAGCTGCGATTTTTGAACCTATTTAGAAGGGCAGTGGTACGGATAACCTGCCACACGCCCCATTTTTTTGGAAAAGTATTACTCCTTGCAAGCCATCAGCATTCCTCAAGATCTACTCTGAAAGAACACTCTGCCATCAGAGTGCTGTCCTTGACTTGACTGGATGCACAGAGACAAGCCACGGTTGAAAAGGCCAGAATTGTCTCCAGAGGCTCTGAGAGGGGGTATGGGGAGCGCCGGCAGCACAATGCTCTCCTGCCGCCCTGGCAGCCCGCAGAAGACGAGCCATGCCAGCTCAATGGGAGTGAACAAAAGGCAAAGTGGGATCCAGGGAGCAGACAATTTCCACAACATGTTCCCTGCCTAAACCAGTGGTGAGAACTGTGCCAGAAAAATAAATAAATAAAATAAAATAAAATAAAATAAAATAAAATAAAATAAAATAAA
>CM021765.1:31328807-31357527 GCA_011076525.1 Nettapus auritus | reverse complement strand
AAATAAAATAAAATAAAATAAAATAAAATAAAATAAAATAAAATAAAAAATCTTTGATTTCTGTCATTTTGGAGCCAGTGGAAGGAAAATAGCTAATGAATGCAGTTTCAATAGCAGTTTGCTCCTCAGTGTGAAGGGCTTGAAACTTGTTGTAAAAGCCCCTTGGGTCCCCGGTTCTGGGAGAGGCAGACCAGATGCTAGAGGTCCATCCAGGGAAACTAGTCCTTGCTGCTCACAACTGGAGGGGACAGCGGGGACCAGCAGGACCCTGCCTGCCGGGGCTGGCACTGCAGGAGGAGGTTCTTCAGTGAGCATTTTGCTGTTTTAAAACACTTTCCTAACCCAAATGAGTTGTGCAAAGAATGAAGTTTCTGTGACTTCTGCGCATTACTCTAAATGTCAGAAATGTGATCCGAATGCTGTGGTGCTAATTGCCTGTAACCCCCAAGGGAAATGAGCTTTCTCGTTTAAATGTGCTTTCTCAGAGGCTGACAACGTAGTCTTTCAAGTCACAGGAAAATACATACCCACACCCCAAGTGATATTCAGGCATCTTCCCCAGCACCTGTGAGGGAGGTGAGTACCCAGGCAAGGCACGAACGGATTTGGGTGGTTTCAGGGTGTGTCAGGCAGCATTTCTCCCTTGCAATATTTACTTTGATCAGGATGCAAAAACAGTCCCCATTTTATATCAAATTCAAGTCCCAAGTGCATTTCTGCACTGCAGTTATTAACCCACAGTAATGAAGGTTTGAAATTGAGATATTAACTGCTGGAGGGGCAAATGAAGTTGCTTTAATAAGGCTAATTAGCTGGCACCTGCAACGAGGCTGGAAAAGCCCGCAAGCCCCCAGCAGCGGGGTCCCCAGCTCGGTGCAGCTTATCAGCCTCAGGCAGCAATCCCTCCAGCGGGGTTCACCAGGGAGCACAGGCAGCCCCACAAAGGGATGTTTATCCAAAGGCAAAGCCATCCTAGGCTGTGTGCCTTCAGCCCTACCAAGGCTTTCGTCCTCCAGCTTTGATGGGAGGATGCTGAAGGCTGGCATGGTGATGTGGCAGCAGCATGCCACCTACAGCAGCCACACTTGCGATAGCTTGTTTGTACACTGCTGTGGTTATCCTAGCCAGACTTTATCAGCCAGATTTGCATATTAATTGTAGGGCCATCTTTAATCTTTTTTATCCCCTCTTTTTTTTTTTTTTTTTTTTTTTTTTTTTTTCCTCAAGGCTCAGAAATGTTTCAATCCTTGATTTGTCAGTTTCAAGATATCGGGAGAGAAGTAGAAAGGAAAAAAGAGGCTCAAGCTTTTCATTCCAGTTCTTGAGTTGACTGACATGTTAAGGAGATTGGGAATTTCTCTAACAAAAGTATCTCCATAAGACTTACACTCTCCTTCTGATCCTCTTGTGCAGTTTTGCTTTTTACCAACTGACAGGTTAATCCACGCATAAACAATTGCATTATCATCCTCAAAATTATTTTCCACATAGCTACTATTTTTCTTTAAAGGGGCTTGTGAAAAGTGAATCTGTAAGAAGTCTTTGAATAATTGAAACAGTTTAATTCACTTAGAGGTACGGAGCCACCTCCGCAAAAGAGACTCAAATGGCCTAATTACTAATACGCCATATGGAGAAAAAGCAGAGGTGTGGTGCAGTCTGTTGATGGATCAATTAGCACACAAGGCAGAGGATTGTGTCATCATTGCTGTTACCATCAAAACAAAATCCTATTTTGCATGTGCCTGTAATATCACACAAACAATCTTGTTTTTTTGTTGTTTTTTTGTTGTTGTTGTTGTTGTTGTTTGTTGTTGTTGTTGTTGTTGTTTTTTTTTCCATTTGTGTAGCACCTCCTTCAAAACAAAGATCTCAAAACACTTTGGAAACATCGGAGAATTAAACTCTCTTTGCCTCTGCACCATTCCCCACAGGTTAGGCAGGTATAGATGGCAATCTGGTTTATCTGCTGTGTAAAAGTTAATTTCTAGAGCAGCCAGTTCCTTCATACTCCACTGAAAGCTCTCAGCTCTGCCACAAAGTAATGGAAAAACTGCTGAGAGTGAAGAAGCTGTCTCTGTGGGTGTGAACTGGTGAAGGGCTTTTGCCTTCACAGTGTAGGAGGGGGACCCCCAGGTGCCTGGCTATTTATCTTCAGTTTAGCAAGGCATTGGGAAATTGCAGCGCAGAGTAAGTCTCTCATCTGCTTTTATCAGTATGATACACTTTGCATTCTAGGGGGGGAAGTTGTTGGTGTGAGTTCTGCACATTGAACTATGATGTAATGAACTACAGGGAGCAGTTCATGCTGTTACTGTTAAGAGGAGCTACCACTGGTCGCCCCTCATCTTAGCCTTGGGCTAAGCACCTATAAAACTCTCCTGGAAAGAGTTACCAGGAAAAAGCATATTGCTAAAATTCAGAATTTGCTCACTGCAGTTTAAATAAGTGAGCCACAATGAGACATTTTGACAAGAGATTCAAAAAATAGAAGTCATTTGATTTAAAATATTGAAAGTTCACAGCTTACCCCTCTTTCATCTGGTAAAGCATAGAGCATGCAGGGGCACAGGCCACCTCTGCATCAGGGCTGCACCTCTTCCTTTTGGTAGCTACTGCCCTGCCTGGCTAATCTGATAACCACAGGTCTGCTCCATCATTCTCACAAACCTCTTCTATAGACATAGGTTTCTGGGCTTTCTGAGGCATCCTGATGCCCAAGCACTGGAGGAGTTCACCGTTCACTGTTACGCAGAGACGGGGCCACTCCGCTAGTGGAGCTGCCACCTTTTCCCTCTCATCCACACGTGCATGATGGAGGAAAAGTTTGGGCCCTGGTACAGTCTCTGTGAAGGTAAACCCTACTGTCATACCCAAATGCACTGTTCTCAAGGGGCCATACCTGTGTACAGGAGTCAACTTTTGGGAAGGTCACTGCTGTCCTGATTTCTCTTTTTGCTCTCCAAAGATAAATTCTGTTTTTAATTTAATACTTGACAAACATTCTGTTCCTTGATCAGTCCTTTTTTGGTGTGTGTGTTTTCACACATTTTCTGCTGCTAAATAATGTGGGCAAATATGCCTTGTGTATAGTTACTGTCTTGCTCCTACAGGTTTTGTCTAACATGCATTTTAGTAGAGAAAGCTGCTGTTTTCCAGCTTTCTTACTCAGGGCACAATCTAAATCTTCACTTGCAACATCAATGTCAGATAAACTATTCATTCCTGAAAATTAAACAGCTATTGAAAACAACCCGATAGGAATGCTTCCCTCCTGGGAAGAACTTAGACCACTGTCATTTAACAGTTTCCACTGCTGTCTCTTCATAATAATCTTTTGTGCTTTTGAAGTCAAATTTCAGACAAAACAGCTGTTTGATGAGTCCAAAATATTTAAATGTGACTGAGAAGTCTGGGCAATTCTATCTGTGAGGCTCCTCTAGTTGTTTGGAAATAATACCGATTGGAAAGCCAGACTCTTTATAATTGTCTCAAAATGAGCAAATGTTGGGGTAAACTTGAAACACTCAAAATCATACATTTATTTTGAAAAGCTAGGTCTAGCTTTTTATATTCTTCTGGAAAGACTTAGGCAAGAATCAGAATGTTTGAAGGAGATGTCAGAATAAACATGGGCATCAGGTTTCACCCACCAAACAAGCAAAACTTCCAGGACACTGCCTGGTGCAGAAGCTGCAGACAGGAGAACCCTTTCATCCTAAAGGAACAGCCCTGCACTTTTGTGTCATGGGGGGAGATGCTTTTGTGGATGCTTTTAGAGGTGTAGTAAATGGTTGTAATGGAGTTTGATTGCAGACTCCCAGAAAACTACTGTCATAAAACATTAGAGGAACCTAAAGGTGACTGATAGCTCTCACTGTACCTGGGGAAACTGCTGTCTGAGGCTTTGGGGTGTCTGCTATCAATGATAATCTTCCAGTGGCACATTTTTTACTGTTGGGCTGTCTCTGTATGGTGGGCACAGTGCTGAAAAAGCTATCTCACTCCTGTTGGACTGGCTCCCTTCCCAGCCTCCTCCTCCTCCCACCATCCATGTGCCCAGTCACATCCCCTCACAGGAACGCTGCATAAAACTAAAACATTATGGGAACCATATGTCTAGGAATGAAGTGGGCTTACAAAATGACATGGTCTATAGTCAGTTTGGTTTTATTTAAAATTGTCTGAGGCACAGCAATACTGCTACAAATTCTATCAGGGAACTGCTGGCCTGGGTGGGAATCAGACTCAAGGAAAGATAAAACTCCTTGACTGCACAACAAGTCAAGTGGTGGGAGCCCCCTACCATATGACCCAGTCCTTATAGGCCTTACATCTGTATCATGTAACATGTATCATGCACATATGTATCATTTCACATTTTACTTGCAAATTTTGATCATTGTCCATCAAGTAAAATTTATCTTCTTGTCCTGTTTCATGTTGTATTGAGATAATAAAGTACCATTATTCTAACACACTGTCTTTGGCTTGGACAACCATTTTGAACACTCAAAACATCTTTATTTTCTCTGATGTGGAAAAAACAAACAAACAAACAAAAAACTACTGAAACACTGCTCACCCTATACACATACCCATGGGACACCCAATAAGTACAACTATAGACTTGTAGCACCCTGGGCAGAGCTAACCAAAAATACAGTCATTAGTAATTGGGGATCACTGGAGATGCTAAGGAGATAGGAGCCCCAGGATCAATTCATTTTTGGTATCTCAGTATCATTTTTCAGCGTATGTGGTTGGGTACTACTCTACCCATAGAAAGACTGTTCTTCAGAAAATGGAAAGCAAATCATGACTAAATCATTTCTCCTCTGTAGGAGAGCAGCTATAAACTGAAATTGCAGCTCAGCAGGGAAGTAAATCTACCTTTTAAAAGTCCTACTACTGCATCAGAAATGCTTCCACCATAAGACAAAAAGCATTACTCTGACATAATACCACCCATTCAAATCCACTCAGAAATGCTAATGGATTATCTGTGTCAAACAGACCTCAGCTCAGACCAGGTATACTGGTCTACACCACTCTAACTTAAGCTGTACTGAATGTCGTCCATCCTCCCCCAGCTGGTATAGAGCCAACATAAACTCCATGTAAGCTCCGTATGGTGTGTTCTGGCTAATTTGACAGAAATGTGATCATGTGCCCGTTCTTGAGCCAGATCATATTTGTACTCCTGGGAGATCAGTCAGCACATAGGCCTCTGACTAATGGCTGTGGAGCTGCAGCATGAGCATGAGCATCACACAGGTTCCTGTGACCAAGGCTGCTGGGGCTTGGACAGCATCCAGCAACCTCCCCAAACTCCCAGACTCTCAAACCGACCACTTTTGGTTTCTTTACATTTTATTTTTTTGCCACATTCAGATCCATCTCAATCAAACAAGAGTTCAATACCAGTTCAATACCATCCCTTACATCTGAACATTTGAACTGCTACCCCAAAGCCCCAGTCCTTTAAGCCAATGCACTTGTGTATGGGGGGGAGAGTTCATCAACAAAAGGTTAATGAATGGGGAGGGATAAAGTCTAGAATCTGATTTATTCAATGTTTGAATGCCATCACCCTCTGAACAAGTCTTTTCCATGATTTGTGGTAGTAGCTCATTCAGTCTCAACTGTGTAAATGCCTTTAGCAAGGTTACAGCTGTGATATTTAGGAGGTATTTTTCACGGTTCTGGCTAGGATGACATTCTAAATGAGCAAAGGTACCTTTGCATGAGCCTGTAGTTTTATGGCCAGTATTGTTGTAGCTGATACCAACTACCAGACAGTACAGACTTCATTATTTCTCAAAAACAGTAACGCTTAATTCCTTGTGCCTGGTCTTGAAACTTCTTGTGGATTTTGACTTCAAAAAGGTAGACAGAGAAAATTAATAACCTTGTCGATGACATTTAGAAGATTTCTGTACTTTATACTTTGAAATGTTTTAAAATACATAGACTTTGCTCAAAGGCAGAAGGTTTGTAGAACATTCTCTTCTCTTTTTCTGAGTTTTCCTTTTGAGTTATACCTTCAGAGTGAAATACCATATGGCAGACACACACACACTTCTTAGCAGAATAATGAAGTCCCACAGAGATTACATACGTTTTCCCCCAGGGAATAGTTCTCCCTGTACTTCACATTTCCAATTTTATACAGCTCTTTCCCTGTAAGACGACTTACAAATTTCACTTTAAGGGCTGAATCGTACCAATACTTAGGCTGAGGTAAACCTAGACTAATTATCCTGAAAGTAGTGATGTTATTTAAGCTTTATAGTATCATAACAAAAATCTGAATGTGGTCTATGTATTGTTAGCTGATTCCTGCAGTAGGAGACCTGAAAAACACAGTTACTAAAATGTCACTTGCCATGAATTATTATCTGTGTTTACACCATCGATATTCACAGCATCAGCAAAGATCAACAGCATTAAAGGACAATTATGTTAGACATAATTTTTGTAAGTCTAAAGTCACTGTACAGCTGAGATACAGAGGAATGAGTCTGAGATCTGTAGACATTTTTAGATATACACTTTACTAACATCATTATGAAGGTAAATATAGGTTTTCATGGAGCAAAACATTAAGCAAGAAGAAAAAATGTTGTTTCTTCTGAGAATATTTTGTTTCTAAATTGACCAGAAATACATAGCTTAGGCAATCTAATGTAATGTTACTTTATTTTTCAAACAATAAACAAAATTACCATTTTGGTTTTTAGCATGGAAGATGCTCTTTAGATTCCAAATGTGGGATACATATAAGACATTAATGCAAGCTAAATTTCAACCATAATAGACTCTGCATGTTGCCACTTCAATGACCTTTTAATCCCTTGGGCTTTAACCATTTCCTAATGTCTCCTAACAGCCATTTTTTTGTTAGGAAAGCCCTTTCTAACTGATAACATCTAAACAAGCTCATACCTTAATTAGAAAAATTCTCCCATAAATATTTATGTTGCTGTGATTAGGTCATTTACTGAATCCAGTTACCCATTATGATCTAAAATAGTGCGCCTTGTTTTGAGAAGCCTGGGGCATGACATAGTTTATACTAGGGGACTTTAAGTTGTAATTCATCTAATCAAGTGCCTGACCCCTTGCCTCCAGAGTAGCCAGTAGTTGTTGGAGGAAAATAACATTCTGCTAAGCATAGCATCCTTCAGTCTGCATTTTTGTACACTGGAAATAAATGGGATATATATCTATGTGATTACTTAACTACAGAATAGTTTCATGCAATTCATTTTTTATTTCAACACATGAAAATCATGAAGAAGAGAAGAGACAATCTATCTTTTTAAGAAGGAAACAAACAGCAAAAACCAGCAGCAAAACCAGTTGCTCTCTGGACGCCCAGTACCCTGAGCTGGTGGAAGGGGATGGGGAGCAGAATGTGGCCCCCACAATCCACGAGGAGATGGTTGGCGACCTGCTACAGCACTTGGACGTATGCAAGTCGATGGGGCCGGATGGGATCCACCTGAGGGTACTGCGAGAACTGGTGGAAGAGCTGGCCATGCCACTTTCCATCATTTATTGGCAGTCCTGGCTATTGGGGGAGGTCCCACTTGACTGGAGGATAGCAAACATGGTGCCCATCTACAAGAAGGGCCGGAGGGTAGACCTGGGGAACTACAGGCCTGTTAGTTTAACATCAGTGCCAGGGAAGCTCATGGAGCAGATTATCCTGGGCATCATCATGCGGCAGTTGCAGGGCAAGCAGGTGATCAGGCCTAGTCAGCATGGGTTTATGAAGGGCAGGTCCTGCTTGACGAACCTGATCTCCTTCTATGACAAGGTGACATGCCTAGTGGATGAGGGAAAGGCTATGGATGTGGTCTACCTTGACTTCAGTAAGGCATTTGACACCGTTCCCCACAGCATTCTCCTCAGGAAACTGGCTGCTCATGGCTTGGACTGGCGTACGCTTCGTTGGGTTAAGAACTGGCTGGATGGCCGGGCCCAGAGAGTTGTGGTGAATGGAGTCAAATCCAGTTGGAGACCGGTCACTAGTGGAGTCCCCCAGGGCTCGGTACTGGGGCCAGTCCTCTTTAACATCTTCATCGATGATCTGGATGAGGGGATCGAGTGCACCCTCAGTAAGTTTGCAGACACCAAGTTAGGTGCGTGTGTCAACCTGCTCGAGGGTAGGAAGGCTCTGCAAGATGATCTGGATAGGCTGCACCAATGGTCCCAGGCTAACGGTATGAAGTTCAACAAGGCCAAGTGCCGGGTTCTGCGCCTGGGGCACAACAACCCCAAGCAGAGCTACAGGCTGGGAGATGTGTGGATAGAAAGCTGCCTGTCAGAGAAGGACCTGGGTGTTTTGGTTGACAGTCAGCTGAATATGAGGCAGCAGTGTGCTCAGGCGGCCAAGAAGGCCAACAGCATCCAGGCTTGCATAAGAAATAGCGTGGCCAGCAGGTCCAGGGAAGTGATTGTCCCCTTGTACTCGGCTCTGGTGAGGCTGCACCTCGAGTACTGTGTTCAGTTTTGGGCCCCTCACTACAAGAAGGACATGGAGGTGCTTGAGCGAGTCCAGAGAAGGGCTACGAAGCTGGTGAAAGGTCTGGAGAACAAGTCTTACGAGGAGCAGCTGAGGGAGCTGGGACTGTTTAGCCTGGAGAAGAGGAGGCTCAGGGGCGACCTTATCACACTCTACAGGTACCTGAAAGGAGGCTGTAGCGAGGCAGCGGTTGGTCTGTTCTCCCACGTGCCTGGTGACAGGACGAGGGGGAATGGGCTAAAGTTGCACCAGGGGAGGTTTAGGTTGGATATTAGGAAAAACTTCTTTACAGAAAGGGTTGTTAGTCACTGGAATAGGCTGCCCAGGGAAGTGGTTGAGTCACCATCCCTGGAGGTCTTTAAAAGACGTTTAGATGTAGAGCTTAGGGATATGGTTTAGGGGATGATTTGTTAGTGTTAGGCCAGAGGTTGGACTCGGTGATCTTATAGGTCTCTTCCAACCTAGACTATTCTGTGATTCTGTGATTCTGTGATGTTGCTGCTACCTAATCAGACTTCCCGACCGCATCGATGCTCTGGGGCACCACAGTTACTGCAGGTTGTCTTCCATGTGTGGAGTTAGGTACCCACTGTGATGATGCCTCCTGTGAAGAGAGTGATGAGAAATTTAGGCAGCCTGTTCTCAGAGGCTGCACTCTGGCTCCTGAGGCATAGGAAGCCTGAAATGGGGCAGTCAGTGTAGCATGCATTTCCATCCTTTATCTGAATATGGAGCCAGAAGTCATACTGCCTTCTTAAAAAGGCAGTCTCAATTGCTCTCTTTTAGATGCCTAAAGCCATCTGAGTGCTTGGACTGTTCTTCTGAATGTAGTCTTTGGGCAACCTGTCTATGTCTGTACAAGCACATTTAACTGTGCCTGGGAGCTGGCGCATGACTGCCCGTACTGCCAGCACACTTTTGGCTGTCTCACTCTGTCATGAGATTCCCAGGCATGTTTTGCCAACAAAACTTTCCAGCGCTGGATCCTAGGAGGAGGTGTGTACACAGTGGCCCCAGTTTGGTGGCCGAGGAGTCTCATAGCATTAACACGTCCGCTCCTTGCCAGCTGGACTACAAGCATGATAGCACTCCTGGGCATGCTTAATGTGCTGGTGCAGATGCCATTTCAGACATCTGATGTTTTCATTCCATGTGTAGGTAAAGATCCAAGACAGCTTCAGGAGTTCCAAACTCATTCAGCATCAAATGGAAAAAGGTTTTGTTTTCAATAAACTCTCATTTTATTCATTCAAAGTGTTGTTCCTTTCAGGAAGAATTGCCTTCACTAATTGCCAGACATCTGAGCCTAACTTGGAGTAACATGTTTAAAATAACATATGCAAGTCCTTATTTTTTTCTGCTTTCCACCACTTAAGCTATACTTATTTATAAAGATACAATTCTAGAGCTAATTCATCCGTACTTAAAAGTGAAAATATTTTTTGTATCTTTTCCAGCTGCAGGTTTCCACCTCTGGAATACAGTCAATTCATATTTAAAGCAGGAAAAGTCTTTCTTCTCTATGGAGAGTCTCCTTTGCAGATGCAGTTTCTCAAATCAATTGACATTATCTTTTGTCTACTTTTTTTCATTTCACTTAAAATCAAACTTACTTTCTTCATTGATTTGAGCATTTTCAAAAAAAAAAAAAAAAAAAAAAAAAAATGAAATAGTTAACAAGCAATGAAGTCTGAATATACAAGAGTTTCTAAACAAATGTTCTCTTTCTATATTATTGATTCCTATTTATCTACTTCTTGGTTACTCTCTATTTCCTCTTTTTACACACCGAAACAAAACAAAACAAAAAGATTAACAATGAAAGAAAGAAAGCAAATTATGGAATTTACTGTGGCTTCACTGTTTATATATATATATATGTATTTATTTATTTTAGAGTCCAATCTGAGTTACATATTCTTGAAAGAAAAATTATGTTACATTTCAGCAACATAATTTATTGTCCTGGTTTATATTATAATTTATGATGCAACTATAGTTAATGTTTTAGCTAGTGTCAACTGTAGACTTTTAAAAATTGTTTCATGATCACCATATCATGATACTGACCTTAAAATAACAAGTTTTTTTTTTTTTAATAATAATCATTTAAGTCTTTTTATATGTATTCTTGTTTCTGAAACATTAGGGGTCACATTTTTGGGATTTTTCTTTCAAACCACACCAGGAACTTTCTCTTAAAAAAGAAAGCTAAGACACTCTGCTGATTTAAAGAAGCACCAGAAACTGGAGCTTGAAGAGCAAAAAGGCTATTATGAGACTTACGTTTAAAATCACAGAGGCTGGCTGCGTTGCCTTTCCCACGTTGAGAGCGTTAACATAGACTTCCATTTCATAAGCATATACCAACTAAAATTTTCTTAATTTTCAGAGATATTGAGCATCAAAAGTTCTCCTTGATAACATTTATCCAATGAATTTAAAAATAAAGCTATTTTATGTGGATAAACTCGGCACCGTTACCTTCATACAAAAGCTCATTAAGAAAGCAGAAGTGTACTAAATGAACTTTCTTTTAAGACAGAACTGCAAATGAGGTGGATACAAGTTATGTGAATTCTCTCTTTAATTTTTTTTTATTTTTATTTTTTTTTTTTGCTTGCACTGCAATTAATACTGATTATTAGCAGCTATAGGACTTCCAGAATCTCCTTTCATTTCAAATAAGGCTTGCTGTTAAACCACAGCTTGGGATTTGCCAAATTTATTCTGTCCTCTCCAGAAAGACTCTGAGTTCTGACTGAGCATAAATAAAATAATCTCTGCTTGAATTCACAAGGCATACCTTTTTGTTATTTGTTATTTAATCCTGAACACTGTTTGTGCCTGCTTAGCTCCATTCATGTATAGCACCACTTATGACTGCATGAGATGCTTGGAGTTATGAGGTAACAAACTGGATTTTAAAGTCTTTTACCCCTATCATATTTCAATTTTCCTCAACCATAATTATCTTCTCTCTGCTCCTCTCAAGTTGCTTATCACTCAGCCAACCCAGTTTTCACCTCATACTTCACAGCAGGACTATTTGCATCACCCAGCAAAGCATCAGCTTCCACTGCCCCAGCTTTCTCTGAGAAATGACCTGCTGCCCATCAGTGGCAGGTTTCCATGACTCACCTTTCCATCCATCAATTAGCAATGAAAATCAGTAAACTGATGTTAACCAGACAAAACATAATTATAATTTTATTCATGGAGGCTTATTTTTCTAATACTACTGAACATGTCAATTAATTGAATAAGGCAGAGCATCACCCATATCAGAATCATAGAATCATTAAGGTTGGAAAAGACCTTCAAGATTATCTGGTCTGATAAGCTGGTTGTTCAATTATTTCTGATACCAGCTGAGGCAATGAGAAGAAACTACTTGTGATTTTCAGCAACAGGTCATTTTGTTGAAAATGACAGAAACTCTGTTTCTCTCAGTGAGAAAAAAAGGTCAACTCAGCATACTTGAGGTAAGGTGAGGGTATAATGGGGTCCTAGAGCAGAAGTGGATGACAAGAACATATGTGAAAAGATCATTTGCAATAGGAAGCTATGGGAATGTGAACAGAGGTTCTGGCAGTCAATTTGGCAAAGCAACTGCAAACATGTAGGCTTGCCTGAACCTCAGCTTTATTGTGACAACCTCAGGGCTAGTTGAAATCAACTGGAAAATCTTAGAAAAACAGATCCTTCAAAACCAAAGCATTTCAGCATTTCCATGCTGCCAAAAAAAAATGTGTCAAGGGTATAAGGCTTCCACATAATACTTTAGCTCTTCCATACATATCAAAAGGAAGAAGCACAGTGAACCACAAAAACACATTGCATGATGCTTGAAGGATGTTCTTCAGCTCAAGGATGCTTTTGTCCAGCCTCTGATTCTGTGTATATTCAGAGCTTTTCTGATTTTGTCCCACTAAGATTATTTGCTGAAGTTTTACCATGGGAAGCCTGCTCAAGGATTAAATGCATTTGTCTAATAAGTGAAACCCCAGTGCCACCCTCTTTGAAAAGCCCTGATTATGAGCCATGCTCAAGGGTTCCAGCAAGGCCCCAGGCAGCGCCCCATGGTCACAACTGACTAGGTGAGCAGTAAACCATGCTGGTGGCCTAATTCAGATCCTACATAACCTGATAAGAGACCAGCGTAGGAGGACTAGGACTCTGTCAAACTGGGGGTTCACACACTGAGAAATCAAACCCAAAGGATGCAAATCTTATGTTTGAGTGCCTGGTAACTTTGTCCTCCATGGTAAAGTTCCTTTACCTGGATATAACCCTAAAGTTTTTTTGTTTGGTTGTTTGTTTGGTGGTGGTGGTGTGTTCTTTGTGTGTGTGTGTGTGTGTTTTTGTTGTTGTTGTTGTTTTTTTTTAATTCTCTATACCTTGGTAGTTAGTGGTCCCACGCTAACAAAGAGGCAGGTCTTCAGATGATCCATTTGCCAAGAGGACCAATTTAGTGATTTTCCCTCTAACCATCTTTTCATATCACAGGCCGTACTCTCTAAGGAGCAGAAAAAGTGCCTTCTCCGAGATCAGCACATTGCTGAAAACACTGAATCATCTCCATGACATTTCACATTGACATGCCTCTGAATCGTCACTAAATTTAAGCTCTAACGCTCCCAAACTCCTCTGGTACCACAGCACTGCACCAGATCACATCTGTTAATCACCAGGGACTCTGACATTTTAAGAGCAAATTATTCATACTCTTCATATGTAACTTAGCTAATCCTGGTGGCAATATCTCTGCTGACCATTTGAGACTATAGGCACACAGGGGTGTTCTTAGAAGACTTAGATGCTGCTTGGCAGCAAGGTTACATTTTTCCTATTTTTATTATTTTTATTTTTTTTTTCCTGGTGATAACTGAGTTATCCCTGCAAAGGGGCTGGCTCCTTTTCAGTGCTACAACTATAAAAAGAACAAAACAGGTGTAGAGGACCATGCTCCAGATCTGGGAGTGACAGCCATGAGAGCTAACAGCAGGAAATGAAAGGCAATATTCATGCTGTATATTTCTTGGTTGCCAAGGCTGACATGAGAGTGTCATTACCTGCAGAAAGAGTTGAGATTTAGTACCTGAAAGGTCCTCGCCCCATGTTATTTTCATTCATAACAGACACAGAAGAGGTCAGAGTAGTTTTCCTTGCAATTTCTTTTACAGTCATCTATGGACAAATGTCTCTAAACTCAGTTAACTTTTCATCAATAAGAATGCGTATTTTTCTATTTCTATTGTGCTGCAGTCCTCTGTGGTTCACCATAAATGCTTTGCTGCTGACATTTCTGGCTGGTCTGCCTCTGCTTTCCATAGTTCTTGCCTGGTAACAGCCATGGAAATAGTCCAGCAGGCAAACTGCGTAGACACCATGAACTCATTGTTCTTCACGTGCTATTTAGGGCTGTTTATCCCCCAGGCCTCCGGCAGGTGAGGAACCCTCAGCAGCTACCTCAGCCATGGCCAGGAGCTCCTCTGGTACCTCAAAAGCAGCTGCTGGGTAGCAGAGGCACTCAGCCACCCCCAGGGAGGGACTGGACTGATGGGCTACAGTCTGTCTTCCACACCAGAACCTTCTTGTCCTGCACAGCACTCACTTCCAGCATCAAGGGGCAGCAGATGGAGGAACAGAAAATGAACTACAACTGCTATCATTTCTTATGTGACTCATCTGCTTGCCTGTGTGACCTGGAAAGTGCAAATGATGAGGGGTAGCTGGGAGTTTATTCCACCCCAAATCTCTGCCTATGGCTTGCTGTGCAGTGAAATTGCTGCTTCTTATGAAAGTAATACACTGTCACTGTGTTATCTCTTGGTTCCAGTTCTGCTCTCTGTGACTTGCTCTCACTGCTGACAGCCAAGGTCCACAGTCCCTGAGAACTTTTCTCAAAGACCAGTATTTTCTTTATTCCCCCACCATAAGGGCCCCTTTCTTCTGGTGCATTCAGGCATCCCAGGCTTAAAGGGGCTAATGCAGTGTTTCCCTCAGAAACCTTGATGAAAACTCAACCTGGTGAAAGGAGGAAACCTTCAAGGCTGTGCTGGGGAGTGGAGAAACCAAGAATTCATCCCTGTGCTGGGGCAAATTATGTACAGCTATTTATAGAATTTTCAGCCACGGGAGTGAGGAGAGGTGACTGGGATCACTGTGAGGTCCCCAGGCTCAGCAAATCAATGCTTGGTCATAAAATGTTCTTCATTTTCCTCCCATTGGATCACCAGGATGTTGGCTGGAGGGTGCTTGGCTGGCATGTGGAAAATGGACACAGAGAGGTCCATGCAACAAAGAGGCTGCAAATATCTTTGGGCTCCTTGCAGCTGCCTATACCAAATCTCAGGATCCTTGTCTCTCATCCCTCCTGGCCTGGGCACAGAGCTGCTGCATTTCACTGCCTCGCTGCTCCCACTCCCTCACATCGTCACTTTGGCGTCAGCACAACTCCACCTCTCGGTGGAGGCTCTTGTCTCTCCGTGGAGGGGTCTGTCTGACTCAGGAGGGAAAGGAAAACTTTGGCTTTTTGGCATCCAAGATGAGGATACATATTGAGGAAAGAGAAGGTTACTTGCTCCTGGCTATGAGAGCTGTATGTGTAGGATTTGGGGGTGTATATGGAGGGCAACACTTTCAGAGTCTGTACTAGTGCTTAAAGTCAAGACTTTTTGCCCTTCACAGGAGGCTTCTGGCCTCCCTGAGCTTGCCTTAGCACACCTGTATTGTGCTTTGACAGGTGTACTGCCCCAGTCAATCTCCACACCTGACATTATCCGCAGAGCAGGATGAGATGATCCTGTTCCAGCCCACCAGAGGAGCAAAGGTGTTTCCTTACCTAAGCAAAAGGAAGTTCAACCAGGTGGACCTGGGTGCTGGAAAAGCCAGAGTCAGCAAAAAATGGCAGACCATTGCTGAGAGCAAGGCATAAACACCACATGGAAGCTCCACCAGGAGGCCTTTTGGCCAGCTGGTGGGGCCACCTCAGAGCTCTTGGCCTAGCATGGCTTATTGTCTTTCAGCTGTGCAATTTGAGTCCAGAATGATTTGGCCCATCAAGAAAAGGTCTGAGCCCTGTGACCCTCCAGGTGGAAGAGAGCATGGGCTGGAGGTGTCTTATAGAGGAGGGGTGAAAATATGCAGACCCTGAACCTCTGAGGCACTGGGAGGTGAAAGAGAGCCTTGAGGGGTCTACTGGGAAGATATGGGGAAGGGCCAAGGCAGGCCCAGTATGAGAACTGTGCAGATAGCTGGACAGAAAATGTGTTTACATGGCAGGGATATATTTAAATCCACCAGTCAGTGCCATAAAACCAAACCTCCCACACTGTTGGTGGAGAGAGGGCACGGAGACAACAGCAGAAAGCAGGCATGGAAGCAGTGAAGATCTCTTCAGGGTGCATCAGCACCCTGATTTTACACACCTGAGAGCAGACACACTTATCCTGCCATGGGAGGAATTGCCTGTTGTCCATAGGAAGATGAACTCTGCTCTCAGCAGTGCTTTCTGCAGAAGCTGGGAGCAAGCTGCTGCCTGCAGGAAAATCTGCCTGGGCCTCCCCTCTGGAGCAGACTGAGAGTGGAGGTCTCCTGAGCTGTCCCCCTGCTTTCTGTCTGGCTGCGGCTCTCCACCGCTCTGAGAGTATGTTTGGAAGATAGCGCTTTTCTTCATGGTGCTGCTTATACTTGCTCACTCAGTGTAAATAACTGTATTAACTTTACAGGCAGCCCTGGTTTGAACTGACTGAGATACATGCAGCAAACTGGACTAATGCCAGGCCCACCAGAGCAGAGCCCTGTTAGTGCGAGGTGGAGCCCGAACAGCTCGCAGGATGGGAGGTCTCTCCAAATGAATGTGATCCCTCCTTGTTCTTACAGATTTGTTTGAACGCTGACACAATGGCTGCCAAATACTGAATCTGCCAGAAATGTTAACAAAAGGCACTTTGATCTCATTCACTTGTTCTTGTTAAGAATGTATTGTATTATTTTGTCTTCTTTGCGGTCAGAAGAAAAATGTTTTACCCTTGCAACGAAGAGTGTATCGCTCATGTTCAATAATCTATGTGCTGTATTACAGAGCACATTCTCTGCTACTTGCTTTTGGGCTGCTTGCTTCAGTGGTTGTTGTATGCTATATAGTTGTTTAGATACCATGGGGATGTTCCATTTTTCTTATATAAAATACTGAGATTTGTTGATACTTCCTGAAGTTCTAAACAGCTGAAGAATTTGAATTTTTATTATATGTACTAAAAGTTCTTTAAAGTCAGTTTAAATTTTCATTCTAGTTATTAAATCCTTGGCTCAGTAGTTAATATATTTTAAGTGTCTCTTCTTGGCACAAGGTTTACATTTTCCTAACCACATATTTACTGTTAAAAAAAAGCTAATATTCGCTAATAAAATGATACAATGACAATTATCTATCAGCAGTAGTTCTTGCAATGTGTCAGTCTCCCAGTGTACTGTAAAAAATATATCATATGCATCAAATGGTCTCATTCTCATCTTCAAACAAGATGGAAGTTTATGGAAAATGTAATCCCCACTAGCAAATAAAAAAGAGGAAACTGTTGATGAGGAATTTTGATGCCAAATCAAAGTACTGTGTTTGTTTACATATAAAACTGAAGAATAAGACATAACATGTGAAACTTGTTGCCATGAGGTATTGAGTATACTCTGACAGTTTGGCATGACAATACAGTCAGCAATTATCCTGGAGAAGATACAGATAAACTCAAAAAATAGAATAAATATGCATCATTATTGCTGTTTCTTGATACTTTACAAACGGTGCTTGTATTTTTTGATCTTTGAAATATAACCGCATGGAAAATCTTTATTCTCAAAATGTAAAGAAAAGTCTGTTTTCAAAATAGATTGAGTATTTGTGCTGTATATCACTCTATAGTTGATCTACTCTAAATCTCATCTTTGAAGATTAAATTTCTGGCAAGTGACCACGTAAAACAAAAATTTATGGCGCTCTTCCTCCAAAAGCTAGAAGTCAGCAAAAATGCACGCACATTTAGAGAATGCTACTCCTCATTTAGGAAACTGTCCAATGGTTCTTTTTGCAAAAAGTTTTTTTTTTTTCTTTGACTCCCATATTATTGAATCCCTGATAGACCCACTTATCTTCATGACATTATGAAGAAGTATGTATTGATGACATTTGTTATCATAATAAGTAAATATCAGGATCCACATATTTTTGAGTTACTATGTTTGACCCTGACACAACAAAATCTTATTCTTTTAACCTCCTGATCAAAACACAACCAAACATTTATGACAATTTAGAAAAGTTTCCTAATTTCAATCCCATAAAGCTGTAATGGCCATCTTTTTTCATGTTGGTGGCCAACGTAAACTACCTCTCACACTAACAAAAGCATTAGATGAGCTCGTTGAAGTTATTGACCCACAAAGTTGCTACTTCACTAAAATCATGTCATGATAGGTCCTAGTAAACCAATCTCATTAGACTTCAGGGTCACCAAAATGCAATTTGACCAAGGTAAACCCCTTTGCCTACATGCTTTCTATGCAACAGCAGATACACCTTCAGGATTTCAAGCTTTGGTTGTTTCATTCTTCTTACCTGGAACATATATTCATGCAAAAATCTTTTCTAGCACCTATTGGACAGATGTATATACAGCTATCTCCTATAGCTCTAAATCCTATAGTGCATTGGTACTAAAGATATTGAACATAGTGCTGCCAGTGATGTTGGAGTTGAGCAGCACAGAAGCATCTGAAAACAGGCATTTTTACCATTTGCTCAATTCATTGTCTTAGAGATGGAACCACAAGACTTAAGAAGAATACGAGTCTGTAATAAATTCACAAAGAAAGGTTATCTGTGATAACCAGATCATGCAGAGTATGTGCTTCCACAGTTCTCAGTTTTGGCTTGCAGGTTGTGAGATCCAGTGGCTCTCAGTGATTCTCTCTGAGCACCATTTGCTGTTGTCAGGCAGTAGCTATCATCAGCAAAATCACTGTATCCCCATACTCTCCAGGGTGAGAAGGCCAATCCAGAATAGCAGCAATAGAGATGGAGAGATCAGGACAGTGAAGAGGGAATAGGATACATGAGGGCACATTTTCCTTCTTCATAAAAATCCTTCAAAATCCAGATAGCTTTGCACAGTAATCTATAAATTTTCAGTATGTCACATAGTCTCTGTTCCTGTTGTCAATGACTCAGACAGATGATAATATTTAAGGTAAGTGGTAACTGCTGTGCACTACTTGCTCAAGTAGACAAAATGCAAAAACATGATCAGTGCAGGAATTCATAGAAAACAAAACAAAACAAAAAACACTGTGCTGTTCTTGTAGTCTGTTAAGTAAAAACGTGCAAAAATTGTGACTAAGCACCATTAGTAACGAGAAATTACAGATTCCTGACAAACACTTTAGTACAAACGAAGTCTGATTCAAGCATTTCTGGCAAGCTTTTAGAGTAAAACTGAGATGCTTTTGGCATTGTACTCTCCATTGGTGTTCTATGATAAAGAAATAAACCTCTCACCCACCTGCTTTGGAAAGACTCATATTGGGTATCATTCTTGTAAATTCATATGCTATTTGCAGGTTGTTCCTCCTTTCAGTTTTTAACTCTGCTGGTGTCTTGTTAGCCAATAACTGTGCTGCAATACTGAGGTCACCTTTTGCTACATGGCAAATATTTCGGATAAGTGTACCTTTAAATCTTTAGATGCTGGCTAATTCGACTTCTCTTTTTCCTGTGTTGCCTTCCAAGACTGAAGTGGGGATAGTCATATAATTCTGCAAGATTATTCAATTGTAAACTCTCAGCAATTTCAACAAACTATCATTTAAAATCCTCTAAGCTTTTTCAAGCATTTCCTGTTTACAGATGCACTGGGTCTGGCTGGGATGGGTTAACCCACAACTACAGACTATGAAGCAGAAATGTAGGATTATCTATAACTCAATAGTTGAAGTCTACTCTAAGTAGGTATTCTGAATGAACTTGCCAGGGAAGATCAGCTGGAAGAAAAGTGAAAACACTGTAAGATGAGTAAGATGAGCAACCATAGAACTAATTGGATTAATATTTCTTATGTTTATTGTGTGATCAGCCTTTGTTCCCTGTTTACATCAAGAAGTTTTGGCAGGATGATTAGTATTCAAAAATCAAGAGCAAAGATATAGCTATAAGGATTTCAGCCAGAAACGCCTGTAATTAAAAATGTCCAACTTTTAAAATGTCAAGATGCCTGGTGTTAAAACCTTAGCATTTTGTTCAGGCTTAATAATCAGAACTGACCCCAACAACATTACCCACAGGCTGAATTTTATTTGAAAGTTTCATCTGAAAGAGTTCACCTATTTTTCAGAACAACATTGTGAAGATAATTTTTTTTTTACCAATGTTAAAAATAATGTTAGTTATTGGAGAGATTCCCGTGTCTTACTGATTTGGGTCTAGGATCTGAAATACGTAAGGACTGTGTGCATAAGACCCTGGCATTCTGAATTTGCCTCCTGTCATTCCTCAGGAAATTTAGCCAAATTTGATTAAAATATAAAATTATGAAAATTCTCAGTTTGCTCCTTCAGATAAATCCCATTAGAGTTTGATGTCTATGTTTCCCCAAGAATCTTTGTCTATTTGGTGTGCTCCATCATGGATTGGAAAGGAACAGGCATCTGTTCCCCTGCAATTACTCCTGCAAGCACTCGAGACAAAAACCACATGCAAAGGAACTCTCTCCCACTTCTTTTGCTGATGGCTTCCAGCTCACTGAAAGAAAAAAACGCTGGCTCATATCAGAAGGGCTTGTGGGGACTTCTGGAAGAGGAAGCATCAGAGGAAGCAAGGGATTTGGAGAATGGGATTTGGAAAGGAGCAGGGAGGCACTGTGCTCCCATACTTCAAACCAGGTTCAAGAAGCTTCTGCAGCTTCCAAAACTTCATACCTGGCTAATGGGTTGTGATGTATCCCCTCCAATGGCCCTTACAGAGCCATACTGCTGTTATAAGTTAACTTTAATAGCTCAAAGACACAATACCTCCAACTCCAGTTCTGAGTGCCACCAACAGCCAAACACAGAGTCAGTTGCCTTCCACTTACAGCATTGCTGCATTTTGTACTGCACACATTTGCATATGTTTAATTTCTAGTTTGCAATTAAATTAAAGTAAAACTGATTTTAAATACATTGAGGGTTCACATACTTTAATACATCCATTTCTACAACCCACTGTGCTAGACCAAACAGTTTCTATTTCTCAGCATCGTTAGTTTCTCATTGCATCAGGAGAATGAAATCCAAAGTCAGGGAAATACATAGGACTTCCAATTAACTTTTGAAAGCTTGATGAGTGCTAAAAATATCCTGAATTGCAGGAAATAGACCAACAGGCCTGGGGTTCATTGATCTGTTTGTTTTAGTCCTTTGCATATTTTCTACAGATCTTCTGATTGCTCTGCTGTAATTATCTGGAAATAGTACACGAGGAGGAAAAGAAGTCAGCATACCACAAAACAAAAATATAATTTCCCATAGTTTAGTAGGAAAATACTAATTATCATCATAAAATCACAGGGAATTTATTTATTAATTTTACAGAGAGTAAAAACTATTTAAAAAAAGATGAAGTATAAATCTAAGCTTTTAAAAAATAGTTTCTGCATAATTAAGTATTTCATTTAATTTGATATGAAGCAGATCTTGATTGTAAAAATTGAAAGTCTATTTTTTTTTTTGGTTGTTAATAAAATTGGAAATAAGTTAGCTTTAACCTCATTTTAATGGGGTTAAGGAAATTTAGAATTATCTGAGAAATGTGTATCTGATTAAGAAGATTTTTGAGAAACCTGGGAATTGATTCCCAAGCCACATAAACTCATTTTATGCACATGTAATTCTCTTGAGCAATAGGGAATTAGACCTGTTCAATGATGCTTGTGTAGAAATCAGTAATGGTAAAACAGGTGTTTAACCACTGATTTTCCATCTCACCTGTAGCTTGAGCTTCTGTGTTTCCGATCCCACATAAACTGACCCAGCTGGAGTGCACAGCTCAGGCTATTGCTCCTGGATGTTTTTATACTTATCAGCTCTGAAGCCATGTATTGCTATCTGCTGTGCAATACCAATAAATATTTGGAGACTTTGAAAATGGGCTGGGCACTTTGTCTTGTTTGTGCTGTTAGTGTATCACAGCTGGTGGCTTTTAGCCAGTTTACTAGGTAGACAGAAATAATATGTCACTTATTCTCTGCAGCCTGGACAAGAGGACTAAGATGGATCCCCTGTCACTGGTGATTACTAACTATGGGGACTGATGGATATTAGAGAACTGAGGCTCTCTGATCAATGGCTTCAAGGTAACACAACCAACCCAAACTTAAATAGAAGACTGAGAGAAATCATCACTGCGGATGCAGAAAAGGCAAGTGCAGAAGGTACAGCTTAGCAATGAATGTTGAGTCCCAGCCCCAGCTCACTTTGGTGATCAAAGGCATTCCAAAACCAGCACTAAGTGTTTGTGAGCTGCCAAAGAATTTGGGTGTAGTGTTAGGAAGAAGATGAAGAACAGATTACTTACATCACTGGCAGCTACTCCCTAGTTTGATGAGGATGGATTTAAAAAATAGCTGGGAAGGTACACAACCCTGTTACACATCTTCACGGATCCTAAAGCACAGTTGTGTAATGTGTCGTGCATTGCAGCACTCTGAAGTTCTATTTAAAGGAAATACAGCAAACAGGCAGTGGTGGGGTGGAGACAGGGGAGAGAGTGATGAAAGAAATGGTGAACTGAAAATGGAGCGAAGAGCCTAGGAGACTAAGAGAGATCAATGGTATAACAGCAGCTCTGAAACTGTGAATCCTCTGCTCTGAAGCTAAAAACATAATGCTAGAAAGTCGCATGTCAAGAATGAACAACTTTTGGCACCTCTTTCCTGCACCAACTCCCGGATAGGCAGGGATACAAACATCAAAATGCGGAGAGAGCTTCATCTCTGTTATGAACAAGAGGCATCCTGTTTTTGAGGAGCAAAGCATTGTGTGTGTACCTCTCATATGGGAAGTTGGCCGTCCCGCTCTCTGTACCTTCCCATCACAGGTGGGTGAAAACAAGGTTTCTAAAGTAAAACAACAAACTCTGCATGACTTGTTTGCAACAGCATCTGCTATCTCGGAAACCACTTCTTCAGCCAGTTCTCTTGGCTGCTTTGGAGATGCAGTGAAGTCCAACTGCACAATATGGTTAGGCTTGCTTCCCAGATCGTATCTACACTGGCCCGTGGAGCCTCTGCCTCCAAAGCACTGGAGGTATATAGAGAAACTGCTCAGAACGTGTATGTGGCTGGAACAGACATGCACCAGATGGCCATTCAAAATAGCAGTCAGGAGAAAAGCCTCACACTGAGCAGATGCAAGTCTTATCCTTGAGAAACGACTTCCCAGCTGCCATTTTCCTCTGACTCATCTTTTAGAAGAATTCTGTTTATTTTAACCAGAGCTAGTGTTGAGTCACAGACGCCACATGTTAGACCAGTTCACTGGGTCCCTTTCATAGCTGGGGTAAGGAGAGTATTTTAGGCAACTCCACTTCTTTGCTTAGTACATGCAAAGTCCCAGCACTCCCTTCTTTTCATTTGCATGATTGTTAGAACAGTAGCACAAATTTCGAAGCACAAAAACTAATACAGACAAAAATGTAGGTTAAGGATAAAGAGAAACCCCTTGATTTTAAGGAACATTGGTTCAGCCTTACATAAAACCACAACTTTGGCTTTCTGTGGTAGATGTTAAAAGTTATTTTAAACACAAGGTGGCTGGGATCTTTATAGACTTAATTATGTGAAACAAGGAGTTGTTCTGAGCACCTGCACCTGTACGAAATGCTCTTTCAGGTTTTTTGCACTTGAAAAAGTTTTTTTCCTTGATGTTTCAAGAGCTGCTTTGTTAAATATTTAAGCCATGATTTCTTTGTACTAAAATTGGATAATATAATACAATGCCATGAAAGGGAGAAATAAAACTAGAGGAGGTGGTGTTTCTTGTTTGTTTGTTTGTTGTTGTTGTAATTTTCATTTACAGCTAATTTCCTCAGAAAATTCTGAAAGGTTTGCAGCCATTTCTTAAAATATCAGTACTGTCTGCACTGAGTGTATGTTCTATTTTGATATTTTTTCAATTCCTAAAATAAAAATCTGCAAGTTCTTCATGAATATCTTTCCACCCCAGCCAGAAAATGTGTGAAAGCAGCTCCATCAGTCCTCTTCCTGACCCTCAGCCACTGCCTGAGCCTTTGCCATAGAGGAACAAGTTTCAGTTCCTCCTTGTATTGTTTCACCAAGGCAGAATATTTAATTCACCATTTTCTCATTATGAATTTTTAACCAATTTTGTAAAAACAAACAAAAACAATAACCAACAACAACACACTTTATTTATTTATTTATTTATTTAAATAATATATTTATGCTACTCAAAATCAAGGGTTTGGCCTAATACCACTCAGTCAATGGACCAACTAAAACACTTCATTAGAATCAATTAAATTGCAAAGAAGATCAGAGGTGTTTGGAACTCTTCCAACCCAAAGTATTCCATGATGCTGTGATTTGTGTTTCTTCATAACATCATAGAATCACAGAATGGTTTGGGTTGGAAGGGACCTTAAAGACCATCCAGTTCCACCCCCCGTGCCCTGGGCAGGGACACTTCCCACCAGACCAGGTTGCCCAAAGCCCCATCCAGCCTGGCCTTGAACACTACCAGTGACGGGGCATCCACAGCTTCTCTGGGCAGCCTGTTTCAGTGCCTCACCACCCCCTGATTGAAGAATTTCTTCCTAACATCTAATATAAATCTCACCTCTTTTAATTTAAAATCATTCCCCCTTATCCTATTAATCCTAGTCTGCAGAGAGGCCATGCTACCAAGATTCCCCGGGTTAATTCATTACCATATAAACTTTTTCAGCGTGTCACAAAATAAATAAAAAAACAGCAGAAGAGGGTGGCTTTATAAAGCTTCAACAGCACATTCAGGGAGAAAAGTCTGTTCCATTTTTATTAATTTGATGTATTTTTCCATGGCATTGGACCAAGTTATTCAGTAAGAGGAAGATTGTCAACATTTTAATTTTTTGACTGTTGTATTGACTTGATGCTTTGGCATCACTGAGTAAACCTGCATGATTTTCATATGAGGAGAAAACATCCTGCTTGTAGGTGGTCAAACACCTGCTCCCTGAGCTAGAAAGGCAGCAGCTGTTGTCCTTAGCGTGCCCAATTTGAGTAAAGTAGGATGTTGTCTACATATTTTCACAATGTCATTTATAAGGCAATGTTTGTGGCTTGCTACCACATGAATTATTGCCTTTGACAGGAGAAATAAAATTTTAATACAGGACTTTGACAGGAATACTCAAAAGGAGTTTTTTTAAACACAAGCTGAAGAGATCAACTGCTTTGCAAAACTGAACAAATTGTATTTCCAGAGCTTCTTTGCTGCCATCCAGAACAGAAACTTGAGAAGCGTGTGGACATACACGTGGGCAAGACCATTTTCTTCCATCCTCAGAGAACAGTTTCACCATACTTGAGATATTCCTTATTTCTGATGAAAAGTCAAATTAGGCCTGGCTGGGATGGAGTATGGTACATTAGCATATTCAGAAGGCAAGATGTTTGGATTCTGTAAGGAGGCTCATCTGGAAAAAATGTATATGCTTCAGTTCTTTGTAGAAAATACTTAATTTTAATTTTTCATGAAAGCCCTTTCTCTTGGAACAACTCATCTGCTTAAAATTAGGCATGTACTTGTTTGTCTTGCTGACTTGAGGCCATACAATATACAGTCCTCTGATGCTGAGTAATTTATGTGCTTTCATAAATCAGTGGGCAGCCAACAGAGGACAGACTGGATACAACAGTTCCACATATGCATTCTTATTTTATGGTCAAAAGATCATGGAAATTAGCTCATACTTCATGCCTTTGAAAGTCCCTTGCTTTTTCTGTCATCTCTGGAAAGTGCGATAGATTACAATTATTTCCAAGATTTTTAGTAAATTATTTACTATCCACATCTTAAAAAACTGTAGTCTTTGATAGATTATCCAGTATTTTGAATGAAGGTTACAAAGTTTACCACAATCTTCAATGGCCCCTCTTCTCCTCTCACCCCTTTGAAAGATTAAAGTATATGAATACTGTTTAAAAAGTGAAGAAGTCCTAGTCCTGTATGAGCCAAATACTTGTAAGAAAGCCCTGTTTCCTGTCCCAACTGCCAGAACTGACTCTGTAAAGAAGAGCTGCAGGAATGCAACTGAACAATTCCATGTCCCTCCGAGACAGTGTGCTGAGCTGAAATTCTCTTAGAAACATCTCTTCTTGGCTTCTGGAGCTGAGGACTGGCCTTCACATTGAAAACAGATGAGCTAGCTTATGCAGATAGTCTACAGGAAGAGATTTCCATATGCATATGGAAAATGCAAGCACACCTTGTATCCTTGTGAAATTGCAGAAAAGATATGATAAAGGCAATAACGCATAATAGACCATTGGCATAAATGTGAATAATGCAATAAAGAAAACGTACAAAAAATAAACATTCATGAGTCCAGACCAGTAAAACCCCCATTTCTGACCCTGATCTTCTAATCTGCAGTGTACTAATGGTTAGGGAAATCACATGCCAAAGGATAGGCCTTTTTGGTGATTATTGATCAGACCACATTGACAGGTTTTAACAAGTCATCCAGCAGCCCATAGAAAGCCCAGGGGTTGAACCTGGTGCCTCTTCCCTTGCCCAGTTCCTGCCCCGGGTCTGTGGGTGGGGGTGGCACAGGGAGCCATGGGGAAGGCCCAAGCCCCCTCCCCAGTGCAGGCTGAGGGGCTAGGCCAGGGTGTAGTGTGCAGGGGGCCCCAGCAGGCAGCAGCACCTGCCGGTAAAGGGACTGGGCCTCTGCCCCAGCACCAATAGTGATACTGAGGCACAAACGTCAGTAGGGTGAATATGTTGGGAGTATTTGCTAAAAAAAAAAAAAAAATGGATTGCCTCAAAATGTTTGCATCTATGACATAGGGCAGCCTCTCTGCTGATTTTAAAATCCTGTTAAGCCCTTCACTTCTGATTCACCACTCTTTTCCACCTCTGGCTCCCTGCAGAGAAGCAGCCATGTGCATCTGAAGATCTTCCTGCAAGCTGCATGTTAAACATTGAATGCCTGAATTTTATATCTTAACGCTCAATGAGTGAGAAAGAGATGGCACCTCTCAAACCTTTTCCATTTAGAGGTGGGGTTCAGAATTCCTTGCTAAAATCAGAGATAACTGGAACCATCAAAAGATTTATGAATAAAATTTTTATTACCAACGAGAACAAGTACTGACTAAATTTCACTGCATTTTACCATCTACAGTGACAGTCAAGTATGTGAATTAAAGAAGTGCTTCTAGTGAATGATCCTCTTTCCCCCTCCGAGCCCCTCTGGTGCCTGGTGCAGACTACACACGATACTGATACGTTAATGCCCTGTGTGTGTCTCTAGTCATGAACAGAGCCTCTGACATGGCAGGCAGGAGAACATCTGAACTAGACTGACATCTGTCCAGACCACAATAGTGGAGTTTTATGAGCACAAGCAGAACAGACAATCCTCTCTATCCTTGTTTTAATAGTTTCCTTAAAGTCTGGGAAACTACAGAGAACGTAAACAGCAAGGTAATTAAAATGTGCATTGCTTACTTCAACATTATGGGTGACTGTGAGTTTTTTGGGCAAAATATTTTTTCCTCTAGGACATGCCTGCACTTTGAATAGAAGAATGTTTGCAGGAAATAGCTATTTTTCAAAAATTATGCATTTCCTAAGCCAATTTAAAAATTTATCCAGAAGTCCAATCTCAATATTTTTTAATATAGAAATTCATGTTTGTTCAAGTAAACTTTCCGTGTATCAAATTAATTTTAGTAAAAAACTGTAAATGAGTGACAATTTATTAGAAAAATAATTTAAAAAAATAACTTACAATGTTTAATTTACTCAAACTAACATTTTTTTTTATTTTACTTAATAGATTGTTGGAATTAACATGCATAAGAGTTTTTCTTCCCGATTTAAGATAAACCCTTTTTTCAAATATCAACTTTCTGAAGGAAAAAACATTATTTCCTCATCTGCTCTATTCCTCACTAGCCTTAATTTAACAAGTGTATGATACATTGATTTCTATCAGAGGATCACAGTTAGAATATACTGTGGTAGAAATGAACTCCGTCTTCCATTCTGAATTATCTTAAGCAGCTCTGTTAATATAATAGGCTTGTGGGCATATATTATACAATGACACAAGGTGTAACCTTTCCCTTTCAAACAGTTTCTCATTTCCTGACTTCAACAAACATAAGAGAATATCACATGGTAAAAGAATGCTGTGAAAAGTATATTGAATCATCTGGCAGTATTTAAACCATGAGATGACATTTTATTTTGCTTATTCTACATGGAAATTCCTAACATCAGCTCTTACTCAAATACATCAGTCCAGGCTCTGCTGTTTCTTTTCAAACATTCTTTATTCCCCTCTTCTTGTTCTTGTTATATCTTTTTATCTCTTAGCTGGAATGTGGATTTCTGTGGATGTCTAAACATCCACAAAGTCGGAACTTTTAATTTTTCCTTCTGAAAAACTCTGAATGCAGAATTATCTAAAGGATTTTTTACTTTTTTTTTTTTTTTTTTTCCCTAAACTACTCCATAGCTAATCATATGTGTGTTTACAACAATCTATGGCTGTCTTAATAACTCAAGGAAGCTCTAAGGGTCCTTCAATAGGTGAGTGTCAAAGTAATGACATTACAGAGTTTATATCAATTGTTTTCTGGCAAAGTGGCCCCTGTTCTCTGGAAATTTCATCTAAACACAGGATGCTCCTTAGCCCAGACTATTTGTACACCTAAAGCTGACCATTCTCTTAAGAGCTTTCTTGGAGAAGGCCCAGAGCTCTCAACACCTCAAAGGGGTGAGCCTCAAACAGAGTTATTTCCCAAAAGAGGCAGCACTTAGTAAAGCTATAAAAGAAACAATTCAGTGGGAAAAAATATATACATATATTGGAAGGGAAGGGAAGGGAAGGGAAGGGAAGGGAAGGGAAGGGAAGGG
>CM021765.1:31282411-31328797 GCA_011076525.1 Nettapus auritus | reverse complement strand
GGGAAGGGAAGGGAAGGGAAGGGAAGGGAAGGGAAGGGAAGGGAAGGATACCTCTAGAGACAGGTAAACAGTACATTACAGCCAGAAAGTAGCAACTGATTTCTGCCATTTGAAAAAAAGGGGAAAAGTTTTGCTGTTAGCAGTAAGGGTCTTACGACACCACATATTTTTTCATGGATTTGAAACCCAGAAAGGACTATTAGATCTTCAAGTTTTACTTCCTTCATAGCACAGGCCATAAAAATTCATGCTTCTCCTTCCACTCAGTAATGACTTGTGTGTTGGCAAAAGCAAAGTGCTCCCAGGGGTACCTCCAGCCTTAGTCTGAAAACTTCAAGAGGGGAAGAAGCCAGTCTCTTGGCCCATATTGTGTTGTTACAGACCATCTATTCCAGCAAAGGTTTACTAGCCCACAGGCACTCCAACACCAACATTACGTTATTCAGTGACATATAATTCTGCCCATGATTCATTGCTTACAAGTGTTCCCAAATGTACGTTGGTTACATTCCACAACTGATGATGACAGCAGTTCCCAACTAGATGGGACACTCCTGCAATGTGCTACTTCACTCTAGTGCACATACTGTAATTTGGAAAGAGCCAGTCTAGCTAAAAATTAGCCCATGGCAGCTACCATACTTTGTCCATCATTTCTGCCTAGAGAAAGGTAGACATTTGAATGTCATAGAAAAGTTCTCTTTATCTCAGAAAGCTTGATCTCAAATCCTCATTAATCCCAAGGGATTAAATCACTTTCTATTTTATCTCACTTCACGGAAGACACCTTAAGGGTTGACTTACTCAAGGAAAAGAGAAATATGAGATTACATCATTAGATACGGTATTAGACAGGCCAAAGCACCATGACCTTACTGTGTTCTTTAGGTTGGTTCACAGTGAATTGCTCCAGTACATATGAAAAAATATATTTTTTGAACCTAAGAGTAGTAACAGTTCAACTACATCAAAATGGAAAGAAGTAGAACAGGCTGTAACCATACTTAACTTTCAAGGAAAGATCATGTATGCAAGCTTTCTGAAAGGAATTCCTTTCTCCCTTTCCCTTTCCCTTTCCCTTTTCCTTCTTCTTCCCCTTCCCATTTTCCTCTTTCTTTCTCATTCCCAATTTCTGTTTCTCATTCCCTCTTTCTCTCTCTCTCTTTTTTTTTTTTTTTATTAGTAGTAATTCCTAAACTTATAAAAGACATGTAAAGACCCTCTCTATATCTTTCTGTGTTATATAAAATGGAAGGCTCGAAACACATTTGTTCTCTGGGTGAACAGATAGTGCCTATATAAGATGTAAAACCACGCCCAACTTTTGTTGAGGAGAGCTTCTGTGTTGGTTTGTGCTTTTGGTTGGTTGGTTGGTTTTCCTTGTTTGTTTGATTTTTAAATAATGAAGGAATTGACTAAATTGCATCTATAAATATACACTTTTTATCTTGGAGATGCTGAAGTCCTGCAATTGTAGTGGAAATATTACTTGGTGAAACCATAGAGGGAAATTAGGGAAATTATTTTCAATAAACTCTTTGGACTACAACTTTGGTGTCTGCACCATAAAAACAAAAACAAAAAACAAACAAACAAACAAAAAACCTTGGAATTGTGCTGTACATAGGGCACCCCCAGTCTGAGGTTATGTTCCATTTGTCCTATATTTTTGCAATAATGCAAATTTGGAGTTTGCCCCAGTCTTTAATAAATGTTGATGAGATCTGTGCATACATAAGATGAAATCGTAAATGGCAAATGGAAACAATGGCAGCAGCAAAAGAAGTCCAGGCCCGAGGGGATTTTTCCAGAAAGCAGAACAAGAGGTTTCATTGTTCCTGTGTGGTGCATATCAAAAGAAAGGATAGGGAAAAATCATTTAGCTCTTGTAGAGCAAATGCAGGCTTTCCAAAGAGTGAAAGGGAGGCAATATGGAGGAAAAAAAGAAATCAACTTGATTAATTCAAGGCACAGTTAGACTTACTTACAAACAAGAATTGATCAGACATAAAGCCCAGTCTTCTCTAATGCTCAGCTTTTATTGAATTACATGGATGCTCTGCACTTTGCAGCAGTTACATTGCCTATTTCAGTATTAAAAGAAAGTTGGAGGCTTAGGTAACCCTGCCTGACTTCCAGTCATCCTAGTAACAGCCAAACAACGAGCACGCAGAGTCTGTGAAACATCCAGGAGATGCCAGACGAATTAACTCTAAGATTTTTCCAAAACAAAGGAGAATCTTTAAAGAGATTTTATTATCCATAAACAGCTCAGAGACAGATAGCAATTTAAGGAAGGCAAACAACTTAAGAAACAGTGGAAATTCTGAATTTGTGCCCAAAATTAAAATAACTTTTTAATGGCCTTGCCTTTAAAGAGGAATTAATGAAGTCTCTTTTACATCTTCACAGAGAGCCAGACTCTGCTAGATGTGAGATAGATTACTACATACAACATAAACAATATTTGGTCTTTTATCCTTACTGCATGGAGCAGACATCTCTGCGCCTGAACAGGAGATCATTTCTAACCTATCAGAGGATGTAAACAACCCCAGTCACCCCGCAGGAATACCTGGGTAACATTTCTACCAAACCCTCCAAGCTGAGCTAAGGGGCAGGTGGGGGGAAAATGGTGGCAGGCCTGGGGCAGCAGGATTTGGCCCAAACATCAGGATTCATCATCAGTATTTGCTTTTGTACAAGCTGAGGACTGCCAGCCCCTGCCCAGCTGAATGCTTCAAGCTGTAGCTAGGAGACTAAACTCTAACACACTAAAAATACTTCCCCTGCACTGGGCAGAGACAGCTTTTTTGCAAGTGAAGAGAGGAGAGCTGGTATCAGCAGGATGGGGTGATGGGCTCCAGCACAGCCCAAGCCCATGATGTAGGCATCCACAGGCAGGCTCACAGCATCCTGCTTTGGCATGGGCTGGCCAGGGTGGTCCCACTCCTGCCTCGTGTGTCACCACCCTCAGACGGGTGCTGCTCACCCAAATTCCCACTGGCTGGTTGGAGCACCCTGCCCTGCTGGGAGGCTGTGTCTTCTGCTCGCCTCTGGGCCAGCAGGGTGGAGGAGACTGCAGGGAGCAGTTCTGTCTTTGGTCCACATAAAACTAGTCCCCAGCTTTCTTTTCTGTATTCCGAGTCACCTGTGTTGAGCATTGGAGAGGACATCAGCCCAGCTTTTGCCACTTCAGTCAGGCTGTGGGCGGTGTGGATCCTCTGCCTCACTGCGCATGGGCTGGAAACAATGCCCTAGGGTGTCCTGGGGCAGTCACACATCACATTTCCAGACCAACGTATATATGCCTGTAGCTGTTTTTTCATCTCCAAACTAAACTGAGCAATGCAATGTGGAGCTGCACATTGGTCTGTGTGTGGTCAGCAGTGGGAGGATAGGTTAATTTGGGCCATCAGGTAGTGAGATGTGCCTTGCTCATGCTGAAAACACAGCTCCAGGATGAAAAGTATGTTAGCATGTATGCCAGAAGAGAGAAGTCATTTATGGCCAATTATCCCCCAGTAGCACTGCTCTGCACATTGTGCCAAGCTAAAGGTAAGACCTAGAGTAAACAATAATGGGATTCTTCACAGAGATTTCACTGTGTCCAATTTCTGCAGATAGCTGTGGCTATCCCTAAATTTCCATCCACATTCCAAACACATGCATCTGCAACACAGGAATATTTGTTTTTCATAACTGTGCTTTCATAGTACAGCAGGAGCCCTGGGCAGAGAAGCTTGGAGGAGCAGTATATGCCATAAGGACAAAGGTACCTTTGATGAACTGGATCTCTTACATTTGCACATTTATGATCAAAATTTGGGAAAAAAAAAAAAAAAAAAAAAAAAAAAAAAAAAAGTAGTTTAACTAGAAAAATATATACCTCCTGTGTAACATCAGTATCCATGGAGACACAGCACCAAAAGCTATTCTAGTGTTGTTTTATGACATCTTTTTTTGAAACAGCAGAGAAGAACAAGTACTAATACTGATTTAGGTGCTTTGAAATTAGTAGATTAATGTACCACACCATCTACTGCACGTGGATGCATACAGACCAAAGGCACCTTCCCCTCCTTTTCTGTGCTTGGGACTTTCTTCTGTACATACTTCTCATTTGTATTAGTATCAATAATTCTTAATATATCACCTTACAGTAATCAATGTTTAACATCAATCTGTTTCAGCGTTTCAGCTATTGTTACATGCTGGAATGTGGACAACATCATTTGGGTGGAATCTGGGTTTGCAGGAGCACAAAAACAGGTTTGCAGAGAAGGAGCAGGTAATGGAACACCAGGTCACTGTTTAAAAGATCACAGATTGCATATATTTATTTGAGACACAGCACTGCCACAAAGCATGTGCCTACCTAGTGTTGTCTTTCCTTTTGTATTTCTTCTAATATCCTGATACCTTCAAGTGGTTAGTCATAAGAAGAGCTTTATTAAAGTTACTGGAGATATTAAAGGAGAAATAAATAGAGTGACCTGATAGAGATGGAGCTGGCAGAAGTTTGAGAAGCCTGCCTCTTGTTTTCCCTTTGAAATCTTGGCAGGCATGCAGAGTGCTCAAACCTGCTCCCACAGCCTGGTTGTCATTCCCCATCCCACGCTGGCTGCCCTCATGATAAGCCAGGTATAGTCCAGAGGTTTTTATGAGTTTCACAAAACGTGTTGCACAAGCTGGAGACAAAACATATACAGAATATATTAGCTCTTGTAGACACTTTTGCAGACAGCGGCTCCCGCAGACAACCACAACTGTTTACAGTAAATGCTATCGTCTGCTGATCAGGTATCCTGTTGAATCAAGACTGGAGGCCACATCCCGAGGTGCCTCAGCTGTGCACAACTTTCTGCCTGGCATCAGCTTTGTGGCTGGCTTCTCCCTAAACTGTTGATAAAAACTGTTTAATATTGGTTTCTAAAGTACTGGAAGTCTCCTGCTACCCCAGACAAAGCCATGTTTGAAAGCACCTTCACTTTTCTCAAAGACTGGGCATGCTTTTGATCCTTTATGTCAAATCATGCTCTAAAGAGGAATTGAAAATGTTCCTCTGATTCCATTATTTTTGTAATTGGGCTTGGTTGAGAGGGAGTTTAAAAAGCACATTTGCATTATATCTATAAATCTAACTAGTTGGCATTTTCAGCCAGATTCGCCAGGATGACAGCAATAGCTCCCCCTACCCTGGCTGTCAGCACTGAACTCAGTAGTCCTGCTTGTGTGGTCAGGTCGACCAAGTTCAGCACCCATTACAGAAACTGGTTGTCAGCTCCTTGTTTGTACAGCTGCTGAGGGTTTGTTCTCCAGTGTTTTGGGGGTCGGGCGCCTTTTGCTGATGAGCTGTGAGTGTTAGCACCCTGTCTTCTTTGGGGGGGTGTGGAAGGATGCTAGCTGCGCATTCCTGCGGATAGGCTTGCCCAGTGGATGCTGCAGAGCTGCTTGCTGCGCCACCACTGGCACAGTTATAGGGATACCAGACAATGAGAAGGGTCGCCTCCAACTCTGGCACAAGACTAACTGGGGAACAGAGGTGCAGAACAGCTTCTCCAAGTGTTCAAATGATGTTTCTAGCAATGCTGTCCCATGTTCATTTGTACACTACATGGTCATACCTGTGTATACATGAAAGGGTACTTTAAAGCATACAGTTTAATAGTATTCTTGGAATAAGTATCACTAAAACACATTAATTTATGGAAAACATAGTTTTCCATATGCTGCTGATTCCTCCACTTTCTCACTTTTAAATTATGCGTGTATATGGTTCTCACAGTCTTTTTTATACTTTTTAATTTGAGCTCTGCCCATGTTGATGTTGCTCCTGTTTTCTGTTTCCCTTTCAGTGCTCTTCTCTGGTATCCAGCTAAAAATCCTTTTCTTCCCAAATGCTTTCAGACTACTTTGTGTTATGGGTAGTTTTTGTGTGTGTGTGTGTTGTGCTGTTGTTGTTTTAGCTTTGATTTTATTTATTTATGTAATTAATTATTTTTAAATGGTCATTAGGAAGCCTGAGGCCTCTCTTAGCTTTCTTGATAATGATTATGAAAAACTCTGAAGCTGGCTGAGATGGGCCCATTCCAAGCAGTAGACAGAGAACTGCCTTTCCTCTCAGTCTGAGCTCGAAAATCTGATATGCGTTGACCCTTTCTGCAGTTGTGTGCCAAAGATAATGTCTCTTTAAAGAAGGAAAGGGAAGAGCTGATTCAGTGCAGCTTCTGAACAGAGTGGGCCATATGTTCTCTGTGAGTGTGGTGTTTGCATGCCATTAGCAAGACACACTAAATTCTCTCATGCAAGCGCTGTCCCTGCAACACAAAAACCGTTTTCCTATGATATACAGACCATTATTTTCAGTGTGATTCCTGAAATATATGGTCACCCATGTCTCAGAGTAAGAATAAGGAGTCTTTATATGACAAACCATTTGAGAAGAAAATTATTATAACTACAGTGACTAGGCTTTCTCCCACATATTGAAATACAAAATCTAGAATAAACAATCAAAAAACAGTTGTTAAGGGAAAAGCTCTGGAGATGGGTGAGCATCCAGATGACAGTCTTCTTTACCCATATTAGATAACAAAATTATATGCTAGCTGCAGCTGAATCACCAGCAGTATTCAGGACAGTGAATAAAAAACTACCTTGTAGTACTTTAGGATGATGATTTGCTAGGGACTGATATCATCATACTACATCATGCTACCCCCAGGAATACTATGCTGGAGTATTGAGGTTTTCAGCTATATTTTCCAAGATCTTTTCTACCCATACAAAACTGTGTACACAAAGTAGAGGCTTGTACATTGGTCTGTGTGGAAACAGCTGTCAGATGCACAGAATTGCCCCATCTCACAGCCCAGTCCTGTGGGACCCTGGGAGGCAGCCGGAGGTGAAGTAGACCAGGGAGCATCCCTGAAGCCCAGAAAAAGACAAGTGGGAGGCAGCACAGCAGCATGGGGTCTCCTCTGTGCTGGTCACCAGACCTGGGGCCAACTGAAGATCTCCCAGCAAGAGAGGCCCCACACCTATGGTGTGGGGATGTGATGGAAAAAGGAATGCATTACACGCCACAACAGCCATGGTGAAATGGTGTCAGCCATGACTGATTAGGAAAGGAACCGTGTCATTCCTTATCTTGAATAACTTCTCTTATCTCCAGTATATTTTTTTAGCCCCAAAAGAAAACAGTGGAGGTTGGTAGATGGGCTGGAGCACGGTTGGCTATTCTGCTTCAAGCAGCTGCAAATTCTCTTAGTCTAATTTTAACTGAGTCACAGTATGTATTTGTAATTGAAACCAGTCATTTTACTTTTAGGAAATCCTATGCTGTCGGGACAAAACATCTGCTTTAATGACCCTCAAAATGGTCTTCAAGTCTACGTAAAACCATGTTTTTCTGTGCTTGTAGTTCTCACTGTGTGCTCCCAGAAAAATAAATAAATAAATAAATAAAAAATAAATAAATAAATAAAAAATCCACCATTTCCAAATCCACAATCTTGCTCAAAAATAACTCAAACAATACAGTGTTTTGATTCATATGGCTATCCTTATTGCCAAATATTTTTCCCCAAATCCATGCCATGTCAGCAAAGGAATATGACTAATACATACAGGTTATCTCCAACATCTGTCACATGAAAAATGAATTGATGAACTCACCCCATATTTTTGTGCTTTTCTAGTACACAAGCCAAGTTTCAGCTTTCAAACTAAGCAGAGATGTGCCAAATATCATGTAGCTGTTCAGTGCTATGTGTACAAAAATATCTACACACCTTTTTCTCCCCTCCCCAGTCTCTATTCATAATGTTTAGTGATCAGCTTATAAGCTCAGTTTCTCACCTGCTGCTTATGAGGATACTGCCTGAGCTCTCGAATTGGCGAAAAGGTTGCAGATGGCTATGCTGATGTTTTTAAAGCACCGGCGCATGCCTCGGATGTTCTTGGAAGTAACATGACCCAAATCACCACCAGCTTTTGCCTATGCTACAAAATTTCTAAAATCAATGATTCATTTATTTTTTTAGAGCAAGATCTGCAAAATCTAAGAAGAAAATTAAAATATTTGGTTTGAGACTTGCAAGTTTAGCTGGTTAGTGTGTCTTAATCCTGTCAATTTGCAACACAGGGTACAAGACAGATGTTCACACACTCACTCCATGACAGCTTATGTCTTTAAAATTAGTGATAACATTTTGGAATTATGATTTATATTTCAAATAGTTAAATTGTAAAGTGGGCTAGAAGAATTCCTAGAAAAGTAACAAAGTATAAATGGACAAGCATTATATAATTTGATTTTCCCTTTGAAGTATCAATGTTGATTTAAGTCAATTAAAAATCATGATAAAGGCATTTCACTGGCAAGGAAATTTTTATGGTGTTATATACTACATTTCTGGATTGATGTGTTTTCAAAAGAAAGCTAACAAGATTTAAATTGTGAACTTGTAGAGACAGCAAGGAGCTTAAAAAAAAGCAATGCATTGACTCATATTTTCTATTTGCGCTTTTAATCACAGATTTCAGCAGATAGGCCCCTTGTAGTGACAGTGGTGTTACCCTAAGAAGCTTTTATTAGGAATTAGAAAATCAGCAGTGCTCAATCCAAACCCTGCTGAAGTACCAAAATTGGGGAAAAAAAATAATAATAAAAAAAATAAAAAATAAAAATAAAAAAGTTTTACTTTGTTTACCACAGAAAGGAAAGGTTAGAAAAGCCCCAAGGAAAATACATGTTTATTCATAAATCCAAATTATATGACCTGAAACAATTAGGTGGTAGTTTAGAAGAACTTACTTCAAGCCAAAGTGCTACAATAGTATTGCACTGCAGATTCATTAGTTGGCACTAAGCTTTGATTATTCGTGTTCAGGGACCAGCTTTAGTCAATTAAAAATGATGTATATCCTTTTGTCTGAATTACTGCTTGTTCTAGGGACAATCCATCCATCCAGAGAGTAACATCCATCTAGCTTTTGACAAGATTTCTTTTTTTCTGAAAGTCCTATAATCTGATTGGCCTACCTCAGGTGGGAAGGTTAAATAATTAAGTGCATATTGATTAGTATAACCATGGCTACATTTGTTCACTCTGCTGTGCTGTGGATGGTGGTGGGAAACCCTTCCTATTATTTGCTTGGACATCTTTCACTCCCTGGGAGAGCGCTCTATCCTCCTCTGCTACCTACTCATTGCTTGATAATTGAGATGGACAAGCAGCCACACACCACAATTGATTCTGAGTTTTTCAGCAGATGCTGGGAAGTTCAGATTAAAATGTCTATCCAAATGTTGCTGTTTTTCCACATGTTTATGTGAGGGGAAGGGAGGAGAGACTAGCAGCTCTGGATGTCATGGAACAGACAGTGACACAAAAACAAATGGAGCATGAAATTAAGTTTTAGAACTTGTGCAGTGCTTTCTACCACAGTGATAGTCAGGTAATGTAATTCCCCAGGTTCAAAGTATCAAATTATTTCTATAACCCCACATATTTAATCCTGGAACTCAGTCAAGTAACAATTAAACTTGCCAAAAAAAGGTCCATGAGAATGTAGTTAGATTTGACAAAGCAGTCAGGAGTTTGAAGACATTTCAAACCTTGAAACATGGTGGAAATGTCTGGTCCCCAAGTAAAGGAGCTTCATTCTTTCCACAGAGAGAGGAAATCTACTCACTGATCAGGGAAAACATCTTTTTAACACCATCACAGGAGAAGCCTAAACAGGGCTTTTGGAAAAGGAAAGGGCACTCCTTTCAAAGATCACATGGTGATTTTGAAATTCTGTTTTGCATAGGTAAGACTGAATATGGAATATTTTTCTTTCTCTCATTTTTAAAGAACTCCATCTATGAACATTTACTTAGCTCCCATTTTTATGCTGTTTTCATTTTCCAGTCAGTAAGGATGGTTGTATGTCCCAAGTACAGAGTGGCTATGGTTTAAGTAGTCTTCCTTAAGAAGGTTCAACGAAACTGGAAATGTTCTGCTTTACTCATTTTAAGGCCAAATAAAAGGCCTACAGGAAAAGGTTCTAGCTATGTGAGCCAGTCACTTAGAAATCTTCCAGTGTACACACAACTTTCAGTCTTATTTTTTCTTAAAAAAAAAAAAAAAATACTTTTTACTAGTAATAACAAGAAGCCTTTAATGCAACTTTATTAAATAGATTTTGAGAGAAATGTGACAAATGCAAAAGTAAGAAAATATAATAGATGTGATTCAGGATAGTGTGTGGGTTTCTTGAAATAGCCAGCTTGTCTGTATAGAAGTTGCAGGCTTTACTTGTACATTTCATTTAGACCATCTTTTCCTCAAATAGCTGAAATATTACTCCACCAGACAATAAATCAGTGCATTTGTCTTGATTCTCTGGTCTGGTTGATCACATTCTTAGTCTGGCATTTATTCCTGCAACTATAGTGATTAAATACGTTCATTGCCCAGAATCACGAAACTGAAATTTCATCCTCATTTGTCATTACTGAAAAATGTGGCAATTAGAAGTAGATTTTAAAAATAGTGAGCTTTTCTCTTCCTTCAGTTTTCAAAGCGTATCCAGCCAGTTTGGGGTGATGTAAAGTGATGCACAAATAACTTCTCCGCTGGGTTCTCTCATATGCTGTGTTTACTGTCACCAAGGGATTAGGTTCCAAAAAAAACACCAGTGAAATTTGCAGCATTTCAACAGCACATAGCATGCATGTCAGTGAAATGAAATGCCAGTGCATCCAGCAGTGACATGCCCCAGCTGAAAAGGCCTTCTGTGATATGCATTTTACTTCACTGAAAGCCATACCAAATGTTATAAAATGCAGAAACTGTTTTGTCACATTAAGAAGATCCATTTCCATTCAGGAGTGCATTTGACACAGCATGTTATGAAAAAGCTAAACAAAACACAGAAAGTTTTTTATTGTATGCAAATAGCTAATTGTCGCTGCTTATGTTTCTCTCCTCCCTTATTTCACGTGTTAAGTATATTTGTGCTTCACTGGGTCTCTGAATAGGTGTAATCCAGACATTGACCTGAAGAACTAGAATTTGACAAGGAAGGTAATGAAATCACAAAATTATCCCAACTGTTAAAGCCTGCATTTACTCATGATGCAGTTGAAATAGGGGTTCAATGACATCTGTCTAAACAGCTCCTTGCTAATACTAGTAATTTGAAGAAGTGCAAATGAACCTCCTGAATGGTGTAAAGTGCACTCACAAAATTTTCTCCCTTGATCAGGTGGTACCCATTTCACCTACCTGGGTGCAAGGACACGTTTGCATTTCTGGCAGATCCTTCTACCATGTAATCTGAAGGGCCTGTCTGTAAACTACATATAGACCTTAGAGCCCATGTTCCTCAGAGCAGGAACCGTAACTCTCTGAGGATCTGAGGATCTGCACTGCAGTATCTTTGCACATGAGACTTCAACTCAAAGGATGAGGTTTCTGAAATCAAGAAAAAAAAAAAAAAAAAAAAAAAAAAAAAAAAAAGTAGTTAAGGAATAAAAGAAATTTTGCAGCAGTGCAGGATTTAGAAGTTTGTTGGGAAGCACGAAGTTTTGCATGCCAGGAAATGCCGGATAGCTCTCCATGGCACAGTGCGGCGGATCTTTGTAGCAAGGATAAGCCAAGAGACAGGAAGGGCGGTATCTCCCAGAGGTACTTTTAAATAAGATCCTCAGGGCTGCAGATTTGTTACGGGAAGAAGAAGGTTTGGATTGTATCCCATCCAAGTCTGTTGGTGGTGTAATCCCTCACTGTCAGTACGCGGGCTCTAGCCATTCCTTCTTGGAGGAGGTGGTGTTCCTCACAGAACAAGGGCTGGGATTCAGTCCTCAGGCTGTAAATCACACCCGCGAGCAGCTCCCCTCACCAGCAAGCCCTGTGAGATAGCAGGGCCCGGCCAGCCGCCGCCCCAGCCCGCCTTCGTGGGGTGAGCTGGGCTCAGCCATGGCCTGGGTGTAGGCCAAGCTCCCAGCTTCGGCAGGGAGAGCCGTGCTGGCGGCAGGGAGATCGCACAGGTGCGGGGGAGAGGAGATGCTGGCTCTGAACAATCCTAAGCACATGTGCAGTCAGCACAGGCTTGATCTTTTGTGGCTGTTTTCCTTCACTTGCTCAAAGGGAATGCCTCCTGCCACAACGCTGCTTCAGACAGGAATTCCCTCATTTCACCTTATCTATCTCTGAATGACATCAAGAAGGGCGTCAGAAGGAGTCAGTCTGACTTTTCCTAATGTGAAACATCTTGTTTTGATGACCTGCTCACATTCTCCGTGGCTGTGTGCCACCAGAAAAGTTTCCCGACAGCCGGGACCGGGAGGCTTTATGGGCATTTCCGAATGAAGCCCCTGACACCCTTGCTGAGCACTGTTATCCTACAGCCCCAGAGGAACTTTGAAACAGAAAGGGATTAAACACATTCTTCAAGGTCACTTAACAAGTATGTGACAAAGCTGGGAAAAGAACATAAATCGCTGCAGCTCACCGTCCTTTGTCTCCATTAACTTCCGGCTTTTGTTGTTATTGCTATTAATACACACCAGTGTTATTACAGCACATACAATGAGGAGCAGAGACCCTTGCTCCAGGCATTGCAAAAATGCAGATGGAAGGCGTGCCTCTGTCCTGAAGAGATTGAAATCCAAAAATAAGCCTTCCAGTCCCTCATGCTGCTGGGATGATTCTGTTCAACCTTGAAATTTTCACTGGCCAGTCACTCAGCAATTTAGAAATGCAGCTGTCTTTGTGAGAGAATCTGCATAGCCCTCCCACGCATGTGCGGCAGGCTACCAGGACGGAGAGTGGCCCTAAATTTCACCTTTCCCTTTTTTCCTTGTGCATCTTGGGTTGAAAAGCATTCAAAGCAGACAGTAATGTTGCTAATTTCCTGCAAGTTGAGCTGAGGGCAAGCTAGTGACGGCACTGCGTGACCTATGAGAAGCGCACAGAGCTGAGCAGGACTGTGCTCAAAATTAAAATCAATAGAAACCCCTGTACCAGCCAAGCCTGATTTAACAGCAATATTGCAGCATCTGGTGCTGCCAGGTTCAGTCCTGGCTGCCTTTACAGACTGGTCACAGTTTGCTCTTTGATTATGAAACAGCTTCCAGACATCAGACAAGAGTGCAGTGTGCTGACTCACTGCCAGGTATGTCATGCACAGGACAATAATGTCCAGGAAGTGCAAGAACCTGGATTTATTTTTAAACTTATTTTTATTTAACACTTCTTAAGAGCAATAACAGTAAGTTTCTGCTTTTTCAATTCCTCCTTTTCTTGAGTTACAAACTAAGTGACCAGGCAATAAGTAACTCCAGGCACTGAATTTACAGGGAAATTGTTACACTTTTCAGGTGGTTAAAGTCATTAACTCATACCTTATTACAGCAGCTGAGGCGTGCAATAATCAGCCTCAAAAGTACTGCTCTTTAGGTCTCAATGCTCAATTAATTTTCTGGAATCCACATCAAGAAACAAAGGAATGAAACCACAATAAGAAGAACCAGGGGAAGAGTTATTGTGTTTCCTTCATTCTTTAATTTCAGCCTTGTTTTATCAGAATTATAAATACTTCAACAGAAACCCATGCAGGTCAAGCTTTCCTGCCAGCCCAAATTGTTCTTTCTTCAATTTCCGTTGAACTAAACAGGGTTAATTGCAGAGGGCAGCCATGCTAGTCAGACCAAAAGTCCATCTTCCCCAGTAAGAATTTCCAAAAGAGCCCAGCAGTGGATGCCTGGTGAAGAGTAAAAGCATGGGGCGTGCAGAAAGGATACACCCCAGACTCCAGATTTCAACATCAGTGCAAATCAGAGATGGTGTCTTTCTATCTAATTACCCTTTTTTATTCCAGGTCTATCATGTTGTCATCTATGGCATTCTGTGACATGAAGAACTATGAATCAGCCTTGGGTGAAGAGGTGATACAGACCTGGCAACTGCCAGTTTTCTTTTATGTCATGACATCCTCATAACTCTCTCATCCACTGTGTATTACTGGGGCATAGCATAAAAAAAACATTCACTAATCATCCAGATTCCCAAAATAAAGTCTTTTCCTTTTTAAAAGGTAACAAATTATGCTTTCAGTGTAAGGTTATTATATACACTTATTAGGAAGAAAAAGAAAAAGAAAAAGAAAAAGAAAAAGAAAAAGAAAAAGAAAAAGAAAAAGAAAAAGAAAAAGAAAAAGAAAAAGAAAAAGAAAAAGAAAAAGAAAAAGAAAAAGGGAAAGGGAAAGGAAAAGGGAAAGGGAAAGGGAAAGGGAAAGGGAAAGGGAAAGGGAAAGGAAAAGGAAAAGGAAAAGGAAAAGGAAAAGGAAAAGGAAAAGGAAAAGGAAAAGGAAAAGGAAAAGGAAAAGGAAAAGACAACAAAATATGCATACAGCAAAGGACAAAAAGCACACATATATTTTGCACATGTCTACAGAAGAGTTTTTATGTCTGAAACACTCAAAGTGTCTGCCCTACAGGAAGCCTTTACCAGCATGCTACACTTCAAAGCAGTGCAGGGGTGAGAGTTTCTGGCCAGGGCTCAGCCTCCTTTACCAGAACAGCTATGCGGGAATGTTTTCAGTGCAAGCTCAGGAAAAAAATATGCATCTCTGTATTCATGATCCAAGTCTAGTACTCCTGAATTTTTCTACTGCTTACAAGGTCAGAGCACACCATTCTGATTCTCTAGTCTTATCACATGGCTAACTAACTTAAAGACATACTTCTGTCATCAAGCCCACATTTTCTGCTGGAGTTAAAAAATACTCATGCTAATTGGGAACTTAAGAACACTCTCTTGGGTGCCAAAAATCCATAGCTGAGAGAGACATCTACAATGTTCTTCTTTGTTTTCAAAGGAAAAAAAATAACTTAGAAGGAAAATATAACAATGAAATTCACAAAATTATTAAAACAAGTGGAAAGCCAAGAAAGTTGACTGCATCAAATATCATGGTACAGTGGGAAGCGAATAAGGCAGGAAACAGGACAGATGATAAAATCTATAGGAAAAAAAAAAAAAAAAAAAAAAAAAGATGAAGGACAAAATAAAATTTAAGTATAACTTGAATAAATGAAACAATGGCTTTAGTGCAAGAAGGCAGAAGTACTTAATAACTATTCCTGGCCTTGTGGTTGGGAAAAGACAGATTTATATATATGATAAAATATTTTGCATACCAATTATAACCATCCCTAAAGAGCATGCTAAGCAGCAGATTCTGAATAAAGATTTCATATCAACAAAATCAGATAATTCCCATGTATTAATTTTAAAGAGCCAGACAAGAATCTCCTCAATATATGTCATAATTTCTAGTAAATTTTGGAACACCTAGTAATTCCAGAGGATTATGTGAATGTTATCTTTGTGACATTACATTAAGAGGGCAAGCATACATCCTGAGTAATCATGCTTACAGCAGCCTGGTATCAAAAGCAATGGAAGAGCTACTGTTGGTTTCTATTAGTAACAACTTTTAAAAGGTAATAAAAGAAATGCCAATCAACATACATTTATGCAAAATGCATGTTGCCAAGCTAACTTGGTATCATTTTCACAAGATTACAGGTTTGGGTCATTCTTTACACATTCATACACTGATTAATATAAGAGCTGGAGGCAGAGAGGGCACAAGGACATCTCTCCTGATGGAACGTGGTGGCACTGAGGGAGGACACGAGGAGCAGGGGCCAGGGGCGCCTCAGAAATACAGATTCATGAGGATGTGGAGGCTTCATTCCTGTAGAAACCATTTAGAGGTAATTATTTAATTAAAAGGCTGGTGAAAGAGTATGAGGCAGGAGAAAGGCCCAACTAGCCCTGTACCAAGTCCTAGAGTAGCCAAGGCTGGACACACTCTTAAGCACAGCTTTGTGAATTGTGAGTGTGCTGGGGGGACACAGTATGTAGACTGTACCTGCAAACATGGTACCAGTTGCTCTGAGGTTTATTTATTGCGTCTTTTTTATGGCTTATTTTTTATGTGCTTTGGGTGATGACCACATGACAATGTAGTTCAATCAGGGTTATGCTCTTTTACTAATTTAGTCCAATACATATTTTTTTACGGCTGATCTTTACACATAGTTAACAAATACTGCATCAACCTATAAACTCTGCTTCTGACCAGCTGTGAGAACATGCTACGGTTTGTGTATCCCACAGCGAACAGAGGAAGACTATTTAATGAGATCCAGTCCAAGCAGTTTCTGAAAAATTAATTTAGCAGCTACATTCCCAAATATATGTATATTAGCACCTATTTCATGCACTGTCTAGTGTTTATGTTGCACAATTGAAAACTTGCTTTTCATTTTCTGCCCACTACCAGATGACCAGTTCCAGCAAATTAATGGCTTAATATGTTCTAAAACATTCCCTTGCTTTATTTATTCAATCCTCTGTTCATTGTTAGCTTTCTAATAAAATGCAGTCTTTCAAGTCCGATTTTATAATAAATCTAATTTCTCTAAATATTAAAAACCTTTAAGGCTTGCAGTGAAGTAGCCCATGGATATACCTTCACCATTTCTCTTTTGTCATAAAGATTCATAATCTTTATGAAATAATGGCATTACAAGGGAAGGAGAATTAAACTTCAGATGGCCAGTGCTTGTTATATATATAAACAGGTGTGATTCCAGAGAATATTTTAATTTTCTAGAGGGCTTTTAGTGAAGCAATCATTTCTCTGCCTTTAATCCCTATATGCTTTTACTTCCCTGCTGTAGAGTAACCAGGATTTTTGCCTGTTTAAGAAGTGCTGAAGGAATGTAAGTGTTGAGTCACCAAAGAGCATTTGTCAGGAGCACGGATTGGAGGCTGAGGTGCAATGCAATGGAGCCTCGGCTGTTGATATCAATGGAGTAAGCATTACCTTAAGAAAATAAAAGTCAATGAATCTATCAGCTGCTCCTGACACTCAATTCCTCCCTCTATTTCCTGCTCAATCCCACTACAGTGACCTCCAAATCCCCTTGTTTCCTATAGTGCTGACTTCTTTTTCAGCATCCTCATCACTGTTATCTTTAAGCGTTCTGTTGTTGGCCCTCCTTCCTTCTTTTCTGCATGTTGTTTCCAAGAGACCATTTCTCAGCAAGAACCTAATAACCATTATGTGGAGTAGGAGGCAGCAAAGGGTGAATGATTATAAAATATTAATAATAATAATAATAATAATAATAATAATAATAATAATAATAATAATAATAAAAAGATTCATTAAAAACACGCGTGTTGGACTGATTCCTGCGAATCCCCAGAGGTGAGAATATCTTTGCAACAACAGAATGAACTTTGTGGGAGCAGCATTTTAGGAAGGACTGAAGAAGAAAGCTGTGTTTAAAAATGCAGATGGCTGAATTCATTTCTGTAGTTCTTTTAGCAGCTAAACCAGCTACTGAAACAATTCAGATTTTTGGCAGCTTTTATGGAGTTAGATCCCATTCCCTGCATATTTTGAATGAGTAAAAACTGAAGTGGTTAAAATACTTTATATATTAAAAACATATTTCCAAATTTTGCCTTTTTAAAGGATATCATTTAGAATGTAGAAATAATTTAGAAATAAATTATCCAGGGAAATGCCCAGTGAATCCTAAACAAAGCTTCAACTGCACTCTGCCCAGCTACCAAAAGAAAATATGTTCAATATATGCCTGCCACTAACTATAAACCTGACATTTGTTGCTGAAATATTAAAGTATTCTGCAAATTTAATAAAGGACACAATTTGAAATAGTTTCCTCTACTGCCATAGCAACTGATACCTGAAACTAATACAAATGGAAGAGATCAGCAGAACTGTTTAGTACATTTCTTGTGAGCAGATGCTCTCAGCTTCCCCTGTTACGATGACTGGGTTGGGGTGGGTTGTTGCCCATCTTTATGCTTCTTTCATAAAGCAGAAATACAGACAGACAAGGCACTGGATGCAGCAAATGTACTTACAAAGCCCAGAACAGCACAGGAGGAATGTGAAGTGATGGCTGCTTGGCAGTATTCTGGTATGATGTAGCAAGGTAAAAATAGTGTTTTATTTACCTAGATGATTTTGAAATTGGTTAACAGAGGAGCCTATCCCAAGTTCATTACAAACTCCACAAAATAAAAATGTACATGTACAACATACTTCCATCCATCCTCAGTGCCTGTGCAGGGAAACTGGTCTGTCCCCAGACATGGATTGCAATTTTCCCATCCTCCAGCATCCTCCATCCCCCCCAGACCCTGGGGAACAGCTTCACAGCGTGCCCAGGTTACAAATGTGGGCTCCAGGGCAGAGCGCGGCCCAGATGTGTTGGGCTGACAGGGAGAGCTTCCTTTCAGCAGCCCCTCTGCTAGGGCATCCAGACAAGTGTTGTGGCTGGGAAGTATGAGAAGAAAAGCTGTCTCCTAGGCATATGAAAAGGTGACTCAAACTCTGCTTGACCTTTCCTATAAATGGAGAGATAAAGCCGTCAGCTGCTGAAATTGCAGCTACAGCAATGTGGTTGGTATGTGTTTTTTCAGTCTCATAGTACTTGTAAGTATTCAACAGAACTGATGCACATTTTTTCTTTCTTTTTTTTTTTTTTCTTTTTTTTTTTCCACGTCTGTTTTGGTTAAGGGACAAAACTCATCCTAGATTTTAGTAGATATCACCATGGGAAAATAAGATGTGCCACCCTGGAACTGGCTGGCATCCCTGCTAGGGTTCTGGTCTCTGAAAAGGGCAAATAGCAAAAAACTGATGGAGAAAAGTGCAAGAACATTTTCTGTCTCACCAATCTTTAAATCTCTATAGAAATCTTCACTGTTAAATTCTTTGTGTCCCATTTCTATCAATGGCTTACAGCGTGATGCAGTTGTGTCCACAAATTCATCCCCTCTCATGTGAAAACATGTGGCCTCCTCTCAGCTTTAAACTTTTTGCCGTCTCATCAAGAAGCGTGCTAATTGCCTTGCCTGGTGAGGTCAGCATTTCACAGGCAGCAGTCACATTCCCTGTCATCTCCTCTTGGAGCTAAACACAGAGCATGCAGTGGGCAGGCAGTGTGGAAGCACAGTGCTGTGGCAGGGGCTGCAACTCACCACCTGCCCATGGTGCCACAGGTGGCCTCTCCCTTGCTGCCACATCACTTCAAGAAGACATTTCTCCTTAAGGTTTCCTTGAGATCCCTTTTCTTAAAAGGAGCTAGGTTTTCATATATATATACATCAGCCAGAAGACAGCCAAGCAGGCCAGCAGAAAGTCTGCTAAACAGCCATCTCCACACTTGTTGTGTGCTGACTGCAGGGCCACAGTGACTGGGTTAGCAGGCAATGCTGCAGCACCAGGTGTCAGCTCACAGCTGAGGAAGGCATCTGATAAACTAGTATTTTCCAAAGTAAAAAGAGTTGCTGAGAATTCACCAACCTCTCTAAATTATGCTGCCTAATTTTACCCTGTCTGAATGCTGGACTATGTGATGTCGTGCTGTAGATATACAGATCACTACATACTCTAAGTGAAAATCAGGGTCATGGAAATTAAAGCTAAAAGAGTTTTTAAAAGAAATATTATTATTATTATTATTATTATTATTATTTAATCTTGGGGCTTAACTAGAACTCCAAATCTTTACCTCTGTGATCAGTGGCACTGGTAAATTGATTTAAACCATTTCCACAAAATAAATCTTCTTCTGACTCTGACTCTGACTCTGACTGTCTGTTTTCTTCTCTAAAAATAAGATAATTTTTAAAAGCAAAGTGATTTTCAGGCCAGTGACAATAGTAAGGAAGTGAAACGAGCTCAGCTGGCTGACACTCTCTGCCAGCTTTTTGCCATGGATGCTGACCTACACAGACTTACACTGAGTATCAACTGTAACAGGGTTTAAAACATTTGTGGACAAACCCAGGGTTCTGAACTCTAACAGTGTGAACTTGAACAGACATAAAATCATCCTTCAGATGGTCAGAGGAAGTATATATATTCACTTTTGCTCACTTGTTTATTTTAAACTGCTGTAGTGTATACAGCATAGTGAGTCTAGTATTATTTTAAATCAGGTTTTCATAGACAGGAGGTGAATATCCATAAAAAATGTTTGTACATCCTTTGTTCATCTCAAAAAAATATTTTTGTAGGTGGATTTAGAGAGGACCAACTTAACAAAACCACCAGCTCCTACTCTGGGGAAATGACTGTCCCTATCACCTAAAGCAATGACTGTCAGTCCTGTGAGCCACTAGCAACAATAAGCAAGTTTCCAGAATTTTTCATACAGTGGTCCACAACTGTATGCCCAGCTTGCTTCATGGTCTGGGATCTCGATGCAACTCACTATCCTTGTGGAAGTCCTTGTAGATTTTTTCTCTCTTCACTATGGGAAAAGTCTGAGGAACCACTCTGAGAATGCACTTAATGTAACTCTTGGTCCTTGTGGCTTTAATGCAGTGGCTGGGAACAACGAAGAGGAACCATCAGCATGTGACCAGCCAGCTCCCCACAGTTTATTGTCAAATACTCCACAGACCACAGCCTGGCAACACTTCAACCCCCACAAAACCCCAGATTCACTGCTTTCCCAACAAGCCTCATTCCAGAGCACAGCACAGAGCTATGAGCAATTCTAACTTATTTTACCCAAAGATACAGAGCCAAGCACAAGGCTGACCTGCAGTGTGGTGACAGCAGGTACATATTTGCCAGGAATGCCCCCACTTGTCCTTAGCCTGTCCCATGTTCCTCACAGAGGCTCAGGACATCATCTGGGGCTGGAGCAAGGAAGTTGGCTGTGGTGTGAGAACACAGATCCATCAAGGCAGTGCCTTTAGCTGGTAGCATGAGCATATGAAGTGTGGGCTATAAAAGAGTTTACATTGGCCAATGAGTCTAGAAAGCTATCTGCAGAGAGCAAAATGGAGGAAACTTTAAGCTTTCATCCAGTCTTCTTAAATTTTGGAGTTTCTGTTCATTAGCTGAAGACTTTGAGCAAAACATTTGGCTCTTTGTAGCACAAGCTGCCCTCCAAAGACAGATATTCAGATGTTCCTTTACATCTGCACACTCTTCCTTTGCGTTTCCTCTTACAGCAAAATTCTTTGTGCTGGGGTGCTTCTGTTGTCTGCACAAAGCACAGGACACAACCACATTTAAGTTTACATGATAAACTGTTTCAGTTTGGCAAAGGTTTTTTTCTCATGAAGGGACTCAAGTGCAAGACCTTGTATGTACTGCAGTTGACATCTTTGACTGAGTCTGCATCATGTGAGTGGGGCAACCCTGAATGTATCAGAATCTGTTTCCCAGATCCACATGTTGAGCACCAGGAAGGGGTATTTGTGCAGTAAATGAAAACAGGAGATCCAAAAACCCAAACCTGGAGGACGTAGACAGATGGGAGGCAATTCTGGGGCAGTAATACTCTATGTTACCCTCTTTTTATGCTGCTTCCAAGCACAGACTTTCAGCAACTATTGGAGACAGTAGAGAGGACTAGGTGGACCTTTGGAGAGGCATGGTATGACTAGTCTTATGTACCTAGGATGATGAGCCAGTGGTGAGAAGTTGTGCTCAGCCATCGCCCTCCTGCTCCTTCTCACTGAATTTTCCAGCAGGTCACTAGGCAGCTCATCATGTTGTCTTGGAGGGACCCCAGCTCTGGGAAGGAGATGTGAGCCTGGTCTCTTTCCAGCAAGGAGTTGAGACACAGGCAGGGACTCTCCAGGAGAGGGTCCGTGAGGCATACAAAGAAGCCATAGCACAGACCATTCCTGCGGGAGCCGCGCAACCAGTGTCAATAAGAGAAAGATCAGATGCTAGTGCCTAAAATTACTTGATTTAAGTTAATGTTAAACATATTGCCAAAGCATCTTACACAATTTCAATTATGCACTGAAAGAATCTGCATTGTGGAGATCAAATTTAATTATATTGTCATTTACTCTGAGGAATGCTTGTGGTTTGAACAGTGTTTACATTTATTATCTTTTGGTTTACATTTTTTCCCAGATTAATAGATCATAAGATACCACTGCATCAAGATTTAGCGTTTAGACAAAATACTATTTTAACATTATGTGGTAACTCTTTAAAAAACAAACAATTGTCAACCTCGTCCTGCTGAAGTACTTCTTTGTTCCAAATTCACATCCCTCAAAGCCCTGGAATGTCCTTGTGGCGAGGACTGCCAAGTACTTAAGCAAGTGCTGGGGTCAGTTTCCCTGCTGGTGCAACACTAATGACTCCATGAAGATGTGCCAAAAGGGATTTTGACCATCCATATAACCCTCCCAGGATGTTCGATTATATGACACAAGCCCATGCTGGGAACATGGAGTGCCCTTTGAATGATCCACCACAACAAAGTGACTTCATCAGCTGGGTAAAGCCCAGGAATAAAGAACCTGAATGATATGTTAACAGCAGGAACATGGTCCCAAGTGCAAAACTCTTTAGTGTAAGCAGTAATTTTGATCACAAACCAACCATGTAATGACAGACTAACCACAGGACTAGCGCACGTCTCATGGCAGCACGATTGCACTCAGGGTGCTTATCATGCCATCCCCAACTACCCAAGGTGCTGGCACTTGCTGGCACTTGTACATATGTGCACAGTCTGCTCAGGAAAAGGGACAGCCAGCAGGGATTACATCTCCAGACAAGAGAGTCCTGCATTATCAAAGCAAGATTTTATTTACACAAAATTATCTAAACAGTACTAATAACATTATTATAGTATAGAAAAAGTAGTGAACAACTGAAGGTATAATGTAAAAAAAAAAAAAAAAAAAGCATAATCACAGCATTTTACATCTTACAGATGTATAAATATTATGAAAAGTAGGAAGAGAATTAAGCCATTTCTTCTATTCTTTCCTACTCCCTTTTCTTTGGGAAATCCATTTGTCTGTGTTTCATTTCAGATAATCATGTAGGTAGGATGAAATCTCCTCAGGATGCATTCAGCCTACACAAACTCTAGATATCTCTTCAAGCAAATGTGTATCATTCAATGCAGTCTCAAGCAGAGAACAATGCTGTAGGATCAGGGGAGATATGTTGTCATGACATAATACACATACTATATATATTGGAGTAAGTTATATTATATAAAACAGTGAAGAGAAATGTGCATATGTATTCATAGATCTGTGTGGGTCTGTTCTTAACCCTTCTCATACAAGAAAAAAAGTGAATTTTAGTTGAGCTTTAATATATGCTGTGTTTTTGTGAGGACTGCAGCATCAGGTCACATGAGAAGTACTAACAATGTGATATTTTGTCTATATCCTTGGGTGAGTTACATATTAGAACAATGTACAAAGGGCTGTCACCTGTTCTAATACTTTACTAAAATGTACATGATTTGATCAAATCTATATACTTAATTCATATTTACTTTTTTATTTAAATGTCAGATGTGTCCCATATGAATGATGAATATGTGTGGAGACTGTTAAACTCCTCGTTACAAATGCAGACCTTCCTGCAGTCAGTGAATCACTTGCAAATAAATTCTGATTTCATTCTAATGCATTCTGCGCGCTCAAGGATCCACCAAATATTTTGTATGACAAACTTTCAGCTGATGGGTGCTGCTCAGCATTCCCTGAGCACAGCGAGTAACCCACTGTGCAGTCCTCAGCTTGACTGGATGGGAGAGAAGAATTTGTCAACAAGAAAACAAGGCATAGTGATTAATTCACTTCCCATCTGAATTTTAAGGCATTCAAAATCATTCATACTAAAACTAATGAGACTTTGAAGATTTATTCATACAGAGAAATTCATCTCAACTCGTCTGTATAGAGACTGACTTGGTGAATCATAGACCAGTGACCAGCTCAATTCTTTCATGAATCTGTTCATTCACCATTTGTTCCAGATTTCTCATTTGTTTTCTGTTTTTGACCAGTTCTAAAATGAGTATTCATATGTGTTTTTACAGACAGATATATATATGTGTACATGGGACAACAATGCATATCTTCCTGGTAGTTTATCTTTTCAATTAACTGTTTATCTTTTTCTGCTCTGTGCGCTCCTAAGCTTCCCAAAAGACTGGAGCATCTAAGTTACAGAGTGGTGGTCTGGTCCTGGGTGAAGCTGCCGCCCACTGAAAGCACTCTACAGGACTCAGTGAAAGAGGGAAACAGCCCAAGTCCTGCCCAATCAGGAGGGCAGGGAACACCATGGTGGCCACCTCCTTGAAAATCTGGTAAGGGATGGGAAGCATCTGTGACCAGGGCAACAATCTTCAGATACTCTGCCCCCCTAAGCTTTCCACGTAGCTCAGGTTAAATAAACCTGGAGGAGAATGAATCAGATCAAATTTTAGCCATCCAAAATTTAGGCACCAGTTAGGCTGGTCAGCCAAATGGTGCTTTGCACCCAGAATTGAGATGGCCCTTCCACAGTGCAAGTCAGCCCAGCAGTCCCAGAAGGGAACAAATCCCCATCTGGAAATGTTTAGCTCCATCTAAGGGGAGATGGCACTGTGGGGACAACTGAGGCAAACAGCATCCTGAGAAACTCAAGTCTTGCGTAGTTAAGCATAAGTCAGATGTCTCACCCTTTTGTCTGAACTTGGGAAAATAAACAATAAAACAAGGAAGTCATAAGAGACTCATGTTTTTGTTGTTGTTGTTGTTACTATTATTATTATATTCTGCTAAACCTCATACAAATGCTGGCTAAGGCATTTCTCTATCTACAATAATAACATGAACTGACATTGCTGGCTGCAGTTTTCTTCCTTTCATTCTGAGGAGGCTGCACATGGAAAACAAGTCACCAGGAGGGAGGGAAGCGTGAAAAATGTGTCTCTGTCTGCAACTGGAACCTTTCCCCTATTAATTCTCAAAGGACTTAAGGCAGAATCTCATGGAGGGTTGAAATCTGACAAAGCTTAAGAAAAAAAGAGGCAAGTCCTAAAACTTTTAAGGTAATAAATCATAGACCTCAGACTGTCCATTTATTAGAATGTCAGTTAAGATGAAAGAGCTTGAGAAAGAATAAAATACTTTATCTTCTTTAATTATCCTTCTTGCAAGTCATCTGTCCTGTTTCTTTTTATTTTACCTACAGAAGACTTAATTTTTTTCTCAGTGTAACTTACAGTTAATTTGCAGGGGGTCAAACTTTTCCATGGCTTTTTACAAAGAATGTAGAATAATCTCTGAGAGTCTATCATGAAATAAATCCCAATGTACCATACTGAAAAATTATCTTGATTTTATCTCCTATTAGACAGGAGAAAGACGCATCAGATCACACATCTATTATTCATATCAGTATCACATTATATCATATTATTATATCATATTCATCATAGTATCATTCTATTACATACATCCCTGAAACTACAGAAAGAAACCATTAAAATTGCAAAGTACAGCATACAGATGTTAGAAAGTCCCAAAATTAAGGATGCATTAAGTACAATGCTATTGGGGCTTCACTGTACACATCCATACCAAATTTAATGTTCCTGTACTGTGCACAGAACTACTAGGATGCAGACAACAGAAATGCCAGACATAGCAAGGTTTCCTCTGGTGCTTACATGATTAAGTCAAGACTGAAATCAAGATTGTGCATAGACAGTTTTGTCCACTTGGGATCTAAAATTCTGAGTTTACTCCAGATAGTATGTACCAAAACACAGTGATAGTAGGTATCTAAGCACAGTGAAGGAGGAGATTTTGTCACCACAAGTCATGTTTCCAAGAGAACAGAATAGGTGAAGCACTTGACCAAGAGGAAATATGTTCTTAATTATCATTGAAATGGTATTTGAACTAGAAGGGTGTCACATTCCAGGAGACTCTGTTGACCACCGAGAGGGTCAGCTGAGTGTGAAAGGACAAGGTCAAACCCTCATCTTTGGGAAAGCCCATTGCAGTGGAAGCATGGAAGCACTGTGCCACCAAAAAGACAAGAAGTAAGAAATACCACGGGGCCCAAATGCTTTGGGCAGGCTGGCAGACTTGTCCCTCCAGGGAGTAAGGTGGTATTTAGGAAGGTCTCCACTCCTCCATCTGTATCATGGTGTAAAAAAGCAGAGTGCACTCATGGCTAGACAAGTCAGTCTGTCCAACCTGCTGCAAGGCCTCCAGCAGCAGGGCAGGAGCCATCAGCAGAGGCATGAGGAGGATACTGAGAAGAAGCAAAGTCATACAGTACTTGTCCCAGCTCTCGCTGTAATTGCTGATGTCTTTGTGTCTGATAGCCCCTGATGGCTTTTCCATCTGCAGACTCTCCCTCTTGAGACATCTTGAAGAAAAATGAGAGGGGACTTTGATGGGCACTAATGTGCCTTCACAGGGACCTGCAGGCCCAGGGCAATGGAAGACCAGCAGCAGCAGACAGGCCTCCCGAGGTGCTCCCAGCAGCCAAGTACACAGGCTCCACTCAAGCCCGCCAGAGGTGCCGAAAATAGCTAGACTCAGCCTGGCCTCAGGGGGTTAATGTTCCTTTTATTGCTGAGGCAATGGCATAAAACATCTGAGCAACAGCTCCAGAATGTAATCTAACACATTGTTTTGTTTGCATCTTTTTAAAATAAAATTACTAGGGTAAAAAGTCCTTCTGTGAGTTATGTTGGCTTTCATGTGTACTGGAAAATGACTTGTGAAGCCATTCAGAATAAGAGTCTGCTGTGGAAGATACTGAGTTCACACAGTGAATATAACACAATCTTATGACCTGAGAGAGGACATCTTCAGAGAAGGTAATCCTTAGCATTTGTTTTTTTTAATTATGTTCCTTTGACCTGTGCAAGGGCATGGGCATTATGGATACAGTAGGGATGCTACTTCAGCCTGCTTTCGCCATCTCCCCTCAGCAACCATCTCTGCAGGCTGCTGGTGCCAAAACTGGCCTCCTGCATCACACCTCGTGGACCTCAAAGAAGACAGCATGGCTACTGCAGTGTAGGTTGGATTTTGAAAATACTTCAGCCCCTATGAGTGGGTCCAGGCTTTTAAATCTGCACAGCATTGACCAGCTCCCACGAAAACTGAGAGCATTTAACGTTTCATCACTTCATTTAGCTGCCTATGTGGGAACTGGTAGGTGCTGAACTCTTTCTAAATGCCTGCCCTGTGAAACTAGCCTCCAAGCACTTTATATCACAGCTGATGGTGTCAGTGCCTCCTTCTACATTTTGAGTAAGTCAGATCCTGACATAATACACTATAATGACTCCCATTGCAGCTCTTTAAGGCTTTTATGTAAAGACACACTTAGATGTCTTAATAGCTCCGAGTTGCTACTTTTACTACTCATAGATACCTTACACATAAGGGTTTATATATCAAGTCATGTCGGTATAACTGCTAGGCATACATATTCACTTAAGACTTGGAATATTTCTTGGAAAACGTTTCAAAGATTTTCCCCCTCCTCATAGAATAAATTCCATATACTTGATGGGGTGCTTTCTCCAGTGTGCAAAAAGGCCAATGCTACCACAGTTAACCAATTATCTGCTCAAAAAAACAACTGCAAAGATATGCCTTTCTGTGTACCCACTAATCTAAGTGTTTCTCAGTCCAGTTAATTAAAACAGTTTATGTTTGGAGCTCTAGTGTAACCAGAGAATCAAGCCTTCAAATTACATGTGAATTTTAGACTACACATCTTTTACAAACCCACTACATGTGGCTACATTTAACAATATAAAAGTGTATCAGAATGAATGAACATTTAAAATTAATCATGTAAAGGACAGGGGAGATCTCTGGATTAGTCACAACAATTTATGGGTGGTCCAGGGTATGCTTGTAAAATTTTATGCCAAGCAACTTTAATATTTTGTAGGAAAAAAAAAAAAAAAAAAAAAAAAAAAAAAAAAATCTAATTCAGTTTACTTCATCTCTGCACTACTTCCTGTCTCCAGAATGCCCCTAGTAGGGCTCAGGCAGGGAGGTGGTCTCAGCCCCTCGGAGCAGAAATCCTGGTCAGCCCCTGGGCTGCTGTGGGACTGGCTGTGCAGGTGCGTGTTCATCAGCAGCCACTTCCATTGGAGTTTGCCAGCCTGGCAAACCAGCCCGAGCCCTCTGCTTTCATGTGTTCCTGATTCTGTTTGAAAAGGTTTGTGTATTAATGTATTTGGCTTTATTTTTGGCAAAGCAGGCTCTCTGAACTCAACTCAGGATAGTTTTTCCCCCATAGCCTCTAGCGATATGTAAATAGGTGAAATCACCATATACATTTCAAAAATAATTTAAAAGTTAGAATACTGTCAAGCTAAATCCACATTTCCAGATCTGACATTTATTGTTCTTCCTGTTTATAAAAAACTAGGTCATGGTGTGTGTTCACTTCAAAGAAAAAACTTTAAATACACCTTTCAAGCACAAATTAATGTTTTCCAATTCTATCTTTCTGTTGTGTTCAAAAAAAAAAGTTATTTTAAATAACAAATTTATCATGGAAAAAAAAATATATTAAAAGAGAAAGGCTATCATAATTTACTGACAAATGCTTGTAAATTATCAGTTCCATTAAGGTTATAAACAAAGCGATAAGCCTAGTAGCATCACTCAAAGAATAAGTTTATTGGTTGCGATTATAATTATTACACAATTCCCAAGGAGTACTGTGTCTTTGTGAGAAATGTGGAGCTACTGAAGTGATATTAACTCAAAAACTTTCCAGCAAACAAAGAATGAATAAGTGGAAAATAATGTTTTTATATAGAATAATTTATAGTATACGTTAAGTGTCCTTTAGCATATGCCCGACTGAAAGCTATTCAAACAAGAAAGTAATCCAAAAGTAAAAGCTGTTTGCTATTAGCATTAAATCTTCCAGGATCTTCTTCAGCTGTGATGGCAAGAGAGGAAAAGCGGCAGCAGGTTTGGTGTCCTCGGCTGTCTGCAGGAGCTCCCACATGTGTGGAGCCATACGCAGAGCCCAGCACTCCCCTCCAGCCATCACAGCGGCACTGGGGCAGTAGGAAACACAATTTCCTCCTGATCATTATTTTTCCAATAATGAGCCAGATTAGAGAAAAACCCTTAGCAGAGAGCAATGACGGGAACAACTTTGTTTCCCACACAAAGCTTGATACAATTTCAGTTTTCCCCTGGGGCCTAAGGAAGCGAAGCCGTGCTGATCGCTACCGGCAGCAGCGCAGCACAAAGTGCACTTGTCGCCTTCAGGAAAATAGGAGCTTATTCCATGCTCAGTGAGCCCTCTCAGCTAGATGCAAACAATCTGGTGCATGGCAGCGACAGAACAAAGCATCCGTACAACTCTTTGTTTACTGTGGTCTGAGGCTAGATATGCATGAACTGGAAGTCACCACAAAGAGTGACTGAAACAACTAATTGGCCCTGGCACACCTGTTGGTGGCCCTGCTGGAGCCGGTGCTCACCCAGGTGCTGGTCCAAAGGCTGCAGGACGGTGGAGGGAAAATTAGCTAAGAGACATGAGGAGAAATCCATTACCACTGCCCACATCATCTAGGATATGTGGATGGAAAGTTTGCCTGTACAATTCTGCAGTGTTGGAGCCTTTCTTTATTGTGTGCACTCTATTATCTTGTTTTCCTAATAACAAGGGGAGGAAAAAAAAAAAAAAAAAAAAAACAAAAAAAAAAAATAATTATTTTTTATTTAATGTTTTTTATTTGTTTGATATAATAAAAAAAAAAAAAAAAAAAAAAAAAGAATGAAAGTAGATATTGAAAAAAAAAAACTGTAGCTGATGTAACATCATAGAGGAAAACAGTCAGGTTAGGTTTTGTAGCTGATGTAACATCATAGAGGAAAACAGTCAGGTTAGGTTTCCACTCTGGTAGCTCATTTTAAGAAATCTTTCCAGCATTACCATTTTTCAACTCATGCTGAACATATACGAGGATGAACAGGTCATCCTCCAACCCGCTGGCTGCAGAGAGTACCTCTGTGTATATGACCTCAGACAACCACGGATTGAAATAAGTACAAAGCTGGTGTTCTAGACCCCTATTGTGTGGATCTGGCAGCAGAAACAAAGCAATAAAACTGTTAATAAATATTTACCTACAATACCTACTCAGTCATGGCTAAACCAGACCAAAACCCAATATTTTTTGGAAAGGGGGAAGAAACAGACACTTCATTTCTGCATCTCAGCTTCTCATGAGCACAGCCTGTTTGTAAACCTGGCAGGCTCACAGACCTTAAAATTACAACAGCATTACAAGAGAAAAATGTTTCAATTCATTCTCAGAAATATCTAATTGTGTGTCTTCTTTTGTCTCAGTCCACGTTAAGTACAAAGAGCATTAACACAAACATGCAAAATGTCTGGGATGTTGTTGATGAGGTGAGAACCCAGACAGCTTTTTCCTCCTGCCTGGAAGGATTTTGGTCAGGAAGGTAAATTCATGGGAACTGCTGGAATGTAGATTAGAACCTAACCCAGCTGTAATTGCAGATTAGAGAATTTTCATCAAACACAGGGTGAACTATGCTTAAGATCAGCTGCATATATTTACTTGCGGCTTTGCCTCTCCTGAGCTATGGAGTCATCCCTAATAATCACTCCCCAGAGGACCAAAGCCCCACTGGTCGAGGGGCTGTACACACAATAAAAAGACTGTCTCAAGGAGTTTAGTCTATCTAATGTACAATCAGAGAATCAGCTGAATGCCAGCTGTATTTACTTAGCTGTTTTTTCTATCCCAAATGTACACAATGTCTAATTTCTTTAAAAATCAGTTGCATATTAGCTGAAAATTAGCTTAATAAATACAATTGGTAAAATATATTTAAAATACATTCATTCACTGATTTCTTACACTAGTTATTTAAAATAATAGCATATGATTAAAAATTGTTTTGGCTAAACCAAAATATCAGTTGTCCCAACCATTAAAATGCCCTGGCTGTGCTCCTAGGTGATGACAGTACTATATTTAGTCACTGAGTACCACCAGCTGTCTTGCTAACAGAAGTCTGGCATTTTCCTTAATTGAGAGATGCAGTATGTGTGAAATGATACCACTCACACTCACTCATGATAATACTAGCATGACCTAGTTGAAAGCTTTTGATTTTTTTGCTTCTTTGTTCAGAAGAATAACAGTTGGTTCAGTACAATGTTAAAAACTGAAACCTATCCAAGGGGTTTATAAGGAATTCTCAGCAGATTATGATCTAGAAGCCTCTTTTTTCTGAGTCCCCCTGGCAGGGAAGGGAAGGTGAGGGGGGAAGATGTGGAAAAAGTAGCCTTCAGCATTTGCCAATTACCTATTCAGCCATGTTTTGAAAGTTTTTGTGATTTTTTTTTTTTTTTTTTTTTTTCCTAAATCAACACTGGGCCAGAGAGAACCTGAGATATTATTCTGGTGCACATTACTGTTTCCTGGAAGTTTTCTACTTTAAGATAAATGATAGAACTAGATGTTGATGATTTTTCTTGCTAAATAGTTCATCTGCCCTGAAATTAATTTTGTTGTGTCCAAAACTACATTTGTGAATCATGGTTTGAATTCCTAGAGCATGCATTTCAGGGAGGAGCCAATAGTCCTTTTCACCACCCTCACCCCAAGGCTGTATTGCCTTTTAGTACGTAGGACAAACATCAGGTCAGAAATAAAACTAAGTGCACCACTTCCCAACAACATCTCCTAAGTGCTGGTGTCTGGGTGAACATTGCTCATTTATTTTCTTTTACTGATGTGGTTCACTCATGTTCACAAATAAACATTCACTGAAGCAGCAGCTAAAAATCTGAAGTTCCCCTTGTCAAATGACCTAATCACCACCTTAGAAAATTTGATTTTATTCTTCTTCCAGTAATATTTAAATTTTGTTTCCTCAGCAGTCCAGTCATAAAGAAAGATGCCATGAAACCCATGCATCAGCATACCCTGCAGCTCACTTAATGCTGGGGATATTTTGAGTGGGGCAGCCCAGGGTTAAACATCCTGCTGTGGATGAGACAAAGAGGGAATCCAACCCAAAGTTTCCCACATACAACATGAATGTCCAGTGCTGGGATTTAGGGCACAGGAGGGAGGAACAACCTTAATACCAGCTTCTCATGATTACCTCATTCCTCTTGTGAATCTGGCCCTTGAGGTTCTTTTCACAGTGTCCTAAAGTGAAACCAAATGATTCAAGGTGAATTAAATGTTGCAAGTGGTCCAGAACTGCCTTTTTATTTATTTTTTTTTTTTCATTGAAAACATTGAAAAGACTTGGCAGGGGAAGCAGTCAACCTCAACACAGTCAAAAAAATCGAAGAATGGTCAATGAACAGGAAATATCCTTATTCACTCTGCCTACTCCTAAACAGCCAGCTGGAGCTGACGTGTAGACAGCCATCGTTACTGACAGTGCAATGGCTCATGAATGGACAAAATAAATATTTAATATAATTTGCAAACACTGTAGGCATGTGAGGAGGTTGAGCTTGAGCCCACAAGTCAGATTTGTGAATTCAGTTCCCAGCTAGGCCACATGATTTCTGTGCATTCCAGGTGAGTTGCTTACGCCCTGCATCTGCAAATTCTTGCATGTCTTTCTGCTTCTGTGGACTGGTTATACCAGCTGGGGATCTGCCCCTGGCACCTCCTACCCCTCGGTGTAACGGGGTGCTAATGCTTCCCTAGATCTTGAGCAGCAGTACTAACGTCTCGTGGGTGCCTACTGTGATAGACTCATAACGACCCAAAAATACAGAACAATTAAAACAAATAACAAGGAAACAAATTAAACAGCAATTTGTTGAATACTACATAGAAATCTCTTATCTACTATATAACATTAGCATCACAGGATTTTAAAATCTTTAAGTACAGGGTGTCATCCTCTTCTCATGCACTTGATATCTCCTCCTCAAGGGAAGCTCCTGGTGTGTGTGGCTGATCAATAGTGCATATATTCCTTGTTCTGTGAAGTTACATTTTTTAAAAAAATGAGGCTGTGACTTTTTGCTTCAAAGGTTATAAAGAAGACAGCTGAACCCAGACTACTTAGGAATATAATGTAGCTGGTCAGAGTTTCTCACCATGTATTAACTATGAAATGTACTTGAAAATTGAGAATTTAATTAAAAAGTCAGTGTTCTTACCTGACATAGCTGAAGGGTCACTGAGCATCACATGAATGCAAATGACTTCTGGACTGTATTAGTATTGGCTAACAAGCCACAGCAGATTATAATTTCTCACTTAAATGCAAAGAGCTGAATAGGAAATGCAGTGTTTCCTAGCCCAAGAAAAGATCAGATCTGTTTTTCTACTTTTGTGGTTCCATACTTGTATCTGCCATGGGGAAGAATCCAGAAGGGATGAGCAAACTCTCAGTCATTGCTTAACTACCTTCATTTTCATAAAAGTATGAAGCAGAAGTGTTTTGCTTTCCACTGTATTTCACAGCTTTTGCATATTAAATGCCTTCAGATTCTTGCAGAAAGCCAAATCTGGCGTGCAAGCTGCAGCAGGTAAACAAGGTATATCTTAACGAACTGCCAAGTAATAACAGGAGGGAACTTTTTAAGGCAGCTTTACTTTCATTACTCATTATAAAAAAAACCATGACTGCTCCCATAGCCTTCAAGACCTGAATAAAAAAAAAAAAAAAAAAAAAAAAAAAAAAAACAAAAAGTTTGTCCCTGTGATTCTTGATGTAACACAGCTAAAAGGCATGGAGACAAAAACCTGACCCCAATTTCATGCAGCTGAGTCACAAGCATTTACAGAAGTAGTTGGCTAATTACTTTTAATCATTTGTTATTTTTGTAAGAGAAAAAAGAAAATGTTTAAGTGCTACATCTAATTAGAGAAGATGTTTGGTTTGGAGAATATACCCAGCAGGGTGGCACCACAGAGTGGTGCCACCAGCTGGTGACTGGTCATGAGTGGTGTTCCCCAGGGGTTGGTGTTGGGGCCCATCCTTGTTCATATCTTTATTGATGACTTGGTTGAGGGAATTGAGTGCACACTCAGTAAGTTTGAAGACAACACCAAGTGTTGATCTACCAGAGGGTAGGAAGGCTCTGCAGAAGGACCTGAACAGGATGGGATGATGGGCAGAGGCCAATGGGATGAGGTTCAACATGGCTAAGTGCCAGGTCCTGCACTTTGGCCACAACAACCCCATGCAGCACTACAGGCCTGGGGCAGAGTGGCTGGAAATCTGTGCAGAGGAAAAGGATCTCAGGGTGTTGGTTGACACTCACCTGAATATGAGCCAGCAGTGTGCCCAGGTGACCAAGAAGGCCACTGGGCATCCTGGCTTGTATCAGGAATAGTGTAGCCAGCAGGACCAGGGAGGTTATAGTCCCCCCTGTACTCTGCTCTGATGAGGCCGCACTTAAAGTACTGTGTTCAGCTTTGTGCCCCTCCCTACAAGAGGGACATCGAGGCCCTGGAGTGTGTCCAGAGAAGGGCTACAAAGCTGATGAAGGGCCTGGAACACAAGTCCTGTGAGGAGCGGCTGAGGGAACTGGGGTTGTTTAGTCTGGAGAAGAGAAGGCTCAGGGGAGACCTTATTGCTCTCTACAGCTACCAGAAAGGAAGGTGTGGGGAGCTGGGGGTTGGCCTCTTCTCACAGATAACTAGTGATAGGACTAGAGGCAATGGCCTCAAATTGTGCCAGAGGAATTTTAGGTTGGAAATGAGGAGACATTTCTTCTCAGAAAGAGCAGTCAGGCACTGGAACGGGTTGCCCAGGGAGGTGGTAGAGTCACCATCCCTGGGGGTGTTCAAGGAAGGGTTGGACCTGGTGCTTAGGGACAAGGTTTAGTGGGTGACATGGGTGGCTGGGCAGCTCTTGGACCAGATTATCTTGAAGGTCTTTTCCAACCTTAATGATTCTATGATTTAGTAAGAACACCATCTCTTCTGGCAGTGGCATGTCAGACTCAGGGCTCCTGGACCTACCTGATGTTCAAACACTGAGAAATAGGTGCTGTCCAGAAGATTTTAGGATCTCAAAATAAAATGTGACAAGTTGTAGCAAGCAAGCAAAGAGGGCTTGAAGCGGGTAAGCAGGGAAAAGGAAGACGATATGGCAGTGTGGTTTTGCTTAGTGTGGGTTGGGCACATGGTCTTTTAAGAAGAGAAGCGAGAGACCCTTATAATATCAGCAAGCAACTTCCATCAGCTGGCAGTTTGTGGTAGTAAAAGGTCTTGAAAACTCACCTGGAGGAATCCTTCTATTTATTTAGGCAACCAAGAATAAGTAGGATGTTCTCTAGAAAATTATTTTCACAAATAAATTGCAAGACTCCCTATTTCTGCATCCACAAAGAATGAGATGAATGACTTGATAAAATTCTTACCAACTTACTCACAAAAACACAGTATTTACAAAACAACAGGTCAGCTCCAAGTTTTTTAACTCAAAGTCCTTGTCTGGAAAACAAGCATACAAAAATAGAAGATACTATATCTAATATCTTGCTTTGCAATAAACCAGGGGTTGCATATTCCATTTGAAATTGCTTTGTTTCTTATGGTTTCTAGCAGGGTCACTTGCAATGTCACACTATCCCTTCATATGCTTCAGCATAATCTTTCTTCTTTCTAAATCAGCCACATATTTCTCCTCTAAGCTTTCATTTTAAGCATAGTAAAACCACTGGCCTAACAGTAAAGGAAAATATGAGGTAACTGATACAATTTCTCTGATGTTGCAAATCACGTGAAACAACAGCTTTGCTATATGTAACTTGCTCTCATTCATCTCAATGTGATATTAACAATGGCATATTAATTAGGAGCATAACGCTACTTCATACATCAAAATTTTAATCTATTTCACAGATCACTTCTGTAAAATCATCACCAGCTGATGGCTGCAGCAGCAGATGTTATGAAGAGATGCAACAGGAAGCTTGCTGCTGTCACTGTGGATTTAAAGCTTTCTTTGCTAAAGTATAAATTACTGATCAGCAGGAGAATATTCTCCAGTTTTTACACTGAAGGACTCAGCTCCCCTCTATTCCCAAGAATCACATCCTCTTACATATCTTTGTGTCTCTCAGCCTCCTGTTTCTCCCAAGATTGTTTTCTCATGTCACATGCACTACAAAGCTGAATGATACCAGACTGGCCAGCTGATCAACAACTAATTTAGCACTGATTATATTGTTCCACGTGATAGCATATTTTTCACTCCCATACAGTTAGTGTTAGCTGGCCCTGGGTTATTTGCTGACTCATGATGATCTACTTCTTAATATGTAATGTAAATTGATGTATTGTACTGTGCAGCAGTGAATAAATCAAGCTGACCTATACATATAAGAGCATCTGTATTATGATCTCAGCACAGGAGTCAGATATCTAGTACTATGTACTAATGGACCAAAGATTTTGTGGTGTGGGTTTGTTGTTTTGTTTTTTTGTTTGTTTGTTTGTTTGTTTGCTTCTTTGTTTGTTTATTTGTATTTTTCCCCTACATTAAGGTCTTAATACTACTTAAAACAATAAGCATCTGATAGAATTTACAAAAGGTCCTTGTGGACCTTTTTGGTGGGCTATCATGTACTGCTTAGACAGTATAAATCCCACAACGGTATGTCTGCAGAATCTCAAGTTGCTTAAGTAGCTTTAAAGACCTGGAAACCTCAACACTGGAAGGTACATCTCTGAAGATGTGTATTTCATGAGATGCTTGTCATCAAATTCAAAGGGCCACAAACTGGAAAAGGTGGAATCTGTTGGCAGCAAGCATATGGGGGCAGGGAAGGAGGTAATCAGAGGGCAGTAGGGTGAAGTAACACCTAACTAGCTACTAGTGTCTTCCCAGATTCAGAAGCCCATTGTGAAAAGCCTGAGTAGGAAAAAGGGCAGGAGCAGGAAAAATGGAAGCAAAGAATTACTCTGCTTGGCAGATTCTTCTGTCACATCAGAAATTGGACAGCTGACTGTAATGAACAATGCCAGAAATTGCTCTGAGCCTGTGAGTTTTCCAAACACAGTGACTGTGCAAAGAGACCAGGCATACTTCTGTGGGATGTGCACTTAACAGGAACTCGAGTGAAGAGGGCATAAATACATCTGAACGACCAAGGCTGGCATGTATAGTAGGGAAACCAAGGTCTGTGTAGCTTAGAGGCTTTGCCTTCATCAATCTGAAGTTCCTAACTCTTCTCTAAACAAAACCGCGTTGTAGCTTTTACAAATGGATTTCTCTCCTTTCCCATGCTCTGCCATGAGTGGAAAAAAGGATGGGAGTTCAGTTCCAAGCCAAGCATTTTTTCTGGTTTAGCTCTTTCTTGACTAAGAGGAGTACAAATGAGCAAGGAGATAAATCACATCACACAGCTGATTCTCAATAACTGAAGCAGAGGGCACATAAATGAATAGGTAAATACAGCAGGATCCACTTAGAAAAATGTAGGCCTAATTTGCAGAAAGTTCTTTCCTTACTTTTATATACAGTTTGCAGTGGAATGTCTTAAATATTTTCCATGGCTATTTATCTTACATTATTTTCATGGATCTAACCTCTTTTCCCCTCTCTGAGCCATTGTGGCTGGAAAGCCCAGCTGGGATACAGCTATGTACTGTCCAGCTCTGGTGAGCTATAAACATTTTCCTTAGTGCTAATGTTGTGACATTGGCCACTGCTTTGGTTTCTTGAATGCTGGTGGTTAAAAGGCAGATCTGAAATCCTGGAAAACGTTCTTCTGAGTCGAACATTGCTCTCCTTCCTTTGTATCAGCAGTTTCTAATTAAACAGCACCATACCAGAGGACCTGAAGATCATTAAAGGTGCAATCAGGGTGTTCAAGAGTAGTTACACAATGCAGGTGTTGTTCCTTCAGTGCCTTTCCAAAATGGACTGGTCATTCCCCTCATTGATTAGTAATTGCACTAAATGTCTTATAAAGTCTGACCCTAACACTGCTAATACCTTCGGTCAGCCAAATAAATTCTTTCAAACTTTCACAGTGGAAAAAACCTTCTATTTTATGATTTTATAACCCTGTCATTAGAAATCTTTGAAACAGCATTCCACCCCCAGGTTGCGTTCTGTGGTTATGAACTTCATTTGATCACTGCCCCATCTATTTGACATTAACTGCTACAATTTACAACTGCTCTGGCTTTCTACCTATTATTGTCGTACCTCTGCAAGTGCAAAAAACTGCTGCCCAGGGGAAGTCTGAAAGAATGCGATGTCTTGTTAAAACCTGAAAGGGCAAGGGGGATGGGGGGAAGAACCTCCTAGAAGAGAAAACCAAAGGTTTGATAATGAATAATGCTTCAGTCTCTGCTGTGAACACGGGTGACCTGGCATGTAGACCACAGCAAAGTAGTGAATAATTCACTGAGAGAGTCATAGACCTCCTGGTAGACCACAGCATTGCTTTGTCTCACAAATATGTTCTCCCACAGAACAGGGCTCGACAGGATGTTTCAGTCTACAAATGTTTAAACAAAAGGCGGGTCTGACGAGGTATGTACATTCGAGGGAGCCAGTCTGCATGACTATTTTTCCATTAGCAGTTGATTGATAATTCTGTAGGCCTTGCGCATGAGGGCAATGAAGAGAAGAATGGCTTCAACAGAGCTGAGGCACACAGCTCATGTCTGATTGCTAACCCACACAAGACACTAGTCCCACCCTCAGACAGAGACATTTATGCAGCTTTAATTGCTGGAGCTGAAACCACATGAGCACGGACAGTTTGAGCAGCAGCTGGGATCCAGGCTGATTTCCTGACCTTTGTGCTCATACAGGGAAAAGCCTCCAAAACAGCCACTGGGGCTGGAACATGGTCCTAGTTTCCATGTGAGTTGGTTTGCGGGTTTCTCAGCCTGACAGACAAACCTGAAGCCAGGCTGTTTCTGTTTCAATTTGCAAAGGGAAAAAGAGTCTCAAGTCACCAAACACTACTTGGGCCCTACCTCCTGCCTCTGAGCCCAGCACTGTGAAGCCAGACCTGGGCCATGCCGGGGAGGGGAGAACACTGCAAAACCCCCTAGATCCCAGTTCTGATACCAGTTTCAGTTGTGTTTATGAAGAAAGCTACCAGACACTTTTTGTTAACTTGAATATCATACTGTTTATAGAAACTTTTTCTCATTTCTCTGTTGCTTTTCCATCTTCTTAGCCAGAAATATTTTGACGCTAATCTCATGGCCTATCTGAAGTTTAAATTGTTTGGTCTGATAGGGCTTCTGAGCAAGACACTTCTATATCCAGATCCTTTCATGTTACCTTACTCACACTAAAAATGTCTTCTGATTACATTGTGGCTGTTTCCAGCATATAAAATAGCTGATGTCTAGCCTGTGCCTTTCTTTGCTAATCCCAGATGAGGTGAACTATTCTATAAATTACACTTGAACCAAGCAATTATTCCTCAGTTCTTCCTCCTGACTATGATCCCTGTTGCACACCTTCGACAAATCTTTTTCTAGCATACCGGTCAGTGCTATGTCCTCTCACATGGTGAAGAATACATCTGAAGTGCCAGCTCCTGTGACAAGAGGATGCTGAGATATAAGAATGTAGTTTGGGACTGTGTCCATTAGGCATGGGGCAAAGGACATGAGTTCTGCCCATGACTTGGCAACAGCTGTGTCTGGCTCAGGGGATCACCAAGAAGAAGTAAGGCTTCAGGCTGGCACCATGCTTCAGAAGTAAGCAGAATACAACCCCAGTGCATGGGGAGGGGAGGCAGGAACCAAGCATGTCCCCTTCCCTTTCAGCACTTTTCCCTCAGCACCATGGGTATTGGGTGATGCTCACTATGACTCAGTTCCAGTCAGCATCACACTGTAGAAAAAAAAGAGGCCTTGCTATTGTGCTTCTGTGTCAAAAAGCATTTCAGCTTTTTCACTTGCAGGTCATTGATCAGTAAGAGTGGGACAATTTGTTCTGAAAATGGTCTTTCCAGTAAATACAGGTTCTGCACTGCCTGTGCTGCCTGAAATACTCACAGTAACCTAGTTTTACAACTAACCAGAGCATTATTTTAACTGTTTTCCAAATGGATAGTGTTCTTGATATTCACTGCATACTGCAAATCTAGCTAATAATTTCATTTAAAAAACGAAGCCATTTTGATTTAAGTGGCTGCACAAAGGTGGCTACTTCACCTTTTTTATGGTGCTTTTAACTTAGATCAGACTGATTCTTCTCAGACAATAAAAACATAAATACTTTTTAATATCTGATATTTTTATTCCAGATTCTTGGAATGATTTAGCCATCTTTTTGGCGATTTAAAGGGGATTTTAGAAGCTACACGCAATATTTACAAGCTTCTACTGTAATATTATTTTTCCAACCGTCGACATCATATGGTCTCCTGCAAATTGGCTCATGGAACACCACTTTCTCAGTATCTTTTCTATTATTTCCATCTCTTACATACCCTCAAGCTGAGAGGAAACTTTGAAGGCACACAGTTAAAGAGTCTTTGTTTATTATTTGGAAGAGCTTCGATGTATTTCCTTTGGCCAGATTCTATTCCCTACAACTGGAGAGCTAAATGTTCCTGTTCTTTTTAGTAAATAACCTTTCAAATACAATTTTCTAACCCATAGTGGATAGTAGCAGATAACACTGCTATTGATATCAAATGAGCCCTCATATTGTCCCAATCATTTTTTTTTCTTTTTTTTTTTTTTTTTTTTCTTTTCCTGAGAACAGACTTTCTTATTGTTCAGCTTCCAAAAGACTCACAGGCTGGATCCTGCTGCTCACTGTCCCCTGTTTTCCTGCCTTCTCAAGGGGTCTGGTTTGGCTCCCGGCTCCCACTGAAATCCAGGGGAACCAACAGCACTCTCGGAAGTCACTCAGGGCCCTCACAGGGCTGAGTCTGTAATTTCAAAGGTCTACTTCAACAACCTGTACAAAGTAGAGCTGTGATCCCATTTTAAGTGGAGAAGCTCAGAGAGTCATTGCACAACACCTCCTGCAGATGTTAATAGGTGTCCTACCACCTTCAACAGAGCTTGTTACCAATGCGATAAAACTCCAGTGGGTACTGCACTGAGCAATTTTAGATCTGCTTCTTTATCAAGGTGTTGCCCCTGCTGTGCAGGCACCTCTCCATTACTAATGTGTTAATGGGACTTCATCTACTGACAGTGTGGATCAGGCTGTTCCCATGGTGCACACCGAAAGGTGCTCTCTTCCAGCTACCCTTCAGAAACCAGACTGACAGAATCTAACCCCCTGCCCTGCAAAAAAAGCACATTGTTCTGAAAGTCAAAATGCAAATAATTCATGAATTTAGTAAACATCTCTATGGGAATAGAAAAATGGTAGGTAGAATTCGAGTCTGCTATTTTTACCCATGTGCCTAGCTGATTACATGTCATTCTTCTCACAGAACTAAATATCTTAAATGCAAATAGCCAGAGGTTGTTGTACATTTTTTGCCCTTTCCACAGCTGTTCATTACAGAGCTCAATAGCAGCTGACAGCAGGTGAATATGTGGATGATAGGCCATGGATATATTCTGTAAACTAGAATGAATAAACCATTAAATGATCTTATTCCTTGATATGCCTGAATGCAAGCTGCATCTACAAGCAAAGCAACATTAAATTCTGTATAGTAAATCCCTCTTGTATTTTGCAGCACATCATTCATGCAAATTTTATGCTATAATCTTTTGAGCAATTATACCCTCCATTTATTTTTAATGATATAGAGTATCCTTTTGCTTTTAGTTCTAGACAATTGAAATGTGTGTACGAACCTGGAATATGAGACTACTTATATATGCCTCATTTTGAAACTGTATTTGGTGTTTTATATAACTTGTTTGAGCTGGGTAGCAAAGAATAACAGTGTACCTTCCTTTTCTGAGGATCAATATCTTTGAAAAATCTAATACAATAATTTAAATGTATGTCTGTATGACAATGCTATCATAGGAACTGAAAAGCATTTGAAGAGTACCATTTCAAAGCCAATGTATATTACATGTATGAAACATATGTGTGTACAAAATTTACATAAAAAATGCAAATTTTAAGCAAAAGGAATGAAAAGATTAAAGAAATCATAAAATTAGCCATAAAACATTATCTCAAAAAAAATAACCACGATATATCTGACTGCTGTATGATATAGGAATCTGAAAATCTGATTCTGGATATGGAGGTGTCTTTCTCAAATTTACAACATACTATTTTCTACAGAAAGCACCACTTCAGATGTAGTTCTAGTCTCTCTATTTGCTCAGAAAGAGATACATTTCCCAGTAGTTCCACATGTAGGACCTCCAACACTGTGTGGCACACTGTCACACAAGCATGACCCTCTGCCAGCCCAAAAGGTTTTTAGAATTAGAGATTCATTCAGGTTGGAAAAGACCTGTAAGATCATCTAGTCCAATCTTTAACCTGGTAATAGTACAGTGTTTGACCTGGTCCATGTGAATCTGGTTTTTGGAAGACCCAGCAGATCAGGGCATACCTCCGTATGCCCTGGAGGAATTAAGAGGGAGAAGTGTAGGGCTAAGGTGGGTTGGCAACTCCATCTGAGTCCTGGTGTCTCTGCACAGCCAAAGCTCTACCTCCAGATGTGGAGGTCAGTGTGAATATATTGCTTTCTAATTTAGTAAAGCTCGGATACAAGTTTTACTAAAGTGGCCAGAGAGCATTGAAAAGGTAACTATCCCTGCCTTGAGGGGCTATTGTGGCTTATTGCTTACTCTCCCTTCTCACCTTGTTTGTGCAACAGAGATTTTTGCCTGGACACCAAAACCTAAGGAGGAGCCTTGCTACCCTTGTGGAGACCAATGTGGTGCTACTCGCTTTGGGAGCTGCAGGAAAAGACATCCATCTTGGATTAGTAATGACTAATGACTGTGGAACTTTCATGAACATTGTGGAAAACGGGATGAGCTGCAAAAGTGAGCAATTCCAGTAGAACTGAAGGCCAGCTGAACAGAGGGTATTTGACATAATTAGGAGATTTCAAACTCCTTCCTTTCATGCAGGCAGAAGTCAGCATTCAGTAAGGCTCAGATACAGTAAGTTCTACTAAAATCTGGGCCTATGAATCACAAGCTCTAGTAAACCAGAGATATCTTATCCCATCGGCCCACATGAAAGCTAGACTCCTAATCTCCATAGCCCGCTGCTATTATATTGTGTGTGGAATTAGGTTGCATTGTACAGCTGGCCTAATACTGTTGCTTTGCAGCCAACTGTGGACCAAAAAGCATGAGAGAGAGATTTAGTTAATTTTAATCCTTTGTTTTCTACCAGCTTCTGGAAAGATACTGTGTGCTCTATATTTGGAGTTTTCTTTCTTTAGAAAATTCTTCTGTTACCAGCTTCCAGGGAGCCCTTTTTTTCCAGTCATACTGCTGCAGTTTGGCTTAGGCCACAATTTTGATCTCGTGTGCTTCAAAGGACAGCTGTGCCATTTCTTTTTAATGATTGAAAGCCATGAAAAAGTGCTTGATGGTTATCTGTGGAATTGTCACAGGTTTAAAGGAGTGTTTTTTGCTATTAGCAGAATTAAAGAAGTCTGTCAGCAGAAGCATTTAAAATACAGTGATAACAAGATCTGAACATAAAGAGCATAAAGGAAAAGTAACTTGTAGGTTATGAAAACATAAACTAGATATGATTTATATATTAAAACAGACTTTAGTAATGTACAGAGAAGTTGCGTTATAATGAAAAACAGGCACAAAACCGTCTAGCTATATACAATAGTATAGATTTGTGCATGTAAGGGCTATCATAAAAAATGAACATTGAACTAAACCCAGTTAAACAGACCAGAAAACAAAGAGCAGCCCTGTCAGCGTACCAAGTTTCAGTAAGATTAATCTGTGTTGCAAGTGTTGTTCCCAATGTATCTCTCTGCACTCATTCATCATCTCCCTCCATGAAGCCAACACGAGCTTGTGGCCTTTTGCTGCCTCAGGCAAACTGGTGTATGTATGCTTGTGTGTAAATATAGATTATTTGTCCAGCCCTCCAGCCACCAGTCCCCACACAATAAATAGCCAGCAGGACATTTTTTTGTCCCCTCACTGGGAATATCCAGCCCTTCTCCTACTCTTGCACTCACCACAACTAACTCCAGCTGTTAAAAAACTGATCTTTTTCAATCCTATGAAAACCAGTGGGAAAAACTGGGTGCTTCCAAAGAAAGGAAGTATCTTAGAGACTTATTGTAAAACTATGGAAGGGTCTGTTAGCTACAGAGGAAGCCTATATATCTATCTCAATCTAGACACCAATTTTTATAGAGTTAACAGTAAGTAGGGGAGTTCTGTGCTTAGAAAGATACATCCAAGCCATATTACAGTCTGCCATGAGTGATCTCTGTAGCTGGCCATAAGCTGTCCATAGCCCGAGCATGGACAGGCATCTGAAAACGACCACAGGTTCCTCTGCAAGTTGTTCTCTCTCTGGCACACACTGGCTTAACCTAACTTTCTCCTTCTTTTTCATGCAGTAACTAATAATGACACTTTCCTGAGTCCTTATACACAGCACTAGTCTCAGATTCCAGTTCTGCCGTTAATTCCATGAATATTTCCCATGTCTGCAGCAGAGACGAGGGCAAAGAGGGATTTCTCAGATTCCCACATAGAAGCTGTGGTGCCATCTTCTTCCTCCCTCCCAGATCTCCTCTGCTGGCATCCCCAGTGTCATTGCTTGAACAGAGTGGGGCTAACACACATCTCACGGGAATTTCCTGGGCGTTAATTAATAAATGTTCATAAAATGCGTGGAAACCTTCAGGCTGAAAAATGTATAAAAGCTGTCCTATAAATATTGTTCTTATTTTCCATATCAAGATACTATGCCTCCAGAGGCTGCCACAATTTTAAAGTAGGTCAAAATTTGTCTCTTAATAAGTTGAATTGGGAGCTGTGAAAATTTCTTCCAGACAGAATTTTGTATGGCGTAAATTAAGAAATGCAAGGCTCGCACCCGGCTGTTTGTTGCGGCACCCACACTGGGACTCTGTCTGTCCTAATCTTCCCAGCAAGGGCTGAAATTATAAGCCACATGTTATATATTATAAGCACACATTTGACTCATGCCACCTAACCAGGCAGAATGTGGGCTGTTAAAACTCTCTCCACAGACCGACTGGTATGGCACCAACCCCTAAAAGAAATAAGTGGCATTATGCTTTTCATTTCCATTCTGTAGGAACAGACACGACTGAGACACAGGGTGTTTCCTGAGGTTAATGATAACCTGAGGTTAATGGTTTCTGGCTGAACTTTAGGCCCTCAGCTCCCCCTAACCTGTCATTAATCCCCAGGAAATGCCTGAAACCAAGCGTATTATTTAAATCTGGCAGCAATTAATTTATCTCTGGACCTTACAGATGCTCATATTAAATTAAAAAGAAGATGATTTATGGAGAGCGCCAATAATGTTCAGATCTAGGCAAAGATAGATGTTATCCTTAATATTAAAATTCGCGTTTCCTTTTTCACTGAGGCATTGCTATCAGTTGGATTAAAGATTCTTATTTAATTATTCTAGCAAATAGGACATTTTCCCTAATTATTCCTTTTAAAAACACTTTGTCTAGCTTGTATATCCTGCCTGCTGCATTCAGATTTTATCTTTTTTCCTCTTCAGGAGTGTTTCGTGAACATCGTTCACTGTTGCATCTGAATCAGAAAATAAAGCTATTTTTAGCAGCTTAGCTTAAAAAGAAGCAATTAGAACAAGCAGTGGCATGCGTAAGAAATAAAAATTATCCTCTAGCTCAGCAGTAATGTACAAGTCTCAGACAAAATAACAGCTGTGATTTTACTTTCACATATTAAGAAGATAGGCCAAAATCATAGAATGAAGTTGTCAGTTTCCAGAGAGCCAGAAGGTTAAGTTCTACATCATTTTCTATTCGCAGTTTCTCTCTGGCTTGTAGGCAAAGGCTGCCAGCAGTGAACACACTGTCTTCTCAGACTTCTGAAGCCTTACCAGAGATATTAGTAATGTGGTTTGGCAATAGGTACCACTAAATCAGAGGCATGGGCATCAATACAGTTGGCTCCATAATTGCAAACAACAGCCATAAATCCATTCAAACTAATCCATGTACCAACTGAAATAAAATCCTTAATCTCTCTTCCCTTCTGTTTTTCAGTTTCCACTTTCAAGTCTTATCACAGCACAGTGCCATTAGCTTTAGAGATAAAATGGAGTCTTCCAGACTCCTTAAAATCTGAATTTATGCTGTAAAACAGCTTAAGAAAAATATTCTGTACCTTCCAAGTTAAAGGTGAACTGCAAGGAGATGAAAGTCAGACTTGTGGATTTTTTCCTCCTTTGCAGAGAATACCTTGAGTAATATTTTTCATGATAAATTGTTACTGAAAAATCACACTTTATGCTTTAATGCTTCTGTAAACTGATTAAACCAATTCCCTACAGGAAAAAAAAAAAAAAAAAAAAAAAAAAAAAAAAAAAAAAA
>CM021765.1:31199405-31282311 GCA_011076525.1 Nettapus auritus | reverse complement strand
TTTTTTTTTTTTTTTTTTTTTTTTTTTTTTTTTTTGAGACTAACAGGAACAATCTCACATGTGTATATGTGGTCACACATCTGGCTTTCTGCAGCATTAGCACTCCCTTTCCTGAAATCAATATCTCCTGTATATTTTTTTCCTTAAGAGCCTTTTCTCACATTCTGGCTCTGCTGTCCCTCAGCAGTTTCTGGTAACTCACCTATGGAGAAGAAGCTGGGGCAAGATGAACTGCCCATGCAGCCCTGGTAGGACAACTCCTCATGGAGGTGGGTCTCAGCCTCAGCACCACCCTTTCTGAATGTATTTCTACCCTTGATAACACCAGTCTGTACATGTTGGGAGCACTGAATACAGCTGTGAAAATTTCCTCTGAGAACTGGAAGACAGACTTTAGCCTTCCCCACTGACATGTGGCTCCTGCGTGTTTGAAGAAAATGATCTCTCTCAAGATTCAGTGCAGAAAGTGTTTAGAAATGCTCTTTTAACTCTTATATATATATATATATATATATATTCCTTTGAGAAGCTTAGTTTCATGGAGTAGAACTTCAGTACCTCTTTTGGCCACAATGTCTTGTCTCCTTCATCATGAAAACATTTCCATATGTGTTGCAGCTACAGGTGTTGCCCTGTTTAAGAACTATTTAAAAGACACAATTTTCATGATCATCTGTGTAAATGAGCTACAGCAAAATGACTATAAAGTGCTAGCCAGGGAAGGTAAGGGTAGTGTCTGCTACAGTTGTACCTTTCTCTTTCCTGCACAGTCATGTACAGTGCATATTTCTTCCAGGATGCAATCAAGCAGCTAATGAGCTTCATCGGTGCACTGGAACCTTCTGTTCCAGCTGATACAAGCAGCTTGAATTTTTTCTCTCAGAGCAGTCAAAATGTTTTAACCTTGACTGAATAGCTGAAGTGCCCACAAATTTTAATGAGGTAAAGAAAACGTATTTCTAGTGTTCCTGTAATCACCTAGGGCACAGCTTATATCCTACATCATTTAGGAGGGGCTTTGCCATCCACTTCACTAATCCTGGGTGTGAAAGACATGGTATGTGGTGTCATGCATGTTCTGTAGAGATATCTATATGGCAAGAGTCAAATTCAACTCTGTTTACATGCTGCTTGGTACATGAATACTATTTCAAGAAAAAGAGGCCAAATATGAAGCTACTTCTACATTTCTTATGGTTTCCTGATTTTATGCCTTCTGGTATACCTAAATCCTCTAAATACGAGCTACTGAATCAGCATTTTGTATGCTCATATGTGATTAAAGCTGCTCAGAGGACAAGGATTCCATTTTGCTGTAAATTTCGAGGTTTCAGAATTTGTTTTCACTATTCAGAGGAATGAAAATAACCCCTTCAAACATTTTTGCAAATGGAAATTGTTATAAAACGTCTGTTTCTGGACCAAAAACTTGATCTTTTCAGCTCAAGTTCTTTCTCCTCTGGCCATAAGTGACAAGGGAACCCCAGGCAAAAACTTTCTCAAGAAATGTTTGTCAAAACTGATATGTTGATACAACATTTTGGCTTTGATGAAGTGGCATATTTCATTTCACTGAAAATATTCTGACCAGCTCCAGATGTGATTGACTTATTCAAGCTAAGAAAATGATACATTGTGAGAGTCTGAATACACCAATAAAATCATAGAGAAATGCAGTATTCTTTCAAATTGACAGCATTGGATCTGAATAATTCTCTTTGTCTATGGGACAAATTCATAAAATATAAACAAATTCTTAGAGTAGAAAGGATGTTTATATCCATCCAATATAATCTTCTGCATAATACTGGCTATTTATTTTACAGTCCTGAAGCCATAGGAAAGCAAGGTCTGAATCTGACTTTCTCCTCTGCTGAACACTTAGTGTACTTAGAACTTGTCTGAGAAAATTTTGTGTAATATATTCTTAAAGATTTGTCATAAAAGAGAGTCTAAAACTTCCCCAGATGGCCATTCCTGTACCAGCAGGATATTCTTATCATTAAAAATATTTTCTTACCACCTAACCTACTTTCTCTCAATGAAGCCTCAGCTAATTAATTTAGGTTAAATTTTAAAGATCAATTGATCATTGCCATCTTTTGTACCAGTTGCAGATTCATTTTAAATATAATGAAACTTTTCAATGTCTCCACTTGATATTCCTTTTTCTTCACTAAATAAAGCATTTCTTTAAATGTTACCCAAATGCGTGTATTTTCTAAATTTGTATTTTTAAAAGGAAGAGCAAATGAGCTGACTTAATGGAATGATTTCTGAAACATATTTGTATTTTCTGATTAAACAAAAAGCTGTCACGGAAAAAAAGCTGCCATGGAATTTAGATAATTATTTCAACTGACTCTAATTCCTGACTACAGTGCCAAATTAGTTGTTTCAATACTTATATAATTATATATTCCAGTATTTAGGTAGCATCTTCTACATCAGGTTCCAGCTATCACACCAGCTTTACTAAGGGTTCTTGACCTCCAAAGAGGAAGGTGGTCAAATCATCCCTCATTTCACCACCTCTGATTGTCATAGTGATGTCTGCTGTTAAGTGGAGGTCTGACTGGTTATGTCATGCAAGCCTTGGCACAGCCACCAAATGAAGAAATGTAAGATGTGTAACTTCTCGTGAACTTCACACTTATCAGGGATTGGAAATCTCTGCCTGAATTAGAGATTTAAGTATCAGCTGTGGAATTTCCTGAGCTATCTGACAGAGTGCAGGTATCACATCAAAATCCTGCCAAACCAGAGCAGTGATCCAAATGTCATTTCCTTCTTAGTGTGCTGAGAAGATTGGTATGTTATCAGCCCAAACTAGAATTAAAGCACAGAGACCCAGAGCAGAAGTGCGAGTGTCAAAGCAATGTGCTCAAGTTTCTCGGTGAACAGAAGAGAACAAATATTCTAGCTTATTTGTTGTGTTGTTTTCAAAACCAGAAAAGACCAAGAATTGTTGCATTGATTTTGTCTCAAATCTGTAAACAGAAAACGTGGCTGGGCTTTTGTTTGGATAACAAGTCTCTATTACAGTTAATCAAAGAAGATGTCTTTCAAAATTAATTTGGGATGTTTGCTCAATTAATATAATTGCAGTATCTACTTGATTCAGAATTGAAACAATTTGGGTGGAGTTCAAGCACCAGTAGGAAATAAAGCCCAATTCCTAGTCTTTTCTGTTGGGAATAGCCTGTCCAAGCCCACATAGGTCAGAAATTCTGATTCTTACTGTTTTCTCTTCAAGAACACTCCTGAGGCCAATGGAAACATATGAGGTTTCATATCAGGTCATTAAATTGCCATGCTTTGTCCTTTGATTTAATTAAAATCTTCTTAGTTATGCAGACTTCTGTGCTGCAAGCTGAAATGTAAATGAATGGGAAGATGAATAGTTTAATATAATATCTGCCATGGAAAAGACAATTTTATATGCTTTCTTACCTGAGAAGCTAAAATTTGATAATCTGTCATCTCTAACTCCACACAAACATCACTTCTCAGTATTTAGAATAACTGCATTTTAGAGAGCTAGAAAATCTAATTTATAGTTTCTGTACTACAAATATTCAAAAAAAAAAAAAAAAACTTTTTCTGTTCACCAAATGTTGTTTAAAATGCTATGAAGTTTAAGGGACTGAACAACATCATACAGATCTTTTTGATGTTTTCATATATGGCGTAAATAAGCACAAAAGCCAAATGATATTGTTCATAATTCAATATCCTCCTTTTTTATTCCTTTGCTGAATAGGAAAACAGTTAGTCCCATGGCTATAATCTACTTTTTAATATAACACTAATGATTTATTATAGTTGTCTCTCAGGAAGAAGAATAAGATTATTTTGCATTCTTCCTCTGCTGACTTCAGCAATAGAATCAGACATTTTATTTCCACTGATACCACTAAGTTCTAAAATCTAAGAAAAACGTGTATTCCTTGATACCACTGGAAACTAACATTCAACACAGATGTTTGTATTCTGCACTTTTGCATTCTCCATATGCATTCTGTTTTAAAAATCTCTGCTTAGTGTAGATGGTAACCTATTCAATTACTCTCAGAGCATTTTGCTCTTCTAGACATAACATCTGCAATTCAATTAAATGTTTCATCTATTTTCTTCATATCATTCCAGGATATAAACCTTGATTCTGTTAGTACAGTGTTGATGCTTGTTTCATTCTAAAAAGGACATTTTGCAATTCTTTAAAACAATATGAGGCTTGAGAAGTGAAAAGAAAACAGAACATTTTGACTGAGGAAATGCTACTATGGGATCAGATCAGTGATTGCTTAATAATCACAGCTTTTCCCTGGCAGACAATTAGAGAAGATCATATATATTGGATTTCTCTGAGGGCACTGAAATTCTTAGTTTCTGTTCCAGTTTTGAATAAAAGAAAAATTAACAGTTCTACAGATTACATTTCTGTGAACATTTTCATTTTTTCATCTACTTTTGGTATAATTTAGTAGTAATTTCTGCAAGAGTAAGTCGTAGATTTCAAATAGCAGATTTGCAGAAAGAGGTCTCACATTAATAGAGCAACAAAGTAGAGCAGCCCAACACTAGACAACCTGCAAAAATAGCCAGTACTTCCACACTAAGAAATGCCTGCTTATCCCACATAAGTGCTTTTGCAGGCTGTTCTGCATTGCACTGGTTTTACACGACCTTGTCATTATGGTATCTGAACACACCCAGACATGAACTGATAGCGCTAATATCTGTCTTGTTTCTTCCATTCTCTCTCCTCTCTTTCTCATAAAGACAGCACCGTGCACAGTGCAGGATATTTACACTTCCTGATGCATTCACTTGATATGTCCAGTGCCTGTATGAGTCCAGTCACTCTGGACTGTCAATCTGCTGTGTCCAGGGAGGTCCCATTATTGCAGGAGGTGGTACCAACTTGTTGGACTGAAAGGTGCTAGAGATGTAATGCTGCAGCTCATGGTGCCTCTACCTGTACAGCTGCCCAGGCTTGCACCTCCTCTCCAAGCTGACCTTGAACACGAAGTGGCTTAGTTACAAGTTCTGCACTGCAACACTGCATGCGTCCTTTGTCTGAAATAAGTGCTCCCTTCCCAGCCTTGCCTATTTCCTTCTGCTCACTTCCTTCACGCTTTTAGCTTGCTGGACCAATGTGCTTTGTGCTAAACGTACAAAGGACAAAGTATTCAACCAAACAGCTCACAGAGGAGACAACTTGTGACAATAGCATCGAGTGTTTATACCAAGGGATTATTATTTTATAATAGGGACTAGAACAAATTATTTTTTGTGAAAGAAAGTCTGCTTTCTCAAAAGCATAAAGTTTATATAATAGTCAGAAACTGGCCAGTTCAGCAGATTTTATTCATATAAATGGTATATGTAATATTTTATGTATAAATGTTCCAAGTTTACTCCAGTGTAAAGCTTTCCTTTAAAGAGTAATTCTCACCCCATAATTCACTTTTATGATTTTCTTAGGGCTTTAAGTGTAAAAGCTCAATCTGTTTTTGTTTTATTCTTAAAAAAAAAAAAAAAAAAAAAAAAGAAAAGAAAAGAAAAAAAAAAAGGCACAGAGCAAGTTAATTTTTACATTGAATCTGCCAAAGGCACGCTGTCAGATCTGAAGCTAAACATGTCACTTTTGCAAACACACTCACGCACACATACACACACGTGCACATGCAGATACACAACAGCTTTTTAAAGCTTAATGACAATAGAAATAGTTTCATGCAAGTGGAAGAAGGGAGGCCCTGACTGGAGCCGATGACTGCAGCAGGCTGTGCTCATTCTTGGGCTCCTCTCCAACCCTCCCTCAGGCCCTCCTGTTTCACATCTAGTGTAAAGATGTTTCTCTCCCCCAGACAGTTTCTCACAAATCCAAAACTCGGGCTTTCTGCCAAGTGCTGGATCTTAGGCTGAGTCCTTTGCCTGACCATGACCTTTTCCTTGTCCCGTCCCTTCCCTGGCTCTCAGAGTGCTGTAGCAGGGCAGGTTCCTTATTTGCTCTTTCTCTTCTTCTCCTGCCCCCTGCACACAGAGAAGTGCATTCAGTCAGACCACATGCACACTTTCTCAGATGCTTTAATATGAACCTGAAAGAGAGGACTTGATGAGATTGAACAAGGAAATTGCAGTGTTTGGACTGGAATGTTATCAGATCACAACACAAATTTGAGCCCTTCCTTAGATCCATCAAAGCCAAGGACTGCACTGCTTCCTTAGAAGAACAGTAAGAATGACTCTGTTAAGGTGCCCACTTCTTCCACCTTCCTCTTTCTTTGACAGCAGCCCAACATTCATACATATCATGAAACCGATCCCTTCTTTCCACTCAATATATGATTTTAGACAAAAATTGCTTCCAGTCTTTTCCATGATCTAAACTATACCTACTCCCAGAACTGCAAAACCAAAGCTGTACATGGTTGGCATTACCAGAACTGACTCGGCTAGGATCTCAAGCCCCAACACATTTTCTTCTCATGGAGACTGTTCTGTATTAGGGAGCTGCAGGGATTCCTCTTGCATTTGACTTTATATTTTAAAGTAAATGCTGCAAAACAGAGATTCTCTTGTTATCAAAAAGTTGCATGAAAGTGCTTAAATCTCCTGTTCAACCCCTCAGGGGCTCCAGCACAAATAATGGAAGCAGCCGCTGCTCTGCCACCACTTCCAGAGTCACTGCAGTCTTCTTGCTATGATAACTTCATAGTGGCTATATTTAATGAAGGAACACTTAAGGGTGAGCCAGGAATATGGGCCCAAGGTTCATGGCATGGCACAAATACAGAATGGCTTATGGGATTCCTGCAGCTCTTGAGCAGCTTACAGTTTCTGGTGTGAATGTTCCTTGGTTATTCTACAATTTTTCTTTACAATCCTGTTTACAGAGGCTGATCTAGTTGTGTTTATGTCATTTTTCCTATAGAAAGAGAAACATTTCAGTCAAATGTAATATGCCAAACTCACCAGGTGCAGTGATCCACAATGTGTATCAGAAATGAGAAATAAGCATCGGTCTCATGGGATTATAGAGGATTCCTCAAATCACTTAGACCCATGGCGCTCGTATGTTGGTTGATTTTTCAAGTGAAAAATTTTTTTCTCTTGAGGTGAAAGCTGGGTGCAATTCTGGGGACAGTGTGCTCCAAGACCTGCTTCTTACTGTAGAGGTTGGTTACCAGCAAGTCACATAGTAGTACCTCTTGCACATAGACATGCAACTGATATCCTCAGCATCATCTTGTAAAAACACCAGTCTGCAATATAGCCTTCACATTTCAGACACTTTACACTGAAAAATCACAAAAGTATGTATTTATGCATACACACATGCGCATACGTACACATACATATAGTCACGGAGACACTGGCCCAAAAAGGGTGTGAGGGAGATGGCTCTGTCTATACTGTTTAAGCACCATTTGCTACTACCTTGCACTGTTCTTACTGGCCTGGAAAAGACATCATTCCTTGGCACATTTGAACTGCTCATTTGGTAATTGCTGCATATCTGCTGTATGAGGCATGTGATCATGTAACAGCAAACATATAAAGGGCACAGCGAAGGAAGTGAGCTAAGGCTGCATCATCATCTTAATTTTGGCATTTCCTAGCTTATGTATGACTTCAATTTTGATTCTGTATGCTATCTTGTTATGAGAATTCCCATACACCTTTTAAAGATATTTCATAGCTGCAGCTCACAGAAATTTTGATCTGAAGTGCTCCAAAGTGAGTGCACAACTTCCCTACAACATAATTGCTTCTGGATCTCAACCATAATGACTGGGTAGTTTAATGTGTCACCATAACAACAGCAGAACACTTTGGTTTAAGTACTTTTTCTCTGCTTTTCTCTGCTTTTTTGTTCAAAGAACCATTAGCTGAGTCATAGATTTCAAACTTTTATTCTGAAACAAGCCTAATAAGACCCAGTAAGACTTTTTTTTTTTTTTTTTTTTTTTTTTTTGTCCCTGGTAGATGACAGACCACAGGTCAAACCTTCTTTTGGTCCCAAGGGGTAAGTCTATTGAAGAAAATACTTCAACAGTGTTCTTATTATTGTATGATCAGCAGAAATGTGTACTCTTGACAAAATTTTGTTAGCTTTTGATTTAGTTGACTTGTTTTTAAATTTCATTTGCACTCCAGGTAGATCTTGAATCAACATAAAAAAATACATCTAAGCAACAAATTCCCTATATCCATGCTTTCAGGGGGATTTCTTATTCTAGTGAGTACACCTACATAGAATTACAGATGAGCTCTAAAATCTTGGTTCCTTTACAATTACTTTACTGGATTCAAATATGGGAAAACATAACAAAACATTTAACTAATATAGCTCATATTATCTGAAGTAACAGTTTGGATGCATTTCATCTCTGAAAGGTTTAAACCAAGCATTATGACAAGAGTAGCATTCCTGTCTTGAAAAGTAATAAGATCTCATTTAAATTCTTGATAACCAAGACTTATTGATGTAAAAAAATGTAAAGTAAACCATAAAATTTCATCATAAATTCCCTATAGAACCTTCTTGGTATAACTTAGTTTTTGAGGCTGAAGACACACATGGAGACTGAGCTTCTACTTGCTTCTATAATCCAGATACTGAGCTACACAAATAATATTGAATCACATGGAGGAAAAAATCTCAAAAATACCTGATGAAATACAATTCAGAAGGCTTTCTGAGCTTTGTCAGATTCAAATATCCAGATACAAGGAGACAGTTCTGCCATAGTCTGGTAATATCCATACATGTCATAAGGCTGGGATGCAAGACAAAATGGTGGTCAATATCAAACAGAAGGAAGTATGTATCATGCCCTTGTGCATCACACCACTTCTGGGTGGCTGCATAACATGCATAATTTTTAGTTTTCATATTAGTCATGTCTCTAGTAATATAAAATGCAGCATAAAATCCTGAATGGTGAAATCTTAAAGAAATGTTTATACCTTTCAAAGCTCATTTACGTTAGTTCAAATATCCGGTGTAGATGTCGGTCAGTGAACTTTTTAAAGATGTTATTTGGCATACTGGGAATGGTTAAGATGTAGATCAGCTCAACACAAATCCTCCTTTGGTCTCTCTGCAGCTGATATAACAGCTGAACACCTGTAGGAAAGATTACGTACAGATGTCTTCAAAGATTCAAAAAAAAAAAAAAAAAAAAATCTTTAAGGAAAACAAGGTGCTGTGAATTCAGGAAACTATATTTGGATCACTATAGTTGCCAGAGCACTGCAAAAGTCAGACTAATTTGTCATCCAGGAAGCCACAAAACTAGCTCTGTCAAATAAATGTGAACCACCACCATCCACTATCCTGTTTCCTGGCTAGAAATAGCATTTGATTAAGGAGCTGAGAAGATAAATTAATTAAAAATAATAAAATAGTTTGCAAGACTGCAGTAGTGTTCTATCTCAAAACTGGCTATGCAGATCTAAAAATTATTTACACAGATAGGGATCATTCACTGCCATCTTTCAAGAAAGACATGCACTTTTAAACAGTATACCACAACATGTACATTCACAAGCATTTTCTAAAACAGACCAATTTGTTCATAACTCTTGATTTTGCTAGAAGAGCAAGTGGATCTCTAGAGTATATTGTGCTGTTTTGAAGCTGAACTTAGACACACTTTCAATCTTAAAGTTACCTTGTACACACAATGCTCATACATAGTGCAGTGCTGGTACTATCCCTTTTATTTCCACACTTTGATGTGATCACATACTGATATTCAGAAGAACATTCAAAAGTCATTATTAACAATATTTCTGCAATATTTACTTATCTAGCAGCAATTTGATTAAAACTAATTCATCCCAAACACAGTCTTGTTAAAGTAGTTAAAAATATAGAACAAGCTCATCTGGCTGAGACAGAGATTAAATTACCAGGGATTTATTGAAGCATGCTCAACCCATGTTTAGAAACGTTGGTGAGATTTCCATGGAACTAATAGATTCTTATCTTTTCTATAAGAACTACAAAGGATGAAACAATGTAGAGGAAAAGTGATCTAATATCAAAGAAGGACGCTGCAAATATAGTTCTTTGAAGATATAACTACAAATTCCTGCTCTGTATCTGACTCCTTGTTCATATAATAATTTCCCGTATTACAGAGGGTGATATGAAGCTTTCCATGCTAAACAATGTAAGTGACTTCAGTAGTACAATATTGGAGTCATCCAAACTCATAAAATAAACAAAATAAAACAGATAGAGTTGATGAACTCCCTTCTTCCTCAGGAAACCCTTTTGAGGATATCATGTAAATGTTTTCCACTACCAACAAATTTACCAGATGTGACTGCAGGACCCACTTTTACTGGTTTAGGCTAGTAACCTAAACAGAGACAGGCTAAAATGCCTGCACGTGGTTGTCCATTCTGTATAACTGTTAGCAAGCTCCTTGTGAGCTCTGCCCATCACAGCTCACACCCTTCAAACCACACCTTGATGAGAGACCTGACAAAAAATGCCCAAAATTGGCAGTACAGGGGGGAAGACCCTGTTTTGAGGGGACGAAAGCATTATGGCTTGACCTGTGCAGTTTTGTTTGCCCTCAGAGTGCTGAGGGCCAGTAACCCAACACCCTCAGAGGCCACGGTTCATTTTATTCACTAGACCAAATATAAGATCAGAATCCCAGACCAGATGTCTTCCACGGACATGAAATCAGAATCTTGGTTTTCACTGATGGTGGTGGAGGTGGTGGTGTTAGTATGTGGAGGACGATAAGGCATAACAGGGAAGTTTTTCTTATTATGCCCCATTCCCATAACCTTCTTCATGTTTTCTTTAAGTCCCAAACATGCGTTCCTTTTCCTGAAGAAAAATGTATGCTTAATTTAAGGCCTAAAACTGAAATACTGCTTACTGTAATGCTTTCTTGTGTCTTATTAACTTATGAACTCTTGGTGGATTGCCCAGCACTCAGCAGCTTTTCTGTTATTTTCCAAGCTACATCAAAGAGTTTGTCTCAAGGGCTCAAGTTTTTGTTTTTGTTTTTGTTTTTGCAATTTTCAGTAAGCAAAACCCTCAATAATAATCTTATAATGCTAGTCATGTGTGCTATAGCTGCATTTCTCTCCTTATACTAAGCTTAGGAGTTCCTCTGTACATAACACAGAAGAACGATAACTCCAGACACTAGTGAACTGTGGGGCACTGCAGCAGGTGTGACACAAACTTTTCCTTTTGACAGCCCCTATCATTCCTACATACAGTAAAACTACATGTGAGGAGCATGTATAAATCCAAAGTTTGATCCCTAGCTGGCAGCATTCATACCTGAAGATGAATGAAAAGAAATATGGATTTCTCAGGTGCACGTGCTCTTAACAGTGACCAGCCTTCCTTCATCTCCTATAAAGCCAATTTGTATGGCCATCCCTGTCCCCTCCAACTACATGAAGCCACAGCTACAGAATAAGCATATTGCTGATGGGATTTGGCAGGTTTTTAGAGCAGCACATTTTAGAGACCAACCTCTGTTTCAGCCTATCTTGGACAATACGTAGGTGATTACCATCCATACATTTTTTGAGCTACACTGGATGAACTTCACTGAGTAATGGTCACTGTTCCACAGTCTCATGAACTTCTCCTGGCACCTCAGGAAGCAGCCACAACACTGCTCAATCAGAGGTGCATGAGCACCAGAAACCCCTTCTGCCTGGGTGTGGAGGAAGCAGGACCACTGCTGCACACCACTGAGCAACAACATTGTCTCAGTTCAGATTCACCAGCTGCTCACACCCAGGGCAGGCATTTATTTTGCCACCGTATTTTTCCTCAGCTGTTTCTGGAAAACTTAGGAGCAGGATAGCAGGTTTTGATTCTTTCTACCATTTATTCTTGTTCCGAATTGAAGCAAAGCTTCTTTTTGGTAACATTTTCAGATGCATTGCATGGCTACTGGTACAGTAAAGAATTCAAGTACTGGCACATAATGACACCAGAAATTCTGAATATTTATTGCCTCAGCAGGGGACTGCAAATCAAACATAGCAAACCAGCAGCTCTCCATTCAGCAAACAAATGTCCTGCCTTCACTTCCCAAGGGATCAGAGCTTCTCAGTCTCTGGTCTGTGCTTCTTAGAGTAGAAAAGTGCTTACATCTGTAAGCCCCAGAGGTCTGTTTGGCTACAAGCAGTCCTCAAAAGCAGCCTGGGGTGAACCTAAATCTGCAGTGTGATTGCCTTATGTTGCTGTATGAGAAAAAGGAACCACAGTGACCTTCTAATACAGTGCTTAGATTAAGGGCAGATTTGTACTAGCAATAAGCAATGTGGACACACATCTTGAAACACCAGCAGGACTTGATCCCTGATGGAGTTCCCACAAAAGAGATACAGATAGACATCTATGCTTGAGAGGAGTTTGGAGGGAACAATTTTATTATTTGTTGTTTTTTGTTGTTGTTATTGCATTTTTGTTGTTGTTGTTTGTTTGTTTCCTGTGGAGTAAGGGAGTGTGGTGATTAACCAGGATGGGTGCAGTGTGGACAAAGAGAAGACGACATCCCTGTGGGATGGGGAGAGGTCCATCCAGAGCATGCAGACACTGTCCTGTCCCATCTGGACTGGCACAGAAAAACCTAGAGGTGCCTTCCCAAACACTTCCCTCATGTACCAGGGGACGTGCTGGTGGCAAGAGGAGGCAGAATTAGCTCTTTTGGGTTTCTCCCCTGGGCTCCAGAGGTGCCACAGCACAGAGTCAGGCCTCCCAGCACCGGCATTGTGTGGGTCAGGGTACTCTGAGTCTCTGCAACTTACAGTAAGATCTTTTTGTGAGTGTTGGGTGGTTTTATACTGCATGCATTGTGTTGTACTTCCCCTTTAGTACTGTGGCTTCAAAGAAACACAGTCATTCACTTACTTGGGGCCAAAGGCAGCCTCAGCTGACCCCAAAGTCAGGGGCAGGTAACAAAGACAAGACCAAGTCCCGAAGCATGTTAATGCTGAGTTGTGTTGGGAGTTTTGTCTGAACAGGGATGAGAGGATTTGGCCACAAAGAGTTTGTGGAAGCACAGCTCTCTCAAACAAGGTAACCTGTTGAACTCTTCCCAATTAGTAATCAGGCTCCTTTCATTCTTCTGAATTACAAATAGCAGCAAGAGAGGGAGTGAGAAATCCACACTGACACTTTACATCAATTAATTCAAACCGAACCTCAGAGTTTGTGTATTACTAAACCTGCTGTATGATTACAGCGAAACCTCTTACAGTGCTTCATGAGATATTTTAACCAGTCACTTCGTTTCTACGTTGGTGCTTTGTTTCTTTCAGGGTTTTATCTGCAATTAAATACTTCATTATTTTTTTTCTAAAATTTCACAGTTCTTTGGGACTGACTAGATAGCTTCCATCAATAATGTTGCAGTAACATCAGTAGTAACACAGCATGCACTGTGACCCCCTCAAAACAGACAGAAGCTGTGTTTACCTTTGACTTCAGTATAATTACTTCTGTGAGCATCTGCTCACTAGTGGAAAGCGTTCACAATCCAGCATGAGATGGTTTGTTGGTCTATAGCACCATCACTTCCCATTTCAGAGAAGTTTTGAAAAGATAGCATCTTATTATTTATTCTGTCATTTCTTTTAATCTTGATAGTCTTGCAAATAAGCGCAGGTAAAGGAAAATATTTACATTAACTCCATTTTACTAATGAGGAAAGGCAGGCAGAGGGGCAGGAGTACCAGTTGTATGCCTTGCTCCACGGGGGTTTTAGGAGCATTTGGTACTGTGGCTCACGGGCAATAAGGCAGATTGTCAGGAGACTGCTGTCTGCAGTTCCTGGGTTCATGCCTTCTGAGGCCAGGATAAAATCCAGACCTAAACTGTTCCTATCTATTATTTGTGTATTTATGGGGTGTCAATCGCTGAAGCAAGGAGAGGCCAGACTAGCCGGAGGCCGCAGTCTCAGCCTCCAAGCAGAGTTCAGAGCCCAGGAATTCCTCCTTTCCATTCCCATGCTCTGTCCCCTCTCTGCCTCACGTGAAAAAAGCAATGAAGTTTGTTCCACTGCTATCTGTAGGACATTTTCATTTGATGTAATACATGCAAGTACACTGTTACTGCTGCCACTAAATGTTTACCCATTTTGTCCACATTTCTACAGGAATGTTATGACACAAAAGAGCAGTGCTGCAATCATATAAATCAGGAGACTTATTTCAGGATTGCCGCAATAAGCCAATTGCATTCCACTTGTTTGGTGTGGACAAGAAGGAATAGGAGGAACCATAGGGACAGAAAATGTATGTTAACATTCGTCCATATCTCTGCTGTGCTCAGTAAAGTGCTTTTTCTTTTTCTTAAGTCGTTCTCATGCTCCTTTATGTCCTGTTCGAAACAGTAAAAAATGCATCTTGAGAAAGGAGTGAAATAGTGGAAGAGGGGAACAGCTATCTTAATTTGGAATTCTTTGGTTGCCCTAAGTGATTATCTTTTTCTCATAGTAAAACCATGTTGTGAGCATTGGAGGTGACCTTTCATACAAGTCTTGCAACTACAGGGACCTCAGAACCTCAAATCAAAATCTGCTGAGGAATCTAGAAATGTTAATTCCCTTATTCTCTCTCTTGCCTCATCCATGGTTAGAAACAAAGAAATCAGACTGCTCTTAATCTAATGCATCTGACTACATCTTAGTTAGTTATCAATGTCCCCTTTTCAGTTATGAGAAAGAAATAGGCATCTTTGCAAACGAAGGGCAGATAACCCTTACTCTTAACCCTTACAGATAACCCTTAATTTTTATTTCTCTCCACTATTTATGAAGGGGTTTTGATGGCTACCATGGTGAGCTATTCTAAAGTCCTATGATACAAATCCCAATCTGAGTCACCACAGTTTAATCAGCTTTATCCTTTATCGTTTCTGGATTGTGAACAAGGGATGAAGTGTATAGCCCTTTATTTTATTTGCTTATCATTTCCCTCTTCTTGGCCCTAAGGGATCAACTCAGTGGGTATTACTCAGCCACAGTTTCTCCTCAGTGAGTCAGAAACAAGGGCCAATGACTTGCAGAGCTCACCGAGCTCCTCTGTCTTTGTGTCTTTTAACTTTTCTCTCTATTCTTTGCTCTCACCTAAGCTCTCATCACCATCTACAGCTTTTAGCAGCTGGTGGCCATGATAAAACAGGTCAGCTGCTGAAATTCTTCAGATAACTTTTGACAGTCAATTTGGATCAGCAGTCTACAGGAATAATGCATTTCTGAAAGCCACACTCAGTTTATACCCCTGTGCAAATGGCTAATGTTCAAATATGTCAAACAGCTCAGGATTAACTGTACTGGAAAGTATGAATTTAATTTCCTCTGTTTAAGAATTAGAAGAGAAGCTTGTTTTCAAACTTCACAGTTGCAGAATAGTAATTTACTTTTACTTTAGGATTGTTTTCTGAGGGGTGGGGGGTTGGTATCAAGTAAGGCATTAATTCAACAACATTCTTAAGCATATACAATCTTAAGCAAGAAAGCAGCCCTAATAAAGTAAAGAAATGAATATTGCACTATACCTCTGTAGGCAAGACCTAAAAGTCTGAAAACATCACTTGTATTTTTTTCCCCACAGAAAAAAAAAAAAAATAATAAAAAAAAAAAAAATAAAAGAAGTCAAAACACTTATTCCTTTAAAACCTATTAATGCAGTGACTAATGGCTTGACTTTGGACTGTGGTATTGTCCTGATAAACTTTCTTTCCAAGGTACTGCTTAGTTTACATCAGAACAGGAAGAAAGCAAGCAAGTGAGAAAGATTGACACAGGGTTGTGTTTGAGGCCAGATTACCCAGAGGCACAAAGTGGCAGGCAGCCTTCCCCGGGACCCTGCTCCAGTGATATAGTATGTCTTTTCATTAGAGGAAAGCTGCTTTCAAAGACATCATAGCAAGTCCTGAAGGACGTTCTGACTTTCAAAATGGGACCACAGACAGAGAGTTACTGTTTAACACTGAAATACTATTTATTAGATAAACATTACATTTAAATAGCAAGAAAACACATGAAACCTTTTCAAAAGCTGATGTATTTTCCTTGCTGCAGCTTTGTCTTTCATGTTACTTTTCTGGAAGAAAGAGTTTCATATCAGAGCAAAGGTGTAGAAAGAGCCAGTACTATAAACTGCAATTCACTTGCTCAGTGCTGTTCTGTATTCTCTGTGCTGCCGTCATTGACTGTAAGGTTTACTCCTCTATAATCACTCTTTTTTTTTCCCCTTTCTTTTTTTTTTTTTTTTTTTTTCAGCCCAAATATTCTAATTGCTGCCGGAAGAAAGTAAAAATTTCTGTGTCTGTGACATCAGCCTGCTTCCACAGCAAAGTGTGTCATTTTACGTGCAAGTTTTTGGGCTAAATCCTGCTCTTAATTATACTTGATTAATGCTTGCATACTTTTGCAGAAATTTAAGAGATGAGACATATCTACTGCTGGACTATTATGGGTAGAGCTTTGCTCCCGTACTAATCACATTTCACTGGTTTCAACCAATTTGCTCCTCATTTATATTAGTTTACCAGAGATCAGGTTCAAGCATGAAAATTATCAAGAAGTAATAGACCTTTATTCAAAATACAAATATTTTTCTTCATTAATCAGAAAAGTCCATGGAAAAAGTAAAGACGAGACTTTATATTTACTGATATGTGGGAACATTTGCCCAAGTACTAAATCCCCTTTAAAGAAAAATAACGTGCTAAAGCTTTAAAAGCAGTCCAAACAGAGGATTAATTGAGGAGATTGATTTCAGGTCTCTCCACCCAAGTTTAATAGGCTTTTTCCCAACTGGGTTTTGGGGAGTTTGGTCTTTTAAACAACTTTTTCTTAACAGCAGTAAGGAAAAATCTGGGAATTGATTTATTGTGAGGATTTTCCATTGTACTCAATGGGCATTCTGTACAGCCTTTTTATACATACTTTCTAGCTGGTATGAATCTGTTAGGTTTTATACTTTGCATCTACAGTATCATATATCTTACTTAGACAGTAAATACGAAAGAGCTGGAGCCTATATTAAAAAAAGGCAATTTCATGTCGATATTTTACTGCAACATATAGCTCTTATTTTCGGGTTACTTGGGACCATAAACTTGCACATACACTACTGTGCTTTGGGAGTGCTGTGTACCAGCCGAGTAGCACCAAGCCAGACCAAATCTGAGAACCGAAAATCTTCCATAATGTATGTAGCATTCAGCCGCAGACTGAATCCTGCTTTGGTTTTGGGTCATAAAGGTGCAAGTCCCTCATCAATCAAGTTCTTTTTGAACTGATCTGATTCCAGGACATTAACTCTTAAGAGCCCCAGGAGCCAAAACAGAGAGGAAATGACTCCTTTTAGCAGAGGACAGTCTCATAGATGCCAACACAGAGCCGTGTGCCACGCCGTGGGAGCAGGACCTCTACATCTACTTGTGGTCGCATCACAGGTGGGGACAAGCAGTTGGAGGCAGATATTTCTCCGCGGCCTCCAGCCTGCTGCTATTTAAAGCCCTGGCACGGAGCAGCAGGATCCTGCTTTCCTGCAGCTCCTTTCGCAGGTTTGGTCCTGCTCTGTGTACGCTAGTGTAACTCGCAGCTAAATCAGACGCACCAGGCCAGGTCCTTGGCTGCGTTTGCAGACCACACACCTAGCAAGCTTAGCCTTGCTCACATCAGCTAGCAACAGCCAGAGCTGGTCAAAAAACAGAAGGGGAATACTCCTTGTCTTAAAAGCATGATTTTTAATTGCAAAAATTTTCTACCAGGCTTATTTAAGCCATGGGAGATCAAAACAGCAGGCAAGGGACCAGTTCCCCAAAAGAGTAACGCAGACACACCCCTTTCTCTCTAGAAACAGATATGCCCATGCTATGGCCAGAATTTGCTGACTCTGTGATGCAAAGCACATGATCTGGCCCTTACACTACATTTTCTGTCAAAGCTGTACCTAGAATTTATGAAACTCTGGTGATTTTTTTTTTCCCCTCTGTTCTGTTTTAGATCAGGCTGAGAATTCATCTGAGCATTCAGAGATTTTTAATATCTTCTCTTTTGGCTAAACAGATATAATGTTTTATTATTTTCCCACATTGCAGGCTTTCCAAAATGTACTGCCTTTATAAGTATAAATGTAAGAGGAGGGAGAGAAAATGGGTAATTATATGTCCTATCTCTTCTTATCAAAGCTGCATGTTGGGAAAGAGGGAGAAATTGAAGAAAAATGAGAATAAAATTTATTGCAGACACTATTTCTCATTTTAGTGGCTGAATGTCTTCCAACTAAGCTTCCTTTCCCAAACCTTGTGATTTCAAGGACTGTGTATGCTACATTTTGTATGCAAGGATTTTTTTTTTTTAATGTAAAAAAATAATGTTTCCAGTCTAACTCAAATACCAGGGGGAAAAAAGTGTGTTCAGTGACATCTCCAAGAACTACAGCTGCATTATGATTGTGCACAAAATTTAAAATGCCTGGTCTGCCTATGGAAAAGAGCTGGGGAGAAAAAAAAAAAAAAAAAACTATTCCAGAGGAACTTGAAGGAAAGCACAATTAGTGAATGTTAGTGAATATTCTCATTTACTCACCACAGAAGTGTAATCTTTCCCCAGGACGCATATTGGAGATCTTAAAGCACTTGCCTGTCACATTACACACTGGAGCTTTGAATCAATATTTGCCTAATCCTGTCAACCTCAAGCACTCAAAAGCCATTACTCCTATCCCAGGCCAGGATGTGGTGAGCTCCCAAATCCTTTTTTGTTTGTTTGTTTGTTTTGTTTGTTTTTTTGTTTGTTTGTTTTCTGGCTTGTCCATTTTTCTTTAGACAGTTTAGATCATATTTTTATATCATATCTTCCCTTGCCAGGTACTCGCGTGTTAGTTATAGTGCTGCCAGTCACAAAATATTGACAACTTTGATAAACACTTCGGGAAGGTCTTTGCAAGGCCTCTGCTTAGAAGCCCCACCTGTGGTCAGCTCACAGCAGCAATGACTGGGCAATCTGTCTCCCTCCAAGTCATGTTACTTCATCCCCTCATCTACACCGAAACTTTGCAACCACCTCAGCCCGGAGTCTGAAAGCTAACACAGGCTCTCTGGTCATGGAATCAGCTCAGCCCCTGGCCTCACATCTGTTTCCTGACCCAGCATCACCCCTCTTCATTCTGCAGTGTTGGAGGCTCAGCATCTAATGGGGTTGATCCAAAGAGGGATCAGAAAGAGGGATGGAGGCTCTGGCAGACACCTTCTTCCACCCCCTCCATGGTATACAATGAAAACAGCACTGAGGGAGCAGCAAAGCCCAAAGTCAGTCTGAACTGCTGTTTTTTTCCTGCTTCCCTCTGCATCTTCCCTCCTGTGGGATTAATATGGGGTTCTCCCTCTCCCACACAACTGCACAAAATGTCTCCAGCTCCTGCATGAGAGGGAAGGAGTCCTCAGGGCCACCCTTTGAGCCCTGCTGTATTCCTGGTGGCTCATACTACCTAGAAGCCTTACGATGTGGTCACAGTATTTCTTCCCACCCCTTCTAAGCAGCTACTGCTAGGCTGGTTTATTTGAGTGCCCCAGCGGTTGGTATGTTGTGTCTAAAGCTACTTCCCAGCCACTTCTTTTATCTCTTCGACTAGAAATTCCCTGGCACTCCTTTCCACAAAGTATCTCCTTTATCACTGTTTCTCATTACTTTTCGTGACCAAACTGCAGAGATGTCTGTTGCACTCACAGCTCAATACTCAAGTGGTAAAACCAGCTAACAAGTCACATGAGATGTAAGCTTGAAATTTGGCCTCAGTTTCTGGGACAGATTATTGAAGTTCTTAGAAGCTGTGGTTTTACTGATCAGTTATAACTGGCTGCTGGAGTTACCCCAGCACCACTGAGAAAATGAGGTAATAAATGAAAACAATGTATTTTTCACCCCTGAATTTAAGCGTAGAATGTGGATCAAATTCCTTGGATGAAAAGTGCACAGCATGACATGAATGTTGTGAGTTAGGACAAACCCAGAGGTGTGTATGAAAGATCATGTACCTCAGAGAAATTCACTTTTGAGGTGAAAGTAAGCTTTAGGTTTAAAGTTAACATGAGACAATCACCTTTCATATCATGCAATACACTCAGCTCCTCTACATCTGTTTCATGCTAACCTGCTGGCTCTCTGATGTTACAGCATTACATAGGTAAGGAGGAGTCACCTATTTATGAGCATACATTCTACATAGTCAACGTTATAAAGCACAATGAATACTTCCACATGACTGTATTTTTTAAAACTACTTCCAGCCTATTGGGTAAAGATGAAGATAGCATAGGTGGGAAGGAGTGTTTTTGTATGACAGATTACTCAGAAGTGAAGCATCTTTATCGTTTATGAGACAATGAAGAGATAATGTGCCTGAAATGGCCCACTGCAACAAAAAACTCAGGTAACACAATAACCTTATCTGTAATAACCTGTATTATATCAGGAAAAACACTGCATTAGTCCAGGGGGTTTAAAGCTGAATGGCATACATTTACATTGCCTGAGCTATCAATACTGGAACAACAACAAAAAATCCAATATTTTCCAACTCAAAAAGTGATCAATTCCCATAGGAGGAAATTAGATATTAAAGCTATTTTAACAGGTAAAGAAGTATTGATCACAGACTAAACATCAGTGATAGATCAGATGTAAAAAATTATAACAATTGTAGTTTTTTACATGAAAAAGTATTTTCAAGAGTCTAAGTCATTTGAAGATTGTGCTTTAAAAGTTTTCTAAAAACTAAGCTACAAACATCAAGCCAAATGCATTGAGGAAAAGAAGATTTAAAGTGGAAAAAACAGGAATGATAAGAAAACTTTTAAAGACAATTTTCTTGGATGCTCTCAAAGGCCCACAATCATGAAAGAAGACTGGTTGAAAAGCCAATATAGATTAAAAGGGCATGAAAAGCAGCTATAGAAGTATAAATTACACATGCAGGAAAGAGAAAGCTAATTGCAAGTAATAGAAGTCAGAAACAAACAAACAACAACAACAACAACAAAAAGTGGAAAGACGCCAGGAGAAAACAAAGCCCAGAATATTTACAACAGTGTGACACTTTCCAGAGAGTTGCAGCTCCATCTTCCTTCATCCTTCTTAATTCCACTCCCACTGTTACCAGCATATTTGGCACAGGCACAGATTACCTCTGGCTATGTCCAGCCATGGCAACTCTGACTCAAAGAAGATATTGAGAGGCTGAAGGAGTCAGAGAAGAGCCACAAGAATAAGTCAATACAAAAGGACCTGAAACCAATTTAGTTAAATAAAGAGAATATTAAAGGGTAGTTTGACCAGTCAACAACTTGCATCAGTAATGAAAGGAGGACTCATCAGCTTAGATGGGAAAGCTATAAACTAGTCCAATAGCTGCAAGATTCAACTAAATCATTTCAGGTTAGAAATAAGACAGTTTTTATCATGATGAAACCCAGTGTCTCAAACAGCCAATGGAATGAATCACCCTGTCCATTCTGCAGCATGGGGTGACTTCCAGGTTCAACTGCTTTTTCTCAAAAGATAGGGTCAAGTTCAAGTGTTAACTGAATTCAAGGAAGTCTGCTATCTATATGATCTCACACACAGACTGTCTAATCACAATGGTCTGGCCTATCCTTTGGTGTCTGGGAAATTATGAAAAGTATTCAGGCAGTGGAGGTCCTTGTGACATTCAAAGCAAAGAATGAGGAAGTCCTACATGAAACTAGGATGAAACATGTAGGAGAGAAATCTAGAAATGGTTGCCTTAACTTACAGGTAGAGAAAACAGAGAGAGAGATTGCCTGTGAAATAAGAGTAACAGTTAAGTAGTTCGCTACTGCTGACTAGAGCAACAACAGGGAAAAACAGGGGATATTGTGAGGAACTCAGTAGGCTCTGGTTATTGCTTTATCTTGGAGGTTAATCTTCATATATTTTCTTCAGTCATGGCCCTAGGATGGTATTAGCATCCTTACATCCTTCCTTATTGCTGTAGTTGTCAAAGAAATTGTACCTAAGTTATTTACATCTTTTCATCTCTGGAAGTCCTAATAAAGGACTTTTCCATGACTAGGACCTTGCATGAGAGGCATAAAGACCCAAACACATCTCAGGCTTTCAGGAGCAGAGCCCAAAAGAGCAGAGGTCTCCACCATGGTAGTGTATAACTAGGAATCCAACAGCAGCTTTCCAACACCTAAAAGGGCCCTACAGGAAAGCTGGGGAAGGATTCTTTGTCAGGGTGTGTAGTGACAGGACAAGGGGTAATGGCTTTAAACTAACAGAGGGTAGATTTAGATTAGACATAAGGAAGAAATTCTTCGCTCAGGGGTTGGTGAGTCACAGGAAAAGGTTTCCTAGAGAAGCTGTGGATGCCCCATCCCTTGAAGTGTTGAAGGCCAGGCTGGATGGGGCTTTGGGCAACCTGGTCTGGTGGGAGGTGTCCCTGCCCATGACAGAGGTGTCAGAGCTAGATGATCTTTAAGGTCCCAAGAATATTTCAGAATGGGATTGATTTTGTCAATTGTTTCAAGTTCTATCTCAACTGTTTCATCTCTTCCTCCTTGAATAGAACACCCTCCTCTGCTCACCTTCCACCATGCCTATCTGCTGCATTGAAGAAGGGTAACTTTTCATGCTGACAGTAATCCACCTTCTCAAAGGTACCTGTGCACAAGGTCAGCCTTTTCCATTTGAACAAAATTCAAGAGATTCAAGAAAGCAAGGCCAGCATATCTGTAGTAGTGAACAAAGAAGCACAGTTCCTACGCTACTGCTCTCCAGGCAAAATTCTGCCTTCACCATAGCACAGACAGCTCTCACTGACCTCAGCAGGAGCCGTGGGGGAGTATCTGAGGGCAGTGTGTCCCTTTGATTTTTACTTTCGATCAAGGAGAGAGAAACTGGTTATTCCAGGATTGCCAGATCCAAACTGAAGCAGCAGACATACCCAATACTTTATATACATTTTAGACATACATACTCTCTTATATATTGCCTTGCACCCTGTAAATCATTTATTTCCTGTGATAGTAGCATAGCAATAACTCTGTGCCCCCTAAGGCAATCTCACAGAGGACTAAGCCAGCAAAGCCCAGCACAAGTAAAGCAAGCTAATTCCCTATTTCCACTCCTCCAGAACTAGATGCATTGGCTTAACCTTACATTTTGTAAGTAGTCCTCTCAGAATTAAAAAGTTAAAATAAATAAATAAATAAATAAATAAATAAATAAAAAAGGTGCACATTTATGTTCCATTCTGTTTCTTCTGAAATTCAGAGAGCTCATAATTTTTGCTGTTCCCTCATGAGGGGTTGAAAAAAACAGTTATGGACACAGCATAGCTAACCTAATTTTTGTGTGGAATGGGGTCTGTTAAACAAGTGCCCAGGTCCCTGCAGGTAGCTCTTGAAAATGACACACACAACAGCAGAGGCAGGATGTGGGTGGTATGCTGGTCGGGGGGCTAACAAAATGTCACAGGATGAGGTAAAAATGAGAGTCTGCTTGTCTTCTAATCAGCTGTTAGGTACATGCCTAAGTGATTTCATGAATGACAACCTGAAAAATCATCTGGATTTAATCACTTAAGTTATCCCTATGGCTCTCAGCAGCTCACTCTTATTTTTTTTTAAGATATCCCAGAGTGATTATCTATTATTTATTTAATAGCTTCTAGTTTAAAGTGCTTGGCTAAATGACAGACCTAGGATAAAATAATTTCACTGAGTAGAGTAAGAACAAGGGAATAAGGGAGAGCAAAACTCTTCATTGCTGCAGCCAAGGCTGTACCACCTCTCAGAAAGGAGTGAGACACACGAGGTTGGGAAGAGCCAGCACAAGGTACTGAGTGACTGTGCTGCCCAGGGACAGGGGCAGCCCTCAGCAAAGAGGCTCATTCCTCATGCTTCAGGATGCTCACCCAGCACAAATTAAACAGTCACCAGTGAAATAAGAAACAGTGCTGGGAAGGCAGATAACCCTAGGTCTCCAGTTGTGCTGTCTCATACTTGTATTTATTTATTTATTTTGTTCCTCTCCCTTTTACACCTTCCCTGGTCACAGGAATGGTTACTTTCCTGCCCAGCACCCTTGCTCTTTTTCTCCAGCATGTTTTTTTAGGTCATTCCTCTGCAAGGTAGGAGATACAGATTTAAACCCTTAAGTTATGGATGGAAGAGAAACAAGGGAGCTGCATCTTGGGGCAGTGTTCTTGTGATCAGGCCAACATTCAAAAGATGGAAATCACCTTCTCTGGGTTCAGCACTGTGGATCTGGGCCTAAACAAATGTATGTCAATCTGCATACATCCCCTTGATTTTTGAAGCAAAGGCTGCCTTTAAGGAAGCACTAACAGCAGACATATTTTCCAAAGAGAGTGATCTCTTCACTGTTTGTAATGTCTGCAGTGTCTTTGACAAAGTCTTAACTTCAAAACTATATAAATTAGAAAAGAAAATGCTTTCACTTAACAAATCCACTTCCTCCTTCTTTCCCCCCTTTTTATCTGTTTCCATTTTGTGCGTGTATTTTAGCTGCATTTGATAAACCATGAGTTAAGGGTTACTGAGATATTGCAGTGGTTTGATGTAGATTTGACAAGTACTGACTACTCCTGACAAATTTCCCATTGGTTGCATTTGAAGATACAATTTGTCCACTGGAACAAAGAATCGGGACTTTGTAAGACACCTTTGTGGGTGAGCAAATTCCTCATATCAGTTCAGTGAGAAGAATTAAAAGGGCCCCAACTAACATGAGCAAAATATTGTTTTCTATTTATGAAGGAAATTTGCAGACAGATTTTACTAAGTTCTGTAATTGTTGCACACAATTTTGCATGCACTGACTCAGGTTCTTTCCTTTGATGAGATTAAATGTGCACAGAATAAATCATGTTGCATTATAGGGAATCTCAAAATAATCTGAGGAGTCAGTCCGTCCTGAGGAAGTTCCTTTCCCAACAGTTTAAAACGACCAAATAATTCAGTGTGAATTTGCCAAATTCTATTTCACTGATTCCAGCGTTTAGATTTTCTGAAGTTTCTGTTAGATCAGGTTTAACTGTATAAAATGCATGGAAAGAAAAGTAAGGCATATTTAGCCGACAAATCAGAAGACTTGACATATTTTCAGGTCAACCTTGACAGATAGATAGGCAGTGCCTGACAAAATGATACCTACAGAGGAACAAGGATGCCTTTTTACATCCAGTACCTCAGCCTACTTAATCGCTGACACTTCACAGAGGCAATTAATATACAACGAGCCTTTCAGGATGGAGAACGAAAAACTACGAAAATTTGGCAACACTCCCCTCTAAGTAGACCTAGAGAGAAAGTTGATTCTAAAGGGAGGTATCAGGCCTGGAGTAAATTTTGTTGTGACGCTCCAGGGAAGAGAATAAACCTGAAAAAATGTTTTTTTTTAATGGTAATTAAACACTGAAAAGTGTTTAATTACAAGCTGTTTGGGTTGCATCTTCAGTGAAAATACTTTATATCTGAATCTGGCAAATACTGGGGGAAAAAAAAGAACAAGCATTCAAATTTTGCAAACATTTCTGATTTTCAGAAATGCAGCTCACTCATTATCCCTTTCCCTTCTGTTGGATTTCTGGCTCTTTACCATCTCTAAAAAACATCCTTTGATATATTTACTTGCATGTTTTGTGTTTCCATGAACTCCCATGCTACCAAGCTTTACAACTCAAATGTTTTCTGAAAATGCATTTCAAAGTCATTTTAAATTGCTAAAGGAAGCAGAATTTTAAATTTGTCTGCCCACACACTAGCAGCATAGCTCTTCTACACAAACTGGCAACACAACCAATGTAGGGCGGTCTGCTACATGGGATGGAATTACATGGAACTTGAATAATGAACATCAAATACTGAAAACAAGATATGAATATAAAACACGGAAAACAAATGTATTGCATGCTTTAAATAATACAAATCTGACTTCTTCCCCCCCCCCCCCCTTTTTTTTTTTTTTTTACTTTGTTTTTGGACTGCTTTTCAAAATCTATTTTTAAAATTTACTTTCAACAAATGTTGAACACCATTCACTTGTTGACATTTTATGTAAAGACCCAATAAAATGTATTTTGTCTAGCACAGCAGAGACAGAAAAGAAATACTTCTAACAACATTACCATATCTGTCTAACATTAGAGGTCTAGCTAAAAAGTCATTTAAATCTGAATCTCTTTCCCCTTATGATTAAACAAAATAAAAGTTATTTAGGAAAAAATGGTGATGGAATACATTTTCTCTTTGTGTGTGTACATTATTTGCAAACTTCGCCTTTAACGGTTCTGAACTGATTGCCACAATACATGTTGTTGAGTCAAAAAGACCTTAGAAACTATGAGGCAATTCATACCTAAATCATAGCCCTAATCATAACTGAACGCATGTTCCCAGTACATGAATTTCAAATCTATCTAAATATTTGCACTCTGCGCATTACCACACTCATCCTATCAGCATCAAAACAATGTCATGTGAGGCTATTATTCGTAACTAATAGATGCATTCAGTTACATAGCTTGAATTACGGCTAGAGAAGTTTCCATTCCTGGTGTTGAAAAATCCCATTACTTGATCAATCCCTTTGAAATATTTTGTTTATTTGAAAAAGAAACACAACTTACTGCATTAATGGCCTTCCAGTTTACTTCTTCAGACAGAAGAGCATTTCATTCCTTTCATTTTTTAGCATGATAGTCAAAAAACACCAAAAATTTCAAGACAATTCAAAACTCTCACAGTTTGGGGATCAGGCTTCACTTTTGCCTGAGTCAAAATGACTGACAAATTAATTTATTAAAAGTGGTTTTAATGGAGATTAATGCCTATATTTTTATTGATTGATAGGGATGCTTGTTCTAAGTATATTACATTACTGAAGGCAAAAGATTTTCCATTGATTAAAATGTCTAGTGGGTCAGGTCCTTCATTCGTGGAAGCAATGAATCAATTAATAAAGTCAAAATTCCACAAAATTTGCAAAACCAAATCCTTACATTAGTAGAAATTTTTTTCCGTGCCAATTTTGAATCTAGATTCTGGATTCTACACTTAGTATGAAATAACAATTAAGCTCAAGATAAATCTAACATGGCGATTAAACATTTAATTTGTTTTTAGGAATGTGTTTTACTCTGTAACACGCTGATGGGTTCGTCACATAATAATGGAGGAGACTAAAAACTATAATCATAACAGCATCCTTGCTTGAGACAGAAGTAATGCATGGGGAGAAATAGAAAATATTTCAGGCAGCAAATGTCATCTGTGTCCCCACACATGAATAAGCTCTAGCAGATTACACTTTTGTACAATCACTACTCAGTACCTCAATCAGGCTACTCACATTTTAATTTCAATTTGATTTAATTGCAAGAATTGTAATTTCAAAAGAAATTATCAGTACAGAATCCAATGGTATTTTATCTTAATTGCAGCTTATTCTTCATGTCATCTATTCTTCTCTGAAGATGATGAATAATTGATTACATGATTTGCCACAATTATTTGATGAATAATCAATGGGATTCAATCAATTTGTTTAGCGATTTTACTTTGCAATTTACATTTAAGTAAAAGATTAAGATCTCCTGCACAGTTAAATAACGAACTATGTTTAAATAATGTTAAAAGTGTAACAGTGAAACAAAAGCTGATTAGGTTAGGATTTGGTTTACACCAGTATCATAATGGAGAAGGAAAGGGACAAATGGTGTGGAGTAATATACTTCTGACACTCTGGCTTCTTAAAGTGGAAATTTTAGGTAAATCAAATTTAATGACAAATTTAATGACAACATCACAGGTATTTAATAAATAATAATAATAAAATACTTATTGCCTTCTATCAAATCTTTTCTATGTAGTGCTTATAAATCTGGGTTGGTCATATGAAATGGCTCATGACCAAATGTCTCAGTGCACGTGGGATCAGACATATGCTCTCATAACTGTTTCATCTCTCATAGTAGGGACAACGGAAGGTTGTTCAATCTTGGTATCTCCTGTGCAAACGGAAACGCCTCCAGGCAATGAAATGGCCACATTCCTGGAGAAAATGCTGTGAAAAAAATCCATGGTAGCCTCATAAGAGTGCAGGTAGGCGTCTAATGCCTGGCAGTTCTGGGAAACACACTCAAAGGCCACTGAATTTCTCAGCCTTCATCTGGAACTAGAGAAATGCGGGGAGTTTTGGCATTATCTCTTGAACACAATTAGATTCATCTGAGACCACTCCAAAGGCAGAGTACAATCATCCACAGTTGGACTAGGAACAGAAATATTCGGATGCCTTCCAAGAGCTGCTCCAAACATCACAGCAGCTAGCAGAGCTGACTCCAACTCCGGTGGGAAGGAGAACAAGGCACAACAGCGGATCTCAGAAACACGACGGGGATTACTTACATGTATTGCAAGCAAAACGTTGTTCTTTTCATCTCAGTCAAATTGCCCATTTTATCCTAGTCCAGAGGAGATAACTAGGCTAGAAGAACTGACGGAAAAGTCTGTGATCAAAGGCAGAGCATGACGCCTTCAAATAAGAATGATATTTTAGTCTGGGCAGGGAGGACAGAGAGAGTTAAACAACTACGGAGGATGCCTGAGAATGGAACCCATAAGGGACTTCTTTCAGCAGGCCATGCAAGGATTCAGTCGACTTTTAAACAGAGCTTATGAAGGACCATGTAGCTGAAAAAGTTTTGGAGCCAAGGAATAAGGCCAAAACAAACAAAAAGGCAAAAAAAGAGCAGAGAGCTCTTATACAGAAATTAAGGACTATTGTAAAAATGAGCCAAAAAAAAAGGAGATGGTGTAGCCTGAAACAAGACGTGAACTGGAAAAGCTGAGAATGCACCCCCTCTCCCAAATGCAGGCATGCACTCCAGCTTTGCCCTGACTCCCTACCAGGATGAAATTCACTCTCTCTGCCAATGCTATACCCAGGTTTATGGGGGAAAAGAAATCCAACTGGGATGCCAAGATGGAGTCCTAGCACTCCTCCGTCTATCCCTGCCTTGAATGACTGCAGAGGTTTCCAACCAGCCTGCAAAGACCACCCAGCACTTGGAGTGGGTTTGATGGAGATTGTTGGGACTCCTGAGGACATGAAGGAAGAAAGTGGTGTGCCTGATAAGGCAGTGGGGAAAGCAACCCTCTTAAGCACTGACATTCTGAAAACTCGCTATTAGCACTGCTTTGTAAGACTGTTTTTAAGCCAAATCTATACAGCTGATAAAGAACATATTGCTAGGTATAAGCCAAAGAAAAGAGCTGGTTTGATAAGAATCAGCATTTGAAGGCTTATGCCTAATTGGTTCAGGCAGACTACATGACTTGATTCTAGTTAAACTGGCCCAGAAGCATCCAATGCAGAAACAGAACAAGGTGTTCTCATTAATACTAATAATTGATGTGCTTCTATACAGCTTTTCAGACAAAAGGGCTGCACAAATATTGTCTGTGCCTTGCAAGTCCCATGTCATGCAAGACAGTTATATTTTCTGCATGGAAACAGGGAGACCGAGGCGTTCCTACTGCTACTTAGAAGTAAAAATAGGAAAAATAGACCTTTTACCTATTGTGGACTCCCTTCCTAAAGGCACATGAAGAATTAAAGAGAAAATACAAAATCCAATGTACAATGTTGCAGAAAGTGAGCAGCAGTTAAAGCATTGTTCTTCCCAAAAAGTCCCCACATGAACCCAGAAGCTGACCTACACTCACACCACTGCAAAAAGCTAAAACAAAGTGAAACAATCCAATCTGACCTGACAAAAATTAAAACCTCACCCCTAACCTGACGCTAATTTTGTTCTACGTATAGAGTAAAACCACCATGTAGGCACCTGTGGGTTGGCCTAATGCCAGTACAAAACCATTACGCTTCACTCAAACTCTCCATCTCTAGGGATGGGTTTTTCCTATACCCTTGTACTTTAACTGCTTTGGGAAATAGACCTGTTTAGTCTGGCCTGTGTCATCTGTAGTGGCTGAATCCAACCTCTCTAGATCACAGGATCACATAACAATTACTGTTGGAGAGGACATCTGAAGGCCATCTCATCCAGCCATCCCTTGCAGGCCTCAAATATACATCAGTGCTAGATGGTATTTCTGCTACCTAGCTAAAGAGATATTCTTTTTCACCCACCCGCAGCTGCAGTTGTAATTTTCTACATGTGATTTACACAAAAAATAGTTTTGTGTGACTTCTCACCAATCAAGGGTCAGCTACTCCTTTCAGATCTGAAAGCATGGGATACTTTAAAGGTAATAAGAAATGCTAAATGTAGTCACTGGAAGAGGCAAGACTGGAAAAGAATGTCTTATGGATCACTCTAGGCATTTCCTTCTGGGGTACCTGTGTAAATCTATACAGATACTTTTCCCTCTTAAAAATCAAACAACTTTTCACACTTCACTTTTTAAGAAAAGCTTCTGCAACATAGGCTAAAAATTGCATTTTTCACATGAAATTCATGATAGCTGAAGTCAGCACGACTTTCTAGAGAAAAGAAAAAAATGCTAAATTTGGAACGTATTTTAAGATATATTTTTCATAAGTTAGATAAGTAGAGCCCAGAGTTCCATGCAAGTCAGAGTTTCTACTGTGTCAAGGTAACGAAACTGGGACTCAAGCCACTTTTAAACTTGCTTATTGTCAACTTAGATGTCTTTTCTTGCATAAATATTTATGAAATATTCAACAAGAATTTAAGACAGATGAATAGCTATTTTAATGCAGGGCCTCTTTTCTGTGCAAGCTTTCCTTATAACATCCCTCAACACACTGCAGTATACCCCATCTTCAAATTATCTGGACTTCACGTCAAAGAAACATGTCTTCAAGCAAAAAATGCAAACAGTACAGAAGGTAAGAATGCAACAAATCCAGGGGGAGATGAGCAGCTCCCACAGAAAGTGCAAAAAGTTGTTTGCGAATATCATATCCCCTTCCTCAGTACTTGTACTTCTGGGTTGCATTTTTTCCCTACTATTGGTAGGGCTATAAGTGTATTTTGTCCCCTGTAAAAACACAGTATCCTGTAGGTCCAAGAGAACTGTTTTATCACAGCTACAGTTGGTAGCTTGGACTTGCTTTATTTCTGTCCCTACAGTGAGAAACAGAGCAGGCTGTAACACTATTAAAGCAGTTATGCTGGATTTGCATTGCAGACAAGGCTGTAGAGTGGGTAAATTTCATTACTGTAGCAAACTTCCCAGCCTACCCATATGGTTAAGTAGAAACTAAGGGTTTATAGCTTAATTAGAGGCATTTGTGAGTGAGGATCAGATAAACAGATATACAACTTAAAAGAGTGCATTGGCCATAAATTCTTTCATTCCAGATTCAGATCTGCTAATATATGACTGTAAACACCTCTGACAAGGTTATTTAAAAGCCAAGCAATCTTATTTCCTATACCTTTGGAGCTTGAAGTGGGAAGAAGTAAATGACAGAAATCATGTAGTGCTGCAAGCACAGTCTAAACATATTTAGATCCCAGCGATAAGTGCTACAGAAATGCTCGAAGAGGTGGCATGGAAGAGCCCGGGACAAAGGACAAGCAGAAACAGCAGCAGAGGGGTGCCAGCAGCCCTTTTGCCATCTTTGCTATCATTTTCTTCTTATTCCTTTCAGATTTTTTTTTATTTTATTTTTTATTTATTTATTTTTTTTTTACATTTGTGCTTCATCCTTTATGTTTTCTCTTAAATTATAGGAGACATCAAAATTCAGTCTGATGGAAAAAGTGACGGAGACCTCCGCTAATGAGGTGCCACCTGCCTGTCCGAGAGTCTTTGCTTTCTCTCTGACAATGTCCACGCAGATGCAGTCTGGAGGTGTTTATTTTCAGACTTGGTTAAGATTTAAAAGGAGATGTTCGACAATGCTCTGGTGATGCTGCATCCAGACAGCGAGGAAACAGAGCGGAGAGGCAGGGTGAGAACTGCAGCTGAACCTTCCAAGGCGCTAAGTGGGTCTCACACTCTCGCCTGCAATAAACTCGTAGCCTAGGGTCGTAGGCTAAGGCAGCTTCCTGTGAGGGCTGTGTTTTTGTTTCTTCGGCTGCAGAAGGATGGCTTTGACCAGATTGAATTCTAGATAATACACATACTCTCCCAGCACAGGAAAACCAAATGTGCTTCAAGACACGAAGGGAAAGCTGTCATTTCCTAACCCCGAATAATTTCTTGTGTAGAGGCAAGAGAGGCGCTGCCAGCCAGCAGCACGCATCTCAGCCTTGAGGCGAGCTGAGCCGTGGCTGTTTCACCGAGCGGGGAGAACTTGTGATCCCCCAGCACCCCCCAAGCTACCACTATCTCACAGCGGCGTTTATATCAAACCCCACGGACACCAGCGTTGGACGTCCCCTCTGCTACCCAGTCTCCAGGAGCGCGTTCCTCCTACGGGGTTTAGGGACTGCGGGACCACTGCAGAGCCAGGAGCGGGCTGCGGGTGACCGAGGCAAGCTCCGGTGGCCTGGACGGGGATGGGGCAGGGCAGCAAGGGACCGGGAGGGAAGCCGAGCCCCCTGCCCCAGCCCTGAGCCCCCGGCCCCGAACCCGAACACGCGGTCCCGGGCCCCGAACCCTCGGCCCCCGAGTCCGCGCCCCCAGCCCCGCCCCTCTCCCCGCCCCCTCCCCGTTCGCCCCGCCCCTTGCCTTTTCCCGACGGCGATTGGCGGGCGCGGCGGGCGGCAGCCAATGGGCGCGGCGGAAGGCGGCCGCCGCCGTCCCGGGCGCGGAGCGGCGGAGCCCCATTAGGGCGGGGAGCGGCAGCGGGCAGCGGGCACTCGCGGCGGGGGCGGCTGGCGGCGGCTCGGCTCGGCTCGGCTCGGCTCGGCTCGGCTCCTCACGGCAGGGCACGGTCCCACCGCGCTGCCTCCCCCGCTGTCAATGCGGGCGCCCCGGCGCCGCGGGAGGTAAGCACCGGGCGGCAGCGGCACCGGCAGCGAGGGGCGGTGGATGCGGGACGCCCAGGGTCCTGCCGGGACCGGCCCGGGGCTGACAGCGGCATCCCCCGGCGGCAGCGGTCCGGGAGAACCCCGCTGCCGGGAGCGGGTCCCGTCCCTCCGCAGGGGCGCTCGATGACTTCTTTTATTTTTTTCCTTTTTTTCCTTTTATTTTTTTCTTTTTCATTTTTTTTTTTCCTTTTCCTCTCATTTATTTTCTTTTTCCTTTTTATTTATTTTCCTTTTATTTTTTCCTCTTCCTTTTTTCTTTTTTTTCCCTTTTTATTTTATTTTTCTTTTCCTTTTAATTTTATTTTTTCTTTTCATTTTTATTTTTTATTTTTATTTCTTTTTCCTTTTCCTTCTTATTCTTTCTCCTTTCCCTTTTTATTTCTTTTCCTTTTCTTTTTTTCTTTCCTCGTTTAAGGAAAATTAAGCTGCTCCCCCCCACCGGGGTGCTGTTGTCTCAGTGTCCCCCCATATAATTTGTCTCTCTGCAGTTCATGGGGTGCGTGGGGCACCCTATAGGTTACCTACACCTTGAAGCCTATAAGGGCATCGGGGCAAGCGGCCCCACAAGTTGGCTGGTTGCGGTGCTGGGCAGCCCCCGAGTGCTGTGGCAGGCTGCGGGCTGCTTTGGCCCCACAAGCTCTGGTGGAGCACCAGGACGTGGTGGTGGAAGGCGTTTGGCCCCTGGAGCTGTGGTGGAGCAGTGCAGGGGAAGGCGTTGCTCAGATCAGGACAGGCTTGGAAAGGGAGCAGAGAGCAGAGGAGGAAGGCAGGGATGCTGGCTGCGGTGACAGATTCCCTTCTTCTGAGCCCCGGCACAGGGACAGCTTATGGGGCTGGTTAACCGAGGGACACGGAGCTGCTCCTTCTGAGTAACAAAAGGGGCTGCAAAGAGCGAGCCCAGATCGGTCGTATAAAAACGTTACTGTCGGCCGGGCAAGGTGTGCGTGTGGGGACCTTACAGGGTTAATAGCTGAGCTATTAAGATTGGAGTCAGATGTGGGTAAAAGCAACAGGAGAGTCTGGTTTTTCCCTAATATCCTGTACTATGATAACTCTGAGGAAGGTAATTATTTGGAAAAAAAAAAAAAATCTGTTTCAATTTAAGACTTATTAAGCAAGAAGAGCCTTACGTAAACACCAGAATCCTTTTCTTGTTTAGAAGGGCAAGCAATGGCCAGAAAATGTCAGCCGAACTTGAAGGTGGAAGAGCACAAACTATGCGTGGATTTTCATGCGAGTGTGCAAGAATGTTCCGTTCCTAATGGCACTGCCCACCGCCTTCTGCATCTTACAGGGATGGGGGCATTAACAGGGACTTGTGGAAAATGGCTCCTGTGCTTTATTTTTCCAGCAAACCGGTTCTTTCGAGCACTTAAGGCGTTTGGGGGTTCATGAGCAGAAGACAGCAAGCCTCCTCCAGAGGAGGAGAACCAGGGGGCGGGAGGGGGGAGTCGGGTTTTACTTCCATACATAATAAGTTGGGAATGTAAATCTGTATACACGACGGAGATCTGAAGAATGACTTGGCACACTAATGACCTGGCTTTTCAGAACTTCAAGAGTTTGGTCTGTCTCCCCCTATGGTTATAATAAGAGATTAAATGTACTTGGCATATTTAATTAATTAGCATATGAAAATCAGATGGCTTTGACTTTGTCATTGTTTTCCTGTGAAACTTTTCTATGCTAATGAACGTCTACATTTTACAGAGGAATTTAAATGGATTTGGTTTGTGTTATGCCTCTGCAGATTGCTTTGACCCCTTCTAGTGCTCCAGCCTCTGTACCCCAGCCAAAAAGCCCTTTCCCTTTGTAACGTGGCTCTCGCATAATGTATTGTCGGCGGCTGCTGCGCGCAGCTTCTAACAGAGCAGACCGAGAGCTGCGCCTCAGTGTAAGGGCTCTGCCTGTTCGGGTGCTGAGCCTCCTCATTCCAGAGGTAACCAGATGCGATGATGGAGTCCCTCTAAAACAAATAAGCTGGGGTTTGTTTCCTTTCTGCCACTACGCTGTCCTCCAGCAAGGAGATCCCTGCTGGGGCTGAGAGGGGGGATATAAAAGAACAAGCTCTGAGGCATCACTTTTATTTTTATTTTTTTGTCACGACAGTGATCCCTGAGTGATCCTGGGAAAATTGTTCAGTGATCTGGTATTGCATTAAGAATACTTGGTGATGAGATGGGTGCATAAGGACCAAGTGGCTTGTATCAGTGTTAACTTCCTCCCTTGTATTGAGGATTAAGCTTTGGTTTGGCCAGCGCTGTTTTCTGTTTATGCTTTTTTAAACAGAGGTAAACTCGAGGTTAGCTCTGTCCACTGGTATATCCTCGTTGTAAGCCATGCATGCCTAGGTCCTGCTCCTGGAAGTGTTTACAGAAATGAGTAGCTTTTACTTGTAAGCCTGAATTGTTTGGATTAAGAGTTGTATAATGGGAAGAACCAGCTTGGAGAGATGTAATGCAGCAATCCCTCATCTTCCCCCTCCCACCTTATTGCTGAAGAGTGATGGGAAGAAACGTGTTTTACAAGTCATAGCACACTGAAGTTGTGACATTTTTGGCAAAAATACCAAGACAGACTATCACATCACTTCACAATTTGCCAAAATTACATGTTTTTTCACAGAAACAGCTTCTTGGCTTCTGCTGCATCGCTATCAAAAGGATATTTCCGGTTACTGAAGCAAATTTCTCAAGTGATCTGCCATAATTCTCCATGTTTTGTTTGTTTATGTTGTGAACTGAATATGGGGTCCTTTTTTGGGGGAGGAAATTAAGGAAATGATCCCTGTGTGAGCTGACAATTCTCAAGCATATCCTTGTGCGAGGGGATTTTTTTGGTGCACAGAATGAGTGAAGTGCTCAGGCACAGGAGGCATGAGCCAATACAAACACTTGCAGGATTTCTAAAATATCTGCAAATGGCAGCTTCTTGCTAGTTCACCTTTTCTTGGAGCTCTGCCTGGAAGGCTGACTTCTTGAAAGTTCTTAAATGCAGCCATAAGATTGGTGAGCTGCTCTTCAAGACCACTGTGAACCTATCGGGCTCGGAGTGTTTTTCTAGCTAGTAAACCCATGGTAGACAGTCTCCCAGGCAGGCCTTTCATTTCCAGTGGATTACACATCAACAAAAGCTGGAAGTGTGTTATTTCAGTTGTTCTGTACTGAAGTCATGTACTCCTGTCTAGGATTCGTGTTAAGAACATTGATTTATAGCACCCAATAGCTCGTGCTGTTCAGTCTCGTGTGCTTCTCTCCATTTTCCTTCCCTCTGCACCACCCCCTCCTTTGCTCTCCAGTTCTACAGTTGACTGATAAAAGTGTTATGGAGCAGGCTCACGGATTTATACCTGTAACAGTTTTATTTGGTTGCCCTTCTTTTATCAGAGCACAGATCCCACAGCTTGCAATTACGGTCTTCGACTGCAACAATTCTCCTTTTTTTGAAATGTTGCCAGTTGCACAACATTGGCTTTGTGGAGCAGCCACGTACCAAAAAGCATTTCCAACTGCCTTCCAAATATTGAAACGTGATTGCTTTGCTTTTTTTAAAAAATAAATTTTGTTTCCTGTGATGTTGTTATAATCACTTTTTTTTTTTTTTTAACTTGTTGCCATCTAATCTTGCATCCACTGACCCCAGTCTTAACATGATATGACCTCCAAAGTAGGTTTCTCTGATGGCAATGCGCCAAATCCAAAGTCTAATCTTTGTGTTAATGTAGCATATACGAAAGCTCTGGCTTCTCCCAAGATTTGATCACTGATTTGTATAATTGCAACCAGCGTGATTAAAAATCTGCATGTCAATACCGTGATGCTTATAATAAAACCTACAGAAGTTATTAAAATGGAGTAATGTTATTCCTTAAAAATAAAGGGAAAAAATGAAGTGACTCTGTCTGGGTTTCTTCGTTTCTGAAGGTGTTTGAGTGTTCTCAAAAGAAAGTAACAGATGCAGCTATGAATATAGCAACATAGGCTTCAGGGCTGCACCACCATGCTGGGTGGTCCCACTCTCCATCCTTTCGTGCCGCAAGAAAGCTGCGTCTTCCCTTGCTAGCCTTTATGCCTGCATTCTTTGTTTCAGTCACTTCAATAGTGCAATTGAATGTCTAAAGGTATTCTAGACAGATATTGCTATACCCCTCCTTGAAGCACACATCTTCTCGGTATTGCTCCCGTGAGGAATATAAACCTCCTTTGGCACAAGCACTGCAATTGTTCAGCTCTGCCCATTTTACCCTCCCATGATCTCTTCATTAATGGAGTACCTGTGTGACGGGGATAGTGCTGGCTCAGCAACAGCCTGCCTAACTGCACAGGCACTCTTGCTCAACCAGCTGAGCACGCTGGCTAGTCAGACACTGCCCTCACCCATGGCCCATTTCTCTTGCAACACAAATGCACAGTAACCATGGTACAAGTTTAAAGCCTCCTTGCACTTTCAAGTGTGGATGGACTTGTCTAACCGCAGCCAAAGCCGAGTGGTTTCAAAGTATGTTAAAAATTAGTGCCTGATTAGCGAAGGTGTTTTTTAAAGATCTCTTTTTGTAACCCAGTGCTGTAGTTAATAAACCAGAAGTTTGTAAGTGTTTGTGTAAAGAAATTGCATGCGTTTGTGTGCTTGCTTTACAATGAAAGTATTTTGACTTTATTTTGGCCTTTTTCCAGAAGTGTCATATCTTTGCAGATTTTGTATTTCTGTAAAAAAAAAAAAAAAATACAAGCTGAGTTAACAATTTAAAATGTGAATATTTATGTACTTTGAAATGAATTTTATGGAAGCGTTGAAGAATTATCTGAACCTAGTGTATTTGCATCTCTCTATGCAGACCGCCAAATGAATTATGCTAGGTCTAGAACCTCACTGGTGAATTGCAGATGTCTTTTTTACAGAAGTATACATATGGCTTGCTGAGAGCTTTGAACTGCTTCCTCAAGCTTTGCTCATCAGAAAGATCACATGGATACATTTCTTGTGAGATTTTCCTGTCTTGTTTGCAAAGTATGGTGGATCTGTGTGATAAATATTGAGTTCCCATTCATCCCAGTACTGAAATGAGTTAGTTTTGTGCATATGGAATATGGGAGTAAGATACACAGAGGATATGTTTGTGTTTAACAAAATTAGTAGTTGAAAATGAATGCAAAGGAACTTATAAGCCTGAACAGCTTGGCAGGCCAATAGCCAACGAATGTCTTTGAGCACTGCCAAACATGGAAAATGCAGACCAGGCTCTCATCTGTATGGAGTTCCTGGAATCATGCTTTACTTCCAACCTCATGAGGACGTCACCCAGAACCCAACTTTGCTGTCTTCTCAGCATTTTGGTGTTGGACTGAGTTTCCACAGGTTATCTGCTGTGAGATACCACTCACAGGAGAGCAGTGTGAGCTGCCTGAAGCAAGCAGTCACATTTTGGCAACCCTTCTCTCCAGCCTGGGTCCCCTTTGGCATTGACCAGCCTAAGGAGGGTACAGGGAAGGGAGCTGAGTATCAGGGTGAGGATGGAGAGCTTGCCTCCACCTGAGGAGAGCACCCCTCAGTGATAAGTGGGAGCCTCAGGTACTGCCATGGTAGTTAAATATGAGCTGCCAAAAAGCTGCTGAAGTGCCTGCTCTGGCACTCTGCAAGTTGGGCACAATCTAGTTTGCTACTTGTGAGCCCAATAAACACTGAGCCTCTTCCCAACCCCAAGGTCAATCTGTTTGGACAATATTTGTGGGGGATTTCAGGTGGTATGAAGCTGTAGTTCAGTGGTCCAGCCTATCAGCCAGTTTCTTTCTCAGTTTTTGATTTTCTTGTTATGTAGAACTGATTTTTCTTGTGCAAGACCAGCTCTTCTCTCTGTAAGAGTAGCTGCTAATATATTGAACTTGAGCGTTGTAGGTATGTGATGGAACTGAAGTGACCTCAGTGACATGCAGTCATCAGTTTCGTTGCTGCATGTTTATTGCTTTTCAGATTTCTTTGCAAAATCTCCTCTGACACTAAAAGCTCTATTGTCTAGTTCTGAATCTGCCACCTTCTAGGCTGTAATTTCAGTGGGTTTATTTTCAATGTCTCCCTGTCTTTCTTCTCTGGCACTGTTTATAAACCTTTCTGATATGTTAGTTGCTAAACATGTCTTCATGTCTTGGAGTTGAGCATAAAGAGGTACTAATATGATGGAGACACTTTGACGGTAGTATAGTAGCACAGAAGTATATTTGCTTGCCTTATTTTCGGAATTGAGGTGATACCAGGCTGCTGTTCATGTAAGGGTGTGGTGGTTTTGGTCTTTTCTTTGTACAAGTCAGTGTTCAACATTTAAGTACTAACTCCAAAACATTTCAAGTTGTATATTCAAAAGCATAGGTGTTTGTTCTTGGGTCTCCTTCCACCTTCCCACAGCCTCTGGAAGTAGACTAATGCTTTGAAAGAACGTCTCTCATGGAAATTAGCAGGCAGATCTTGAATTATGCGATAGGTAGAAGCCCTCCTTCTTCGTCCAGTTCTGTGCATTTACCTTCTTCCTGCTTTCTGTGTCATACTCAATCAGTCAGTCAGGACTTAATGCCAAAGTGGGAAGACAATCCAGACTTGCTTTTCAAAAGGAAACTTCAGGCATGTCTCTTTACTGGAGTGCGGGGGAAAACTTAAAGAAGTATATGAGCTGTGACACTGGTTGTGCACATGAATGAGGGTGGGGAAAGAGCATCTCCAAGCTGGTAGTTACAGTCATACTCTGGCAGTGTTGGGCTCTGAGCTATGAATGACTTTAATTTAGTGTTAAGATGGCACCCCTGATATAACAATGAATTCAGTCTGTATTCCCTATGTAAATGCTCAAGCTGTTTCCCATGCAGCGTTGCCTAGTTGTGCTGGCATGGTTTGAGCAGGGACCTAGCACTGGATTGAAAAAATATGGTGTTTTGGAGAGTTTCTTGTTTCATTTTAAGTGGGCTTTCCAAATCAGTATAACCGTTGTTTTTAGTACGTGGAGTTCCTCTTTCGTGACCTTGGCAAGGATCTTCCTAACTGTGAGCTGCTACCTAGAGAAATGATGATAAAGCAGTAGCTTCAGTTGTGCCATAGGCTCTCAGTAGGTCCAAACCATGAAGTTGTTCTGCCATCTCTAAATCATCTAGTACTTTGTCAGTCTTGGCTTCTAGTGGTATGTGGTACTGGCTGCTCTTTTTAACTACTGTAATACTGGTTATCTGAAAGACTGAAGGGTTTGGGAAGGTCTTCTATTTTAGTTTGGGTGTGAGTAATTTAGGCACCATTTTCTAGTACTAGAAACAGTTCAGATCCCCTTCTCAGTTTCAGGGAATGGAAAGTCTGTTCTTCACAAAGAAAATGGCACTATCCTTACTCTGTAGAATATCAGTAGGAAAATATAAATCAAAAATGTCTGTCAGAAAGCAAATGTGATACTTATTTCTAACAATTTATTTAAAAGCCAGCATAATGACTGGGTTTCTGACTTCTTAATGTCAATCCCAGGTCTTTTTTTTTTTTTTTAAAAAAAAAAAAAAAAAAAAAAGGGGGGGGGGGTGGGGGGAACTGTGGATAAGCTGCAAGCTCACCACCACCGCTACCCCCAGCTAGAGCCTCTTTGCCTGCCTTCACTTGTGTACTCTATTGGTTTCACAGTTCATATACTTGTGTTTTTTTAAAATCTCCCCCTGCACTCTGGTGGGAAACATGTCTGCAGTTTCCTTTTAAACACACAAGGCTTGATTCTCCTCTCACAATGGCATAAATTGTGAAGAACTCCACTGAAATCAACGAACGTAAAGACATGTAAAATGGGGTGAGAGAAGAGTCCAGGCTCTGGTTTCTATTTTTAAGTGAGTCTGGGTAACCTAAAATTGTTCAATGTGCCACTGTGACTTTATTTTGTGCATATCAGTTGCTATACTTGTTTCTCTTCATACATAATGTTTCATTTTCATATATAATACATTACAGCTAGTAATCAAATCATGATGCACATTTCTTTGATTTAATACCTCAGTATTACTACATCAACTTTGGTAGTTAATAATCAATATGCATGGTAAAGTACTTACCTTACTAGGGTCAGACTCTACAAAATGTCTGGAGTGCAGCCGTATTTCTGTGTGCGTCCCAAAGGAAAGACAGGATTGACTATGTCCATACATCCTTAATTTTCTTTGTGGTTTTATATTCTCATCTGTGAGTCTTGTTTCTTGTTATCCAGGTTCAAGATACTCATTCTACACAAAACCTTTTGAGCTGTTTTTCCTGTGCTTGTGAAGTGTTTGGCTCCATTCTTATGTCTTGTACATTCTTATTTTAACTCCAAATTTTCTCTGAACAGCTAAGTACTTGGCAATAAACCTGGAATATCCACACACAATTTCTGCCATTGCCTAAGTTTGGGTGGTTGTTAACATTTGTTTATTTTTTGGCAATGGGTTATGGTCCTTAATTACCATCAGTAGTCAAATAACTGAATGAGATTATACAGCAGTGCTGTAAAAACTGTTCATGCTAGCTATGATCTGTACATGTGTGGGTATCTTTGAAAACAGTCGCTGCATTCATTAACCAGTGCAACAGACTCCAACCTTGCCACTATTTAGTTTTTGAAATTAATGCAGTATTCTCTACCTAACTGAAATGTTGCTATGACTGCCTCCTTTTTATGGTTTAAAAAATAACACGAAATAGAACGCGTCATAGGAGTCAACTAACTTGGAGGAGATCTATTGGCTCATTTGATTTTTATTTTATTTTTTTCTGAGTGAGAAGCAAATTGCTGATGGCCACGAGGAAGTCTCTTTAAATTTGAAGAATGGGGTAGGTTTAGCATATCACTTAAACTCTCTAACATGGTGATGTGAGTGAAAACCCTGTGGTGTTTAGCCTCTTCTGCTGTTCAGTCCTTAAGCTTTCCTCTCCAGCTTTAATCTGCACACCCCTGTGCCCCAAGGATGTTAAGCCCCAATAGCTTGCTAAACTAGTGTATAGCGGTGTTATATTGGAGAAATATCAAGTAGAGAAAATATTTCAGAGTTGATGCTTCTCACCTTTGTTCTGGTAGACCAGTCCTTGTTGTGGAAGAGGGAACCGACATTCTTCTGAATGCAGAGATGTGCTGGATGTCCTCCCAGTGGCAGGTCTTGTTCATTTCTAATCTGATGACTCACTTTGGCATGCCATTTTTAGAGCTTTTTTTAAGCTCTTCTGGGACTCATTATGTTGAGACTGGAGTGCATGGCTGGAAGAGACACTAATTTTGGTGGAATTCTCAAAGTATGAACTGCAAAAGTTGTCTTTGAATACAAGAGAAACAAAAGGGTGCTGAGACTAGAAAATGAGAAACTGTGGGAAAATTAGTATCTAATGTAAACTGGATGTATACAGCATGCTTGAAGGAAAAACTGGAATTTGCCAAGCAATATAGAGGATCTTACCAACTTTGTGGATGAAGCAGCTTCCACTGAAAAGGCTTAGGAGCAGAAGAGCATCCTTCCAGCTGTGAATTGCTGTTAACCACTGCAACCAATGAAAAGACAGTATCATATGATAAGGTTGATTAAAGTCTCTGAAAAGACATAATCCATCTGCTGTGTGGGGAAATGGGTGACAGAAGACTTGACCTCAGGAAATGAAGATGTATTTAGAAAGGTGCAGAACTTGAACTTGTTTGGAGAAGTTGTTTCCAGAAATACCAAGCTGATGGTACGGTGCGGCTGCAAGAGAGAAGTCTGCTTTGGAAACAGTTCTAAACCTAAAGTAAGTTTTAGGAAGCAGTCTTTCTAGTAAGTAATTCTAGAGCCATTTGCTTGCAATCTTGGTTTGTATGTAGGTATCACGTAAATGTGTTTATATACATATATAAATATATGACTACTGGAAAGGTTATGTACATATTCCAGGCATCTTTTTAAAAATAAAGATTAAAAAAGTGAAAAGCAAAAATGTGTGGGATCAGGAGCACGTGGCACTTGAGTCATATTGCTGGTTGGTTAGAGGTCCATGTCATGAAGGGAAGTGTTCCTTTAAACACTTCCCTTCCCCAGAGAAGGGAAGTGTTTAAAACTCTATTAGAATATGCAAGTGTTAAGGACAAAGGCATTCATAGGGGAGAGGGAGATGGGGACAAAGCAACATTTTAAAAAAATCCAACAGATTTTAAACTTTTTTTCTGACTCTGTGGCCTGCTAAGGAAGGCGAGGAAAAAAAAAAAAAAAAAAAAAAAGATTAAAAACTGGTGTACTGTGTAAAGTACATATAAAAGATACGTTTCTTGACATTGTTCCAAAATTAGTGTTTAACGACTATTTTGTAACAATGTCTAACAACATTCTAGTAACATCAGTTTTCTCTCCTGTGAATCAGTTCTGGCCTTAGCATGCTTTGTGGTGGTGTATGGAATAAAATAGATACGAGAAGGACATAGTGCAAAATAATTATTTCCAACTTTCTGACTGATGTATGCACACAGCCTGGTACAGGTATGAATTTCTCCCTTTAAAAAAGTCAGACATGAGCCTGTGAATGCCCACCAAACAGCCTTCTATTTAATCAAAAAAGTGATCTTTAGGGCTATGGATTAAAATTGTTTTTTGAAATTTCAGCCTGGGGAGCAGCTCCAGGGTTGAAGTGTTGCTGTAGCTGTTAAGCCAGCGCTGGAAAGTGAATTGCTGGCCTGGAGGGCAGAGCGTGCCTGCCTGAGGATTTGTCGGTGCGTCCCAGAAGTCACTGCCATACAGGCTGGCTGGGAGAAGATCACATGAGAACAGTCACCTTGAAACTGCCTAAGTGTCAAATGCAGAAGGAATGATAGTCCTGGACGCTTTTTGCTTAAATACTGAGATATGGGCCTTGAGTTTGAACTACTTGGCTTTGCAAAGGAAACCAGACTTGTCTCTCGGTGCCTGTCTGGGATCTCTTGAAGCAGGTTATTCCAGGGAAGAGATCACCGGCAGGGTGTGCCAGCAGGTGGATGATCAGCCCGGTGGAGCTGGCAAACACCCTGCACAGGCTCCAAGGCGGCAGAAGACATGCTCCTCACTACTCTGTTAAGGCACGGAAGCTCGAAGCCTGTAGTGGTAGGACTTTGGCCACTATCAGCCTCCTGTGGAGACCTCTTGGTGTTGGTGGAAAAACTTTGTGTGCTTTTATCTCCTCATCTGGGAGAGGTGTGAGGAAGCTGTGGCTACAAATGTGGTGCGATGTGTGATGGGAAGGCCAGCAAATGTGATAAGCTATTGCTCTTTCCCCGACTCTCTGCAACACGGAGCCCCGCAGGAAGCAGGAGCAGGATGGCGGGTGGCCTTGCCGTGCCATCGGCCGAGGCTTGGAGGCAGAAATATGCGGCTGTCGCTGCAGGACGACGCCGGCTCCAGCCGCAGCGCGGTGCTGGGCGCGGGAGGGCCGGGAGGAGCGGCGGGGAGGCCGCTAGGTGGCAGCCGTGGGATGGCGCCGGGCTCCGGCCGGGGCTGCTGCGGGAGGCGAGGGCGCGGCGGGCGGAGCGGCCCCGGGGAGCTGCTGCGGGGAGCCCCCAGCCCGGTGCTGTAGGAAGGAAGGGAGGCTGCCTCTGCTTCCCTCAGTATGCTTCGTGACACTCGGGAATAAAATAAAGTGTACTTCCTTTCCCTCAAATTATTATATCCTACTCGAAATGAGGCAAATAGGTGGATTTGAAGGGCAGAGAGCAGCCTGCCAATGCGAGAACCAAGGGGGCTCGTTATCTTTTTCCATTCCTTCGCTGCTTTTGTCTCCGTCAATCTGCTCCTGTCCAAAAATTGTATTGAAATCCAAAATGAAAGGAAACATGCCTGAGGATCTAGCCCATATGCTCAAAAATCTGTTTGCATGAACACCTTGGGGAGTGATACCTCATCTTGCTTTCCTGTCTGAAGTAGGTGGAGCTGATTTGGGGGGGTTTTATGTGAAGAGTTTCAGAATGTGAAATGAAATAAGACTTCAGTCTCAGGCTGTTCAGCCTGAGAGAGGGTGAGGTAAGGGAGAGGTAAGGCAGAAGCCAGTGCAGTGGTGGTCTGTGTGACGGACCATGGCCCTCCGTATCTGGAGCATGAGCATTTCCTCAGCAAGCTTTCTTTCCCTAGAAAACCCTCTGACAAGCCTGTTGTGGTAGCTGCTCCGTGAGGATGTAAGTGGTTTACTCCCCGTCTGAGTGAATGAATGGAGACAATAGCCTGATAACAGCAGCTCCACAAACATGGGAGACAATGGAAGAAAACCAAACACTTTGAAGTCTGTCTCCAGGCCCCTGGTAAGCTGCCCCAACTAGTTTAACCAGGCCCAGGAGACGAGGAGGGAGGAAGAAATGGGCTTTGCTGAATACCCCAAGGAGTACTTCCTTATCATCCTCATTCCTAGAGAGCCTTTGTGCTGAAGTGAGCCTGTCCTGCAGATACAGGACTAAGATAGGCCTACCTGAAATGCATCTGGTGGGGTTAAGCATTCATGTGTCCCTGTGTACATACAGTTAATGATAGATAATAAAGAGGAGGCTGTTTGGGGTCAGTAACTATGGGTCATTCTTTCCAAGGAGAGACAGGCAGGTGCTAAGTTCAGGTCTGAGTAATCCTGTTTGGCATACAAACTGTGGCTGTCATCATTCCCTCTACAGGCCTTGAGGAGATAAAGGGGTGCCTTAGGAGGTAATAGCAATTGTAGGTGAACTGCTCTGTCCAATGAAAGCATGTATTTCCACTGGTTATATAGGGGAGGGATTCAATTCAAGTGGTAACTCAAGTCTGTACAGCCTATAAACAGAAGTTCTGTGCGCATGTGGAGGAATCAAAGCTGTTGAAAGCTGAATCCTGAGCTCTGTCTGTAGTGAGCCTCCTTCAGCATGAATTCCTCTTCCAGCTGCAGAAGTATTACATGTGGGCAGAATACTCAGAAGTATTCAGAAAGTCGTACACAGAAAAGAAGTTGGGAGGAGATGCTGACAGAACTTGAGCATTTGGCCAACTTCACCAAAATATCGCTTAAAACTAAAGCAGCAATTTTCTTGGAATGGTAGGCATATGGTTTGAGAGTTTTTAGCTAAATCCTTGCGAGTGTTATCCTGTTCATGTGAAAAGCGTTACTGGCTTTATAGCCTTTATGATAGGGATGTAAGACAGAAGCGCTAATAATGAATCACCTGAGTGGCAGGCATTGAAGCCATTATCAAATAGACTAGAAGGCATTTCTTCTGTCCTCTGCAAATACTGGTTAGTGCTACACCAAACAAAGACCTGTCCCCCATATGTGTACCCTTCTTCCCACAAGAAAAAGAAAACATTCTTTCAGGGTTTTTTTGTTCCTTGAATTCAATCTTGGGAAAGGAAACCCTCAGTAGTAAATAATTAGGTTAGGAGCTAGCAGGACAGACTTAAATGAAAGTGCCTCCTTCAGCGATTCCTCTCCCATCTTAATTGTACAATGGACTTTCTCAGTGCTGCTTCCTGGTATTCATCCAACCCTGAGTACCTGTAAACAATTAACATTCTCCCACATGGCACACAAACCCTTGGTCAGTGTTTAACAGGGTATTTGTGTGTGGCAGCAGATTAACCTCTCCTCGAGGAATCCTTCTGTCCTCATTCTGCCTCTCTTCTGTGTCCTCTCGTCTCAGTTGTTTGTTGCTCGTGTATTTGGTTTATATGCAGACTCTAAATACACTCTTGCTATGTGATGCTACTGTCTCATCTGTCCTGAGAAAAAGCTCTAATTGCATCAAAAATACCAGTTTTTCAATTGTATAGCTGTAGTAGTCCCTATCTAATCTGTTTGCACCTACGTAATCAGTTTGTTGTAGTAGTAAGCTGCTGATAGGAATATGCTGTTCCACTCTCTTGCTGAAAAAAAACGGCCTGTTTCCTGGGCATTCTGTAAGGTTTCTCTTACTGCTGCTGTCTTCCCCTACTGGATCTGAGCAAAGTACCTCTGGACTGGGGCTCTGCACTATGGTGCTTTGTTTCTGGCATAAGAATGCCTACTGTGACCTTGTGCCATGAGAAGAGCTGGAGATACCATGTAATATGTCGTGACGAGTGCTAGTATCTCCTTTTCCAAATTATAAGACTGTCTTAAAAGCAGAATTACAGGGCGCAATATTTTCCTTGCGGACATCTGAATGCCTTGATGTTGTGCTGTTACGCAGTGGCTTGAAGACATTACAACTATGTGTGTTTTTTAAAGAGATTTCTCATTTTGGGACACAGGTGTGAAGAAAACACCTATATCTGTAGTACTTGTTATGAAGTGACTTGCCTTGGCAACAGCATAATATAGAAACAATCAGATTTAAGCATGATACAGGGATGTGGAAGCATATTGCCTAGTATGTAGCTTGGCTGTTGGGTGACAGGGAGCTAGATCTGTGATGCTCTACAATTCACTGAGCTCGCTAACGTGGAATATGTACAGGTGAGCTCAGTCTAGAAAGTACTTATTAGACAGTGGTGAAAGTAACTCAATAAAAACAAACTGCCACCCCCATCCACCCCCAACAAAAAAGTAAAAAAAGGACAAAATTCATGTGCTTCTGGAGAACAGAAATTGTCCCTTAAATGATGGCTTTCTCTCCTGATTGCTCAGTGCTGGTGCTAGTCTTCTTATGCAATCAACAGGCATTAAAATTGCTGTAGAGAAGTGCTCAGTGCTGCTTTTAGAAAGGAAAACAAACACGACATTTTTGAACGTGTAGCTGTATCTGAGATGTTGGTCCCTTGAACTTCAGCAGCAGTTGGAGCACTTCAGGAGTCAGCGGTGCATACTGCCTGTAATCATCTTAGTCTTGAAATCATCTTGGTCTGCTCAAGAAGATGACTCCAAGGATCAAAGCTGCACACATCCTACACCAAAAGAGAGTAGATAACAAATTACTGGGAATAATTTTACCCAGTAAATGACTGACAGATAGACTGAAACCTGCAGAACAAGAGAGGAATAGGAATGGCCTTTGCTTCTTAAGCAACTAAAAAAAAAAAAAAAAAAAAAAAAAAAGTTAATGGAAGACTGTAGTGTCTTAACAAATGCTTTGCATCTAGAAGTAAAGTTAATCTTATTTGAAACTTAGTGCTAAGATGTATATATTCCAAGTTTTATACCAACTCTTTTCTCTGTCTGGCCATTTCATAGTAATGACGAAACTAGAAGCTGATTGGACTGATAAGGTGTAACCCTGAAGCTGCTTCCTGTACATGATCTTTAGTGTTTTTAAAATTCTTTTCTTATCACCTTCGAATTGTGTCTGGCAGCGTAATACATGCCTTCAGGGGACGATTGTCTGTAGTCATGTGGGATTTTTGTTTTTAAATCTTCTAGCATAAATTCTAGGATGCCTATATTGATCAGGTAACACTTCTGCCTCTGAGTGGACTGTGTGCTGTCTGCACACCCGTGAGTATTATGTATGAGTAGAGCAGGAGCTCAAAAAACTGATAATACAGGCAGCAGTCTGCAGTTGCTATTCCGTAGATCAATATTTATGCTGTGACTGGAGCAAGCTAAAGTTCAGCAGGGTTATTAGCTCAAGGAGATCCGAGTGAGGTAAATACAGTTATCATCTCAGTGTTGCTTCAATCTTAAAGGAAAAAAAATCAAAACAGATAAGCGTAGTTCTGTTCTTCTTTGTATGCATAGAGACCAGTGAGTCTTGCTAGGCTCAGAAAGGCTGTTTGCAGAGGCAGCTCTGGCATCTCTGCACTCCCAGTTGGAAACGTGCCTGTGCAACTCTGCCAGCACCAGCTGAGATCTGGTTCCTGTTGCCTGTTAGTCCTGCGATAAGTTGGTTTGAGTGGATAATTTCAAGATGTGGATCTAGTGATATTAAAGAAAACTGAAACAACTGTTAACTTTTTTTATAGAACTTGCTTATGAATGTCACTACTGCACCTGAAGTGGGGGGAAAGGATGAAATGTCTTTCCTGGAAACTATACCAGGAGTGAAGTTCATAGGGCTGATCAGTGGGAAATGCTTTTTTATTCTGTAGAATATTCTTCATATTATGTGTTGGTTCTTGTCTGCTAACTTCATTGGATGTCCTTTTCCTGTTTCTGAAACGCTTTTCTTCACATTTAATACCTCTAATAGCTGTTCAGTCATTTCAAAAGGTAGGCAGCTCTCTCTCCCTTCACAGAAGCGTGTAATAAATGTCAGAAATGTTTTCCAGTGCACTTTGTCTTATCCATAAAACAAGGACAGGGTTTTCTTGTTTGTTCTGGAAGCTCAAGTAAGTTCACTGGAGGGCTCACATTACACAACTGACTACTGATCACTTCTTCCCAGCAGCACCTCTGTTTCATTAAAACAGCCTAAAAATAAGCCTAAAATATCCACTTGCTCTGTGGGATGTATATCTCAGGTGCCACTGGCATTTTATTTTTTTAATAGGATTAAACCCATTTGAAGAACCTAGTTTGTGAGCTGCTTCTTTAAAGCCAACAAATGGTGCATCAGGGCAACCTCTAGACCAAAAACTTTAGAGAAGCATTTAGTACTTCTGGGGAGCTTTTCCTATAGCATGAAGTTATAACAGCACTGAAAAAGCCATCTTGGTTTTTGTTGCACTCTGAAGTTCCTAACTCCTCTAAGCTGATGCTTCGTGAGGAAAACTCTTGGGCAAATTCACCTTGTATAAAAATAATCACTTAAGCTTCCAAAGACATTGCCATTTGTAGTCCAAAGCTATCACTTGAGACCAAGTATATCTCTTTAATCAAATATCTGTACCCTGTGAAAGGCAAAACAAGTAATTTTTAAGAATTTCTTGTTTTTCTTTGTGTTCATAACATATATAATGCTTAAGCTGCACTTGTTCATCTGACCTGCCTTTAGTTTGTTCAATGAAATGATGCAGTACTCTTGCTATGCGATACCTTCAGAGATTTGGGTCAACTCTTCTCCCACTCAGGGACTTGAGCTCAGTGGCGGTTACAGAAATGTTGATTGTGGAAAAAAGCTTCTCATGGGAACGCAGTACTTTAATGTTTGGCAGTAAAGATGCAGGAGGCAAAGATCAACTAATTGAGAATCTGGAGATAAAGAAGACAAAGTAATTACCTTATCTACTTCTCAAACTGCTCCTTCATTTACTTGGACAGAAACAGGCTTACAGTTACCCAGTATGAAAAGGGTAATGAGATGGCAACATAGCTCTGAGCAAAGTGGGAGTTACACGCTTTAAAGGATAACTTAGCAAGAGCCTCGTACTCATCAGCAGACAAAGCTGTTGTAACTCACTGAAGTATGAGCAGTTCTTATATGTGTGTATCTCATAGCTGTTTCCTTTAAATAGGAGGGAAAAAAGAAGCAAATGCAACTGGCATTAGGCTTGAAATACCAAAAATCCCTGTTACTGGAGGGCAACAGTTCTGCAGCACTTCAGGCATGTTCTTGCCAAACTGAAGCAGCCACCATGCTGAATGTAAGGAGCTTCATCACAACTGTAAAACATCAGTCTTCACATCTATCAATCATCAGGAAACTGAGTTTTGGATCCTTATATTACCGCTCACACACACTTGTGTCAGGTCAAACCCTGACCCATGAGCTGTGTGACAGCTGGCATTAGTTCCTCATTACGTTCACCCCAGGAGAAGGTACAGGCACTTCCATAGAATCATTCTGGTTGGAAACAGCTTCAGGAGGTTGTTTGGCCTAACTTTCTCTCAAAGCAGCATTGACTGAATTCAGCTCATCCTGGATCAATACATCAGAACTTCTGCAGCAGCTCTGTCAGCTTAATTGATCTCTTTTCATGTAGTATTTTCATGCATTAAAGATACCTGTACTAGCTCTTGTGTTCCAACTGAAACAATTGAGATAATAAAAAAAATCCACTTTTTCCTTGCCTCGTATGCTTAATAAACGTTTAAGGGTACCATAGTGCATCGCGGTTGGTGACAATGTGTGTATAGACAGACTCTGTCTATGGCTTCCTTAGTTCTTGGGCTTTTGATTGCTGAAGTAGCTGGCTGCATGTCTGTAAAAGGCACATCACTGACAATGTCTTCCAAGAGCTGCGAGGTTATTAAGAATCTTATTAGGTTATAAGTATGATTTCTTTTGGAAATAGATGATAAAATATTATTTTAGAAGCCATAATCATGAAATATAGACTGCAATTCTCCACTGAATTTGGTTTTATGTAGCTGTCACATGCTCTAAGTGCTAAACAATTGAGCTTTGTTATGATGAAGAGCGATGTCCCGCAGTGGTCATGGGACAGCAGCCCCCTGTGATCTGCGTGGCCTGTGAAACAAATCAGATTTGTTCTCAAAATGTTTACAAGAACAGAAAAGGCTTCAGAAAGAACTGTTTCAGAATGTGAGTCTACATTAATTCCAGAGGAAAATACAAATGAAAGGGTAGAAGATTGTCATCTCCTAAATTTCCATGGTAGGAAATCAGGTTTGGAAATGGGTAATTTGAAATACACAGAAGTCCAACACTTGCAACTGAGCTCGGACCTCCACGTTTGGTCTGGTTTACATACATCATGCTCCCTTGCAAGCTGCTTAAGTTGCATGCTTGTGTCTTTCAGACAAAGTTTCTGAGTGTGGGTTCCTTCCAGGTGATTTGGGAGTAATGGGGAAGTTTGATAACTCGTAGTTACGCTTTAATGAAAAATTAAAACTGAAAGTGCAGATACCCAAAGATGCCCACAGGAGTTCAGTGGAAGTTGCTTTGGGTGGGGATTATGACGAAGATTGTTCTTAAAATCTCATGGCTGTTCTGGGCATCTGAGGATAGTTTGAGAGCTGTTTAAGCATCGGGTCCCTTGCTGGCAAGGCCTAATGGTGTTGGTAGGTAACGTGGCCGTGCAGGGAAAGCACAGGCTTCCCAGGGACTCCACTGTTCTGCACCAGTGTGCAAATCCAGGCTATGGAGCAAACACATTCTTTTTTTGTGTTCAGCATGCGAGTCTACTACTGTTCAGTCAGATTGCATTGTTGTAGATAAATAATTAAAACTTCCTTTTTTCCGTAAGTGTTAATCTCTGACGAATTCCTGATTGAACATTCAGGTGCTTGGGCTGGATGTAGAAGGTCATGCTATACTTCAAAACTCTCACATGCTCTTTGCAACTTCCAATAGCTAAATCCTGCCTATAGTAAATGTATCTTTATCTCTCCCCCCCTTCCTTACCCCAATGTGCAACTGCAAACGAAGAGAAAGATCGAGCGTGTCGGTCTGAACGTGGAAGAAGAAGAATGATTTGGCATAGATACGATGACAACACTTTGAGAAGAGGAGAGAGAGAAGTGCTGGTGTAGGGCCTGCTTCAGTTGGCTTAGAGCGCTATTTAGATAAGCCCGGCTGTGGTCTGTGTTTTCCCTCGCAGTGGAGTTGCTGCTTGTCTGACCTCATGGTGAACCGGCTTAAGGAATCGAATCAACAGGAAATTTTGCCTTTTTTTTTTTTTTTTTTTTTTTTTTGGCAGAGCTTGCTTTCTGCCTGTTTAAATTCTTGAACGGTTGCACCATGAGATCAACCGAGTGCCAGTGCTGGCATAAGGAGGCTGCACAGTCAGCACAGTAGAAGAAAGACAGAATCCCTGCAGTATCCCAAACATAAATGGGTTTAAGCTGTCCTAACGCTGTATCTCAAAGGTCCACGGTTATCCAGTTCTTGTTTGTCTTGCTTTGTCTCTTGCTGGGGGTACACCCTACTTCTCTCTCTTGGCTCACTTAGGACCCTTTCCTGATAGTGCAGTGGTCCTCAGAGATGTTGGCGTGCGTTGAAATCGTTTTGGAGGTTGCTGCCCATGGTTACAGCTCTTGGCATTGATTGTTAGGGGTTAGAGCCCTCTGCCTTCCTTGCCTCCGTGAGTTCTGCCATGACCACTGGCCTCTTTGCAAAAACTGTTGAGTATCTTTGCCCCTTCTCTGATGTCCTGTGTATTTGTAGATCTCTGTGCCTGGAGATGTAGGAATACTTCCTCTGTCTGAGGGAACCTGCAGGTACATAGTGGGGAATTTTTTCTGGAGTTTCAAGATGGGGGCTAGGTAAAGAGTGCTGAGGTGGGGCAGGGGAAAACATACCCCAGAGTCTCTTAGGTCTGGGATGAGAGAAGTAATTTACAAAGCTGAACACACTTTTTTTTTTTTTTTCCTGTAGACAAAATCTGAGAACTTTTTTTTCCCTAGTATCTTTCTTTAAGGTATGGTAATCAGTACAGTATAATTACTTCTAATTTAAAAAAAAAAAAAAAGCGTATGTAGTTAATAACATGTTCAGTTCCATTTCCATCTAATCTTCTGAGCCTTTTTCTAGGGCACTATAATTTTTTTGAAAGTGGCAGGAAAAGACTCCAGAGTTCCTCTTCCAAAGGAAGAGGGTTTAGATTTGCACATCTCAGTAGCATCATGAATGGCCTTGATTCACCTAAAGATCAAAGCGCACAGGAGCAAGAGATTTAGGAATGCTTTGCAATAATCATCAACTTCTAAAAACTGCTAGAGCTTGATAGATACTGAACGCTAAAGTTGGTCCATCTGCAGTGCGACTGTGCTGCCTGCTTTTGTAGACATCTTCTGCATGTTCTGTTGTTAACATGATCATTGGATCTGTATCATTCCCACAAATGCAAAATCAGGTCTGTGCTCACAAAAAGCTCCTTGTATACATCACACATAAGCAGAAAAACAAGAAAGCTTAACAAACTTGACTGCATTCTTACTGTGTCCCCATTACCATGCTCTTAAGGGGGATTTCAGAGGTCCCAGATTCGGGGGCTCGTAGAGAAGTGCGGTGCCAAATTGCTTATTGCTTACTCACTCAGATTAACTGGCTTTCAGTGTTGACAAAGATAACGCTTCCCTTCCTGAAGGAACTCCCAGGGTATTAAAACTAAGTAGTTTATTTAGAGGACGATGCTCTGACATGAATTTATACTGTAGATATCTCTAAAACATTTTGTTAGCAGTTCAGCTTTGTGGTCTAATGGCTGAGTTATCCAAAAATTGCTACAGCAACTTCAACGTATTTTTAAATACTGTGAACACAAATGCATTTTAAGAATATTAGCATATTCTTTCAGAGGGCAAACTTCTTGATTTGAGTGTGTTACTGTGAGTCAGAAAAACTGGTGATAACAAACTTCTGAACTTTTTTAATTAAACAGAAATTAAAGGTGTGTTGTGGCTATGAAGTACTTGCCAAAATTTGTTGCTTTATTATATCCTGCTCCTGGGGAAGGGAGGTCCTTATTACAGCTATATAATAAGCAGGCCACACCATGCTTTAGCAAAGAAGCCAGTAATAGGTGTAGAAATGAGTTCATTTGAAGTGATACCCGTAGTTAAGCGAAGATGGACTGGTGCAGAAAGTCTGTACTGCCAGCAATCTGTGCTGTTCTTGCTGTGTTTTAATTTACATATGCATTCTCATGACTGTAAATCTCTTTTTTTTTTTAAAAAAAAAAAAAAGCACCAGATTTATTCATGCAATTAAGAATGAAAAACAAGCCACACATCTTCACACGGCCAGTTGAACTGTTACGCGATCTCTTTGGCTACTATGTTGTTTGCTGATCAGAAAGCCTGGATGTTTAGAAAAGATGAGTACACAAACACAGAGCAGGAAGGACTGGAACATAAAGCCAGATTGTCCAGCTGCAGGGAAAAAAAAAAAAAGGCAAATTCAGACTGAAGTTGCTGAGGTTTCTGCAGTGCTTGGTTGGTAATGCATTATCTTGCCGTATTCTTGACTTCGAGCAGCTATTGTGCTGAAGTGTGGGTCCCGGCTGTTGAAGGGTTTCCCACTTTCTGCCTGCAGGAATGGCTGAAGCTTGGAGAGGCCAGATTGTCTGGCTCTTTCTTTTTTCTTTTTTTTTAACCAACCTTGTTTCCAATCTGGTCTGAATGCAATCAGTTATCTGTAGATAGCAAGCAGTGACTGGCTATGAATAATGTCTGTGTTACTTGCGAGTGACATCTGTGACTTGCCAGACAGCCTACGTGAAATGCTTCCAATCATCTAGACGGTGCTCGTGCATGCACACAGGAGGGGACCACAGCCCTAGTGCAGGACCAGGGCCCTGCTTCACTTCAGCAACCTCAGTCACGTGCTGCTCTAGCCCAAGATCCACAAACTGGGCTGTACGTGCACCGCTCTGAGATGGTGCCCAGGCTGGTGTGGGGCCATCAGCTATTCCTGCTGCTAACGGTTGTGCCTGCTCCTGCCATCACACAAATGGTGAGACACAGGAAAACAAAATGACTTTGGAAATCCTTTGTTTGAACAGTCTGCAGAATGTTTCCTTTGCTCTAGGAGCTTGTGTATCACAGTCAGCTTATAAGGATACACAAGCTGAGTTTTCACTTCAAGGCTCAAACCCACAAATCTTTTGAAAGCGGTAATATGGACAATAGATCACCCAGCAGATCTTCAGTGTGGCTGAAGAGAGTGTATTTTAAGGTACTTGTAAGCCTCATCTGTCCCTAAGAATGGAATTGAAGGACAGTTGCTCTGTAACAGGTGAAAACCTCAGAGGTAGGGTCTCTTAGACCCTCTGGTCCCTTGGCAGTAAGGGGATACCAAACAGTCTGATTTGAAGGGCTGCTGTTGCTTACTGCTCACACTCAAAATCTGGAGAAGATAATGATGGCAGATTGCTCTCACTGCCACAAGTTCTTTATTCCACTTTATTTCGTGATGTCGCTAGTGATTGTCAGCCTAGCGATTCTGGCGTGTCTCCCTGCATGCCCCAATGTGCCTGCACTTGTTTGTGCTGCTCTTGTTTACAGGTGGGTCAGTGTTTGCAGCCCTTCAGAAGAGATGGAAATGCTTCTTTTAGGCTGAGGGAAACTCTAAAAGTTTGTTAATGGAACAAAATCCACTATTTTTTCTGTAACCTCTCACATCTGTTAACAGTCCTGAGTCTTGACTGAAGTAGGAATCTTTAGAGCGATGCTCAGTTCAAAGGAGAAATTTGTCTACCATGCCTGAGTTTTTCTTCAGGGTTGGCAGAAACAGGAAGATGACTCTCACGCCGGTGGTAGGTGTGCTGTGCAGAGAAGCTGTTTTAGAAGAGTTCTAACAGCTGCTTCTGTCTAAGACACAATGCTTACAGCTTTGAAGCCTGCTGATGTGTAGTGCTGAAAGCTGTGTAAGGGTACTGTTATTTCGGTAATGTCTTTAAGCAAATCCAGAATGCAAAATATTTAGAAGGTTATATGGAGTTAAACTCATCGTGCTAACTTAGTCTTACAGACTGAATAGAAAAAAAAAATCCCCAGAACATCGCTATTACTTGTGTGGGGTTCTTTGCCAAATGTTCTTGACAGTTCATGGTAACTGAGTTTAATTATGTTTGTGTTAATTAGGATTTCTGCTTAAGGAAATCCACCAGGATTGGGGTGGGGATGAGATGCTTCATGGTACTGACCACATTTGCATGCAGTTGGTCCCCTGGACCATGGGTGCTCTTCTGAGACTTCTGTTAAGGACAAATGGATAAAGCTCTGCTGCTGTGTCAGGTTTTCTTAATCATCAGGAGGGGGTTAGGGTTTGGGGCATTTTACCTCAGAGTAGTTAGTTTCATGTTTACACTTTCCAAAAACTTAGCAACAAATAGGATGTGTCTTCTCCACCATCCAAGCTGTTACTGATTGTTTTGAGAAGCTGTAGTATTCACATATAAAGACTTACCTTTGTAACCAATCCTTGGAACTGCACGTGTGACTGCACATGTGAACTGCACGGATGACTTTTTTTTGCAATGGCTTAATAACTTCTTCACAGACATTAAGGTGAATATTTACATTTAATAAGTTCTGTTTACTCTCTAGCCAGGAGATGGCTCTGTCTAGCCATTCCCAAAGGACATCAGCATTTCTGAAGCTGGAGATAATTGGTATTCTCAGGAGAAGTCTGTCTTAAACGTTGGTGTTTATTTCATGATTTTCAGGATACCTACAGGGAAAAGCTTGAACAGGAAGGGATGTAAACAAAACTGGAGTAAGAAAAATGGATGGATATGGATATGTTTTCCTGCAACTGAAGATCTGTTTGTGGAAGGCCAAGATAAAGGCCCTACAGTAACTGAAACTTGGCTACAGAAGCTGGGTGAGCACTCATACAGTGGTATTGCCTGAAACACAGCCCTTGAACTGAAGCATAAGCAGCAAAAAACCATCAAGCATGGTTTTCTTATTTCTTTGCAAGTACTGTTAAACCTGGTGGCTACTTCCACTGATCTTAGAATAAAATAGTAAAAGTAGCTGTTGAGTGTCTTCATATCACTGGGCCACAGATATTGCAGTCCATGCCACTCTCAGGAAGCCAGAGAGAGAAGACTGCTGATCCACTCCTGCCATACGTAGTGGCCCAGCACGAAGCTATGGAACCCAAGAAGTAGAAATAAACTGCAGAGTGAACACACTAAACTGAAGCAGGATAAATACTTGGGAAGACCCATCTTCAAAGAGCAGTTGTTGACCACTATGTTTAATATGCTGCCAAAAATGAAGGGAGCACTTGGCGTCCAAATCCTAGGTACTGCAGAAAGCCTGCCTGGCTTGGGTTTGGCTCTTTCGTTGCCCTAATGGGAATGTCAAGTGACATCTGACAGACACGCCTGCCTCAATGCTTAAATCAGAATTAGTGTTATACCTGGATCTTGTTTTTGTGAGAAACATTGGAAGAGAAACAAAACAATTAAGTGGTTGTGTGGCAGTGTTATCAGGCTGTGGGAGGCATAGGGTGAGGGGCTGAGGTTTGAACAAATGGGTATCTTAAAGGATGTAGCATTTAACTAATGACTAACTGGAATGAACTTAAGCATTCCTTAGTTGCAAGTACTCCACATATTGCACTTTACAGCAGTTATGTTATAAAAGTTGTGTAAACTATTGTCTGAAGGAAGCATGTTGGGCATATGTAGCATTTCCACAGGTAAGGGACTCAGCTGAAAGAAACAGATACAACCTGACCGTGAATTGTAATTTGAAGTGTTGATTTTCACAGTTCTTACCCTATGGCACTCCTGTGCTGTGCCATCCAGATGTGCACAGGTGAATCCTTGCTGATCAGTAGGTCAGGTGAGTTAACTACTAGGTACCTTGGCTACTGTCACAGGTCAGAGAAAACTTCAGAAGTGTTCTTCTGAAGGGCAGTAGGTTATTAGAAGGTTTTTTTCCTTTTGAAATCAATTGAAAACCAGCTAATTGTCTAGTATAAAACTTAGCTTTCTGTTCTTGTGTTGTCTTCTCTGTTGCATTGCAGAAAACTTACTTGATTTAGACCCCCAGTGATAGCTTTACTGAGGGTTTACCAAAAATGTGTCTTTTAAGTTGAAGACTTCTGTCTAGTTGTACTCTTTACTAATAATAAATGCTGCTAAGACTTTGCATAAATGAACATTACTGAGAAAGGAGAAAATTTGTATTTCCAGCCCCTAAGACTTCAAATGGAGCCTTCTTTGGGATTCTGAAGTTCCAGGCACAAAAGATGTCACATAATACAATGTAGTTGAAACTGTTGCTGTAAGATCATCTTAAAATGGCTACTACTTCTTTTGTTGTTCTTAATATTTGGTGAATTTTTTCACTGTTTTAATGCTGAGAGGATCAACTTGCAACTTCTGAAGGAAAACCTGTGCATTTAAGCTCAGGGAATTGGCAACATTTATATATAAATATAAACATTTTAAAGTTCCAATAAATGTGGCAGTGTGATGGGCTGCATCTATTGGGGTAGGACTCAATTTAGGACTTTAGGAAGTTTGAGAGTTGCTTGGTTTCCTGTCCCACTTCATTTCCTGCTTCCTGTATAGATGAGATGATTTGCATGTTTTTTTTAATACTATGATGCCTTTGTGATCTGGAGATAAGAAACTCAAATTATGCAACACTTCTAGAAAACTCTGATTAAGTATGAATAAATTTGCATTGTTATTGTCCCAGCTTCTGAAAAGCTAGACTTTTCTGTGTCATTTTGGTTGTGAGACACAAGAATTTAGTGTTTTTCTCCAGGGACTTTGTGGAACTGAGTAGCTTTTGGGCACACAAGACTGATTTGTTTGGATGCTCTCTGTTTCTGAGAGTTAACACGTAGTTATATGATAACGCTCAAATATTTCTCACTCCTTTTAAAATCATAATGGTTGAAGAGTCTTCTGGTGTTTTTTTGCAATGTGACAAGCTATGAAGATCTAATCAGCAGAGGGAGCTGTGTGGAAGAACAATATTTTCATCCTTTCTGTGGTCCAAGTTCTATGAGGCAAGACAAGGTGATTTAAAAAGCTTTTGAGAACTGCCTGAGCTGCCGTAAAACACCGCTGGCTGTTTACTTCAGGCACTGATGTAAACTGATTTAAATACTTTAGGGAAGTACATTCCTATACAAATAGGTATAACTGCATTTATTTATTTACAAATATTCATGAGACCATAGGCTGACTGTAGGAAAGTAATTCTGAGATGCAGATCTCAACTTGGACTGTAGATACATTGGGGAAAAAGTTGCAAAGGTGAATGAAGAGCACCCGTTATTTTAAAATAATTTGAGTCCCTGTAAGGTTGCTCAGTACGGGGCAAAGTGATGTCTTAAATTTTCAAGAGCTGGTTCATCAGATCTCATCTACAACAGTACAACACGTCCTCACAAAGAAAAATAATTGTACTTTATTTTTTCCCCACCCTCTTTAATCCTTGTACTTTTGTGAGCTGTAAAGTAGGACAGTTTAACATCCTTATTACTGAGCATCTTAGAGAAGGGTGGGACAGGCAGGTGGGAAAGGAACATCTACAATCATGAAAAGATAAGTTATTCTGAACTCCTGGCACATCTAAGCATTACAGGATCTAGAAAGTAGACTTAATAAGCTTTTTGTGAATCTCTTTGATTTATTTCTTCTGAGTCTCATAACTCCGTGAGAATTTATAAGTGTGGCTTTTAGTGTAGCACTGCATTAGTAAGCTCTTCACTTGAGATGCACAGCAGCTGGTTGTTAAACATGTAATTTTGCCAAATTTAGAATAAGAGATTTAAGAAAGAAGCTTTTTCTTGTAACTTGTACATATATATAATTAGTAGCTTAGTACCATTTTAAACTTTTCCATCTGCATGATTGTTCTTTTGCATTACATAAGTCTTCAAGAACAGGTTTAATTACCTAATTAAGCCTAGGGTTATTATTTCCTGTGGAACATTTTAATTACAAATAAAATCTGAAGCGAAATATCTACTGTTGAAGGGGAAGGTTTGTCCTAAGATTTTACAGCCATTTGTGCTGGTGTAACTTAGTAAATGTTTCCATATGAAACCCCAAGGAGCAGGAACTCTTATTTACATATATCCATCCACAGGAGCACTCCCTCTAAAGGTAGCCTGCAGAAGATGTTTTTGAAGTTGCTCTGAAGAGATCTTTTGCTTCCTATCTTGAAGAAGTAGGCCTAAAAAATGGATGCATTTGAGTGGTATATGTTCTTTAAATAGTTGTTTCTAGCCTTAGGTACAAAGGGTACTGGATTGGTTACCTTGATCTTGATGGACTGGTCGCCAGGTTCTCCATAGCATATGTGGGACAAGAAGTAGAATTCCTTCAAAACTTACATTATTAATACATTTTAATATCTCAATTAGTTTCTTCATGACTAAGTAAAAGGAAATCTTCCTAAGTGATTAGGTTTTTCTTCATGATGAGGTGTTAGAGTAAGCACATGCTGATGCTTTCTTCAAGTTTGGGATTTTCAGGAAAGAAGTTAAATGTGACATCTTTCAAGTGAAAACCTGGAAGCAGTTTGGCTGAACCATTTTCTTGGCTCTTTAGAATTTAGACTCTTCAAGAGAGCAGTGTCACTTTTAAGTGTAAAGATGCTCTCTTTGCTACCTCTCACTCCTCAAGAAAATCCAAGTCAATCCCATTTTTTCCCAACTATTTTTGTCAATAACAAAAAAACAGATAATGCTGTGTTTATGACACAGTTATGAATTAATGCTTGTGCCATCACCTGAGCTTTCCATTAGACAAGATCTGAAACTTCAGAGAGAAGATGATTTGAAACTAAGAGAAGCTTATTCAGAGAAAGACCCTATAAATATCAAATCTACAGGCTGCTTTTGTGAAGTAGAGGAAGCTGCGTTCTCATTTTTACAGTAGAAGAAAGTGAAACAGATGGACCAAGTGGTTTGGCAGAAGCAGAAAGTTTTTATTGTTGGAGAGGATTAGAGTTCAGGAATTTCGGTTTAGTGGCTTGCACACACCCTTCTGACTATTTACTTATTAATTTTTTTAATAAGGATGTGGTTTGAGATGTAGGATTTCTTGAGGGATTTTTGGGGAGGGAGGGGAGGTAGTCTTGCTTGACAATTTAATTCATATGTGCTTAATGATATGCACTGGAAATGCAGCACAAACAAAGCTCCAAAGATGAGCTCCAGAAATCTCTCTTCTACTGGGGAGAGGAATATCTGCAATGTGTTTGCCTTGGTGAGGAGAAATGTGGTCACGGGTACGTGCTCATACTCAGGCTTTCCAGTGATTGGAAGTGTTCTGGTGGAAACAAAACAGATCTGCATGCCACAAGCCAGGATGAGCGCAAGTCTGCATGCTCAGTGAGCCTGTGTCAGGGCTTGGAATGAGAGAGTTTAACCTTTTTGATCTTTGTTTGTGAAGCTTTATGAAGGAGAAGCTCTGTGGATGGTTCTCTGTGCAAGTGGAAGACTCTTTTCTTCTCCTTGGACAGTCCACGTTGGCTCAGAGCTCTGAAGAGCAGCAAACCAAGAGCTGTACCACCTGGCTGCTAGGTTAGCATTGTAAGAAAAGTGGGCCGCTCGAAACAAGCCATGGCTCTACACAAACAGTTTGGGTCTAGCCATAAAAATACGTATACATATAAAACACCACAATTTAAGGCTTGTTGAGCTTGGCAGGGATTTCAGGTTAACTTCTTTCAGGTCAAAATCATCTTGCACCCACACAAACAATTAAGAAGAAAATTATCTGAAGTCTATTTGCATGAATTACTCTGGAAACAAATTTTACTCAATACAGAATGAATTATTCCACCATAAAATAGATGGAGACACTTCTTAGAATAAACTACTTTGCATCTTTTAGCTGTCAGCTTGCTCTTTTAAACTATTATTACTTACTTGTCTCAGCCTGCCTGCTGTTGTGTCCTTAAGTGCTCTGGTATCATCTTGCCTGGATATAGTCTTGCCTATCTGTGTGTATATATTATATATTGTGTGTGTACTTAAATGTAACATACGTGTGTTTAGTGTGTAAGTATAGCGAGAGCGTGCAGCCAGGTGTCTTTGTAGCTTGGTCCCTGCCCCCTCTGCTTCCCAGCGGTGGTGCTTCAAGGCCTTTCCCTCCTTGCACTTCTGAGTTCCGTTCCAGCAACAGTCACCAGGGTGCTGAGCTGTCTTCATTTTGGATCTATTAAAATTAAAGCGGGAGTGCATCTGGGCCCGTATTGTGGTAAAGCTGCAAGAAATGAGATGGCCTTGGGTAGAGGAGTCATAAGGCCCATATGTGTCACTTTGAAAATAAATGTGGTTGTGGGGCAGCTCCTCCTTTTGCCAGGCAGGCTGCCAGGGACAGTGTTGCCATCCCAGTGTGGCTGAGAGCTGAAGCCCCATTAGGGCTCAAGTGGAAGGAAGTCTGATGCAAAACCCTGTGGCGGTGCCAGGCATCCCTGACCCCAGGCAGAGGAGCGAGCTGGCAGTGCTGGGCTGCGTGTGAAGCAGGGTACATTCACCATGGAGCAGCCCATCCTCTCTAACTATGGCATACCATGTTTTTATGGCTTGCTGCTCTGTCTTTTGGGCCCAGGTGACTCTGCCCAGGAGTGTCTCTGCCACAGGGGCATCCTCTGGAAATGCTGATGGTGTTACTGAGCCTGTGCCAGGAGCAGGTGATGTCTCGCGGCCCACAGGGCCGGGGTTCTCCATCTTGGTGACACTGGCACGGCAGGGCACGGTGAGCAGCAGCAGGAGGCTGGCACGGAGCCGTTCCTCTGCCTCCTGCCCTCTACTCAAGTAGGAAGCACTTCAAGGGTGCAGAATGAAGAAATCATGATTGTATTGCTTCAAGATGAACTCTTTAACATGAAGGAAGAGGAGAGGGAAGGGGAAGCAATTTCCAACAGCCCACAGTGTGCGGTCAGGCCTCTCTTCCCAGTGCTCTTCACTCCATGTAAGTAGTTCCAGAGATTTACATGGCTTAATGGAGGTTGCCTTCTGTTGCCTTTCCCTTCCCTTCTTTTGTTTTGGCCTAGGGCTACAGGCCTCCCTGAGAAGCTTTCCTCCCGATTCCTGAGTCCCAGCTCAATCTGCTGCGTTGGTGTTGGCTTTTTCCCAGCGCCAATGGTGCTGACTGTGCTGCTTATTTATCCCATTGGACATCATTAAAATAAAACTTCAGAATCATTTTTTAGGCTGTTTGGCAGATCGGGGCTCATGGTCTCACCAATATGCAAAGGTTTAACTGCAAGCAGTAATCCTTTCCGAGTTTACTCTGACTTTTGTGAAGGACTGAAGTCCTATTTGAAACTTAAACAGCTTTGCCCTTCTAATATCTTTTTTTTTTTTTTTTTTTTTTTTCTTTGAGCATCTGTTTCCAGATCTGGACTAGCTCTTCTGTCCACCTGGATCCCCCCTCCTGCTGCTGGGTACGGCAGCTGCTCAGCAGGATGGGGCTGGGGGTGGGGAAGGAGGTTGCTTGTTAGATCCCATCCATCCTTTAGCTGGCAGAAAGATGGTGATTGATCCCATCAGCTTTGACTTGGAGCATTTCTAAACCATGTCTTCCCAGCATTCCCAAATTGGCTGCACTTCCTTGGAAGAAGCAGTTATGGGGGAATGCGATAGGGACATCCAAGTTCAGCAGCACAAGAGCTATGCAAATGCAACCGTATTGTTGCTGGCCCAAGCTGAATATCCAGCTGCACTGCATCATGTGGATTTATGAGCCTGAGTCTCCACTAGCTCATGAATCTCTGCTCTTGGTCTGTTGCTTGGTGTAGGCACGCACATCTTTGTAGATGCATGTGTTCAGGGGTCCAGGCTCAGACAGCTGATGCTTTCTGTATTTTACCATTTCCAACACTGATTCTAGAACTCTGACGGGCCAGGAGCCCAGCAGCCATATCACAAAGGGCTTGTTGCCTGCCACCTCATTCTCTTCACTGACTGGATATTGAGTCACATCTTTTGGATGAACTAACCTGGTCTTGCACTTCGAAGCATTCTCCCAGGGGGAAAAAAAAAAAAAAAAAAAAAAAAAAGGTCAGCTATGATCCTCAAAATGCAAAGGAGGATATAAAACTTTTGTCTTCTCAATGCCATGAAATAAACTCTCCAGCAAGTCTTTTCTTAGGGAGATATTGCTCATTGCTTTCAAAGCACATGAGAAGACCCAAATGGATGATGATGGGGTACTTTAACATAATGACGTTAATGAAGAGATCAGCTCTTCTAGATCAGCAGTATTTTAGAAAACCTAATCCATCAGTTTTGGATAAACCCTCACATACAGACTCTTGCTTTGTTCTGTTCCCAGGACTGTCCTGGCTTGCTTATATAGAGCTAGGCATGTGGTATTTTTAATAAATACTTATTCCTGTATCTTTGTCCTCTAAAGAGATACTTCAGGATAAGTTGCACGCTGCAGAATCTTATTTCAATGTTTTGTTTCTATTTCCTCAAGTTAAGGAAGTTGCAAGATGAGAGGCTATGCTGCAGGTCAGGCAGCGTTGTCAAGGAGAGCCATCTAGATATGAACTGATGAGATCTTAACTCAGCTTTTCAAGGTAGAGCTGTTTTGTCAGTCAGGTTCCTGTTTGTGTGTGCGGTGGAGGAGTGGCACTGAATTAACCGTTCTCCACAAGTTAAAAATGACACATGCATCTTATCCTGATGTCCTACAGCTTATTACTGTAAAACTTGCCCAAACCAGTGGACAATAGCTTGATGACTAAACACCCTGTAAATGACTTGTTTTAAGCAGACTTGTGCAATATATGTGGCAATTTATGGCTCAGGAGTGCACATGATACTTACTAAGCCTGAAGTATTAATAATAACACAATGCTAGCTTTTCTTCACGTAAAGCCTACTAAATGTTATTAGATCCTTGAGGATCGTGGATCATAGTTCTGTGGTATTGGCTTAGAATTTTTTCTAGAGCAAGGAATTAATATGTTGCATCTAATCCCTAACAGAGGGGAACGGATGGAAGGACCCTGGCAACTACAGGAGGAATAAGCCCATCTTTTGGCACAATTCTGGTGTTTTCCTTGGCACAGTGCCATGGTGGCTGGCTGGGGAAGTATAACTGATGTGGCTTGGTATAGAAATACTTTCTATTTTGAAGTGTGCATGCCTAAAACATATTTACAGATGCATAGAGACCTGTTCAGGTTACCTCTGACACTCAGGTGCTGGGAGGGCTTAAGAATGGTGGCAGTATTGCCAGTACTCACCTGGCAGTATTGCCTGTCCCCTGAGTATTGCTGTGTATTTCAGGAGCAAAATGAGTTGCTGATAAATTTATGATAAAATGCTCCTTCATTTTCAGGAGGAAAATGAAAAGAGTTGCTGAAAAATGTAAAAATCTGTACAAAGATTCCTTGCTAATGCCTTTATGACAAACTGTATTCCACCTGCTGGAAGGGAACTGCTATGCATATTTCTGTTAACAGCATTCATGTCCTCGAAGTAATACAGCTTCCTGATCTAGACAAAGCCTGAGGTGCTTGAAATAAGGTGTACAAGAAGAATGACAACAAAGCAAGTAAATGAAGGGAAATGCAGCCACTGTCCTTGATTTCAGAACTAGCTTCACATACTCCAATGTTTCTTCTTTTCCTGTAAACTACATCAGTTTCCTACTAAGCTATTTTTATAAGTCCTGTTATTTCTACAGGACAAGGCAGGCAGGTGACCTGCCTCTATGAAATGTAGAGAAGTCCCTGGCCTATCCAAAGCGTGCTGTAAGTAAAGTATGGCCAGAAAAAAGAAGGTAGTCATAACTTTTAAGGTTTCCTTAATCCGGTGTTTTTATTACGGGTTGCCAGCATAAACATTTAAAACATCCCTCTGATTCCTCTGATCCTGTTGTCTTTATTCTTCTACAATTGCTTCTCCTAGGGACTGGAAGGCAGGTACTCATGTTTGTAAATAAAAGATGGTCTAAGAGATCAGAGAACTGTGTGTTTTACTGCACTCCTGTGACTAATTGAAAGATAATGCAGTAGAAAGGAGGTGGGAGGGAGAAGACAAAAGAGAACAAGAGAGAATACACGTGTGCCTGTCAGAGCCACAAGCCATTTTCTTTGCTGCCGGGGGCATGGAAGGAGCGGGTATAGAAATGTAAGCTGAGGTAGAATAAAGCCCTCAGACAAAACTGTTTACAGCCTGCACGTTAGATGAACCTCGGCCTGTCAGCAGCGGAGATCAAGGTTTTATTTTGCCCTGGTAAGTTTTATTGAAGCTACAACGTGCCTTTGGTCATGGGCACCCACTGGGGAATGCCTGCCTGTGTTGCTGCCCGCTGGCTCGGCTGAGGGAGCTGCAGCATGCTGCAAGGTGCAGCGCCTTGGCACGAGCTGCTCCTACAGCTTTGCTGCTGGGACTGGGGAAGCATGTGGGGCTCCCTTCCTGGGAGCCTGCTGTTTTGTTGTACCTCACCCCAGTGAGTTGTTATAATAGCTTGCATTCATGTCCCGTACTCCTCTCAGCTGTGCTTGCATAAACTGTACAAGGGAGGTCTAAGTGAAAGCTTCCTTTAGCCTGGTGAGGATTTAATGTGAGCAGAGTGAATAAGTAGGAAAAAAAATGACAAAATCAGAGCAATCCTTCAGTGAGGATTTGATACAAATGCCTAGCTCAAATTAAGCTTCTTTCTAGAATTAAATCTTAATTTAATCAAGCTCTATGTGCATTTTCAGCAGACACTTTAGAGTAGATGGCCTTGATTTGCTCCGGGTTACGTGTTTACTCCTATGCGTAAACTGTCGCCTGCTGATCAGACAGGAAATGTTTGGGGCTGAAAAGCTTCCTGTGGTGTCCTCATTCATGTGAAAATGAAGCTTCTTGCTGTTGCAATCCTCCCTGGCACGTCTTGCTATGGGCGTCCCAAGGGTTAGGAGCTTAACAGGTCAAGGGAACTGCACTGCAGACGGTCAAAAGAGATCGCAGAGCTCTTTCCAAAGGCTCTGCTCCATCCAAGCAGATGGTTGGCCCGAAAAAAAAAAAAGCAAGGCTGGGACTCTGGGATGTTTCTCCAAAGAAAAGTGGGGAGGGAACTAAATGCAAAAGGGAACTTTAAAAGATGAATGACATGCAAAGTTCATGCTCTTGGGGCAGGGGAATTTTAGTTAAAACTTATGGTTTATGTGTGAGAAAAGGTCATGGATCAAATGCTGGAAAAGGTGTGACGCCAGTCATCCTAGATCTAGGTAAAGGTATGTGTATCCAGCCCTAATGCAGCCCGACGGGTGTTGGATTACCAAGCACGCTCCTTAATATTGATGATATGCATCAGATGCTCCTGTGATAACTGGGGAGTGACCAGTCAGTCAGTGCTGACCATGCCCAGTCTCCTCAGCTTCATTCTGTGTAGGAAGATAGCAACAAAACCCTGTATCTTGTAAATCACCAGAGGGATTTTCAGAAGACCGGCTCTCCTGCCTACACAGCCTGTGTAAAAATGAGTCCAGCTGGGTCATTAGACAGGCAGCTAATCAACAGATCTGCTCATCTGAATGCTCAATCCTGCAGATTCTCCTCGGTAGTGTTGCTGTCCCTGTGTTTTCTCCTGCTGGAGGAGGGTGGCAGGTTGTGGGATACGAGCACATTCCCCTGGCTGCAGCTCCCTGTTCCAGCAGGTTGGTCAAACCCATCATGTAGTAACCTAATTTCTTGGTCACATATGGGCTGCTTCTTATGTTTAAAGCACTGCTGATGTGAGCCACTTGTATTACACCTCCTGCAGCTGTTGTGGCTGTTGCTGCTGCCCCTGTGCTTTGAACGCTTTCTGAAAAGTGGCCGTGGTGGCAGCAGCCATGCAAAGCACACCTGGGTGCAGGCTGGGGCTTGAACACAGCAGAGGTGAGTGGGGAGATGCTCCAGACCTGATGTACCTCTCCCAAGTGTGCTTTTCAGCCCTGATTTTTATTTAATTACACAAGTAGGCGTTAGGGATTTTTGCCAGGTCCAGCCCAAGCTGGTAGAGGAGACCAGAGAGAGCCCACGGAATAAACTTTGCCACCATCTCTGCAATATTCGGCAGCTGTGCCTAGGAAAACGCGGAGACCTGGTTGGGAAGCAGAAGCACGCCATGGGTTCGCTGCGTTTCCTAGGGTTTTATGTCCTGCTTTTCACTTCCCTCGTGAAGAATCCAACCTCTGCATGAAAAAGTCCGGTTGGGTAGCGCTGGCGTACAACACTGGGCAAAATCAAAGCATTTACAACATCTATATCTTTGAAGTGGCTGCTTAATAGTGCCGTTGTCATGCCAGTTGGAGGCAACACTTCTCTTTGCAAGTGAAAGGCTCAGCGGAGCTGGCTGATAAGCACTGGTGCCCTGCTGTGAAATTGACCCTTTGAACTGGGAAGAATCGCTCCAGATAAGCAAGTAATGGAATTTTTATCAGGTCTGGCTTTTTATTGCAGCGTGCTTAGAGTTGCCAGCCTTTCTATGCAGCAAAAGTGTTTTCTCTCTAGTTTTTGTAGGGGTGTGGGTAACACAATTGTTGCATTTTAAAGATGCGACTTACAGGCTTGGAAGAAACAGCTGTGTCATGCCTACAAGAACAGAAAGGAAGCAATGCCAATATAACTTAAATAATAAACGTCTGTTGGTTTAAGAGCTAAACTCGTGAAAGACCGAGCATCCTAACTCCCAGGGAAACAGAGGAGTTACAAGGATATTGGTACTATTGTTCAAGGACAGATAAAAAGATAACAGTGGGAAAAAAAAAATCTAAAAAGTCTGGAAATATTTTACAAACTTCTGTTTTCATTTCACTGTAGAAATAAAGGTTCTCTTTGAATTATTTATGAGTTAAAACCCAGATACATTTGTCTCGAGAAATATAATGTCTTGTCTCAACAACATGACAGTGTTTGCAAGCAGAATGCTGTTAAGCACTGTGCTGCATCTGTGCCAGGGAGAATCTGCTTTCACTTAAAGTAGGGATCAGGCTCTTCGAGGCCCTCCCTTCTAGGCCATAAAAACGAGCCATTAGACTTTTTGTCTCCAGCCCCAGCACCACAAGAGCAAAGGAGAGGACTTCAGCCTTGACCTGGTGTTGCGGCTCATTGTGTGCCTGTCCCGAGATGCTGATGTTTCCAGTCTAACCAGCCCAGGAAGCTGAAATGCGGGTCCCAGGGAAAGGCTGCTGCTGTCTGGGAGTGTTTGAGTCGGCTTTGTGTGCTCAGGACCAGGATGTGTTGGATTCAGCATGCGCGAGCTGTTTGGCAAAACAGCCTTTCGCTGGCAGACTGCATGTAAAAATACAGATGGTTTGAGTTCTTAAGCTTGAAACAATAACAGAAGATATGGCTCTATTAAAAACATTGAGCCAAACAGATCCATCTCGTGGCCCTCGTCTTACAGAATAAAGGGAAACGCGAAGGGAGGGTATTGTGAAGCGATGTGGGAAGCTGCTGGGGACGAGCATTGCTCTGAGTAAAAATTCATCAAGTTCAGGCTGACATTCCTCCGTGTCGGGTTTCCCCATTGGTCTCCCTAAGATACTGGTGGTGGTGGTGGAAAACCTTTCCCTCAAGTAGTTCTATCCCACTTAATTGCTTTTTAAAATGTGCCCCCTATTCCTTGCTAACAATATAGCACAACAGTGCTATATTAATGAATATGTAATGTAAAGAAGGGGGGTAGGGGCTGACATATGGCAAATACATGCTTTAGTTCTGGTAAGCACATGATTTTGAAGGTAAACAAAGCTGTTTCCTTATCCTCAGCATGTACTTATTTTGCTTTACTGATAATGTGAAAAAATTAACACTGTTTAACGTGATTGAAAACAGCAGTATTCTATGAGATTAATGTCTGCGTGAATGACACTGAAAGTCTTTTTGCCTCTTTGCATTTACCCTAAACTAGAGTTCATCTATAAGTGTAAAATGTGTTTAAAAAAATAAAATAAAATCATCCCGACTCCAAAAAGCATTTCCAAATCTCTCCAAACTAGTTTTCTTTTTGGTCTTGTAACCAATTTTTCTATTTGCTTCTCAAATCTGTATGGCTAAATCCTGTTTTTATTAAAAATCACATTTGTTTCTAGTAAAAACTTTCCAAATGATGGAAGACTTTGTTTTAATATTTTATAACAGACAGTTTGTATGTTACGCTGTTTGAAATAATGACTTCCAACATTCAGGTTGGAAAAAATCATATTCCAAATTTTTGTTTTATCAAGAAAATTTTGTAAGTCTGAAAACTGAGGGGGTTAAGCCTAAAAGATGAAGAAAGGCAAGAGTTATTCTGCTATTACATGTTTTATAGGGGCTTAATAAAGCTAGCAGAAGACTTCGCCGAACCCTGAGACTTCATCTATCTGGGCTGCGTTTCATTTTGTGACATGGTCCCTGGTTCCCTGACCCTGAAACCCAAAGTCAGCCTGGCCCAATCTATGTTGCCTGGCCCTTGCCCATAGCAGCACTGTGCTGTGCACCCCACCGCACACACATCTTCAATAGACACACTATTACTTTTTAGTGCACTGTCCTTTTTTCTGTTCAACCTGTCTGAATGACTGTTTTGGCCGATCTGAGTAATGCTCTTGCATCAGGGAACTGGGACGTTGCCTGCATTGGGGTACTACATGAAAATATGTATTTATACTGAGCAGTTTGAAGCCTCTTTGAGCAAGTGCTGGAGCACTGTGAAGGCTGGGGAAAGCCAAACCCATCTATTTTCTACTCTCCTTATTAGGAACAGTCCATGGCTTTCCCATATCCCACACGCCATGTCCAGGAGTGCTAGTTAGTCAAAACCATGTCACGGAGTGTACTGCCCCTGAAACCAGGTAGGTGACGGGGGGCTACTGCTTGAGCTTGTGCCTTGGCCCTGTTTTATTTACTAGTGCAAGGTTTGGCTGTGATGTGCTTCCTATCAAAGGACAGCTGAGATACTCTCACTCCCCTTACTGTAGTGGCTGGCTGTATTTGGCACTGCCCCCAGAGGATGGAGCCACAGCAGTGAATCTCACTGAAGGCTCACAGCAGATGTCTTGCAGGTCCTTCCAGCTCGTGCTCCAACGTGAATGTTCTTCAGCACCCAGTGGGCTCAGTGCTGAAGGCACTCAGCACTGCAAAGATGTTTGGTGTGACCCCAGTTCTGTAGCTGGCCAGCAGGGCCGTCCATCCTCGCTGCTCCTGGGTCTTCCTTTCTTTCAATAGTCCGCAGCAGGCCAGGAGGTCCTAGGACACCATTCTGCACAAATAAATGTGCAGTTAGGTTGTTACGTGTACACAGTACAGGAGAAGATCATCTAGGGTATAAAAGAAGAGCAAGGATGAGGAGGTGTTGCGTGTTGCCCTTTCTGAGGCTGAACTGGGATCCATGGTCTGCCCAGAAAAGAAGTTGAGTGCCACTGTCTTAGGATACTATTGTGGAGGCAAGGTCATCTTAAGCTCTTTGCCAGACATGTTTTAGCAGAGATGTCTTTGTAACCTAGGATCATGGGAGAACAAAAATAAGAGAACATGCAATTTGGGAACTTTTTGTGTGTGTGTGTTTTTCACCTTTATCTTTTAAATTAGAGATGTGATGTATTCTGTTTATGTTCCTTCTTAGCTATTTCCATGGAGAGAGCCGTAGCTGTAAAATCCTTGGCCCCTTGTTACTACACTACGATGTTCCCTGACAAGGTGACTGTATTTTGACCAGCACAGAAAAAGAAGGAGGCTGTTTTATGCTTCATCATTGTTCTTCTGATTAACGATGTCACTCTAATTTCTTCTAACACCCCTCATGTAGGGGTTATAGCCGTGCTCTTTGAAACAGCTGTACAGCTATGACAGTAATTAGATCAATTCCAGTGACTGAACTTGGCCCGCTCTTCCCAGAGGGACTCTGCTGTTTTGCTTACATCGGTGCCCAGGAGTAAGTGAAAACTAGGCAGAGGAAAACACGGTACTTAGGTGGAAAAGTGGATGTGTCTTCTGGAGAAGAGATGTGGACACTGAAATCTTTCTTTACTGACCAAGTTCCAGTTGCTCAGAACAAACTAAGCTACTCTTTTTTCATGTGTGGTAGATGCTGATTTATGAGTGAGTTGAGGCACCAGAGCTTTTGGCATTCTTGCACTGTTGTCCCTTATCCTGAAATATGCTTTCTTGCAAAACAGAATTTCCCCATACATTTGAACAGTGTAACATTAATGTCTCCACTGTTGTCATGGAAAGCTTTTCCTTGCCTCCATTTAATAGTGTCAAAGTAGTGAAACATTGTTTGTAATACCATGACATGACATGCTGCTTTACAGTGTTGTCAAAGTAGTCTTCAAATAAGTAATCAATCTTTGCAAGACAGGGTAGTGTCAGCCCATCTTTCAGATGAGGAAAGCTGACAAAGAGCTTAATGGTTCTGCTGGAGATTTGTTAGGAGTCACAGAAAAGTAATACTAAACCTTGATCCATATTCTAGGGTTTAAATTTGTATTGTTCACTCTATTTTCATAGCTGCTGCATCCTTTATTAAATCTTCTTCATAGATCTAATAATGCAGAAGCTTCATTCTGTCTCATAGATCAGAACTGAAAAGACAATGTGCAAGTGTCTTGCTGAAGAAATGTGAATTGATTATTTGATAGTGGATACACTTGCTACTGTACAGCTCTGCTTCAGGTAGTCGGCGTTGTCCCTCCAAAATAATTCCCACTGTTCAAGCAGTTCAGTCCTTGATGAGACGGACCATGTGCTTAATTATTGCCCTGCTGTTCAGAGCAGAGATTGGCTTTCTAAATGATGGGATTTGCTTTGGATTCTCATTAAATGTTGTATGCCGTCGTGTGACACACGATATGCCCTGCAGAGTGTCATGTGCTATGATGCTAATCAACATTCAATACCAGAAGAGGAGAGCAGCTGCTCTGCAGTCAGCATGTCTGAACAGTCCTGCACCCAGCAGGGTATCACTTAATTCACGCTAATGGATGAAGAACTGGCCTCATAACACTTATGTAAATGAGGCTAATGATCAGGGAAAAAATGCAAACTGGTTTTCATTTATTCATGGAGATAGGTATAATTATATGCAATAACTGGATCCAAAAGCTGGCTCTCCATTTGTTGACAGTACAGAATGTGAATGGCTCGTTGCACTGTTTGTCTCTTGTGAAGTTAACTTCACAGAGAAGTTGAAGTATGTATGTTCTTAAGTTCTCATTGAGAGAGTTACATGGCTTAATGGGGAAAAGCTACAGATAATTGCATCCCCTGAACTTGCCTCAATTGTTTTCACTGTGTGGTAACAGATCTCTATTGAAATCTACTGCTGGGGAGGATCAGCATATTGATTCAGATCCTTGACCTTTTTGTGTTAGCTCCACTGTCTTCTGAAGATCAAAGAGAAATCAAGAGGAGGCAATCTGTCCATTGCAGTTGTGGCAGCTCAGTAACAAGATTGTAATTAGGTACAAAGGTCTTATTTTAGAAGCTAAACAGTAGAGTGCTAGTCACCATCTTCTATTTCTCGCAGGCTTCTTCCTCTTCTTTGTTAATGAAATCTGTTGTTCCACTTGTGTGTGTGCTGTCCCAGTGGCACAGCTGGTGCCACTTGATCTTTCATGCCTTGAAGAATCAGTTGGCTATGGTGGCATAGTCTAATGGGGTCAAGCGAGACTTGGATCTAGCTGCAGTTTTAACAAGCTGTCATCTATCTGGGTGCTTCAGACAGTGCCAAGTGCACACTTCTGAACCTACACTACAAGCTAGTTTTGACTATGCAGGTGTTCTCTACACAGTGATGCGTAATTAAGTAAATCCAACCTTAGTAGATCTCATTCAGAAAAGGAAGCTGAGTAGCACTTGAGGCTCTGTGGTCTTGGCATGGGCTCTTGGTATTTTCTGTGGCTTAATGTGGTGCGAACTATAATACATGAAATTCTACGAGAGCTGTTTTCACTCCCACTGAGCATGCATCTCTCTGGACCTTTGCATGGTAAGGCATGCCAAATTTTAGAGGTTATCTGATAAGCATGCTAAGAATTATTTGAGGAAGGACGTTCTAATCTGACTGCATAATGGCACCAAGTTTGTTTAGAAAGCAGTTGTAGTGCTTTCAAGATCAAGATTTCAACAAAGTCAAGATTCTTTCAGTAACTGAATTCTTGTTAAAGGAATTGTAGCTAGTTTAACTAGATTGTATTTTTTAAAAGTCACATATCTTTTTATTTATTTTTTTCTCTTAATGTCCCCATTCTGTTAAAAAATTCTATTAAGGTCGTATTTCCAGGAATGGAGCTCCTGCCATTCTGAAAGTATGCATGGGATATCTGCTGATGTCAGTGTTGGTGCATATGCCATAACTGCCACTTGTCCAAACCTTCCAAGTAATTCTTGCCCAAATCTCCACCCCTGCTCTTTGTTGGACAAAAGTGTTTCTTGCTTTAAAACTTACCTGGTGTGAATTTCGGAATACCTTCAGAAGACTAGAGATCTTGTTATGATGTTGGAAGAAAAGTCCAGGACAGCTGTCAATAGATTGCATTTACAAAAACAATATAATTATCACTGACTCATTACTTTTGCATATCAGGGAAAGAGAATTATGAAGGAGTACCAGTGAAGAGAAAGTAGATGATGACTGAGGAGGGAGGGATATATGTGAGTGTAACACAAAAATCCAAAGATTACATCAAGTTGGAGAGTTGTGTATGTGGTTGTTGTGAAATTTTATTCTCATCTTTCCTCTGCTTACTAATTGTCTGGGAGTTAAACCTGTCTCAGCAATAATTGTTGTAGGCAAGAAATCAAGTCAGGAGAATGAGCAGGTTTAAAGCTACTAAATCGTCTAAAACTAAAGCTAACATTAAACATAAAGACATATGCTCAAGACTTTTTATAGCCTTGGTATGTGACGGTTGCTATTGCTTAGACCTGTAAAAACATTATGCCTTGACAAATCAGCTGTCAGATGTATCTGAAACCATACAAAGCAGCTATGACATTCAGAGGTTTCACTTAATAAAACCTTGTTTGTCACAACACAGTCTTTTGCCGTTCATTTATATTGGTATCTCAAATGCTTGCTTTCAAAATCCATTTAAAAGATACTGATTCATTATGTAGTGGAAAGGTTGCATATTTTCTGCTGTCTCATCCTGAAGATGATTGAACTTTTTCCTTATAAGCTGCTGAATTGGAGAAATTAATCTTGAACTGTCTTTGAGGAAATGTCTTGACACTTGAGCACCTCTGATGTTGGAACTCACAGCAGCGGTGAAATGCTTCACTTCATAGTGATTGAATGGCACTTCTTCACTCCTGGTACTCTTTTAATGCTGGGCATTACTACTTCATGGCCGTGTGTCCAAAAGAATCCATCTTCCCAAGTAAGCTGGTAAGAAAGAAAAGCTGGGACATATTGGCAAGTCCAGGTGGGTGTAGCTTAAAGCTAGGTGGCTGCCAGCAAACTATGAGGTGTCAGGTAATGTCAAACAGTTGCTGTTTCAGCAGCTGACAGCACTGTAAGGATTTAAGAATAAATGGGTGCTTGTACAAAGGTCACTTGCATCAAGAGCTCCAGTTAAGAGTTCCTTCAAGAGCTCCAGTTAAGAGTTCCTAAAACAATCTAACTTGTACTATATACCTCCTACATAAGGATTTTCATTACTGTGAATAATCTAAAACTTTGATTCTGAAAAATATGCTTATATAGTCTTAAAATTCTACATGATTCTATGAATACGGTTAAGGAAATATGTATTGGAGCTCCCAGACTTGTCTATATTAATGTTGTGTTGGTGATGAGGTGAAGCTTGATATTTAGGGGACTTAAGATAACTTTCCCTGTCGTAGTTATGATTAAGTAACTTTCAGTTTGTGTAGAAAGTCTAATGACTGCTAGCCAAAGAACATAATTAACTTAATTTCTATTTGAGTATTGGTTTAACTGAGGTCCTCATTGTTATCCTACTGAAAACCAGGTATAACTCACATCTTGAACAGACATTTCCTGCCCAACATGGCCTTGAACTTCAAGTGCAGTCAGCATAAAGAGAAGGAAAGGAGTACTTTCATGTCTCCACCACCTGTCTAGCTATGTGGCTAAAGGAGTACTTGGGAATAGAAACTTGTCTCTTTCTAATGCCTTTTAACTGTGTCTCTACCAGGTCTGTTGGGTTTAGGTTTTTTGTTTTGTGGTTTTTGTTTATTTGTTTGTTTTTTTTTAACTGATCTAGTACTTCTTGGCTAATCTTCCTCCTCAGTTCATACCTTTGTATCCATAATCCCAACAGCACTTGGCAGGCGACTGAGAGAAACACTGGTGAAGCTATCTTCCCTGGCTGCCGTTTGATGTGGGTTTGAGGTATCAGGGTAGTTATAATAGCTAGCTACTGCCCAGGAGTGGGACCATCCCTCTGCACTTACCTCCCATCCCCTCCCTTGTGCCGACAATTGCACACAACTCATCCTACAATAAACCAGTTCTGGGAGGTAGACCAGCAAAGAAAACTAATCATAATTAGGAAAAAAAAAAAAAAGAAAAAAAAAAAAAAAGGATGTAACCTCCCAGATCATCATTCCTCATTCTGTTAAGTGGAAAGCTCATTTGAGTTTCCCAGAAAACAGGCTGAATCATAATCCTCCTAGGAAAAGAGAAAGCGAACATAAACCTTGCATGTTTACCCTATATCTTACTTGGTCGTGCAAAGTTAGATTAATGTTAGTTAGGTGAAGTTTGTACTAAGGGGAAAACCCCTTTAATGCTGATTTTACCTGGCCAGGCCTGTAAACGGGGGCTGCTTTGGTGCCCATCTTAGGGCAATGGGTTACATTCCAGTAGTTCCACTGGGAAACCAGACATGGGGATTTTTATTTTTTTGTAGCGAGATGCCAGCTTATGGAGATTTGTAACACATTCAAGAAAGACATGTAAGTAAGGAGGAAAGTCTTCATGGCCATCAAGCCTTCTTATGCATGAAGAAAAAGAAATCTTACAAAAATCAAGAAAGCTACATTAACAGAAGAGGCATAGAGCACGAACTTGCTGGATAGAAGATCAGTGAACCTTTCCTGGGGTAGAAGCCTGCCCAGCTTCGAGTCAGAGCTCTTTGTTTGCTGAGCAAAAAGTGAGAGGATTGTTCCTAGCTTTACCTGGCTGTAATAATTGTTTACCAGTTGACCTTTCTGTGGAGAAAAAAAAAAAAAAAAAAGAGCCCTGAAACACTTATCTTCCTTTGGTGATGCCTTTTAGTAGAGTTGAGTGGCCTTGAGTCTTGACAGCCCCTATCTCTGGCAGTCTCTTTTTCTCTCTTGCAACTGCTATGCCAAAAGCAAATAAAGGTGTCATGAATCTCCTTATCCATCAGACATATTTTATGTTCTCCTTACATCACTGTGCCTTGAGGTCAGCCTGTGAGGTTCATTCAATAAAATAAACTAATAGTTAATCAATCATTGTTCTGTCTCGTGTGTTTATGGTGCACTGTGCTTTGTATGGGTTTCAGAAAATAGCAGCATAGCACTCCACTGGTTGCCTGTCTCAGGGAATGCTAGATTTCCCTCCCTCCTGTTTTAAGCAACTGGAGGTTACCACAAATCTTTGCAAACCTCACCTTCGCCTTTAAATTGGGTTTTGTTTTCCCTGGATATAGTGCTGCAGCAGCAGTAGTCAACCTCCATGTCAGACTTTGCCTTCACTTAGGAAAAAAACAGGTAATTGAGAGTAAGTCTGGCTTCAAGGCAGGCTATTGGAAAGCACAGCCAGCAATGGGGCAGGACATGTGCAGCTGGAGCATCTGCTCACCCACAAAACTGCTCACTGAGGGTCTGAAGTTCTTTTCTAAATATTGGTTTGTTTCTTTACGTGGATTCCCTGCTCCTGGGATGAGTTGCCCTTGAGTAGAAGAGCCATGCATAGTTTACACCATTTCCTTTTTTAATCTAAATCAATGCCCAAACCAATTTAGGTGAATCGTGATGGGTTTCTTTGGCGGCAAGGCCTGAGAACAGAACCTGACACAGATAAGAGTGACATCATTCAACAACCGCATAGGCTTTGGCATAATAGCTGGCTGAAAAATACCTCAATAAGCAAACAGCGCATTAGCACTGGCTACGCAACGCCTTCCATGTTGCATAATGGTGTTTGTGCTGGTGTGTTATTAAAAAGCCAGGCAACCATTCCATCCTGCGTCAGCTCCGCTACAGGCAAAGCGTTGCAGGCACAAGCTGTTGCAACTCTCTCCGTCGTGCCTCGCGCAGCCTGGGAAGCGGGCAGTGATTAACCGAGGGCGTTGATGAGGCCGAGATAGCCCGGCTGGTACCGCAGGAGGGTGGTGGCACCTGTAGGCCCCTCAGCCTGCGGCTGCGGCACTGCTGTGGGCCAGGCCAGGAGAGCCATCGGGCCAGGCGCTCACCCAGGCCGTTTGAGACTACGAGCTGTGCAGAGTCAATGAGGATCAAGTCAGATTACTGTCTTCAGAGGAGCCTGTGGGGTTAAGAGTTCCCAGGGACCGTCAGGTTTCCGTCGGGTATTTTCACTTTCTGGAGTTCTGCTGGGCTTTGTCCCTGTGTTGTCGATGATAAGGCAGCCAGGGGACAGGCTGCTAAGATCACAGTGAGGGCAGCAAAGAGGAGTGGAAAGTGAGCGCCCTGACTCAGCCACAAACCTGTGTGGGGCAAAAATCACCTCTTCCTCATTTTTCCACTTGTTGCATTTCATATGCGAGCTTCATTTTAGTCCCCATCTCTCTCCATCTCTGTTGCACATCGTCTCTTGCCTAGCAGTCCTTTACAGAGCTGTTTTTCTCTGTGTTTTTAAGCTTCACTTCAAAATTAGCAAGGTCTCAGACCCTGGAGATGTCAGAACTCATGCAGTGCCACCTCCATGCCCTTTCTTTGTAGCATCAAAAAGAAAAACATGGAACAAAGGGAAGCAGTGGCACAGCTGAGGGGCCTCAGCACAGCAGTAAGTGCTCTGGTCTGCCATTTTTAAGTCTTCTCCTGAGCAGTGGGTGGTGAGGAGCAGCTCATGCTGCTCCCTCTCCCCCTCCTCTCTGTGGTTCCTCAGCCCCTTCTTGGTGCTGATGTGGTAGATGTCCCCCACAATGTAGATGTCCTGATGTGGTAGATGTCCATGCTGGATCCACCATGGAGGGCACGTGGGGCAGGCAGGAGGAAGCAGGGCTGGATATGGAGAGCACATGGAGGTTGCACCTGTGGCTGTAGGCGAAGAGTGGCACAAAGAGGTGTGAACCTGCTCTCTAGGCCTATTACGGTCCTTCAAAGCTCCGGCTTTGCTTCAAAGGCATCCCATGCATCAGGTGATTATATATAGCGGTAATATTGTGCAAACTGTTCCTACATATGAAGGTGTACCTCCACGCTTTTAACCTGGAGGAGGCCTAAGGCCAGGTTTGACAAGGTGCTTAAGTATTTGGAGTTGCTGATGGATGTCCACGGGGCTTTCAGAACACATCAGGGTGAACATAGTGAAATTTCATTTGTGTTTTTGACATGTAGAGTGGTCTATAAGGGGTCAGACCTATGTTTTCATTGTGCTAGCATTGACTAGTTCAGGGAAACAAACCAGCATTTTTTACTGGGCTGGGGTTTTGCCTAGGGCAGCTTAGACTTCCATGGGACTGCATCCCTCACCCTGACCTCTTTGCTCCCTCAGGGTATAGACCTGGGGCCACTGAAGTTGGAAAGCATCTGAGTGCCATAGAGCTCCGGTGCTGCAGCCTGAAGTCAGGGTCATATATGCTCTGGGCATCTTTCTTAAAATTCCTTGAAGGTACGAACATACAGGAGCGCACCAGGCTTGGGCTTTGATTTGTGAACAAACCTTTGCAGAGTAGTTGTAATTCCTGTTCTGTGGACTCTTCCTATGCAGTCAGAAATATGCAAAATCCTTCTTGGCTTGTTTTGTTTCAAAACATGAAACCTGATTTATTTTGAATAGTTTTCTCATTGAGTTCTCTGAAATAATTATATAATTATTACTGACAGATTTTTTTTTTTTTTCCTAACTTCCATTCACCTTACTGCATACTTTCACCTTTCATAGCTGACTCACTTTTTTTTTTTTAATGGACAGATGAGGTGATGCTTAATTAGAAGTCTTGGAGTGAAGGTGGTGATCATTAAAGGGTGATGATGTAGTGGGTGAACTCCTCTGTTTATCCATAGAAGTAATCAGGTTTGAGCGATGGGTGTTAATGCCACCATCCTACCCAGAGAAACTGCCTCTAAAGCACAAGAGGTTAATTCATTCCCTGCTCCTTGGTCTCTCTTCTGTGACTGCCAACAAAGGTAGCAATTACTGGTGTTATCTCAAGGGATGTTCTGTGATGTGGATAATTGCGAACTGTGAAACCCCACTGATACTCTGAGCAAATTTCATACAGGCCAGAGAACACGCGTGGCCTGGTCAGTAGTAAAAGAAAGTTGTTACCCAGACTAAATTTGTGCTAAGACCTTGGGGCAAAAGGTTCCATATCCATTACAGATCCCCTCAACCATCCGGTTGTTTGAAGAATTAGCTCTACCCAGCTGGATCCAGGAATGTGGAACGTGCCTTAAAGGGCAGGGAGGTTTGTGATCATCTCTTTTTTATTTTTATTTTTTCTTCTTTTATTATTTTAGGTAACTTCTGTAGCATAGTTTATGCTGGGGATGAAAAATATGTGTGCTGCTATATTTGTTGTGTAAAAGTAAAAAGTCATAGCAACGGATTTGTTCTGTGGAAAGAGCCTGAATCAAAAGAGATAGCCAAGAAATTACTTGCACAATTTGCAAATGCCCAGGGGGAGTTACTATAGTTGATTCTTTAGCCTAACATTCAAGGGTACAATTACAATCCAGTGCTTGAGCACTGAAATGCAGCAATGTTGGATTAGAAAAACAAAACAAAACAAAACAAAACCACCCAAAACCAAGTTGAAAGTGATTGACTACTTGAAAGAATTTAGCAAAGGGCTGCAGTGGATTTAACAGGAGTTGTACTGGGTTTTTCTTTACTGGTACTTTTAAATCAAAATCAAACATTTCATTCATGCAGACAGTAATTTTAGGAAAATCTTATGGCCACTTTGTATGTGATTTCAGACTAGAAGTTTGCAATAGCTGTTTTTGGCCTGGTAATCTTTAAATGCACTGCCCAGAACAATTTAGTAGTTTCTGTGCTCGAGCCAGAAAAACCTGGGAAAAAGAGCAGTGCAGGCAGCTATCTGTGCACGCCCTCAATCTATGCTGTCTCAGTGCGTCAGCAAGACTGGGGACAGTCTTGTTGCCCAGAAAAGTGGCTACAGTAAGCTTTAGGTTTAGGAAATTCTGCAAACTTTTCTTTAGCCACTGAGCTGCACAAGTCCCAGAGATTTTCCTTCTCGCAGCGTGCTGCACAGCCAGGGTGAGTCCTTGCTCCAAGGAGGACTACTGAGCAAAGGTCAGGCACCCCTGAAAAAGGAGAAGACAATATATGCAAATTGTTGTTGGTTCATTCAGTCGTCTAGCAGGGAAGGGTAAACATTATTCCTGACACTTCCATTTTTGATTAATGATGACTGGAATTGGCAGATGTTCAGCTGGCCACCAGATGGGGGCTGTTCAGTCCAACAAACAGAGCAGAAACAGTCTGGGTTTTGTAAAGCCAACACTGACAACAGCTCTGACAAAATCTCTAGTTCATCCAAGCGATGTGCCAACTTTGACCTTAAAACAACTTAGCCGTTTAAGAATCGAGGTGGTACAACCAGTGAGACTGCTTATGGCAGGGAAATGGGGTGTGGAGGGGCTGTAGCTGGTTTGTTTGGTAGAGTTTCAGCAGCTTTTGCCACTGCAGGAGCTGCAGGCTGTGGCTTTGATTTGATAGGCTTGGACCTGTGTGGGACCTCATTCACCTGTTCGTTTGTCAGCCCAGAGGAGGAATGAACATAAAGAAGACAGGGCAGCGAAGAGCATTTGGCCAGTGCTGGGGCTGGTGAAGTCTGCCATGCAGATTTTGGAAGCCACCCCAGGCCTCTGGTGTGGCAGTGGTGGTTGTGACAGGGATGGTGGTGGTGTCCCCTCCGCAGGGACACGGGCTGGGGCGGCGGGGCCCTGGCAGCCACAACCTGCGTGCTCAGCCTTGTGTCCCTCCTGGGTGCACCAGGAGCGGGGCTGCTGGTCGGAGCCTCCTCTTGCCACCATTTCCGCACTAAGGAGCCCTCTTTGGCTACACGTGGCATCTGAAGGCCTGGTGGCCAATCATGCTGGGATCAATGACAGGGATCGGCTGTAGCCAGTGGGCTTTTGACGACCTTAATCCTGCTCTGTCCCACCACCGCCCTGGGCCTGGCAGACAGGCCATGGCTACATATCCCCAGCTTCAGGGCATGGCGGGGGGCTGTGTTGGGCCAGGGACACCTCGCTAATAAACGACCTTTGCTAATGACTTCCCAAGGGAAACAAAGAGCAGTGTGGAAGGGGAAGGGGTTCGTGGGGCTCTCATCTGTTGGCTTAGCATGGGACCAGCCGCTCAGAAGCACACGAGGAGCCCCCAGCAGTCAGAAAATGTCGCCAGAGCCTGAGCAGCTTGGGTGTCACTGCCTTGGGACAAGGGCTGGGATGCCTCTTTCTCACTTGGGATGTCCTAAAAAGGCGGTGATAGGAAAAGCAGTGATAGCAAAGGCAGTGATAGATCGCCTTTTTTTTTTTTTTTTTTTTTTTTTTTTTTTT
>CM021765.1:31107698-31199305 GCA_011076525.1 Nettapus auritus | reverse complement strand
TTTTTTTTTTTTTTTTTTTTTTTTTTTTTTTTTTTTTTAAGTACACAGCGTCGCAGAACAATCGTTTTCCCGTTCTTATCAGCCCCCAGCTCCCCCCGGGCGCCTCACGGCGGTCCCGGGGCGGGGGGGCGGCGGGGCAGGGGCAGCCCCCGGGGCACACAATGCAGGGTGGGGTGGGAAACCTATTTCCAGCAGCAGCACGGACAAAAGCGGGCTCGTTAAAAAACACATGTTCGTCGCCTCCCCGCCGCAGAAACTGAGCTCTGCCCGGCACCGGGAGCAGCGCTGTCCCCCCCTCCCGCAGCAGCCGGGGCTGGGGGATGCCCCGCGGGGGGCCAGGGGCCGGAGCAGGGTGAGGGGCTCGGGTCGGGAGGCCCGGGGGGTGTTTTGGGGAGGAGGAGCCGCTCCGTGCCCGGCCCGCAGCCCCGGGGGAGGGGGCAGCGGGGCGGCGGCACAGGTATCTGCCGGCGGGCGGGCTGAGGAGGGGAAGGAGGAGTCCCCCCCGCCACCCCACCCCTCCTCTCCTCAGCGAGCTGGTGCCTGGCCGCTCCGCCGAGCCGCCGGGGAGCCCCGCTGCAGCCCGAGGTGAGGAGCGGGGATGCTCCGGGGGGCCCGTGCTGGGGGGACGGGAGCGCTGCGGGTTTCCCTCCCCGGTCCCCCCGGCGCCGCTCGGGGCCGGGGACCCGCGGAGGGGGAGGCAGCCATCCCCCGGGGGGCTCCGCCGCCTGCCCCCCTCGTCCTGGCCGGAGGGGAGCGCCTGGGCTGGGGGGCGAGGGCGTGACAGGGCTATGCGCGGAATTCGGCTGCTGCAGCCCCGGCCCCGTGGCTTCGCGAGCACTTTTTCTTGAAGTGTTTTTCGCTGGAAGCCCCCGGCTCAAAGGAAGGCTGTGAGCCCTAACAAAGGCGGGTGTTGTTCGGGAGCCAACAGGTGACGGGGTGAAACCTGAGCGCCTGTGGAAGCCTGGCTGCTGGTTAAAATAGAATTACAAATATATATATATATATCAATGGAGGGCTGTAAAAGGCTGAGATTCTGTGACGCTGGGGCCGTGCAGGATGTTTTAGGGAGCGGGGGGGGGGGGATTCCCTGCGTGTCCCCCCTGCCGTCGGGGCCCCAGAGCGAGCAGGTGGCTGTCACCCGCCGAGCCTCGCCGCCGATGGGGCCGTGTGATCTGTGCGATATGCATCTCGCAGCCCCTCCGGCCCCGGTAACAAGCTTTCTAACAAAAAAAGTCGTTAAGCAATTTGCCCCGCAGGACGCAGCGAGTCGGCAGGGGGTGGGCAAGGAGCTGCGGCCCCCCGGCTGGCACAGCCGGACCCCTTCTGTCCGCTGTGGGGTCGTGGTGGAGAGTAACAGTGAGATGGAGATCCCTGGGCAAGGACAGCCTTACCCGGCAAGAGATGGGTCCCCTGGTATCTGAGGTATCTCCATGCAGCTTTTTGGGAGGTAATATTTGAGCAGAGCCGAGGCCCCGAGACGTTGCACAGACTACAAAAGCAAAACAAAACTGGCTGTGCTGTGTAGATGTCATGGCACGAGTAGAAAGACCACCTTTCTACCCTTCCCTTTGAAAGCATTTATTTTTTCAGCTGTTGTTTATGTTCATCTGAATCCTCCTTAGGATGTAATCATTTTAAACGGCCTCACTTTGAACGAGGAGTGCAGTTGGGGGGTAGGGAGGAAGAGCCCTGTAGACTGGAAACGCAAAACCAAATTGCACTCGAGCAGGAGAGGAAGGAGGACTTCCAGAGCAGTAATTGCTAAAATAGTTGGGCAAATAGCTTGCTGTTAAGCCACGCCGTTTTTAGAAACCTCGCTCTCAGCAACGCCACAATATTTGCAGCGCGGCCGTGTTGGTTTATGGTGTCGTGTCGGGCGGTTTATGGCTTGGTTGTTAGCACTGTGGTGGCGTTTTTCTCCCAAAGTGAGTGCTGTCCTTCGGGTTACCTCGGCTCGCTGGGATTTATGGACCTCTCTTTAAATGCTTCCAGTCACCCCGATGGCAAAGTCGCGTCTCACAGTTTGAGCTCAGGTATATTTTTACTTCATTCTCCACCAGCCATACTCTCAACCCAGCCTGTGTCACGGGGAAAAGGAGCCTATGGGTCTGCAGTTCTCTTCTTGTACTGCCCAAAATGAACGGGTACAAAGTGACCCAGGCAGATCAATCTTTGTGGAAAAGCTGCACTGTCTCTTTCTTATCTACTTTTGGAATTAGGCAGCTGTCCTGCCTTTACGTACCTTTGGTATGCCTGCAATCCGAATGGCACCCGGCACTGCTTTTTGCCACATAGAAGTAGCACATAGCCTTCGTGTTCAGAAATCCTCAGGAAAGTTAAGGGGGCCACCTGTGTTCAGATTTTGAATTTTGTTTTTCCTTGTCAGCTGGAGAAATTAAGCCAGCAGAATTGATCTTCGATCTCACAGAGAGAGGCTCTCGAACCTCATTATGAACACGATGGTGAGCATTTGCTGTGGTGTGAACAGGCCGGGGTGTGCCTGAGGGCTGGTGAGGCTCAGGGTCTCTCTGGTGGAGTTTAATTTGGGGTTTGCTCCCCACGCCATGGCCGAGGTCATGCTGCCTCGTGAAATGTTGACAGCGATGTTTCGTCTGGTGACTGCTTTCATTCGTGGGTTTTCGGGCAGGAGCTGGTGCTTGAGAAGTGGCTGCTTGATCAGCAAGGTTCCCATGACACAAAGCCGTAGGAATTGGGAGCATCAGCTCAGACTTGTCAGTGGCACGTGATCGTACACTGGCCATCTAAGCACCTCAGCAGGGAAATTGCGAGGCAGTGCATCTGCTGCTAGGATCATCTCAGCAGGCATGGACTTCTCAGCCATGCCCATCGTCATGATGGGTGGATTTTATTCTTCAGAACTGCTTGGGTATAGACGATGGGGGACACAAGATGCTGACCCTGGCATCGCCATCCTTCTGCCACAGTCAGCATTGTCGCTTTTTTTTTTTCTATCAGGGATTTATTAGCTGTATGGCAGTATCGCCCTGTCCCTCCGCACCCCAGTTTTATACAAAGAGCTACAACAAGCATACTGATGGCTGACCGCAGTCCCACTGCGACGTGGGCTGGGGAAGCAGTTGTGCATCGCTGACTGCCCCATTATTTGTTTGTGAAGGAAGGGGGTCTGGTACGCAGCAGGATGTCTGCCTGCACTTGAAATATACAGGATTGAGCCTTCAGAGGTTTGTTTTGTGATTCAACTCACACGTTGCTTTTTCAGTAGACAATCCAGGACTTCCTGTCACTTTTGTAATAGCATATAAGGCAACGCAAATCCTTTAATGTGACTGATACACTAACACTGCCCGGTCACTGACCATGGATATTCATACCCAGGGCTTTGGCTTCAACTCACTAACCAGCCACGAGCGATTGGCACCTCTTTGAAACGACTGCGCTGAAAGGCCAGCTTCTGAGCAGTAGAAGAGCAAAATGAGGGAAAGGTCTCCTAGGAAAAGTCAGACGTGTTAGTGGGAACGTGATCTACCTGTCTCTGGTGCTGTTGATATGCAGAATAACAAGCGTAGGGGTTTGGTTTTACTCCCCATCCTTGGCAGGGATTGTAACGTGGTGACACTAAGCTAAAAGTTGTTTTGTGAATCTTTGGTTGTTCACCTAGACTAAGATTTCAGAAATTTGCCTGACATCTGACAAGCTCCATAAGAAGCAGCCTGTTCCTGAAGGGCGGGTTTGCTTGCCCCATAAACTACCAGGTAAATGTAGTATTACAGTGCAGCTACGCAGCGTAATCGTAGCGTGTTGGCATCCTAGCAGCACACCAAAAATAGCGCGTACGTCTTCAAACCATAAGTTCTGGAGCGAAGGTAACAACTTACATTTTTTGAGCGCTGGCCCAGTGGAGCAGTTAAGTAATCCCACCTCCTTTTATTGGGTGTGGGAATGTAGAGATATACTGAAAGCAGGGGCGGATAGAACGGGTAATACTGAGTATCATCATTTCTCTGAGCTTGTAACTTCACGTGCATGTGGTTGCTTTCTACTGAGCAGGTCTGGGTCTGTGGGACACGCCGAATACCCAGCGTGGCACTCTGAAGGAGGGGAAGCCCCCGGTGTGCAGGGACCAGGATGCCTGGGTACCCGGTCTGGTGTTTTCCTTCCACCTGCGGTCCAGCAGCAGGTGATAAGGCAGAGATGATATGGGACCCTCCTGGAGTTTTTCGGTTGCTCTCCACTTCAGACCCAACAGTAAGGTTATATGTGGAGGCGATGAGGGTTTTCTGCAGCTGGCCAGCAGCTCGGATCTCGTGCTGCCACAACTGCATCCGAATTTGGTGGACATGTAGAGAAAACCACCTGAAACAGGGAAGGTGCAGCGCGTGCGTAGCATAGCGTGAAGGCAAGCTTGTTTCCAAGCTCGGGTGTTCAGGATGTCTGCCCTGGCAGAGCACATCCTCTCTGGTTTTGGCAGTCTGTATTTCACTGAAACTCCTGATCTGAATTTCCTAAGAACTCTTGTTTGAATTAATGTAAGATATTTATCTTAATAAGCGTTTTACTGCAGAAAGCTACGGATGTTGGTGAGAGCCTTCTTTGCCAGTTGTGACTCAAAATGATCCCACTGATATTAAGCTTTGTAGGCTTCATGAATCAACAGAAGCATCTCCCTGTAGGGTTTTAAATTAAGAGAACAATCATGATGCATTTTACAGAGCCTAATCTGGCATAATTGGATTTCAGATATTTAACTGGACCAACACCCTTCCGCTCTGATACAGCTGAAATGAGGATCTCAGAGGAATCCAGCAGACATTCATTGCTTTATGCCTACCTTCTTAAAAACAGGATGCTACTTGCACAGCTGTCTTTCCCCGTGGATTTCTTTAGTTTTTGACAAGCAGTTTTCGTGTCTTCTGTGTTACTAGATTAGTAGTGTCTTCAGATAAAGCTCATCTAATTCGTTTTATGAGCATTTACTCCCTGAGTCTTTCCTATTTATGTATACTTATAATCTGTAATGTCAGACGAGCAGAAATGTAAGAAGGTGAGCGTTAATGCTGAAATGGGTATCAGCTGCCAGGTGTGGTGATGGGTGTCTAGTTTGCTTTTTCTTGGGTAGGTGTGTGGTGGGGTTTCCTGTGTTTTTGAGAACTCATTGGAATACTTCTGAATTGCTTGTAGCAAGTTGTAATGATGCTCCGATAATTTGTGTTCTGGCCAGCACAAGGAATACTAAACTGTTGTAAGATCGCTTACACTGATAATTAGTTGTTGCTTGTTGAAGTTTATTAAAGCTCTGTTAATCTCTTCTTTCAGATCAATTGCTTGATGAGCTGCAGCTGAAATATTTAACACTTCACACATGCCCTTGGAGATGGAGCCCAAAGCTAACAACCTCGTTTTTGGGTGTCAGAGAAGCTCAACGTCTGATGATGACTCTGGCTGTGCCTTGGAAGAATATGCCTGGGTCCCCCCGGGCCTTAGACCAGAGCAGGTACTGACTGTGGTTCTGCATTATTAAAATAAGCCTCATATAGACTGGGAGTGATAGCAAGCCTTATTGAATCCTTATAATATAAGATTCAAATTCACCTAGAACCCTTCACCTTGTTTTGTTTCCCATTCCAATGAGACTGCCTCAAGGGAACTTAATATCCTCAGCAGCAAGGAGTTTATATTCCCCAAGAAAAATTCTCAGTCAAGATTTTTTTTAATAAATGTGTGCCACAGAGGTACGTGTTGTTGAGTCTAAAAGTGGCAGAGAAATTTGCTTTCTCTCTGAAGTAAGCTATTAGCCTTAACTGAAGCTCGTGGCGCAGTGCTGTTTGTACAGGCGCAGTTAAGCAGTGACCATCTCTTTAAATAATTGGGCATTTGACATCTAGAACGTGAACGCTGCTGCAGCATGCATAATGAAGGTATTCTGTCACTGTGACAATTACTGATGTGTTTAACGCTTGTTTAAGTGGCGGTGTGCCTGCCATTTGTTCATGCCAGCATCTCTCCTCTGCCTTCCCTGCAGCCAGCGCTTGTGGGCTGGTTGGGCTGTGCCTCCCCCTCTGCCTTTTCTTCTTTATCAACTACATCATAATGCTGTGGAAATAAGAGAAATTGCTGATGAGAGAGCTGCTCTAGGAGATCAAATCAAACCTCTGAACGGTTTTGTTTACTTGATGTTACTGTAACTGTACCGAAGCTGTGCATTCACCAACACCCAGAACTCAGGTGTCCACGTCAAAGAGCCAGAGAAACTTCCTATCGTGTGCTGGAGGAGGCAGAGCTGCTCCTGGCCAGCTGGCAAGTTATTGCAGTCCGTAGTTCTGGAGGTGCAAAAGATGCATCCTTTCTGCTGTGCAGAGATTTTTTATAGTTGTGAATAAAGTCAAGTCAGCAGGAACGGCAAATAACGGGCTATTTTTAGGGAAATTTTTTTTATTGCTTGCTTAAGCATATATATGAATCCCGATGAATCAGACGTTAAGGCAAGCAGCAAGCTAATGTTCTGTCAGAACAATTAAGTAAATTCCATAAAATATCCCCATAATCAAGCTAGCTCAAACTCATTAAAGACTTCTTTTTTCTAAGAAGAATGACTTAATTTGAGAACAGGGCAATAAACTGAGAGAAGGGCACAAAGTGTCTTTCAGGCTTAACTTTGTACTGCGTGTCGTTATCTTTTCCTGCAGCTTCTTGAAGCGCAATCAGTACTAAGAGGACTTCTGATGTTTAAATTTTGGTTAAATGAAAGCCAAATAATGTTTCATACAACCTTTCCCATATAATTTTGATTGCTTCCTGACTGATTGCTGCCTCTTTTTCATCTGTCTCGCGCAGTAATAAGCTGTTGACCTAAGCATTATTTAAATCTGGATGGCAAGTAATATTTTTTGCCAATAGTCGGCTCTTATTTACAGCCCCAGGCCTCGTGACAAGCTGGAAACTGCATAGGAAAAACAATAAATCTGTAGCTGTTCCACAAAAATATTTTTTGCCACCGGGCTTTGTCATAGCATTCATTACAGTTTTCCTGTCATAATTTTCTTCTGGGGGGAAAAAAAAAAAAGAGGAGTGAAGATTGATAGGTGTGTACACCCAATATTGATTTCTTTATCAAAAACACGCAGCCCATGAAAATTTCATAGTTAATTTGCATCCGACTGCAATGTGCCTGGATCCAGCCTTCTCCCACGGGAAGGATGTTTCCACCTTCTTACCAAAGGCCACATGGAAGCAATGAAAGCTGATGCTTTGGGTGAACCTGATCAGCGGGAGGCTACAAAACAGCTTTTGTCTCAACAACGTGTAAAATGCACAGAGCAAATTAAATTTGTTTACACAGCGCCTGTTTTCTGGAAAGCTTCGTGCCTTGTGTGGTAAATTGTAGAGGGAAACTTGGAATTTCAGCAGGGTTGTTGACCAGCCCTGAAGGGGGTGGGAATAATGAGAACATTAAATGTGCATAATTTACGATACCCCCTAATTGTCACTGCAAATTGCATTCCAGAAAAGCAATTCAGCAGCTTGGTGCTAGTTTTATCAGAGACGAGCCAGGTTTGCTGAGTTGGTTCATCTGGGCCTCGTATTTTCAGCACAAACCCTGTCACAGGTCTAATGTAGCATAGCCGCCTTCCTTCGTAAATGGGACTTGAGATAAAACAGTAGCCGAAGGTCGCGTGCGGTGCTCGGGTGATGTGTGTCTCCTGGTCTGACTTCACATTGCTCCCCTGTAGGTACAGCTGTATTTTGCCTGCCTGCCGGAGGAAAAGGTCCCTTACGTGAACAGCCCCGGAGAGAAGCACAGAATTAAACAGCTCCTCTACCAGCTGCCACCCCATGATAACGAGGTGACTGGGGAGCCTGGGGGTGCACGGTCAGGGTTTAGGTGTCTCTCGCCTGCTCTGTGTGAATTACCTCCCTGCGTGTTTATTACAAGCCTAAAACATGGCTTGTGCTGGCATCTGACCTGCGCACACTGTGCAGCCCGGCGTGTACACTGAACCCATTGTCTAGCTCCGCGTTTCGCTGCTGTGCAGATAAGAGCTGTCTGGAAGGACACTGCCTTTTCTTGTCAGGAAGGTTGGTGTCACTGCAATAAACTTAACACGAGTTGGTTTTATAGTGTTTGCAGCCACCCACCAATTACCAGGAACCTACAAATTCCTGGGATTTCATTGTAGCACACAAAAAGGATGCTTTGTGATAGTAAAAGGTTTGCATCTAAGATATGCAGTGTAATTTGGAGTAGAAGTGGAAATAACAAACAAACTCTTTGTAAGAAAAGGGGGCGGGGGTGTCGATGCTTAAGATCTTGTGTACTGCAATATTTAGTTGCAGGCACTTCACCATAAATCTAAAGGACAGTGTTATGGACGAACCTCATTTAGGCTCCTTCCATCATTTTAAGACAGCAGCAGGTTTTGGTTTGGCTTTTTAAAGTGTTATCCTTGCCTGGACAATGTTTTAGTTTGCAAAAATCTCTCTCTATACTAGGCTTGTATTGTGCCATACTAACTAACTAAATAGTACGGTTGTAGAGAAGACTAGCTAGAGAAGTTTAATGATGACTGCCAGCATACCTAAAAAATTTCTTGCATATTATGTGCTTGCTCATTGCGATGTTATTTTAAAAGCTCAGTATCTAAAGAAAGTTCTTCTGTGTTTTCACTGGAAGGTGAGATACTGCCAGTCTTTAAGCGAAGAAGAAAAGAAGGAACTGCAGATGTTCAGTTCTCAGCGCAAAAAGGAGGCGCTCGGCCGAGGCACTATTAAACTCCTCTCAAGAGCAGTGATGCATGCAGTTTGTGAACAGGTAACACTCCTGTGCCACGAGCCAAGCAGCGGTCTCAGTAATATCTCAATATTAAATGTAGGCTTATTTCTGTCTATACCTGAACATACATACATATATAAACAGCATATTTGTGAAACTGCATATGAATAGAAAGAAGGTAGCGCTTGCTTAAGCAAAACAACCTTTGATACTAGCAATGAACTGAATCTTCGACATATTTGCTACTGTTGTTGACTCACACTAAAATAATGACAAATGAAAAACAGGTTTGTCTTTCAAAATACTATTAAAAGCTTCTATTCACAAAAGTTTTGTTGATGCACAGAATTGTCTAGTCCAAGATTGAAAACATATATTTCTCCCTTCATGTTAAAATTTTGGAATAAAACCTTCATGTTGGGTTTGGTGTTTTAATTTAGTTTTTATGCCAGAAGCTAGTAGTCTGTGATATGAAGTTATGTTCGCTTTCTCTTCTTGTTCCTAGTGTGGTACAAAGGTAAATGGCGGTGAAGTTGCGGTTTTTGCCTCGAGAGCTGGCCCCGGTGTGTGCTGGCACCCATCGTGTTTTGTATGCTTCACATGTAACGAGCTTCTCGTTGACCTTATCTACTTCTACCAAGATGGAAAAATTCACTGCGGCAGACACCACGCAGAACTTCTTAAGCCTCGATGTTCAGCCTGCGATGAGGTAAAATTTACATTTTACAGTCAAACCACCGCCCGTCATTGTTCAGCTAACAAACTGCATCGCTTGCTCGGGCAATTACTGAAGGCAGATGCATTCCTTCAAGCAGTAAGGACTGTGGTGCATAGATGTGTTGAAAGCTGAGGGGCGTTTCATTTCTTGTCAAAACGGCGATACGACAAGCAATGTGATTGAATTTAGAAAACATGTACCTGTTTGTATTTAGAATTGAATCTTGTAGATTGAATTAGAACAAGAATCTGTACAAATATTCCAAAATATCATCATAACAGCAGCTTATTTGTTGAGTTCTTCCATTCTTCTTTTGTTTGTTTTCTCTTTAAAAAGTATTTTTTCTTAAATAGCAAAGAAAGAAGATAATACCAGAATGCCAATGTTGTTTTAGGCAATTGTTGTTCTATCTTTGTACTCAAAAGCCAGCTAAACAAAAAAATTGTGTTAACTGCACAATAGGATATTTTGTTTGTTCTTAGTCCCAAGAAGAGGTTTTGTCCACTTAACTAAGAGTTGACTTTTCTCTCTGAAAAGATCATTTTTGCTGATGAGTGCACAGAAGCTGAGGGTCGCCACTGGCACATGAAACACTTCTGTTGCCTCGAGTGTGAGACGATCCTGGGAGGACAGAGGTACATCATGAAGGACGGGCGACCGTTCTGCTGTAACTGTTTCGAATCTCTTTACGCGGAATACTGTGAGACCTGCGGAGAGCACATTGGTAAGTGTGTCCTTTGTAAGTATTAAACTTACTAATTAAGGGAAAGCCAATTTATGGACAAAAAGCCAGAAACGTGGATTCTGCAAGTAGTTTTTGAGAGAACCCAAAGCATTGCATTTTTTCCCTTTCCAGGTGTTGACCATGCCCAGATGACCTACGACGGACAGCACTGGCATGCTACAGAGACGTGCTTTTCTTGTGCTCAGTGCAAGACCTCTTTGCTTGGCTGCCCTTTCCTTCCAAAGCAAGGGCAGATCTACTGCTCAAAAACCTGCAGCTTGGGTGAGGACGTTCATGCCTCCGACTCTTCTGATTCTGCGTTTCAGTCTGCTCGATCAAGAGACTCCCGGAGGAGCATTCGCATGGGCAAGAGCAGCCGCTCGGCTGACCAGTGCCGCCAGTCTCTCCTCCTGTCGCCAGCCCTCAATTACAAGTTTCCTGGTCTGTCAGACAACGCCGATGATACTCTTTCTCGCAAGCTGGATGACTTAAGCCTTTCAAGGGAAGAGGCGAGCTTTGTTAATGAAGACTTCTGGAAAGGAAGAGTAGAGCAAGAAATGCATGAGGACCCTGAAGAATGGGCTGAACACGAAGACTACATGACTCAGCTTCTTCTGAAGTTTGGTGATAAAAGCCTCTTCCAGCAACCTGCTGAGGTAGACATTAGATCAAGCGAACACTGGATTTCTGACAGCATTGTCAAGAGCAAGTTGGACTTGAAAAAAAATAACCCAAGCCTAGCAAGTAAGAAGTATCAATCAGACATGTACTGGGCCCAGTCCCAGGATGGCCTGGGTGACTCCGCGTACGGCAGCCATCCGGGCCCTGCCAGCAGCAGGAAGATCCAGGAGCTAGACATGGAGCATGGGGCGTCGGGCTACAAACACGACCAAACACCGTGGTACGGAGGCTCACTGGAATGTTTGTCTGATCTGAAACAGCAAGAACAAAGCGTTCGAGACTCGATGGATTCTTTGGCTTTGTCCAACATAACAGGTAACGGGGGGAAAATTGAATGGCTTTGATGGAGAGGTCAACCAAAGCATGGATGTTTTAATACTTTGAACTAAGACTGTTCATATTTGTGATTCTTATAAAAAGCTTCCACAGCAGGAGATGCATGATATGCTTGCTATACTTTCATCAAGCACATAATTCTACCATGAGATACGTGTATGCTATTTAAATTCTTTTCCTTTCATTTTGAATTCTTTTCTTTGCTTGTAACAACAAAACACAACCAAACATGATATCAAATGAAGTAAGAATGTTCTTGAGCTATTCATTTGTTATATACAAACCACAACTTCAAGCAAATTCTGTACCTTAAGTACAAGAAGTGGCATTCTATACTAAGATCGTATTAAAGATAATCCGCAAAACACTGCAGATAGTTTCCTGATTTGCTTGTAAAAATATGTAGAAAATCTGAAAGGATGGCAACCCTCTTAGCCTTAGGAAATGAGGTTTATGAGATTATCTTTCTCTGTTGACTAAAGAGAAGCTGATACTCCACTTTTGTGAACCTCCTTGTCAAACGTGATTGAAATTAGCTGAAAGGATAAAAGTCAGATATGCAAGTGCATCTGTGTTGTGTGTTAACCTCCCATTCCTATTTCCTACCCCACAAAAAAAAACAAAACAACAAAAAAAGTAGAGAATTAGCTAAGAGAGACGCATTTAAAAAATTGTCCTATCTTCTTTTCCATTCCTTTCCTTCTAGCACGAATTACTCTAGCTACTTGCATAGCACAGTTCCAGCCACGTGCTGCATTGCCCATGCAGTAAAGCAGAAACTGATGAAGGGAGCTTGGTTCAGGGGGTATGAGAGGAGGAGGAACCAGAAGTACTGCACCTGGGAGGGTCATAGGGCAGATGAAGCCCTTGTTCTGGGAATGAAGTGCTGCCTAGTGCTCAGGGGGAGCCTCCTGTGCTCCAGTTTGTGCTCACTGCCTAACACTTCAGGGTCTGCTTTCATGAAAACAAATGTTTTTAACATTTCGTTGCATTACCTCTCTTTCTTCAAGGCACTTCTAATTCTCCTTTTCCTCCTTTCTCAACTTCCACCCCAGGGGCTTCAATGGATGGAGAAGGCAAGCCACGGACATCTCTCTATTCTTTGCAAACCTTCCAAGAACTGGAGGTAGAGGACTGTGAGAAGATGAGCAACATGGGAACTCTGAATTCTTCCATGCTCCACCGGAGCACAGAGTCCTTAAAGAGTCTGAGCTCAGAGCTGTGCCAGGAGAAGGTGTTACCAGAGGAGAAGCCAGTGCATATGCCAGTACTGAGAAGATCTAAATCCCAGTCCAGACCACAACAAGTGAAGTTTTCAGATGATGTTATTGATAATGGAAGTTACGAGAATGTTGAAATTCGACAGCCTCCAATGAGTGAAAGGACTCGGAGGCGTGTTTACCATTTCGAAGAGCGTGGAAGTCGGCCTCACCATCGCAGAAGAAGTAGGAAATCTCGCTCAGATAATGCACTTAATTTGGCCACAGAAAGAAGATGCTCTCCAAAAGAGAGATTCCGTTATTACTCTCCTCAGGATCATGAAAAATTTATTCAAAACAAAAGCTCGCGTGAGTTTCGGGCATATATTCAAAACGCGGAGCTGTATGGCCAGTATGCCCATACGAGTTCTGATTATGCACTGCGGAATCAGGTGGTTGATAAATTTTTTGGATTATATGGTGACGAAGATGACTCCTGGTGTTCAACTTCATCCTCGTCCTCTGATTCTGAAGAGGAAGGGTATTTCCTGGGACAGCCAATTCCACAGCCACGCTCCCTGCGATACCCATACTATACAGACGACCTTTCCAGTCCAACTACTGCGCTGTCTAGTTCTCAGTTTGGACAAAGGACAACCAAATCAAAGAAGAAGAGGGGACACAAAGGGAAAAACTGCATCATTTCTTAATTTATCAGTTGGGAAGACCAGTCAACTCTCCAGCTGCAGTTGGAACCACATCTTTTTATATTCATAATTGTACTTAGGCAAGCTGCTGAGGTTGTTAACGCTTTGCCAGTGTAAATAACTCTACCCGAGTTTACATTGTAAAAGTAACATTCAGAAATGTCACTCTGCCAAACGATGACCTGTTCAGATATTGCTAGGTTTACACGTTTCAGCTGTCAAAATACTGTTATTGCAGTTCTTGATACAGACTTTTTGTAGACATTTATTTTATGCTCTCTACTCACCTATGTTCAGTTATCTGAGAGAGGAGAGTCAACGAAGATCAATAAATAAACCTGTCAGTCTCGTACTGTAGCTATACCCACAGAGGGTGATCCTCAACTCTTTCCACTTCTCTCCAACAAAAAGGTGACTATGCTGTGTCCTTTCTTCTCTGATAAAACTGATTCTTCCTTCCTTGAAGTTTCCCTACAAAAACTGGAACTTTTTTTTTTTTTTAATTTGGGAATATGCTGCTTTTCCAAAGAGTCCACTAGTAAGGAGGCAAAAATCAGAATGTGGGAGCTGAGATGCTTGAGGCCTTGCTCCTAAAGCAGCACTAAACGGTTTACACATTGAACGTTCAAGTTTTTCCTTGTTTTTTTTTGTTTGTTTGTTTTTTTTGTTTGTTTGGTGTTTTTTTTTTTTTTTTGAAAGAACTCCATCCTGTGTAAGCTTTTTTTGTGCCTGTTTAAAGGAAGGTATTAATTCAGCTTTTAGAACTGGACCTGACTGCCAGAGAGTACAATGAGCAGTGATGGTTTTTATGTCATTTCCTCCACTCCATTGCATTGAAAGAGAAAGGTACAAATGCTGGAAGCCTTTGCTCAGGCACATAACCCCATTTAAGTCAATGAACCTACTTACATAACAAATACTTTCGTAAGGGCTTAAAGGATTAGGCTCCAGAATTGTGTCTTTTCAAATGTATTATCCAGGTTTTAAAATGTATTAGTTGCAATTCTAAATCAAAAAAAAAATGATATTTATAACGTAGTATTTCATAGGCTTAAATGTATTCATAATTTAACAGTGCAAATACTAATGTACATATTGTACAGTTAAAATTTTAAAAGCTGAATATTTTTATATCCCTGAATTTGAAGAAGTTTGTTACAATATCAAACTAGATTTGCTAGGGGTTTAACAGCAGCATTATGGATGAAATATTGCTTGTATTTTAGTCGGGGTTTAAAAATATTGAAAAATGTTTAGTGCAAAACAGCTTAATTTTGTCTACTAGGTATTGAAAGCTCTGTATGCATGGTGGGGCTATGTAAATACTCCCTAAACTATGGCCCTCTTAATCTTGCAAGTGTTATTTATGGGTCAAGCAAAATGTAAACTATATAAATGTAAAAATCACACAAGCCTGGAATATATCAGTACAACAAATACGCAACTCCTGTGGATGTGGATTTCTTTCTTATTCCCCTCCTTTCCCAAAAACTGTTCCTCATGTTCATCTACAGCAAGGGAGAGAGATGTGAGGTGGGTCTAGAAGGCAAGGGGGCCTAGCATGTAATCGAGTTACCTTGAACTCAGATGGAGAGCAGGAGCTATTTCACATTAAAATAAGCTTCTATCCGTGTTTTAAGCGTTTCTGCACTTTAGGGCAGAATGTTTTTACTGGTATTAATGCGGACGTCTGCCACTTAAAATAGTAAATGCTAAAACCAGAGGCTTTCTGCTCATCTGAACAGTGGTAATTAATGAAGTAACAGGTACTTCTTACAAAAAAGGCCTGACCAAATGAACTGTTTGTCATTTTTGAGGCCGTAACTTTTGAAATAGAGTACCTAGACCTAAGGGATGGAAGACACATGGGTAGTGCTCACACCAAATAAAAGGAAGCCATTGCTACGGACAAGTCTAAATAGCAGTTACTGGCTGATATTTTCAGGGTAAAATAAGCAAAAGCTCCTTTACTCCCAGAGGTGGTATTCACCATATAAGTCACTTTTCTAGTACAAACAAGTCTTGTGTACATGAAAGCTGATCAAAGCAATATCATGCAGCATCGTATGGGCCAATGGGCGGCTTGTGGGATGCGTCCAGCTGGCAGGCTGCCCTGGTGGTTTAGGCAGTATTTGCTTTCCTAGCAGCTAAATGCCTGTTGTGCTTAACAGGCCAACAGCCAGACAGCTAGGACTTAGAGGACCTGAGAAGAGAAACTGCCTTGTTAATGCTTTCCCCAGGATACTCAAACAGCGATTGGGACTTTCCGTTCATAACTGCATTTCCAAGTACAGGGAAGCACGACTGAATCGACGCACTCTGCTGTTACTGCTGGGACCATTTTGGAGCAAGTGCCTCATGCAGATACGTCCCCACCACTCCTTCTAATCCTACACCATCTAAGGATGCAGTACATGCACTTTCCCAAAGTGCAAAGGCTTATGGCATATTAGGTAATAAACATTTTTCCATAGATTGTTGAATAGTTGTTTAAAAAAAAAAAAAAGTTAACAAGCAACAATCACAGCCCCAGTGCCCTTTATAAGCTGTCTTCAGAGCATTAACTTGCACAGTACCTCCCTCTAAACCTCCAAATAAGTGAGTTGAAAGATGACTCTCTTCCCCTTACCCTTAGTAAGACAAATCAAGGATAACTTTGGACTAAGGGTGTCATCACTGGGGCAGTGTAAACTCCGCTCTCGCAAAGGCTCCTGGTACTTTAAGATGAGTGATGTAACTAATGACACTTCCCCCCTTCCCACCTCTCTTTTTTTTTATTGTTATTTTTCATCTGGAAGCTTTGGAATTGGATAGAGGCCTTTTCTCGGGCTCAGCTTTACTCAAAGAAAATACAGAGGTATATCTGTGCAAGAGAAAGTATGTGTGTGGGGAGCAGGGTGAAATAAGCCTTTGTATTATGCAGTGCTGCTCTTTTGCTAACCAAACGGCAGCAATTCTTTCCAGCCCAAGGCAAGAGCTGTGAACTCTTTTCCCTCGTGAGCACACCTCGTCAGGGAAGGGAAGGTTGCACAGCACAGCGCCCAGGGCAGCAGTGCTCCAGCGTGGTTACCTTCCCCTGGGTGAGCAACTTCAGAGCTCGTTCAGCCCTCTCTGCTTCGAGGCACAAAGCTCTCCCGTGCCTCCCCTAGGCTGTGGGACCACAAGTAATTAAGAATATTAGAAACATTTAGAAAGCTGTGTTTTACTGAGGAATGGAACACTGAGAGACATTCCTGACAGGCGAAGAGTAACAGGTGCTTGTACCCATGCTTAATGAAACGGGTTAGCTTTTTGTAATTCTGTCCACCTGAACTATTATTCACTAAGTTGAAGATGGCTATACAACGCTTTAGGTTTTTCAGCTTAACATAAAATATTTCTATTTCATTATTTTTAAACACTTGTTTTGATAAACGTTTCTAATCCATCCTTCCAGGTCAATAAAAGAAAAGGGTATGGGCTATAGCGTCTGCTACTTGCACTAGACACCAGTACAGTCACCAAAACTGCAAATTCTGCTTTGTGTTATTAGAAGGGGTGCAATATTCCAAGTGGAGCTTACACCTTCACCATAGATAGTGAGACATGTTAGGGCCATACATTACCCTCATCCTCAACAAAAGTGGAAATCCTGCACAAAAAGCACGGTCTCTAGGAAGCAGTTCTAATACACGAGGGGCACTAACTCCTTTTCTATCTGTAGTGATGCACTGCTGATTTTCACCCTAATTGCTTAAGTTGTCACCCAAAGCTGCCAACTCACCACCAAGATTGCTCCAGCCTCAGCAGATAACACTGAATGTCCACACTTCATTCCTTCCATTTCCTCTTCCCCTTTCATTCTTTAAAGGGCATCTGCACACTGATGGGTGCTAGGAGTATGTTTTGTTTTGAGCAGCTCCTAACGTGACAATTCCTCCAGCACAGCATCCGGTTCCTTCCTCCGGTGGTTTTCCTGCCCCTTTGCAGCAGCCTCACTGCGGCTGTACGCAAGACCAAGGACAACCTTTACAGTGCTGTCAAATCCAATTCAAAACATACGTTTCTACAGGAAGCAAGAGTAAAAGCCATATATCTTGCTCAAGTTAAGTGGCGTAACGTTTTACTTACATCAACATAAAGAGTACATCACAAAAGGTTAGACATGAGCATTCAACGTAATGACAAGTATTAAACAGGGAAAAAACAGTTATCACTCATGAACATGAATTATAGCATTTATAAAAAAAATAATCAAGTCTCCTTAGTTTATGAGTAAAATGTAATCCATTAAAAAAAAAATAAGCTAAGGACACCCTAAATAACTTACTGACCTATCAGCTCATCACAAAAACACGGGAGTACTGGAGGCTTAGGTGTCACTCTATAGAAAAACACTTGACAAATCTGCCACTTTAAGACACCTGATTAAATTTCACTAGGAGAACAAAGGAGACTCCTAACACAATGTACAATAACAACAAACTTTTAAAATCAAAAATATATTAAATCGTGATTTCAGTGTGTTTTTTTTTTCTTTAGCGTTTCTACCCCAAAGCAGAAACTGTGACATAACACCCTGAAGACTGACCTGTCCACAGGCAAACAGCACAGCCCTGATGGTTACATTCCTGTCTCAGAAACATCATGTACATTTGCCTGTGGTTTCATGTCTGCTCCTGGCAAGCCAGGCTGTTGCCAAAAGGGGTGGGTCAGGTCTAGCTACTGCGCCGCAGCAGGTTGCCTTTCTTCCCCCTCTCCCACCTCCCATTAGCATCCCGTAGGCTCAGTGAGCCTTCTCCACCGGCTGTACAGCCCACACAACCCGGCTCCCAGCAAGGTAAGTTGCAGGTCATCCCCTTTGAGCAACATGAACTCTTCAGAAACCCAACAAAAGGCAACTGCAAAGCCACACCCACCTGACATTAAAACTAATCAGGCATCTCAGGAATCTGATGTAATATATACATTTAACGCACCGTATCAAGATTTGCATGTGTAAGATGCTGTGATATATACAACACCTTGTATATGCAAAATCCTTGCCATTTTATTTACTTTCTTGCAAAGCATTCCTCTGAAACCTTAGAAGCTACTTGATAAGGGGCTGAATTCGGTGACTTTTTCATTTAATACCGTGCACTTCGGAAACGGTGAGCTTTAGTTGCTTGTCCTGTTACAGAATTCCAAGTTTCTAAATACTAATGTACACAAAACACTCATGTTTACCTCTTTGTGATTATAATTCAAGTTCTCCCTTTCCCCAAACATTCATTAAAAACAGTATTTCATTAAATGAACACAAATCAACAGTCAGGATACCACCAATTATGATTCACCTCTGAAAAGTCATCACATAGTGCTGGCAGCCTCTCGACGCTAAGTCAACAATTTTTCCCTTGCTACAAGTAACTATCAGGTCAAAAATGGCTGCAGACGTTACCCAGAATCATTTGGGTTTGAAACAATGATCAATCTGGGGCCTATTTAGGGTTCGGCTTCACATTATACCTTATCTGAAGCAACTTGTAGTTACTAAATAGACAGTCCATGCCCCACCTCACCACCCCAAATTCCTGCCCCTTCTTGTCGATTACAGAGACATTGTTAAAACTGATGCACGAAAAGTGGTGAGAAGGCATAAAGGAGAAGGGGGCAAAAGAGGAGACCTTGCCTTGCTCAGCATCTGCCTGCAGTTACACTCTGTAAAGTATACTCAGAAAAAAAAAAAAAAAAAAAAAAAAACATTTAGTTGCAAATACTAACAGAAAAAAATGAATTAATTCTACATAATACTGCTTACTAGTAATGGCTCATGAAACGGAAAACACCAAAATATAAAAGGCATTTGCAGAACCTGCAAGTAGAACAAAAATACATCACTTCTTGCGTCAAGCAGGCAGAGTTTCTCTGGCAGCCGAAGACCAGGAACAACCCTTGGTGCAATTTTACAGAATGAATGTGAAAATGTTCAAAATTAATCTATAATAAATAACTTAAATCATAGCTGTGAGCAATTTTGCAAGTCTTCCCTTCCTATCGTATATATGAAACCAGGACATATTTCTCCATAAGTTGAGGAACGAAGAACTGCTTCATATTATTTTAATAAAAAACGTCGTTTTGTAGTTACACTTACAAACATCAAAACAGCAGTGTACATATGTAAGACTGAACAGTTTTTCCTCGGTAACTGTGTAAAGGTTTCAAAAATAGTTTGTCACTTTATGGATTTTTTGAAAAGAACATCCTTTTCAAAGGAATTTACGTCAACAAGTACAGGTAGGAAGAATACAACTGTGGAGTCCGCACTGCACATGGTACAGTCATCTTATATGGTAAGAAGGAGCATGGGCTTTGGGTTGCAATCTCCAACTGGAATTCCTCCTTCACCGCAAAAAGCAGATTTATGTATTATAGCCTACAAAATGCAGAGATCTAAAATTGTATTTCCGTCCTTAGTAGGGGCCATCTTTGAAAGATTCTGATAACTCCTGGTTGGCGGCATCATACTGGGCAATGAAGTGTTTGAGTTCCTCAATGCATCGCTCACCTATCTCGTGCAAATTCTGCCGCAGAGCAAATTGAATGGACTTCTCTAATGATGGGTCTTTATCAATTAACATCTTCACTACCATGCCAAAGGTTTCACAGTCTTGTCTGTAGACCTAGGAAGAACACATTTTAGAAAACAATTAAACAGGAGACACGGTACATCAGCATGCCAACAGCCTTCGTTGAGTTAGGAGCTACCGCAGAGCCAAAACCAAGCAAAGAATATTGGATTTAACTGAGTTCCAACTGTAAGAGATACCTGCCTTTTCCTCTCTTCTGACTGGCTTTAATACAAATGTAAGTAGTTCGGAACTATCTGAACACAAGAAATAACGCTTATTGGAAGAAATGCCAAAAAACGAAGGCAAGTTTCTTTTGCAGCAGTATTTAATAAATAATGGCAGGATAAGGTGAAAATGCTAAAACAGATTTTGTAAAATATGTAAAATGAATTTAACTGTGGCATGCCTAACAATCTCAAACTCTATACAATAGTAACTTAGCTTGCAATCATTCATAATTCTTTAAATACAATCCACATTTAAATATTTTCACCAAATTACGTTTGTTTGTTGGATATAATTTTCTCATAGTCCTTGACAATCATAACTTTAAATAGTTTGACTGCACTGGTGATCCAACTGTTAAGGATAAAAGAAACCTTGGTAGGAGTTTTCCAAATTTTTTTCTTCCAAATTCCAGCCAGGGTTATTAATCTAAACACCACCGAAAGAGGAACATGTCAAAGCCTTCCAACTGCTAGAGGCCGTTTGCTTTCATACAATTTTGCTTTCTTTAACTAATTTCCTTTTAGAAAATACAATGCATTTCAGAATGAAGATAAGTCAGCTGTATATCTGTACATTTTTTGGAGGAAAAAAGCTAAGATATTAATATTTCTCCAAGTATGCCTATCTTTTAATATTGTGTTAGAACTTTTCTTTTTGCAGATATGTGACCCTTTCCAATCGCATTTATGTACATTGTGGACAGACACGATACAACTGTATATGCACATTTCCCTGAATTTATTAAAAAAAAAAAAAAAAAGAAAAAAAAAAAAGAGAGAGGCTAAAAAAAACACCCAACCAAATACTTCCAATCACCACACTATTTTTTTTTTCATATTGACTAGTCATTGGCAACCCCAGCATATTCATGTCAGAGGAGCAGGAAAAAATACATTCACACAAATTCTATTTACTACTCTCAGAAACACAATGACTTAACATAACACAATTAATAAAGATTGTTGTCAGATGTTTGATAGTATATTCTATGATTCAATAATAGCCCAAAACCAGACCCATTTTTCAAACATTGGTTAGCAAATAAAAGAAAACCTTTTAGGAGAAAGTCATTTTAAGAGAGACTGTGAGGTCAAAAAGACAAGTGCAATCCAAAACTAATTGGAGCAAAACATCTTGAATGAAGGAACAGGGGGAAAAGGTGTTATTTTCAGAGACTGAGTTTGTTTCCTGCTTTGCATGCCTCATTCTCTGGTAGCAAAACATCAGTAAGGAACAAAGCCTCTCGCAAAGATCATTTTCCACAGCAAGTGAAATATAGTGCTTGCTAAGAGAAACTCTGAACAGAGCAAATTTTAGTTCTTTTTTTTCCTCCTTCCAAGGAAAAAGCTCAGGGAGAATTGCTGGGTCTGATTAGCCATATGACAGGCAGATGGTATTGCATTTTGGGTAACTCAGGCTTTTCAAGTACTTGCAGTAGGCTTGCTATCACCTTCACAGAATTATTTTTGAAAGCTTTTTTTTTTTTTTTTTCCCCAATGCCATTATATTTTGGGGGAAATGGTTCAAAAGGGTGGTTTGGGGTTTGGTGGTTTGTTATTTTTGTTTTCCTTATTGCATGTCTACTGGTCCTATTTTGTCACCTTTCACTGTTCTGACCAAGGATTTGTGAATGGCCTTCCACAGGTAAACTGACCTGGTAACTGGCAGTCTTCACAGCATGCTGTGCAACACCAACACGAGTGGAAACCCAACACTAACAGAGGACACAGACACGTTGCCCTCCCTTTCACACTGCAAGGCACCCTGAGGTACAGCTGAAGGAAGCACTGTACTTTTAGCTGTTCTTCAAATGAATGACAAACAGTGCTGTTTGATATTTTCTCACCCTCCCCAAAGAAACAACCCAGATGAAATTCTCTGACCCCGAGCACACAAAGGTTTGCTCAGCCCATGCACATTTTTCTTCTACGGTTCCCCTGCAGAGGCCTGGAAGAAGAACCAAGAGGGCTGGAAGAAGAACCAAGAGGACCACCATCGTCGTCCTGTCTGGAGGCAGAGAAGTCACTTTGCTGACACACTGCTGTGGAAAGCAAACACCTTCATACCGCAGATGAATGTTTTCAGCGCTTTGTAACAAAAGCCTTTAAGAAATGGAATACCTAGCATAGGGGAAGAGGGCAGGAGGTGGAGCAGGAAGGCAATTCTAGCAACAGAAAACAAAGGAAACAGCTCAGCTCCTGTAACAACACTTGAGTCATTTTCCCTCAACGAGCTTTCTACCCCAGTTGCTAATTCTGATCCTCCTGGTGCAATCTGCCTCCTCCTCAACTGTGCTAATAAACCTATTTATATAGCCGCAATGTAAATTGCATCACTGAAACGATCCCTTTTAAAATTACTTCCCTCCAATTAATGTGATTCAGTGATTCAATTCTAAAAACAGATGCATCAGCACCACCGAAGGAGCTGTGAAACACAGTTGGGAAGTGGAAATAACTTCATAAACCAGTTTGTTTCTGAAGCCAGTGCACGAACACCAACTCTCAGGGAGACGTTACCATGCTTTGCAGAAGGGAACTGAGACTATCCATTACAAGAATATCGACTCCAGAAGCATATTAATTACAGCTTAATGATACCATCAACTATTCCAAAAAACTGTGAAAGTACTCAGGGCTTTTGAAGAAGAAGGTGGTGGCCTTGCATATTCAAATCCATCTTCTCCACAGAAGATAAGAAGGCTATTTCTGTGAAAAAAGCTGAGAAACAATGCTTGAGGAAGAAAGGAAACTGCAGAACAGATTCAAAAAAAAAAAAAAAAAAAAGGTTTCTGTTAGAGAATACTGGAAGTACTTGTGACCCATAAGGTTTCTAAATACCCATATCTCTACAATTCCAGCTGATGCTGATTTTGAGTTCAGAGCACGGGACATCCATCTGTAAGCATCTGGCACTGAAACCTGAAAATGATTCCATGTGTGGGGAAAGAAGAAATAGTGTTTGTATATTGAAAAACAAGGAAGGGAATGACACCAACGACATGATTACCCTGTCTGATATATATGTCAGGTAATCCTGAAAACAGCTAAAGGCATAGGGTGATCATTTACCCAGGCCATAGGCTACTTTTATTCTCTGACCTAAGCCACATCACCAGCATAATGGAAAGAACGTGTATCACTCCAGCAAGCAGATTAGGGAGGAGTAGAAACAGCTGTTCTATTCCTAAATACATAGATGTACTTTATACATAAATCATATACACACACAAATCATATATATGTTAGTCTTGATTTACCTATGAAGGAAAAGTATACAAACTGAATTCAAGTTCTCTGAAAAGTTTTCCAAAGTCAGCAAAACGGGGTACCCATGAGCTCTGAGGATCACTAATATGCTTACTTTATATTTCTCTCCTGGTATTTTAACATCTTTTCATTCTTACACAATAATAGCCTAGAAGCTCCAGCTGAGATCAGCTCTTCACCGTGCTAGTCTCTGTAAAAACACTTGGCCTTTGTCTAAACACAAATCTAAAGGTGTGATGGACCCATAACGTTAGCAAACACTTCATATATTCGAGAAATCTAACCTCAAAGTTGCACAGTTAGAACTGCTTAAATGTAGCTCAAGGCCCGAGCAGCCACATACTTCCAGCTAGTGCAATACAGATTTCAGTCCCCCAGGTAGCTATACTGCCCACCAGCTGGAGGTGACCAAGCCCTCAAACTCCCTAGGCAGAATGAAACCTTTGAGAAGGTGTGCAATTTGCATAGTTAACCTCAAAGCACCATCAGTAGTTATTTAAATTACAATTTATGATACTGACATGAAAGACATGAAGCATATGCTGGATTCTCTTCTTCTACCTCAGCTTTCGCATGTTAACCTCTGATGGTGAAGAGGAGCTGAAGCAACCACCTGGAAACTACTGTATTTGTTTCTTATGTGCCTTCTGCAGTAATCAGCTAACACTGATGTTAACTTGAACCAAAAAATGTGCACTGAGTGGCTCAGCTGATGTGTGAGCCATTCAAAAGTTGGTTGTACCTTCAAACTCTGGGCGTGGATGAAATTATGCGTAGGTAGGGAATACCTTGATGACATGCCTACTACTCACTGTCAGTCTGCATCATTTCCTTTCCATGTCTAGCACAGCACAAAGTACTTCTCCAAAACTATTCTGGGGCTGCCCATGCATTTTGCACAGCAGAGCTGTTGGACAACATAAACCAATAGTAATGAGGAATCAGAACTTAAGACCTCCTTCCTTGCTGGACACCACAGACTGCAGAAGAGTCAGATACTCTGACGTCTTGGTCTCAGAGTCTTGCATACCTGGCCAAAAAGCTTAATTTCAACACCACGGGTAGACACGGTAATCAAGGGGATGTTGCCAGGAAAAACAAGGAAGTTAAAATGGAGATATTCACAAACCTTATTTCAGGCTCTGGTGGTTTCTGCAGCTCAGCTTACAGCCTGTGCAAAGAAAAGCTTTTTGATGTCTCAAGGTGATTCAGCACACCTAGAACACAGCTTCTGCTCCAAGCAGCTGTCCTGGTTTCAGCTTGGATAGAGTTAGTCTTCTTCCCAGCAGCTGGCCTGCCGCTATGTTTTAGGTTTGGGATGAGAATAACGCTGATAACGCACAGGTGTGTTAGTTGTTGCAGAGCAAGGCTTACCCAGAGCCAAGGACTTTGCAGCTCCTTGTGCTGCCCTGCCAGCAAGGAGGCTGGGGGTGCACAAGGAGCTGGGAGGGACCAGAACCAGGACAGCTGACACGGACTGGCCAAAGGGATGTTCCATACAATTATGGCACCGTGCTGAACAATAAATGGGGGAGCTGGCTGGTGGGGGCACTGGTCAGCACGTGGTGAGCAACTGCATTGTGTGTCACTTATTCTGTATATTATTTTATGATTATTATTATGTTTCCTTTCCTTTTCTGTCCTATTAAACTGTCTTTATCTCACCCCCTGAGCTTTACCTTTCTCCAATTCTCCCCGCTACCCCTGGAGGGGGAGCGAGCAAATGGCAGTGTGCCCAGCTGCCTGCTGGGTCAAACCACGACAGCAGCCCTTGAGGAAAAGGGAAACAAAAGAAGTTCCCTGACTGCTGCAAACCCCTCAGGAAGGCTGGTGCCACCAGGCCACAAGTCAGTCTGCATCTCCTGTGGCCCCAGTTGTAAGGAAGCACAGCTGAGAAGCAAGGGGGAGATGAAAATTGTTCCTGTGTCAGAAAGTTGAAACTGAGCCTTCTCTCAACCATTCCAACAAACATGCTTTACATAAAAGTTGGACATGGTACCCGCCATCTTGAATGGGATCTGAGACACTTGGGGATGCGAGGCTCTAGCAGCTTCATGCAAGACATGGGCAAATTCAGTGCCCATTCTCAATACCCCATTCTCAATACCAAAGATGGTGCTTCTGCTCTCGGACACGAGCATGCCATCAGGCACTGCGATGATCACATCCACTGAGTGGCTGCAATGACTTAGCAAGCAAAACTGATGCTCATGATTTAATCTGCAATGTCCAACTCCCTGCTCTTTTTCATCACACTCTTTCCTGCCTGAGTATTCCTGTTGTTCCCTGCATATACAGGTTCATCCACCTCTCTCATCCCCTGCAGAGTTCCTTCCTCACAGCACCAGGACACAACCGTGGGATCCCCGAGCAGCTCCTGCACACTCGCAGCCCACCAGCAGTGCTCGGGCTCACTGTCAGAGGTGGCTCTTCTCAGCTCCTCACCCAGAAGGCCAAAGACCCTTGAGGCTCAGTTCAGATAGGGAAAGAGTTAGGGCTGTGGCTCAGAAACCACCTCAAACAGCTTGCAGCCCTCAGATACTAACTCGCCCTTGAGAAGATCCGACATGCCCAGCAATCAGAGCCCTGTATCTGTGAATCATCTGAGTATTCATTTTATACATTATCTTTCAGAAGACAGAAGCTTTTCAGTTACTAGGGAGACATTTCCCACAAGTATCAAATGCCCTGTGCAAGGAGAGAGGCAACAGGCTCGCTGATGGCTATGTGATTTCCGACAAAGGCACTGCTCAAACTTGCAGAGCGCAAGGCTGAGAGCCATACCGCATCCCCTCCAGACACCCCGTTAATGAAAGAGCAAACTGCTTGAAATCCTTCTCGCTTCATGAAGCCCCAGGGCTCCTCTGCAGAGGTAACAGTTTTTGCTCCCCCGGCTAAACCACGATCGCTAGGTTGGTATAGCCCTCTGGTGGTGTGAGCCAGCTCCTTATTTCCCCTCAGCAGCCCTATGAGAAGGCTGACAAAGCACCCTTCTGTTTGCACGGCCACATCCATGCCAGGTTTCCTCAGCACGGGCAGACTGACTGCGAGCTGTGTGAAGGGATTTGTAACATGGACCTAACTCTAAGGTGACTGTATGCAATGAAATTTTATAACTTTGCACATACGTACGAGCAAACTGGGAAGCTGGTATACATCCAGTGACCTTGCTGGTAACGTCTTTTCCTTGCCACAGACATCGTCTGAAAACAACTACCTCTTCCCCTAACCACTTTTATTTAATTTACACTCTTAGATTTATCTCAAGCATGCAAATCAGCCTTTATTAAACCACCCGAAGTGTACCCTCCTTGAGTACAATAAGCTAATGCTCTGCTGAAGGAGCACAAAGACATTTTCATCCCTGCAGAGGCACTGTAATTGGACTGTTACGTTCATGAGCACAGCACAAGCTTATTGCTGCACGGTGCACACAACGCTCACGACTGCCATCGAACCACTGCAGACAACTCTCGTGATTGAGATATTTTAATTGGTTTTCAAGCAAGACAAACTGTTTTTCATCAGTGCAAAAAGCTAAATTGAAGCACAACAACTTTAATACTTGGTTACAATACAGGCATACAACTTTTAATTATAACATATCAACAAGTCTATTCTATTCCTTTTCTACATATGCACTAACGATTTTGCCTTGAATCCATGTAATAATTTTTGTACCCTCTAATCAATGTGTTTTTAGGCCAATCAGTTATTCTTTGAAATGCAAATTGGGGGAAACAAGTTATTTAATCCACTATAAAATAATGAACAATTTCATGTTAATTTGCTGCTTACTGGAGATATGGAAAATATTCAAGTTATTTGCACTTAAATGCAGTTCTGCCTCCCTTCCCATTGAAAGTTTCAAATGCCTCGTTTAATAGATTTAATCTGCTTTCAGAAAGAAAGGTTAAACCTTTTTTTGGCAATTAAATACCTGACTGGAAGGTCTGCCAGAAGCCCCTCACGTGGAAAAGATGCTGACACAGCCAACATTTTAGAAGTATGAATTCAGATTTGGGCTCTGCCTTGCCCCCTAGGACCAGGGCTGGTGAGAAGCGGGGGGCACATGAGCCCTGCTCTGAGCCCTGGAGGAGGCAGTTGCTGCTCCCCACCATGGACCAAGGTGTTTGGCTGACCAACGGTGTCCTGCTTCCAGGACCCAGCACCTCCTGATTTATTTATTTTTTTTAATCTGTTCCTCTGATTAATCTGGCAAAAGAAAATGCAGCCTGAAACAACACAACCGCAAGGCTCTCCACTCCACTTTACATTAGAATTTTCTTACGGAGAGAGATGAAAAGTCCCCTATAAAACTGTGTGCCAGGGGCGGGGAGTTGTTTCTGTGTCTGTAACAACCCTCTGCTGAGTTTACACACATTTTCAGGCTGAAATCCCTGAGCAGCTGCCTTGGGCACACAACTCTTGTGTCCGTGCTGCGTAATTCACTGGGAAGAAAACATGCAGGCCAAGTTAGTTACCTCAATGAAACCATTATCCCCAATTTAAGCTCAAGCCATCATCTGGATACTCCTTTGCTTCAAAGCACGCCTCTGGTGACACCTCTGCACTGACAGTGAAGTCATGGGGCTTGCACAGGGTGGAGCGTGCTGTAGCTCAGGAGAAGCATACCGCTGGTTTACCAAAGCCACGCGGCCTTGCCGAGCCACCATCCTCGTGCATGTAATTAAAAAAAAAAGTCTTAAGCACATCAACCCCATCCTCCTGTGCTTTCCGTTGTGCAGGACTCCACCTCTGAGCAGCAATGCTTCTAATCATCACCTCTGTAGAGGAGCACCATTGCTCCCAAACTCTTCTTCTTCCTTTTACTGCCCAAACAAAAAAATACACCACCTTGTGCATTTACTCAACGCTTGTAAAGGAATCTCCCGACGGAACGTGCAGCTTCTGGGTGACACCTGAGCAGAGCCAAAACCAACAAAACACAGAAAGCAACTAAAAAGATGAGTCCGCACCAATTGTAGCCAGTGCTTACAGCTCCGGTTACACAACGAGGACAAAACTGTAGGCTGGGGCTATGCAGTTCAGCACAACCATAGCAAGGGCTAATTGTGTTGATACCATTCAGAAACCTGCTCATAAGAATTATGGGGCTGTCTCAACTCTCCTTGAAGTCAAAGTGAAGGGGAAAAGCATATCATCACATACAGAACAGTCAACATGTGGCAAGACAAACCTTAACCTGCTCCAACCTGTATTTCCTGGCCTTTACATTAATATCTGGGGAAGAGCAGCAGAAGAATTTATGAAAGCTTCCATTCTCTAAACACTTCCCCATCGCTCTAAAATTATTACAAACAAGTTTTCAATAAGGAGCAAGAGATTTACTTAAAATATATCGCTAGGAAATCCATATATTTACTTTAATAATTTTTAATACTACAGTGGACGACTTGAAGTGAATGCTTAAATGACCAAGAATTGATATATAACAAAAATGTGCATAATGATACACTTCATTTAGTTTTACATTTTGGCAAAGCAAGTGCATTATTGCTTCTTCCAGAAATGTCTTGCTCAGCCAAGCAAAAGCAGCTCCCATGTGGGAGAGCAAGAACGATTATGTTACATGGTTTTACTGGAGATAATTCTTTACTAAACCAATCAGACCGCATAATAACAGCATTCTAACACCAGCTACAGGCCCTCTGAGACTGGTTTGTGTGTGGCCTAGATTTCATAGGCTCCTTTACAACAGATGTGTTGGACACGGGTAGTGTTACTTCATGTATTAACTGGTGTGCTCTCGAGGTAAAGCAGCGGTACGAGGTTAAGTTCTGCCTCACATATTCTCCTCCCAGAAAGCGTGTGCCTTCGGCCAGCAGATTATAAATCTGAAATAGTCCAAATAGTCCACAGCGGTTACACTTCATCACTTTTTAACCTTTACTAGGAGTGCTGATAATCTCTTGCAGACGTACCAATTATACCTCTTCAGCTCATGTATTCGGATGTCCGCTTTCATGTTTAAGAACGTCCTGCTACAAAAAATTCTCAGGTATGCCCAAAAATTCTCCCAAAGAGCAGCAATTTATATGTCTATTAATTTCTTTTTTTTTCCCTCCAATCCCAAAGTCCAGAAATTGCATTTTCATGGGACCATAAACTAAACAGAAATCCTAAAAGCTCTCCTCTCTGAAGGACACTAAAAAATCCCATTGCTTAAAATGCAGGAGTTCAGGATTAAACAGGAAATAATCAGCTTTAGGCCAAAGGAAGGACCTCGCCCTGCAACTTTTTATTTATAAAATACGGAATTGATGGAAAGCTATTTCCTAAATTTGCTCCATGGTAAACTTATTGCTCGATCCAAAACAGGAAGGGCGAAGTTTATCTACAGAAGACTCTGTTTGTCTGTGTTAATTCTCTTGCTAAAAATGCTTTAATAGCTTTCAGTCATGTCCGCTGACCATAAAGGAAAGCTATAACTCATTTAAGGTTCATCAGAAGGGGCTGCATATTAATGGTACTAATTACAAGAGAAACCACTCTCATCATAAACGCACACCACCCTTTTCATATATAAGGTACAGTAGGTTTAAAATCCACATACACAGACTGTGTTTCAGACAAAATCAGCAATGGTGCGTGAATTTTTAGCAAAAAGTGCCTTGAGGTGAATGAATTTTTCCTCAACAGAAGTTTTCATGCTTTCAATTTCAACAAATACCCTCAGCTACCAGTATTCTCAGATGCAGCATTAAAATGGCTTATTTTTGGCAGTGGTCAAGAACGTAGATCACCTATAACTTCTTCCACGGCACAATGTAAGGGAGCAGCAAGAAAAAAAAGTTAATAGAAGTGAAATTTTCAAATTAAGAACAACTAGCAGATCAGTTGCATGATTAACTAGCTACTGCCCCGTTACTGTAAGCTCAAAGCTAGTGGAACCATGAGTTTAAGAACCAGCCTTAAACGAGAAGGCTTTCTCACCATCACTGCCTGAGAGCAACCTTTTTTATTTTATTTTTAAATGGTTAAAAGATAAATCACTGAAGCAGGTTATGCATGCCATAAGACTTTTTTTTTCTTTTAATTACATGCACAGCATAAAGAAAATACTACAGCAAATAAGTGAAGTACTGTATGTAATGGACAACTTCTTCAGAGAGGAAAAGCAACAGCTGCAAGAAGAAAAACAATTACTTAGATTACCAACATTTTATTACTTAGTTTATGTTAAACCTTAAGGTTTCTGAGAGTTTAGAATTACTTCACACGTTATATTAGCCTCACAAATCAGTTTTATTAGTGCCTCAATAATGGACCTACTTTTTTTTTTTTTTTTTAATGTCCAACTCATGGTCCTGTCTCTACCTCTAAGAAGTCACTCATCATTTATTCAAGTGTTAATTTTAAATATAAAAATAAAGAAAAAAGTAAATTAAGGCTGCGTTTTGGTTTCATTTTTTTTAAAGACTTCCGTATTTTTCCCTAGTTTGTGGATGGTATCTTTTTCCATAGGCAGCTGTGACAGCTGAGGAGAATACTCCCCCTTGCCACCTGTCACCATCCCTATGCCAGAAGTCACCACCTCACTGGTTTGTGAGCCAGCACTAAAGAAAGCTGCTCTTAAAATTAAGTTTTAGGCAAAATCAGCCTGTTTAGGTCATACTTAGCACATCACTGGGGCTTCAGGGAGGAATCACCTATTTTGGGTGAGAGGGTGATGAGCAGCTATAGTTGATGTCTAGAGAGGACATTTAGCCTTACTCTAGTAGGTTAAAAGCCTAGTGTCTTTGGGGTCATCTAGGACATCTCACATGGCTGCTGCCTAACCTACACAAAGCACACAGGATCTGTGCTTGAACAACCGTGCATCTTAGCATGCATCTTCAGTCAAAGACCAAACATCTCAAGAGACAGAACATAAAGCTAGCATAGCCCATAATGGCTGGGAGGGGAGCAGGGGAGAGGAGATCAGAAAAGATACATGATGAAGCCTCGTTTCATATTGCAAACATTTACCTTCCTTCTGTATTTTTTAGCATCCAACACTCGGACCATTCTTCCTGAATCTGTTCCCACAATTCTATCTATTTGCAATTCAACTGGAAGCAGAAATCCGATCCAAAAGTTGGTAAAAATAGAAAACATGTCTCACTAAAGCGAAAGCCACAATGAGCAGAAATTGTCTTTTATGGTTAGTAAATCATATATCTTAAGGCAGTGATTACCAATTGTGGTCCAAGGGGACACAGAAGTTCAGCATTACTCAGTGGATACAGCACTGGCTGAATCCCAGAGTACTTTGAATTAGTTATTGGATAAGTTGGAGTTGTAGCTCATAAGGAAAATTGAACAATCACTGATATTAGCCGTTTCAAAAAGCTTGGGAAACACTTGTTTTTATACCAAAAGCTATTTTTCCATGGGAAAAAATAGCCTATTTTGTATTTTAAAAGATCTTCTGAGACTAAGAACACTGGCTTCCCATTTCCTTGTTACGTGCCTGTACCAATGCGATAGTGGAGCAATGCTGCAGCGTTTCAGCACAAGAACTGCTCCCTATCAAACTCATTAAAGGAATGCCTGCATTGGTCAGCCCAGTGACACCAAATGTTTTCCAGAAGTTGTCTAACAGGGCGAACTGACAGAGGGCAGAGCTGGAACGAGGCGAACTGACAGAGGGCAGAGCTGGAACGAACTTGGCAAGGTATGCGAACACACTTGTGACTTTTTGAAGTGTTCGCTTGTCTTCAGGTTCTGGCACCCACTGAAAGGCTTTGATTCTTTCAGAGTCTGGTTTCAGTCAGTCGTTATAAAAAGTATTGTGACCCGCAGAAAACTGGGATCAAAGGGAGGGCGGGTAGGGAGAGTTTTGAGAGCTTGAGCTTCGTATTCTTCAGATATGTTAAAGCAGCTTCCAGTGATCACTAACATCTATAAATTATGAAAACGGCATGATGTAACATATTCACTAAGTCAACAATTATCAGAGATATTTCCAGTACTCAGGACGTAAAACTTACACAAGGCTAGCAGAGTTCTAGACTCAGCCCTTTTCAATTTATTTCACCAAATTCCTTATTTACTCTCATTGTAAAGTAGGGAGGCTGATTATACTACCATTTTGTTACCATTTGTTTGCTAGTAATGATGCTAAAGCATCACGTAAATTAACAATTACATCAATTAAAAAAATAACACTACCATCTCCTTCTATACCAGTCTATCAATCCAATACTGTTAACAGTAATTTAAACTTTTATATTTTTATTTTCTGCAAAGCTGGTTTTTGTCTACTTTTAGCAAAGCAATGAGAATTCTTGGCAATTGTAATGAAGCAATGTTTTACTGATGAACTTTTGCCATCTGAATAATTCTTTAGCCCATTGAAAAACTGCTTAAACTTTTTAACAGACTGAATCTGCACTTAGTCTTCCTTTCATGGATTTAAATCTCCTCCTTTCACATTTTATAATCACTATTGCTACAGATTTCCAATCCTTAAAAGCAGTATTTTGGGTGCAGGAATTTTGGATTACCACTGTACTGGTTAATAAGGAGGTAATACAACAGATCTAAACTAGATAATGAAACTGGAAACCATAGTTTAATACATGAAAGTGCTTATTGAATAAAACGTACTGTTACAATATAAATAAACTTTTTAATGCTGCATCCCTAAGCAGAATAATAGCTGTTGCAGATAAAGGCTGCTGATGCTAAATTGATACGGTGTGTTTTGGATAAGAACAGCATGGAAAGAGAGCGCTGAAGTCTCTTTTGATAAGCTGAACAGTTTACTGCCTAAGATAAAAATAGGTTTCTAAAGGTCAAACACTTTAATGCAATAGCCAAAAGAAACAGTACCATGCCATTTACCTTTTAACCTCACTCCATACAAGATTACCATGTGCTCTCAAAGATACAGAAGAGACGGGGTTATTCGTACAAACATATCCTGAAAAATAAGGCATTCCTCACTCTCTGCAGCTTTCCAGAACTTTTTTGTTAAAAAAACAAAACAAAACAATTCATGCCAGTCAAATTCTAGCTGAACCACGCTGTCTGGAAATGGAATCAAATGAGGAAACAGATTTAATCATCCAGAACAGACCAAGTCAAATTCAATAAAAAGTACAATGAAAATGAATGACACTTTCTCATTTCATTTAGAAATTCCAGCAGGCTTTTTGTTTTTTAAAATCACATGAGGGTATAAACATTGCAAACTTTCTATTTTCAAGCCCTGACATTTTGTTATTTCAAGGATTAGTATCCACAAAGAATTGATTTACATGCTAAACAAAGGATTGTTTCATTTATTGACTTAAAGAGCACCATGAACCCCGTAGGATGATAATGGTAACTTTCATTTTTTTTAAAAAAAAGTTGCCTTTCTTAGGATAAGCCAATAGTTTACATTCTTAATGAAAAAAATACAACCATCACTTTCCATTCATTGGCTTGTAATGCACTGAAACCACATGAGAAAAATGTTGCTTGGTTTTAATATGATTCATTGACTCACCTCAATTCAGCATCAGCCTCTCTTTCACTTGTTCACCTCTTCTCTTTGTTCTCTTCACTTCTGTGTTGCTCACATACATTACTATGGACAAGGCCAAGTCACTCTTCCTGCTCCAACAACTTTGCAGATGGCCAATACATATATAACAGGGCACAACTATCGCTTCTCACTACCTTTACTTCTGCTTCCACATTCTACCCAAGTATTCCTTGTTTCCTCCCTGGCAAGGCTTCACTAGAGCTCTCATATTATCTAGTTCCTTAAAAAAATTCAGAAACGCATTGAAAAGTATTTCTCATCAAGTGAAATTATTTGAGCATCTTTGCATTACCTTGTGACACAAAGGCAAATATTTAAGAACGTACGTTTCAGGCAATTCTATCAAATATGAAAACATAAAAGGTAACATTTTGGTAAGTAAACGGGAACATTATTTAAAGAATAGAAACAAATACTGAATCCAGCATACGTTACATACATATGCACATCTTCTTTCAAAGCTTTCATTTGAAATTTCATTTGAAATAACAGAGTAGCTTTAAGAAATACAGGAAAAAGCTAACTTACAAGTCAGACATACAGGCTGAGCAACTCATACTGAAATGAACTGCAAATAAGCCAGTGAAAGCTTTCACCCTTATATGCATAAAACCTCACCTGACATTGAGTATTCAGACTCAGCTAACATGGTATGACCTTTTAATACTTCAGCCAATCCACAACATAAACAAGCTCATTACTATAACCCAAACAAACCTATGCATATCTTAATCTAATTCTTCAGCAACATACTAATTTATTTTTCAAGACTACTTGGTCATACTGTACGGAAAGCTTGGTCAAACAGCAGACTGGAGATAAACTAAAGCCTCAGATAGAGAAATAAGACATGAGCCTTGTTACTCCAAAGACACCAGACTTGCAAAAATGTCCAGTATCAGTTTAACAAAAGGGTTACAAATGATCAAACCCTGCTTTTCCTGAAGTAGAAATTCATCATTTTAATGATGAATTCCATGATTCAAAAAGAGTGAATGAAATGGTCTATACATCGGGTAAGGGAAGAGGATGGGTGCTGCAAACCACGCTGCATTCCTGAAAGCCCCCACCACATAGCACAGATCTAACACAAGTGAGGAGTTACCTTACGTTTTCACTGCACTGTCAAAAGCACATACACGCAAAAATTATGTCATCAATAAAAAAAAAAAAAAAAAAAGTATTTGGATCAATATAGATATACAAAGAGGGAACAGTATCAGCATTATATGAACCAGTTCTAATCAGCATCATTCCTCTAGCTGCCTACCATGACATGAGTAACACCTACACAGAGCCTTGAGTCTCAACTCACTATGATGGAACATACTTTTCCTGGTAGCAAAAAGCCCAGCCTGCCTAAAATAAAAAGGAATACTCTTAAAACTGAGTTTCTCTGGCTTGTAAAAGACAATATAATTATTTTAAATGGAAGATTTTTTTGACCACCACCCCATTCCCCAAGTACTGGCTGACAAATGATGTGGAAAATTCACATACCAAGAACGCATGCTATATTTGGTTTAACTAATTTTAAAAGTCTGTCTTATCAAATCACATACAAATTTGCAATTTTAGATTAATCACATCTGGATTAGGTATGTTAATGACTTGGTACTATACCCATTTTACTGTATGCTCACTAGTGTACAGATGATAATTGTCACATTTGGAATGCAGATGCAATTCTCAATCCAAAAGGAGCTTGCAAGAATAACAAGACCAATCATTTTGTTTTATGTATTATGAAACATGTCACTGTGTTATTAAAAGCACACATCACTTATAAATGGGCTCAAGAAACCAACAGCTTGAACCAAATCAAGGGTGACTCAGATCTTTCCACGGCTAGGAGTTCAACATTTAGGTATCCTGTTGCTAGAAACTCAGAGGAAAAAGGCATCGACTGACTTCAGTGAGGCAGGAAACAGAATCTTCGAGTTTATCTTTGCCTCTGATTTTAGAGAAAACATTGCTGCAAGAAAACATCCTACAATAGCAAACGAAGAAAAAGGGAAACCATACAGTGAACTGCAGTTATGTCTCATAATGAATTTGAGAAAAATATTTACAAATTAAATATTTAATTTATTGTATTTAATTTAAAAATATTTAATTTAAAATATTAAATATTTTTAAAGAAAAACATTTCAAATTTAATCAGGATGTTTTTGAGTTATAGCTAGATGCCCACTCAGGAAAACAGGTTAATAATTTCATCTGAAACACTTTCACATGAAGAAATTATCCATGTTGTTTTGATTTTTAATTGATGAGAAATAGGGTAAGCCAAAGCAAACAGGAGCACAACCAGCAGTGATGTGTTTATCTAATTCCTCAGCAAGCAGTTTCAGGTGTTGGGAGCTGGAACGCTGCACATCCTGCCTCCTGACTGTAGCTTCCCGTGGATGTCCCGAGGGTACAGAGAGGGGAAGACACCAAGCTGGTAGCACCTGACTGCTCCCCACTTGTTTCTGGAGCTAGAAATAGCAACAGGTTTTCTTGCATGATGCAGCGTCTCCACCCTGCAGCCAGTGAGAAACTCCACTGCATTTGCCCATGGGCTTCAGAGCTTCTCCTGGGGAATAATTCCCATCTCCACCCATGTCCCAATCACTCCCCATCATTTTCTTTTCCCCACCCTCTTGGCTGCAGTTCCTGATCTCGGCACAAATCTTTTTTTTCAACTGCATGTCCAGTCCCACCCTTGCTCGTTGCTTTCCATACTCTCATTTGCCAAATCTAAAACCCTCCTGTCACTGCAAATCCTTTAATCTCTTCCAGACTGCCTCCTCCCTCCAGTTCAGAGGTCACATCGTTCCTCAGCTAGACATAGTTCCAGTCTGCCAATTCCTCAGAAACTCCCGCATCTTTTTGCTCACGCCTTCTGGATCCTCTCCTGCACTCAGTCTTCCTTCCATCTTCCCTTTAGCACTTCTCTCCATTAAAAAAAAATGAATTTTGACAAGGAAGTTTCCTACCTTGACATTCACACACCATTCTATGCTGGTTTCTCTAATCTGTGTGAAAAAAATGCACTTTTGATTGAGGGGGGAGCACCACTCATTGCCAAGAGCTGGCGAAGGTACAGCCTCCATCCCTCTGCTGGGTGAGACTGCCCCACCAGTAGAAACCTACTTACAGGCTTCATGGAGGCTGCAACCAGCTCACAAGTCCCCCACAAAATGAACAAAAGATGGTATCTTAAACCCTAACAAGGGTCCTTGTTGCAACCACCCTACTCAGTGATAGAGTTCGAAAGGGCATTTGGTTTTACTTCACTTTCATAGAATCACAGAATATCCCAAGTTGGAAGGACCCATAAGGATCATTGAGTCCAACTCCTGGCACCACACAGGCCTACCAAAAAATTCAGACCATAATACTAAGAGCATAGTCCAAATGCTTCTTACTTTGAGCTGTGTCTCTGTGGGGAAAATTCCCTGTAACATGGTACTTCCAGTTCATCATTGATAAAGAAATGAAGATCAAAAGATTTCTGAACGTTTCATTTTCCTAAAAGTGCCAATATTTTAATGAACTGTATGAGGTTAACGTTTGAATTAAAAGGGAGCACTTTGTCCACAAAACTGACCTGTCTTCCTACCAAAACCACTGGACATTGAGACTGCTCTTCCCTTTGAGACCTACTCTAGAGCCTTAGGGTCCCAGGCAGCTGGGTATCGGCATAGCTCACAACCAGGTCAGTGTTCCAACAAACCACCTGGAAGAAGCTGTTATAAGAGGGTCGAGTAAGGCACCAGTGCTCTCAAAGGAGTAAGTTACCCGAAACGTGCGGAACCAAGGCTATTCAAGTTCAAAGATGGTGAGGTGTCCTACAGAAGAGAGTTCTCGTAATGGCAGCTTTAGACAGAAATTAAACAAATACTTTGAAAAGTTTTATCTTTCCTTTTATTCCCCATTAAAAGCAAACAAAAAACCAACTGCAGCACTTGCGTAAGAGGATGTTCCCATGTCTCAAGAAATGCAGTCATACTACGGTCTTTCTCCACTGGAACTCAAAAGTTTCTTCTACTGCCTATTTTCACAAAGCTTGTAACAACTAATCATCTTGGTTTATGCCTAAATTGAACTTAGTTGAAACTTGAGAGTAGATTCGAAAGATACATGGCACAGGTACAATGTGATTGCATAAGCCAGTTTTCCCAGGAAGCCAATTTTGTTTTTTTAAAAAGGCAATAAAATGGGCAAATTTCCAGTTGTAGGTGCTCACTGAAAAGCCTGTGTCAGCACAGCCTAACCTATTTCAATTTTGTGTTTAAAGTGCTTATGCAGAATTTTTCTCTTTCGGTAGCATGTGACTAAAAAAGTTAATATGTGAATTATCTACAACTCTGAGGTGGTGAACTGCTTGTGGGGAGTCATTACAGCCAAGTATGCACAGCAATGGAAGTGTTGTAACAAAACAAAGTACTTAAGCTGTTTGGGGGGCAGGAAAGGGGGAAAGATTGCTAACAAGTCAATTAAACCATCTATTAAGGGTTATTAGTGCCAGTCAGAGCAATACACAAAGTTCAACAGTTCAGAAAATTAATGTATAAGCAGCCTTGAAGAAGCATGGGAAGCCAGAGATCCATGAACAACATGACCTATTTCATTTAGTCGGTCTTCAACTTCTGTGATTTTTACAGGTCGGGTTGACTTCATTAGACTTTCATAGTCAATATACCGAGGTAAAATGGGCACACTGGAAAACCTTTGTCCCATGATGAATCTTGTCCCTCATTTATCTGCCACATTTTGTGAAGCGTGCCACCAAACACTGTGTGTCCGTAGTAGTCTATGACCAGACGATTACTGAGGGCTGAAAATCACAACGTCAGTGCAAGTAAGAGTCAAACAAAACAAGAAAATTATACTTGTGGGTTGGTGAGAAATGGTGATATGCATTAGTCATTTACACCTCAAGATAAATATCTGATGTTTTTATAATTTTAACTTACAGAAATAGTACATACATAAGGTACTTGTGCAACAAAAGATTTTTTCCATACCATTTAGGAAAGAGCTAATTCCAAAGACTTTTGGGATTAACTTTCTAAAATAAAGAATGTGAAAAAATAATGGTAAGATTGCCTTATATTTTAAAGGTCAGAGTGTACAAATACTTTCTAGGCCAAGCTTTTAAGATATATAAATGTATGTATAAACACTATATGCACTCAAAATAATTTGAACAAAAAACAGATCTCCGTAAATTTCAGCTTTTTAAAAATCATTTGTTTGCTTCCAAAATGCCATCCAATCACTAATATTTACAGGGAAGAGTAAGCTATTAAAAAATTGTAGCCTACCCATCTTCAAATCATCTTGAGTTTAGCCTGCTCAGTGGGGCAACTGCCAGAAGAAAGGACATCAGGGTAGGAACCGTGATTCAGAATACAAAAAGAAATAGGAATTTTAAAACTAAGTGACAAATACAGTCTATTACCAAAGTGTCTTTGGATGCAAATGATCCTGTGTTTACAGGGGAATGTCAGTGTTTGATACAAATCAGATTACAAATGGATCAGAGGATTTAAACTCCACACACCGGCAAGGCTGCCATCTACCAAACAAGCTGCTGCTAAACTACGATCAGCCCCGCAGTCTGTGAAAGAGACACAAAAACAATGCTCTAGGTTCACACTTCAGTGGAATTTCCCTACTTCCAGGTTGTCTGTGCAATGCTCTTCTGTGGCTTGCTGTTCCAGCTTCCCGAGGCCTGGAAGCTCTTATCTATACAGCAGAGATGGAAACTGGCTTCTATGCTAAACATCAAGCTACCTCTCTGTGGCTACACTGCATTTGCCACTTACCGGGGTTTTTTGCATGTTTGCTTAGTTACCCCCTTCTTATCATCACACATGGTTTTATGAAACTCTTTCCCTTTGTGACACTGTTCTCCATGTGCCCTGCAAACATCCCGTTTTATCTCTAAGTCTTTCAGAAGATCAATACTCAGACTGTATCAGGAATACTGATGGAGCTAATGTGAAATCAGTGTAATGGTGGCAGGGAAAATTGATACTAGAGAGTAGTTCTTTGAGCCAGGGCAATTCCTGAGGCAATTTAAATGTCTGGACCTAACTGTTAGGTATATTGGGCTGACCCTATGTCTACTCGTTTAGTTTTAATCCATGAAGCAATCGATTTCTCAGGCAGCAATGCTGAAACATTCCTCAGAAATTCAAAAGATGCCTTGTTTGAAAGACATTTTATAAGAGAGAAAAATACTAAGTTCAAACCTTAAGCCTCAGTGCCCTGATCCAACTAAGAGAGCATTTTGCCACTTGCCCTTAGAACAGTTCAAAAATAAATCTTCGCTGGTATAGCCACTTCCCAACCCCACCAACACCCTTCTGTTAAAGCAAAAGTATGCTGGCTGGAGACAAAGTTAGAGGCCATGAGGATCCCCTCTTTATCTTTTAAATGAAATTCAAATTATTAAAACCAGGAAATAGGACAAAAAAAAAAAAAAAAAAAGAAGAGAAAAAGCAACCCTTCCCTCCAAAACAGTAACCCTTACCTGCATGGAAACTATTGCCTGTGTTAAGGTTTGGTCTATTCACCATTCCTGGTTTTGTCCTTTAGCTTTCTCAGGAGGTTTTCCTGTGTCATTCCTGCTTATCCTTCCAAGCACCTTAACTTCTGACATTCTTGTCAGTAGGCAATTTCTCCTAATTAGCTCCTAATTACATATATCAAGGCCCTTATGTTTTTAGATGTTTTTTCCTCTTCCAAATGTCTTTTCCAATCCCATTTAAACTTCTTCCCTGAAAGCAATCCTTCTTCTTCCTAGTCTGTTCAGTATTACAGTTTCCAAGTCTTCTTTCACCCTCTTAAGCTGTAGTTTCTCACAACAGAACAAGATATTTTAAATCAATCATAGCTAGCAGCTGATAAAAAATAAAAAAAAAATAATTAAAAAAAACTATTTAATGGATGACTGCTTACATTTTAACTTTATCTGATACGAGTGGCTCTCACCTTTCAAATTTGAACAGCTGGACATAGTAAAACAGCTACAATTCTCATTCATGTTTTTGTTGGTTTTAATTAAGTTGAGCAATTTTACCAAGTGCTTAACTGCTACCATTCTCTCATTTAAGTCTTCCAGGGATCCACCAGCAAACATCTGTAAGCAATCCCCCTTAAGATTGTCTGTAAGCAAACAGTCCCTTTGGAGATCTTGGAATCTGCAGTACTGCTTGATCACATTAATGAAGCATCACTGTGTCAAAAGTTGTATTGATGACTCTACAGGTGGTCCCAGTACTAACCAACTTCACAGTAATGTGCTTAGCACAGGACAAAAAAAATGTTGCATTAAAAAGTTAAGACAAAAACAAACTAACACAAAATCTTCCCTAGATAAATAGTAATAGAAAGAGAAAGGTGAATTCCATCATGTAATGTATTTGAGTCACTAAGAATAAGAATATCTTACTGTTATATGTGTACACCATTTCTGGTGTTGAATTCTCTTACAAGTATTGCCCTAGGAGTGCTTACTTTAAAGAATCACTTTTTATCAGTTTTCCAATGAAAAAAAAAAACACGCCGGCAAAAAGCTGAAATGTGGTAATACATTTCCCTATTAAACTATACCTTCAGGTGCAGAAGTAAAACGAGTGAGTTTGCTCTGGTTTTGCATATGCAGCAGTAATTATGAGCGCTGCAGTGTGTACCAAATAACTCATTAACATCCATGGAAAGGGAAGAGAACACGACTAAACAATTGGAAAGAGGAAGCCTGTAACCTCTAAGGTATGATATCTCAAACATAAGGAAAGGAAAGCAGCTGAAGCTTTGACACCCTTTTTACAAGTATCCTGCTTTAAATCAATGTGTTTGTAAGGAGAATCAATGGCACAATGAAGATATTGACCAAAAGCTCTCCATTGGGCAGTCTCAATAAACATGGAAATGCAGATTTCTAACAAACAGCTCAGACTGAGAAAATTGAAACACTGCAGTACAAAAATCACTTAAGGCAAGCGTGAACTATAAGGATGCAAATACATATAACTTAATTGATTTGATTTCACCATGAATTAGAGCTTCACTTAAGAAGCTCTAATAAATATTGAAAGACTACAGAAAAATTAGCAAGTCATAATTAATATGGAAGAAAAAGTGCCTAAGAATGTGCAAAAAGTAATAAAATTATTTGTCCTGTATATAAGGACAGTGGTACTCATATAAGGAAATCAGTAAACCACAAAAGGATGAAATAAGACCATAGGCAGACAATATCATTAAAAGGAATCCTCATCAATTTTTCTGAGATGCCTAAGGCAAGATACCAAACACTGAGACAAAAATTTTCCTAATTATGAAAAAAAATAATACTCTTAACTACCTCTTATATTTAATAAAATAAAATAGAAAACATAAGCTTAGAAGAGGAATGACAAATAGAATGCTACCAGACAAATTAGACCCATGAGGAGTTCTTCATTAAGCTCCTGCTACTGTGTACTAAATACTCAAGGTCTGAAGGACAATAGAAAAACTAGGAGGGAACACAAGATCTACACCTTCCCCATCTTTTACTTTCCTCTGGTTTATTACTCTTGTCTGGTCTCCTCCCTTCAGAAACAAAGCACGTCTGACCTCATCCATAATCTGAGCTAATCCTTTAATGTGTTCTCTAGCTACTCCAGTTCCTCTTAGCTTTACTTAACTTACCCACCTCTTAACTCAGATTTTAATTAGGAGATTTTTTCTAACAAAGATCATTTTGCCTGAAATGAGCAACAGCACAGGCAGACCAACAAGCTAACCTGAGGAAACTATAACCCGTTTCTCTGGCTCAGCTGAAGACAAAAGAAAAGGTACATCCAAGGTCAGCTTTGACAGGCTCTGCCTTCCTTATTCCCTGGATTCCTGTTACTCCAATGTATTCATTTATTTCACTACAACTGCTAAAAGTTAAGTGTTTAACCTAACACACCTAGAACTTGTAAAACTTTTTTGATATACTTACCGTGGTTTCTCATTAGCTTACTCCTGGCCAAGATCTGGAAGCTATGTCAAATTTACATCCTCTTTGGCCTTTACACTGTTGATAACATCAGCCATACATTCCATGAACCTCTTCCTCAGCCTCTCGTACCTCTCTGATCAATCACTTGTTATCCTTCCCAGGGGTAGTTCTCTTCTCCAGTTTCTGAAAGAGGTTTACAGGTCTTCAAACCTAGCTCTACCTTATTCATTCTCATGCTCCATGTGGTCTTAGGAGTCCACACTGCCTTGCCGACAGCATAAAGCTGAAGAATTTTTTTTTCCTTTTCCAGTCAAACAGTAGAGCATTTCAAGTAAAAATTGGAAGTCCTGGATATGAGTGTACTCAGCATCCTGGGAACTGGAAAATACATTTTGCATGTAAAGCCCTACATCTTCAGTTGCTTTTTTTATTTTGTTTTTACAGCTCCATTTCTCCCAGAAAGTAAAGCAGTAAACACGAGAAGTAGCCACCTCTTGTTCCAGGTGCTACACAAACACAGGCAAAGTCTAAGCATCCTATCTTACAGGAATTAACTTGAAAACAACTATTCAGGGTACACATTTACAGACTGGACTTTACACCAGATAAAAAGAGCACTGTTAGGTACAGTCAGGTACTGCAACCCCAACCCACCTTCCTTGTTCTGAAACCAGCAATGGGAGCAGGACGGGCTGGAAGGTGGGGAGGAAGGCATGCAGCATATTTCCACACGCAATTTTATCATGACAGAAACATCTATGTATTTTCTTTTTCTGGTGCAATATTAAAACCCAACCACACAGTGATTCTTCCTTCTTTACATGCACTATATATATACATATATATATATATGAGGTTTCAATTGTAAGCTTCTACTGAGGGCTATTAATTAATAATATTAATTTAGAGAGTCAAGTAAACAAGCAATTAATCTACATGTTTGAACATTTTAAAGTATTGTTTGAAGGGGTCCAGTCAGTCAGGTCTAGTAGTAAGCAGTAATTCCATTTAAAAAAAAATGTATTCACAAATGCATTAACTCCTGCTGCCTTCAGAGATGCCAGAGCTCTGCAGTCACAGAAGTTTTGAAGTCTGAGTGGCAAATCTTATTCAGAAACATAGGAGATTTGATTTTTTGCCAAACCCAAAGAAAGTACTTGGCTCATTTGGTAAATTTTGTCTTCAGAAAATAATAGATTTTCAGAGGTAACTCATGTCACTTAAACTTGCATATGCAACGTTTAAGAAACTGGACACATAATAATGGACTAGTTAATACAGTGCTGCAGACTTGATGTCTAGACAAGATAAGACATTTCAAGAATCCATGGTACTCCTGCTTATAAGGAACAACAAAGAGATAGCCTTTTGTGTAACACTGACAGTGAATCGCTCCAATTGTGAACTTAACACCAAGGACGTATTTGTCATCACTTCCGAAAAAACCGACACTTCAGCACATTAGGTGCTAAAAGCATAAGCTGATCCTTAACTATATCAAAACAGAAACTAAACAAGTCAAATATGCATTAGTGTATATTGGATATTATGAGATTCAGAAATATTAAAAGTACATGAAATTGTTACATCAGCAATCTCTGAACACTCATTGACCTTGACCTGCCAATGCAAAATCCTCTGCTCTGCTATTTTCAAATACCCAGAGCAGCCTTTTAAACATCTACCCAATGATCACCTACCCAACCATGCTGAGACAACACACACCACCACATTTCAAAATTATGGTTACGGGGGAAAGAGGGAAAGACATGTTAAAAGGCATTAAGTGCTTAGCTCCCCCCAAAACAGAGCAAAATACCTCACTATTTTTGTTTCTAAAAACTATCCAAAGTTTTTGCTTGCTTACAAATGTAGCATTAAAAGCCTCATCCTAGATCTAGACCCTACTTTGCTGAACATATTAAAACAGGAGACACACGCTAATACTTCAGAGTTTTCATTCTGTGCAAAGAGGCACAAAGATAGAAGAAAATACACACACACACACAAAAAAAGGAAAATACAAGTCTACTGAACAAAAAGTATTTCTGCTGCTAGTTGAATCTTCAACACAAACAATCAGAAACAAATTATATAACAGCTTTCTTGTAAATATTTTCTGTATTTCATTATCAAGTCAGTCTTCCTTTTCCTGAAGAGTATTAGAACCTACAGTTTACTTTCAAGATTAAATGTTACACCTATATAAGCAATGTGGCGTCACAAGCAATAGTATTAAAATTGAGCGTTAAGGACTAATTTTACTGTGCAAAACCCAAAAACATACTTTCAGTTAAACAGCTGAAGAAATACAGCATAAATTATATTGAGATTATATAATTATATATTTAATAATTACAATATAATAAAAATATATTAAAAATATAATAAAATAATTATATAAATTATGTAATATATTATATTATATGACAGTTCATCAAAGAATTGTCAGTAAACAGCTCACCACAGGCCTGAATATTTAGCTCCTATTCCACTTCTTGCTGCCCCTCGCCTTCCTTGTCAGTATTGGAGAACTCACTCCACACAGAATTAAACCAAGTTTACTTTTAGATCCTGACAATTCAAAGCCAATGCAACAGGGTACAAAATTTCTACAGAGTGACTGCTTCCAGATACAGCTAGAAAACTTGCTGTGTTTCACAATCATGAAAAACATTAAGGCTTCCATACTAATAAATTTTCTGGACCAGCAATCACTTAAAAATTTCTTAGAAAAACACACAGATCACTTTACAGTGCTAAGTTTAAATGATTAAATACATATCTTCTCTCACTTAAACCTAATTTACAGTACCTCATTTTATAAAAAAAATTCTTCAGTTGAATGAAATGTACTGAAGATGCTTCCAGTATCATTCTATAATCTTATTTTAACTCTGTGGAAGCTGGCAGCTTCAATATTCAAATCAACAACAGGAGAAACTGGTTCTGTGAAATCAAAAACTTTTAAAGTTATTCCTCAGGCTTTTCTGAGTGAAACTCCTAAAAGTATTGTTTTATAAAATGTAATCTAGATTCCTCTAGAGATAAGCATCAACACTACCAAACATAATAATTTTAGATCGCATTAAAAACAACAATTGTTATTACGCCCAAATTTTCATCACTCTTGACTATAAGCCTATCTACAGGACCTAGGGGCACATCTTCATGGGAAATAAACCAATCACAGTTTCACCAGCATCAGCTAAATATTCACAATTGTTCTTTTCAGAAAAATCTGCTCTTAGTCCTTATTTTTTTTCCTCTGCTTGTCATTTTTAAATGGTCATAAGTTTATGTATTTGGCAGTAGATGATTTAGGCCATGTACAAACCAGTGATCGACACACAAGGACAGATAACTTTGCCTAGGGTCATATTGCATTTTATAGCATGCTCTATCCCAGCCAGAACCGGATGAAGCCATTTTCACCAGAAAAACCCTTACACAAAGAGGGTTTTAAAACATTTTTTAAAAAATAAAAAGAATAGAAATTTGGTTTTCACATATCAAGAGAAAGGAATAGTGTTACAGTATAGGAAATGGACTCCCAGGCAGCAGAACAAGCGCCACCAGAATTAAGATAGAAGAGATCTAGAATAAGCTTTAGAATCTTATCTGAGGAAGACCAGAGAGCTACTTTCTTGAAAATACCATTATGAGATGATCAAGAGGGGGATAAGAGATTTGTACTTTCTTTCCACCTACCACAGGTACACACTGAAAACATTGCAAAGAAGATCTCAATCCTTGACAAAAATCCCCTCTCCTGACCAACTTACACATTTTAAACCCATTTTCCAGAGTTGGGCAGAGCTGTATTGAAAAAAGTCAGAAAAATTTCCAAAAACCTACATTAAAAGTAACAAAACTATGGAAACAAAACAGTTCATTTCTTTATGACAAACGAAATATAGTAAGTTACTGGAGTTTATTTCCTTACTGTGGAGTGATATCATAACAACTAGTAGATGAATAACCTCAATGTTACAAGAAGAGCAATAGAAATCTTGTTTTGTATTGAATCTAACCCAAAATACTCTATAAAAAAAAAATATATATATACAATTTTTGAACATAATATCACCTCCTTAATCCAGACACAAAACACTGCAGTCGAAGAAAAATGTAAAGGTTCTTAATTTTTGAATAAAAACAATGTCACTGGATGATTTAAACAAAACCAAACAAAACAACAACAGGCAGCTTGTAGTGTTCAATTCCCAAACTGTATATATTCTACTTACAGAAATTATAGTGTAAAAGTCATTTTTGATAATTTGTTCTCATGTAAAGCCTTATTTTTAATTACATTTGAAATTATCTGTTTATATTTGATTTTGGAACAGTTATTCAAAGCAGCAATCATCCTTGGCTTGCAACGTAACAGGTGCTACATTTAAGTTACAGAAAGCTACCACTAATTCCCATGTGAAGATAAATTTCATACTTCTTCAATAACGTATCTGAATGCATCTCTGTAGATGGAGATGTTATGATCCCATTGCCTCAACAAATTAGATAACCTTACTGTTACGCTCCAAGGAGGATACAAAGAAAGAAATCAAGATATTTACAGCAGATCAAGCCATTGCACAAGCACAAGCACTGTGTTAATAACAAAACATAAAACCAAAGGGACTCACCTGTTCAATCTCCTTGGTCTTAGTTGCAATTGCTTTTGAGCGGCAAAGAAGCTGTCCATCCTCATATAATTCCGTATTATCCGTTATATTTGTTTCTGTTTCCTCTGTTTGTTCGACATACAATGGAGCTGAAGACCCAGCCTTAAAAGAAAAACAAAACTCACAGTAGAGAAAAAAAAAAAAATCATAATATGACACCAAAAGTAAAAACCCAAATACATTCAGTTAAAAATGACTTTGATTATCAAGACCATTAGTGAAGTATTATTGCTACAACCTAAAATCCATATTTCTGTAACTGTTAAGCACATAAAAAAACATGACATTATAGACAACCTGTGACTCAGTCTTAATTGTGTAAGGACAACAATGTCAGATAACCTTTACCTGCCTTTCTTCTGAGAAGAAACTTGTCTATTTAGTATTTATCACAACCAACCAGCAAGAAATCCACAATTAAAGTGGGATTAGCTTTCTGGGAATGGATAAAGGTAACAAGACCAAAGTCAATGACAAAATCAGAAATAACTCTTGCAGCATTCAGTGCTATGGGTTAAATATTAAAGGAAAAGAGATACTTATTACGTAGCAATAGAAAATATGTACTTAGAGAATTTCTACTAATATCAGAAATCTTACTGAAGTATCAAATTTCTTAGGCTTCCCTCTATTATGGAAATTGAGAGGGTATTCCTGCCCCAAAGAATACAGACTCATTCTTCAAGGAGTTCATATAGAAAACCGAAAAAGAGAAGAAATTACTACAGCATAGTTAAATGCAATATTACACAACAGATTTGTACAATAGTAGAAAGGGGGTTGGGGTTTTCTGGTAATAAAATTTGAGAATTGAATTAGATGCATAAAAAAATGTCGACTATTTAAAACTAAAGAAGTGGAGAAACTTAAGTAATGCGTTAAGAGAAAAGCATTTGGAAAAAAAGAGTTGAAGTGGTCCTATGAGAGTCTGCTCAAAACTCAGAAGCAATATAAACCATGAAGAGCACATCCTGAATCTCTTCACCGCACTAAATCATGAAATGCCTGAGTAGAGGCTGATAAAAAGTTCAGTGCAACACAAGGTTCAACCATTACACACTATGCAAGATAAACAAACTGGAAAAAAAATTGTTGCAATTCATACATGACAGCCTACCAATCAAGGTGAGAAATACCCTTTCTCCTAGGACTCTGAATGAAATGCCTCACCTCCTTCATTAGCATTCCTGTGGCACACTTTCTTAGTCAATAAATCATCTCAGACTCCTCCATAATCAACAACAACTGTTTCATTTTGAATCTTTCTCCCATTGCAATTACCTCTGAGGCAGAGAGGAAACAACTCTTCTCCATACAGCCCACTCTGTTCTTTCCTCCATTGCATTACCTTCCCTTCATCAAGAACACGAGTGATATTTCTCTTCAGCACTGCTTTCCTGAATTTCTCTACAAATAGAACTGCCCATGCACATGTTCTCCTCTACAAGGCATCTGTGCTTGGGTCAGTTTGCTCCTTCTTTTTCCTCACTTCACCACCTTTTTAAAATTTCTTTTTCCTGGAGGGAAATGAGTGGCTCTTTTACCTAACTGTAACTTCCAGTTAGTATCAAGAAGTTGCTGATAGCTATTACATTAATGGACATGATTTGAGAATTCATATAAATGTAGATCCAGTCAGTTTATTTCTCAAATCTAGATCTTCGGTTTCCCTAAGTGTGGAATACAAGGAGGAAATGCAATGCTTCCCAAGAGGCTTTTATTTTCCCTCAAATCATTTTCAAACAAATATAAAATACAAACCCATTAACTATAAAGTTCAAGACACATAACTTTGTAAAGTAGGTACTATTATTTTTTTAAGACTGTTTCTAAAGTTGAAAAACAGGCCTGCTAAAATGACTGCAGGATCAAAACAGACTATATTACAAAAAAAAAAAAAAAAACACAAAAAACTACATGACTTTGATTTGTTTTGAACAACAAAAGGCAGATGTCTGCATCAAAAGATGCTAGTTAAAAGACATCATGCTTACTAGGTTCTTGCTGCCGTCTTTTTGCCAGAAATTACTGTCTTCTAATCTTGCCAGCCTTGTCTTTGAAAATCCTGCCAGTCACATATAGTCTTCCTGTGACTAAAAGCCAAAAGACAGAGTAACATCTGTCAATCTGTTCAGGACAGCAAGGCAAGAAAATCTCAAAAATGGTTAAGGTATAAAAGGTGATAAGGGCTCTCCCAGAAACCCAGTCCTTTCGCAAATGGTGCTGGGCTGAATGCTCATATGATCTGAGAGCCCTAGGACTCCCATCAGCATTCTCTACTAACTTGCTTTCTCCTCCAGTCAGGGATTCAGGTTATCAAGCAGGTCCCATATTTGCCCGAACACAAGATCCACAGCTCAATTGTCCAAGAGCAAGAGGTTTGTTGGTTCCTTGCCAATCTCGCTACAATTAGCTTCAGTGGTAAATACTGAACAACTTCACTTTCTCAATAGGTTATTAATCAACACTCGCAGAGCCTGAGAGCCTGCGTTGTTAGCAGAGCAGTGAAAAATGATCACTGAAAAGGGCTATAATCACACTTCAATATACGGGCAGAAGACAAGGAGGGGCAAGAACAGATGGGTCTAAACTGACAATTAATTAATGCTGAGTATTAATGAAACAAAGGTTTGGGGAAGACAAATGAACCAATCCATCAACCAACTGCAGTAGCAAGGGTAAAGGCCTAATTTTTAAGATGAAGTAGGATTGCTTCCTAAAAGGAACACAGGACGTGACATGACAGACTGCCATGGTATTGAACAGAATTCAATAAACCAGAGTTTCTCTTCTGGTTTGGTGTTTTACATGAACACTCATATTTTGAATCTGTGAGCCCTCAATAGTGTTAGGGAGCTCAGTAGGCAAGCCAACTTACACCAGTGCAACAGTTGCTTGGAGAATCCATGGGAGCACTAGAGCCTGATTTTGTCAATTGTTGCTCAATATGAATTCAAATCACAGGAACAAAACACACACCGTTTTTGTGGGTTGGTGTTGTGTTGTTGTTGTTTTTTAAAAAGAATATAGATATATATAGCATCATAAACACAAGGCTTTAGTTTTCCTCTCTTCTCCCTTACACCAAAATTTCACAGTACAGACAGACAATTCCAAAGGTAAATTATAAAATGTGCCTTTCAGGAAAGTGCTGAAAAACTAGAAGCTCCTGTTGTAACACTTATAACAAAATAAATTGATTAATGCTCCTGTCTTACATCATACTCTGTTCTTTCAGGTAAACTGCTTTCATCTGCCTTCTCTGCCTTTTCAGCTGCCCACTTGCTTGCAGCTTCTGCAAGTTCCTTCTCCGATAGTCTGTTGCTCTTATCCAAGGCCTGTAGAAAAACATTACAGTGAAAGTTCAAACATAAAATATATTTCCACATGGAAAAACATCCTCAAAGTTAAAATAAACAGTTTTTCACAACATCTTGAAATGGTAAATAAAGAAGCCGAAGGTTTCATTTGCTGACTTATTTAAAAACAAAAAAAGTTCAGGAAAATGATAAAAAAGCACCATATTTTCAGAATCAAAGTTCTTGTTTTGTTGTTTAAAGGTCAGATAACAGAAAAATTTGAGACCAGCTGAGTTTAAAAACAAATGGATCTAATGGACACTATGGAGTAATCAGACACAAGTGTGGATTGACCTTATAATTCAACGCAGTTTTCAGGCGTAAAAGGTGTTGTGGTTTAACCTATTTGGCAGCTCAGCACCACACAGCCATTTGCTCACCCCCCCCCCACGCAGTGCGATGGGGGAAAGAACTGGAAAAAAAGGTAAAAGCTTGTGGGTTGAGATAAAGACAGTCTATTAGGACAGAAAATAAAGAAAAATTATAATAGTAATAATAATGATAATAGCAATGATAACTGCCACACTAAGATAGATATCAAAAAAGACACAAAAGGCAACTGCCTGAAAAAGGATGCCACAATGTCTACCCAATGGTTGTTCCACCTTAGCACGTAGATGGACAAAAAAAGGCAAACAAGAAAGAAACAAAGAAAATACGTTATCATTAGTTCATAGAAAATTACATAAATATCCAGAGGAAGCAAATACTCTGCAGTCCATTATAGGATTCTGTGTCATAAAGACACAACCTTAAACTGAATTCAAAAGAGAAGTGAAATAAAAAAATACAGAATTATAATCAGCAAAGGCAGGAGGTGACAGAGATAAAGAGGAGTTCGATATGCAAAAAAAAGTACTAAGAGGGTTCCTAAGAGAAAGGGGCAATGCAACTCCCAGCTCAGCTTTACAGACTACATGATTATTCTTAGACTAATTTCACTACCAACTGCTGCCCGCCCAGTGTTCTTATTTCCCAATGTATGCATAACTTTTACCCATAATATGACATCTTCCTAGCTGCCAGAAAATCTTGTATTGTGGTTTTATTACAAACCTTTACATTTCCTCAAATATAGTTCTGCAAAAAGAAATGATCAATATCTTTGTCACCAATTGTTATCTTTCCAAAAATGAAGATAAAATCTCATATGCCTTACAATGTTTCTACAAGTTGAAAATAGAAACTAGCCACTCTAGTATCTGGAATACAGCAGGAAAAAAAAAAAAAAAAAAAAAAGTTTAATCTCACTAAATTATGTGGGTCACATGTGAATAACGTATTAAAAATACTGAGTGTATTTTATGTAATAAAGTAGTACCATTTCCACAGGTACACTCTATTAAAGGTAAGAGAAACTTAAAAGAACATGAGCACACTTCTCAGAGGAAAACATTTGAAGCTATTTAGGTTGTAAACTAGCAAGAAATGCACAATCTGGTGTATTTTTTTTTTAATGGAAAAAAAGGTGTCTTTTCATTTTTTCTTATGCATACATAGTGCAAGAACAGCAAAAACCTGTCAGTTTTCTGCTATCTTCTCTGGGAAGCTTTCCTTGTCTCACACATCTGTCTTTGGCTTTAATTATGTTGGATACAGCCTCCAAGGCTTGTAGTCCAGAAAGATATTAAAGAAAAACACAAAAGATGTCATGCAGTAGTCTATTAAACAGGTGGTTAAGATCTGATAACACCAGCGTGTATTAATTCACTGGCATGAATATGTAAAAAAAAAATTAATTATAAGGCAGATAAAAAAACCTTTTCAGATTTGCATACAGTTAGAGTGAAAAGAGATACTGCTGTGAAGGCATATACCTTTACAAGTATTTCAAAGTTAAATTATTACTTAGAGCAGTGAAAATTATCTCCTTTAATCTAGAAAATGAAGCATACAATTCACTTCTCCATTCCAGATTGTAAGACCCTAGCCCTAGAGATGTTTATCGTATCTTGCCACATTTTCGGTTGGTATTTCCACGCAAGTGAATCACTTACACAGCTTAACTGGTTAGTGTAATCCAGCCATCATACCAAGAGGCTCCCCTGACAGAAAACAGTACGTTACAGGCAGATTTGGGGACTTAAAAGGGAAAAGTGATAAAACGTCACTGAAGTGGTTTGCAGCTTATGTATACCCAATAAACATCTGTGTTGTCTGGGGAAAAGATTTTAATCAAATGAAGTTGCATTTTGTGTGGTCTACATCAAGTGGATATATGCAAACCTCTGGCACCAAAGAAATAAGTAAAATAAAATATCAATACAGCATAGATCAGAGCTGACTGGAGAGGAAAGCTATACAAGGAATATTTTATAGCTCAAGCTCACACTGCATATTAATACCATAGCAAGAGATTTTGCGGTATCTCTTTGTTCTCACAGATTTGTATTAAAGATTTGGTATTAAGCTGTGGGATGTTAAATCTGCAAGCAAAATAGGTGAACTAATTATAAAGTTTATTTTCTAATCCAGATCAGCACAACTTGTGCCTAACAGCTTTTATCTTACTTTACTTATTTACATCACTGAAAATACATTATTGCCTCCCCCCTTAAGGACATTGGCACTTAACTAGTGCCTAGCACAGCACTTCCAAAAGAGCTGCATAAGGAATAAGTACTTAAAATGACATAGCACAACCAAAACCTGATTTTTTTTACCCAGTTAATTATTTCCTTCAGTCTCACCTTCTCACAACAAAAATACCATTCTCCCCCTGCCCCCCCTTTCTTTTTTAAACATTCCACTGTTTTTTATTAAAAAGACCCCCAAGAACCAGGCTAGTACCTCACACTACTTAGTGTGAATGCTACTTTTTAATAGGACTTTATTCACTCAGAACAATATATAGCATTGTTTCTTTATTTGTCATTAAAATATTTCTCAAAAATGTAGGGAAAATACTCCCGTGGAAACACTCATTTTAACCTCAAAGACAATTTTCAGGCAAGCAGTCTGTGATGTGAAAATGTTTTCACTGCCACAGGACAGCCAGAACAAAACTGATTGTTGCTGATTGTTCATTAGCGTTTATTAGTCTGTCTGTTTAACTAATTAGCAAGATTATGTAGTTGGTGCTCAGCCGACAAGATTTTTTTGATGGGAAATTAAACAGCATCATTTAGAATCTTAAAAGACATTTACCAAACTGTTTTGCAATGTGGCTCTGCTCCCGAGGAAATGCTATCATTCTCGCCACATCCCTACGCAGCCCTGCTTCCAAGCCAACTCTTCTGTTCACATTACCTTCCCCATCTGTCAGACACTTCACCTCACTGTTTCCAAATCCATTCACACCTGGGAATCACTAAAGGATGGAGTTCAGTGCACATACATGCACGTCCTATTGATCTTTTGCTCCTAAAATCTGCTTCCCCATTTTTATCCTTGCCATTCCTTTCCTAGCGTATTCTAGGCTTCAGAAAATAGTGATTTTAAATCTATTTAAAATGTCCTTTCTCCTAAAAGGAGACAGTGACTACAGAATAAAAAGGGTTGTCAGTGTCATCATTAGATACACAGCATTAGCAGCACCTTCCTACTAGATAAAGGAAAACCATCCTCTCTGCTGGACTGCAGAGCAATACAAGATGCTCCTTTCCTTAACAGTTGCGTACAGTATCTCCTCCCAAGTGAGGGGAAAATGAATTCCAACAACGAGCAACCTGAAACCATGGTGAGAAGTGCTCAAAAAACAAAATTCACCTTTGATGATGGTACTGCTGTGGAACCTGAAGGCGATGCATCTCTTGACGTTTTCGATGTCTGAACTGAAGTCCTCTCTTTACCTGTGATTAAAGAACAAATTAAGAACTGCAAAATTACATTAAATACATATGCTGCAAATTTATCTGCTTTCTTAATTTATTTGCAGAAAAACTTCAGTGAAATTTGCTCAAGTCAGACATGAAATCTATACCCTCCACTATCTGATAAATTCCGATAACGCTTTCTTCTCTTTACAAAGAGAGAAGAAATAGCTATTATACTTGGCAGATTTAGGAAAACCTTATTACTCAATATTTAACTGAGGAGCACATCAATATAATTTGGCAAGATGATGTCATTTTACTTTTTAATGTTCCTGTAATAAGCTTAATCCTAGCCGGTGACATGAAGAATTCCTATCTATTTATTATATTAGCCTCCAATCAATCACTCCAGGAAACCAGGCAGTGCAGGAACTGGTTTAGCAGCCACAGTGCATTGGAAGGCTCTGCAGTGGGAAAACCTGTATTGTATGAACACAGGCTAAATTCTCTTTGTGTTATCAGAGGCTTTCTTGTAAGTGTTCAAACCAGCAAAATGCCACTGTAGATTTACTACACTAATCACAGTCTGTGCACAGCCTTGCCACAGGTTGGTTACAGGCAGCCACAGCATTTCAACTGGTTGCAGCACAGACCACTGGTTTTCAGCCTGTGGTCTACGGATTGCATCTGAAGGATCTGCAAAAGGTGAACAGGTAAAACAAGTCTGTTGTCAGCAGGCCTGAATTTACTAAACTATTCACATTCACTGGAAATTGCAAGACTGTTCACAGATGGAACATAGTACAGACTCATCTTCGCTTCAGTTAAATTTGTACCAGTTCAATTAAGAAAGGGATGAATTAAAAACAAGTCTATCAAGCATTTACAAAAATTTGGATATAAATTATTTGAGCAGACTTATTTAGGCAAACCAATATGGCTTTAAATTAATGAGTGCAAGCAATAAAAAGCAATAAAACATGGCATCTCACTCCTAACAGCTGAGCATTTTCTTTTTTACTCAATGCTATAAATTAGGATTGCATAGTGTTGTGCATTTTGAAATACTGCTACCTACAAAAAATGTAAGGAAAAGTTTATACAAAATGCATACTTTTCACAATAGGACATCATAGAACTAGAATCACAAAATGGTTTGAGTTGGAAGGGACCGTAAAGACCACTTAGTCCCAACCCCCTGCCATGGGCAGGGACACCTCCCACCAGATCAGGTTGCCCAAAGCCCCATCCAGCCTAGCCAACCTGTCTGGATATATTTTCTATATTTTTCACATACTTCTCTGTACATTGTTAGAGGTAAGCAAGCTATTACTACTATGACGTTGAAGGCCTAGTAAACCATGAAAAAAAATCTTCACAGCTACAGTAACATTTCAAAATGTTACTGAAAATAGCTGGGGAATTTACTTGGATAAAAGTAAGTGTTCCAAATTGCAATTTAGTCCCTGATTTGAAAACCATGCTAAATGGAAAACATTTAAAAACATAGCAAGCAGATGTATTTAAGAATTTCTAGTGGCCATGAAACCAATGATGAACTATGAATTACCTTTAACCATGAAAGACTTTTAACAATGAAAAGAACACCAAAAGGAAAGCTGTGCAAAATTAAAAGTTGCTATAAACACAATGCATCTGACAGCAACAACAAAAAAAAGAAGACTGAAATAATCACGTCTTTAATCTGTCACACTCCCCAAAGCACAGAACGTCACCCTGACATCACAAAATAACACACAAGTTTTGCTCCTGTGATACCTGCTTTTCAGCCTCATGAGGAGCCACATCCTTTGTAAAAAAAAAATAAAAAAAAAAATGCACAAACTATTTCATCTCTGCCTTCAAAATACCTCCTTCATCATACTGGATTCTTTAGAGATTACCTGACTTGAGTAGATTATATGTTTGTGCTTGAATAGATGGAATTAGTTGAAAGAGGTGGCAGTAAATTAGTCAAAATTAAGAGGAGAAAGAAACTTCAGTTTAATTTTGAGGCCCTTTATTCTGAACATATGACTATTCTGAACTCTAAAGCCCCAACTGAATCATTCATTGAATAGGATACTTTCTAAGTAGTGCTATTTGCATTCCTACATCTCCTTGGCACAGCATGCTACAGACCCCTTACTGGACTGGCCTGACCAAGCAATTCCACCCTACTTCCTACATGCTCACCCAACGTAACTAGATTGAAAGGGCTCTTCCCACGAGCCCCTTCTGTCCCTCTTCTCCAAAAGCTTCTGTATTTCCCCAGTTTTGTTTCTTAAAATCTTGTGTTTTTTTTTTTTTTTTTTAATATAATTTCTGAGTGGCTCAAGAGCATGAAATATTCCTCCTGCAATGGAAGTCATCGAGCCAAACTGATTCTGACAGCAAGACTTTATAGAGCATTACAATATCTAAAGTATTAAAAGTTCAACATTAAATATACAATCCACTTATTGAAGAATCCACAGACTAAAAGGGACTGCTGACATATATGACATCGGTCCCATTTTATTTTCCTTTTAAATATGTAATAGATGAACTTACCTACAACAAATCATATTCAAACAGTATGCTGGAAGTTTTATTTAAAACATTCATATCTTGCAAGTAGATCGTTTTAGTTCAGTCATCTGTAGGAACAGATGAACCAGAGTACTATATTCTGGGGAACAAGCTATTACAGAGAAACAGTCCGTGTACAAGCCATCTGGTCTCTTCAAATCAATTTAAAAAATGGAGAAAGGTGTTTAGCCATGGAATTGAAAATAAAACCTCAAAGCCACAGACTTAAATATAACCATCTCTCTCGACTGGCATCTTTTCTGTTTTCTGAAGATGTCTGCTTCCACCTCGCCACTTCCACTACTGTTTGACTAATTTTGCCAATGCACCACAAAGGTGATAGAAGTTAGCTTGGAACTGTAGGAAACACCATAAATATTTATAAGTTTTTCCAAACATTTTTTTTCTTATGTAACTCCTGGTAATTCTGATCTGTACATCAACAAAACTCCTGCAAATATAGTTGAGTATCATATTCTTCTCTTCCTCTCCTACATTTACAGAAATTCACATTCACTGAGTATTATTATTAGATGTTAAAATAATTGCAATGATCAGCTAGAAAGCTAATTTGCATTCTACCATTAAGTGAAATAATTCCTCTGTATTTAAACAATGTGAACTGAATTCCACAAGAACCTTTTTGGCAAGAGGAGCTACATAACGGTCTAGTGTGCCACATATCAACTAAAAAAAAACTAATTAATTTTAAAAACTACTGTCAAAATGAACAGTAGGTTTGTATAGCTCACTAGAACAACATTTGCAGAAAGGAAAATCAAATCCGATTAATTAACATAAATTGTAGAAACAGCAGTAGCTAAGACTGTAGCATACTAAAAAAAAAAAAACAAAAACAATTTTGCTTCTTTTTGCAAATTAAATATTTCAGGTGTTTTTTTTAAACAAATGATTCATTAGATTTCTTTAAAGATTAACAGCTGAGCTTTTATAAACCAGGACATATTCCTTTTGTTCTTGACTCTACATTTTTTTGAGGAAATCAAGATTTGAGAGAACCTGACAATGAAAGTAAATTGCTAAAAAGAAAAAAGTCCACCAGTATGAAAGCCCTAACAACACAGTTCTAAAAACATTTTCAGAAAACATAACAAGTAGCAGCATGCACCTTAATTTCACCAAATTTTTAATCCCCCTTTTCCCCTGGTTGCAGGAATAAAAGCCTTCATCTGCTACAGCTGACAACTGAGTTTCTTCTAAGGGAATCCAGTGAAGCACTTAAGAAGTAACAGAACAGTTGATGCTAAAATAAAAATAACAAACTATACTGGGAAAAACTGCACAGCTGAGAGTTCTGCAGTCAGTCTAGAGGTGCTGTTGAAATAACACCTACAATCCTACGCGTGAAATACATAGAGGAACAGAAAGTACAATGAAGCAGCTGAAGAGCAGACATGTAATTGGTACACGGTGTCTAGTTTTCTCATTCAAAAAGAGCATACGTAAAGAGAAAGGTCGTATAATGAGTTGAAGTTTCACCTCACTAACCAGTTCTCATCATTAATCCAGCATTACCTTGCTGAGAAGAAATATTTCTTTTATGTAAAGATGACATACTTCTGCTATGCTGGGACTGGTGAAAAGGATAGGCTTTGCTTCTTTCAGGAGAGTAGCTCCTGCTGCTGACACTAGAGCCAGATCTGCTGTGCGGAGAATCCCTTCGGCTCACTGGCGATTCCCTGAAGAAAGGAGAGTCCCTCTTATGAGGGGATCGCTCTCTCATATAATGAGAAGGATAGAAGCTTTTTCTTCTGAAGCTGTCTCTGATGTCCCTTTGAAGACAACAAAAAAATAAAAGTTACTTGGTTATTCTTCCACTGTTTGTACAAGAGTGCTAGATAATACAACAGCAACCTTTTATGTCTGATAAATACAAACAGATCAGCTGTCATCTGCAGACCAAGTCTGAAATCTGCAGTGCTATGTAATGAATAAAAACAAGTAGAAAAGTAGAAAAAAATGAATTCTGTCAAATTTCATTCAACTACATCATAGCTGGAAGCTAACTTCACTTCTGTTACTTGATAACACAGCTAAAATATAAGAGGACAAGGCATTCAAGAAATCGAGATCCTCACATTTCATTTTCTTCAAATTCACTCCATACTCTACCTCACCTGGAAACAAAGTCTTACCATCACAACAGGCAAAATGCATACCCAAACATTGCTCATACTATTTGGCTGTTTTTCCATTCTATTTTTCTTTTACCTTTACTTTCATGGGACTATCTCCCTCATTTGACTTCACACACCTTGCTACAGGAAATATCATTGAGGGATTTCAGTTTATTTCCAGCAAGTACAGAGAAAACTGCAGAATATCTCACCTCGTGCTTATGTACCCATCACCCAAGGTCAAGCCCTGAATGAAAAAATGTATTTATTTATAACTATTAAGAAGTCTGTCTTTTGCAATATGCAATATTTACTTCAAACGCTTCTGTAAAATGCCACAGACACACTCAATATTACACAAAATCCATCTGATTTGAAAGTATAATACAGTAAACACCAAAAGGTCCTACTAAATTCATGTATTTTAACTCCAGACCATAACCAAAACATACTGGTTACCTGCAAATTATGTTCATATACACATGTAAAGATCCAAAAAAAACAGCCAAATTGAACTTTGCCTACAGAATCTCCAACTTTAACATGCAAGCAAACATCTGCTGAACCTAGACCTGTGGCATTTCCCTCAGTCAGAAGATAGCTTGTGCAGAGAAGCAAGTACTTCTCAGCTCCTCTGACAATCAGAACACTGCTAAGTAAAATATAAAGACTTCAAGGCATTTAGAGTAAGCCAGAATGTACCTTTTTCACTGCTCTTCTCCTATTTCTCACCATAGTCCAACATTAAAAATAAGGGAATGCCTCACAAAGACTAGCAAAGATCTGGTGGCCTCGTTTAGCACAGTGTAGCTATAGCTAATTCTGTGTTGACGGAGAAAAGGAGAAAAGCCCTCTAGTGTACAATTCCTGTAGTATGCTACAGACACATACTTGTGGTGGCTAACAAAGGACTTCAGTGTGCCAACAGTGCTTTGGACTACTGACACTACACAGGTAGCACCACAGCAACACAAGCCCTCAAGGCCACTGACACGTGTTTTATACAGTATTGATTTACTTTTGGCATGGAAAGCACATCTACACGAGTGGTTCTTCAGAGCACAAAAGTCCCATGAGCAACCCTGAGGTTATTCTGCAACGGAAAAATCGTGGGGGGAGACAGAGAGGGAAAAGATGTGTTCACATAGCCAGTAAAACTGCAGACAATCCTTCAGCTTATTTTTCAAATTCCAGATGGAATACAGCATCAGGAAGATAAAATGCATCTATATTTTGAAAATTTTCATATTAATATGAAGCATGAAGATATAAATAGCTGTCAGCCACTCTGGTTTTCAGTCAAACACTAGTGAAGCAAAGCCAGTTTTTACAGTTGAATAATTATTTCTCTGTTAACAGGTTATAGGCTTTTCATAGCTATCTTATCTTAGCATACTTTACAAGCCTACAAATCAAAATTTGCACAAGACAATGTTAAAATGATTTGCATCTAACAGGCGTGCTAAACCATTTTAATTTCCTTTCTGAACATTTCTTCTTCTGTTTCTTGTGATGCTTCCATCTTCTGAAGCAGGCCACCGAAAGAAACAATTAAGAATTGTTAAATAGTGCTTTGAACAGTCTCTACGCAGTAGCCATTGCATAGATATTTGCACTAACAAATGAATCACCAAAGCATAATCCTCCTGCTTTCTTCAAAGGCCCTATGAGCAACACGCGTACCTTTGAACACTACTGTTCAGGAAACGTGTGGAATAACCAGAGACTTTCCAGAAGGAAATAACTGAAATGATCAGAGGCTGAAATAACATGGTTAATGAATAAACACTCAAAGCCTTTTGTCTTAAATTTAGGAAAAAGAAATCTAAAGTCAGATGAGTTCTCAGTCCTACAAGATGTAGGTGAAAATAGGAAAGTCATGCATCGCCTACATTAAACGTATGTTCAAGTAGCAATGGACCTAAACTGGAGAAAGGAAAAAAAAAACAACCTCAGACTTCAATAATGCTAAAAAGACTAGCTCAGCACTTAACTAGTTTGTCTCAGCAAGTCTCCATAAATATTTTATCAAGATGCTCTTTAATGAATAATAAAAAAATACTTATCAGGAATGGTTTTGGTACAGCACACTTTCTATGCAGTTCCCTCCTAATGTTCTCTCTCGGATTTGAAAAAACTGTGCTTCATTGACTGCAGCATCACGCTCACTGATGTTAAACACAGACTTCAACAAATCATCTCAGCTTTTAGAGACGCAGCGCAGGACAAAGAGGCATTAGTCTTAACCAAAAGTAACTCAGAGTTAGGAACACATTACAAAATATTACAGTGGCCAGCAGTCAACAGAAAGCAACTACAAATGTTTTTCTAAATGTGTAATTGCACAACAGGAGAAAAGCTCTATTAGGCAAATTCTGAGATTATACATGTTATTTGTTGCATTTGAACATTTCTGTAACATACAGAGAGTCTTTGACTTTATTTATTTGTTCTTAAAGCTCCAGCTTTCTGACAGACTGGTACACTACTTTTATGCCCAAAGCACGTTTTTATGAGCAAGTTATTAAGCCCTAGTATATAGAGAAGTTTATTATGGAAATTTTTACAGAGCCCTATCTGACACATATAATACTAATACGCACGTTAGAATTTACAAAATATCATTGGAACACTTTTAAAGAGGAAAACATTTTAAAACCTCATTCTGCAGCAATATTATGCATAAAAAAGCAGAAATTTTATTTATCTGTGTTTTCATTTCATCGCCCTATGCTAATTCTTCACTGGACCCAATCTCATACCCAAACACTCAAGCTATTAGCTATATTAAGGCTGTTTTGGACAGCACAGCAACAGCACAGCATTTCTGATGTTTTCCATTAATGCAACAATCCACACTGAACAGAACAAAATAAGCATTGTCTTACTTTTTTTTTCCTTAAATACTTAAACTAACATACACCTGCAATTTGGTAATGAAGGCCCCAATTCAGCAAAGCAGTTAAGCACATGCTTCAGATTCCAACACATACTCAAAAGGTTTATTGAGCAGGGACAATATTTAATAGAGATTCAAAATTTTTGCTCAGCTCTAACTTTAAAATAGAACGACTCCCTTTAACAACAAATACAAATTAATCCCCTTTAAATAGGATCCCTCTTATCTCCATACTTTGTGTTTGCATCTCACACCTAGTCCTGGAAAGCACGAGTTAGTTCTCCCAGCGGTACTGCAGTAAGAACTATCAGCTTTTTTAACCTCCATGAAACTTGACCATGGAATTCTCACTAAAGCTGGTAATCTTGGATGAGCTCCTCAACTTTGTAAGTAAACAGCCATATATATATATATATATATACATATACAAACACACACACACATACACCGTCCACCAAGGTCAGCTGAAGGATGAGCATAGGTCTGAGAGTTATTTCAGTTAAACATCAGATCCAATTCCTTGGAGGGGAAAACAAAACAAAACAAAACAAAACAAAACAAGAGAAACAGAGAACAGGCAAAGGTATGGTTTTCTGTGTACTAGGAGACCAAGGTAACAGAGCACAGGGAAGCTTTCAGTTGCCAAAGGATAGGCGAGTTGATCCTAAGTTACCTCTACTGCACCGAGGTCTTCTGGGCTCATCCTCCCCAGCCGCTTTAAGCCCAGCAAACCATTCAGCATTGGAGGAACTGAGGGCTACAGGAAGCCCTCAGTGTGGTGCAGATTAAGCTAGGAGAAGCAAAAGACCAACACAAACTGCTGTGCCAGTATTATAATGTGAGAGAACAGAACAGCAAAATTCAATCACCTACTAGATATGAAATGCCTGGAGCAGAGGTGTAATTATGTGAAAGCACATCACATATGTGCAAATAATGGAAAAAGCTGCACAATCACAAAAGAAAATATATGAGGAGAGATTAATAATCAATAGGAAAAAGGATGACAACATATATGGATCTGTAAGATAATCTGAGTTTTTTTCTCATTTAATTCATGCTGCTAGGCAACTGTGTACAAGAACTCACGCTTACTGTTCCCTTTCTTATTACAAAGTTTGGTCTTCTAGATCCCAATAAAGACATCTATCTTTTTAACTAAAGCCTTAATTAATCTACAATGTGATCCAGCCACAGAGGACACACCTCACACTTTCTACACTGTACTGAAAAGACTTGTGATTCAACAGCATATCACAGTGCAGCAGAAAAGATGGGTTCTTCCAGTGACTCACAGGTGAATGTGGTCTACCACCCAGAAAAAACATCAACTGACAAGTTTACATGACCCATCCCATCTGAGAAAGATTACTGTTATTGTCAAAAGGGTTAAATATTCCATTTATAGGCTTAGGCTTGATTATTAACCTTGCTTTAAAATAACTCATGGAATTTTATAAATTGAGGCAAGGATACACATCTCTTAAGACCCTGGACTTACATGCAAAAAGATGGAGCACTTATCCTATGAACACAGGCGGAGGGAGTTGGGGTTGTTCAGCCTACAGAAGAGAAAGCTCTGGAGAGACCTTACAGCAGCCTTCCAGTGCCTAAAGGGGCCTACAGGAAAGCTGGGGAGGGACTCTTTGTCAGGGAGTGGAGTGATAGGACAAGGGGGAATGGTTTTAAACTAACAGAGGGGAGGTTTAGATTTAGATATTCGGAAGAAATTCTTTACTGTGAGGGTGGTGAGGCCCTGGCACAGGCTGCCCAGAGCAGCTGTGGGTGCCCCATCCCTAGAGGTGCACAAGGCCAGGCTGGATGGGGCTTGGGGCAACCTGGTCTGCTGGGAGGTGTCCTGCCCATGGCAGGGGGCTTGAACTGGGTGGGCTTAGAGGTCCTTTCCAACCCAAACCCAAACCATTCTGTGATTCCATAAGCTACAACAGACAAAACTTGAACTCTGCTTAACTATACACCTTTTCTGTCTCAAAATACACTGTAAGAAAAGGGAGAAAAAAAAAAATACCAACAAAGAACCAATGTGGAAAACACTTATCAAAGTATACTACATCCCAGATCTCTAAATTTCTCAACGTTTCCTGCATGTTAAACACCCAAAAAGCAAACACAAAGGGTCAAGAACACTTCTACTTCTAACATTTCCAAAGTAAATTTAGATGGTTGAAGATTCTGGTTACCATCCTCTCCCCCAGAACCCACTCCCTTTCTCTCCAAAGTGTGCAGTACACATTTATGGAACAACCCAGCAATTTACTTTAGCTCTGCTTCACAGACTTTCTATAATCCCTTGTTTTTGTCCAAAAGATTTTATGCTGATTTACCATAACTTAAAATAATGAATTACAGCATTATAGATACAAATAATTGCATCTGACTCCATCAACCTTCATTTGAACATCTGAAACGATGACAGATTTCTTATGACAACTGGTTTTGAATGTTATAGCTGAGCAAATAACTACAGCCCTTGCAAATGGCATTTGCTTTAAATGAAAATAACATAATTTGGTCTAGTCAATATAATCTCATTAACAGCTTCTCACATGAAGGTAGAAGGCAATAGGTATTGCAGGACAGTGATAAATCTTACAAAGAGGATAGCTAGACATACAACATAAATACCAAAAAAATAAAAATAAATACAGTACCATAGAAGTCATTGTATACAAACACCAGAACTCCACACTAATGGCACTTGTCCACCTTATTCAATATCAAATCCTGAACTCATCTTCCTCCTCCACACCCCCAGATATCTTGGTAGATGAGGGGGACGGGGAAAAAAAGACAACTCAAATATTACAGTACCATTAGGGAGAAGTGTCTACGTCCATTAATCAAGTAGCCAAGCTATGCAGTTCAGCTGAAGCTGGAAATCAGATTACTCCTCTCTTTATCCTCAGAAATGAGCATCCTCTTTTCTACTGTCATCAAGGATGTAATTTATTAAACTTGCTGGAAGATAAACTCAAACAATAGAAGTACATTTAGACTTAGACTTTTTCTATTATCTGACAAACTATTGTCAAGCATACCGACTATGACAAAGGAACAAGAAAGACTTAATAGAATTAATTTCCACAGAATTAACAGCAAACGTATTTATACAATTGTATGAAGAATGAAGACAAAAATATAATGTAAATTAGACAAATCAAGATCAAATCAGACAAAATAACTACATTCAAATGCACGCAATCTTGGCTTCTCTTCTTTTCAAAAATGACAGCTTAATAAGCCCTGTAATATCTCTACAATAGAAAATAAATCATAGATCTGAAGTTCCAGAGCACATATTTGCTTAAAGTGATGCACCAACCTTCAATTTCTAATAACAGCTATAGCAATTTCTTCAGCATAAAATATAGCTGATAAAATATTTATTAACAGACACTACCGTTGGGTCAGATTTCATACTGCAGACTTTATGAGCAGCGTATCATCCCCGAACAGTCATGCAGTTCAGATAACAAACTGAATGAATAAACTTCTCAGTATAATAGCAACTGAATCAGTTCCTAATCAGACTTAATTCAAAACTGATACCACTCCAATCTTGTATCTCAATATATAAGCTTTAAATTGGAAGAGAGACAGGAAGCAAGATACGTTATCTTCACATACTCGACCCAGATACCATAACAGACCAGAGAAACTGGTTATCATTATCACTTCCAGAGGAAGTTCTAATGGGACAGACCTTTCTAAATCAGCACTCAGACATCTCACTGTCATTTTACCACAGACACCAAGACCAGAACATGGAAAAGAACTTTAAAGAGTTTCTCTGTGGTCCCAAAGAGCACAGGGCTGATGGGGGGGGGAGATGGAAAAAATTCCCAAGTACTACAGAAAGCAAGCACAACAGAATCGAGAACAAGTATCTAAGGATTGTAACATAGCATGAAACACAAGTAAGCAGCTCTACGGAAGTTTTAAAATAAGTTTATTGTTTGTTTAAAGATCTTCTAAATCAGTGTGAGAAATTACATGAGACTTTGCAGAGAAGTAAATGCTGTTTATAGTCACGCAACTTTATATTGCCAAGTTCCCAAGCAAAACAAATTGTGGGTGGGTGGTGGGGTTTTTTGGTTGGTTGGTTTGTGGAGTGGCTTTTTTGTCCTTTTTTTTTTTTTTCTTAAGAGAACAAACATCTGAGCGTTATATTCTTCTAGAAAAAACAGCATATAAGAGAAATGCCAACACGCTTCGCAGCCAGTGTTTGCCACGTTACAAGCAATGCAATGCAGGCAAATATTTGTCTAACAATACGCACACCAATAAAGGAAATATTTTTGCACTATATTTTTATGGGCAAAAGTCCGTTTTGTTCAGCATGGTATTATTCTTCTTCCCAAATACTATCTTTAAAATTCTTAAATAAAAGAACCCAGAAACCATGAAATACCTGCTAAAGGAGCTCTTACGACGTCTCATCAGTGCGCTGCAGAATGCCATTAGTTCACTGATACTTAAGAGAAAGCACCAAATAATGTACTGCACCACTATATACTGATTTGACCAACCCTTGCAGTCATCTTTCTGCCACTGTTGATAAAAAGCTGCAGAAGGAAAGACCGAGTTGTGGAACATGTTTGTAAGCAGCAATTCCTTATGTCAGTAACACTGATACACAATACCTTTATTATATTTAGTGTTTTTTTTTTTTTCCCTCTATCCATATTCTTTAATGAGATCTATAAATCAGGAAAAAAACACTCAATTTTTCTCTACATCATAAAAATGGTCCCCAAATTTCTGTGTTTTTAATCTTAAAGTAAGATTTGAAGCAGATAAGTTAATTTGGTTTGATTTGCTTATGCCCCTACAGTTTTGCAATAGCAGTACGAACTTCTGCATAGCAAATTTAAATAAAAGTTTGCAAACTGCCTTTACTTTCAGGTTTTCAGAGATAAAAGCCATTATTATATGTATATGAAGAAAAAGTTTATTGTTCATTATTATTTTCTGATCTCATTGCTTCCTGTCAAGTATGTAGCAAGTTTGTTCAAAATCAGAAAGTCCCAACTTAAGGCAGACATTTCCTCTTGCAGATTTATTCAGCTGTCTAGCTTTTTTTGCCCCCAATTTGCTTTTTTCTTTCACCTTGATTGCAGTTTACAATCACTGTAATATACACGTCTCTTGCTTAAACATATTCAGAGACAAGCCATGCTACTTGGCTTTAATCTCCGTATTAAAGATCCTTTTGGAACTACTGTATGGCTTCAGCCATTTCAGTGATTTAGTAACAGTTAACTTCAGAGTGCACATAAGTCATACTGATTCAAACTGATGCTGCTACAAACCTGATCTTCCTTGGACATGAAGCCACATTCTCAGTGGCTGCCTAGCCTGTCACTGATATTTTCTCTCAGGCAATCAAACTGGCAGAAAGTTGGTTTTGGTGGGTCAGGATGCAGTGCCAGCTCACTGAAGGGTGAAACACATGAAACAGAAGCAGAAAGAGGGAAGAGCTGGAACAGCACGAACCTATATAGGTTTAAACTACTGTGGAAAAAGATTCTTGCTGTAGGAAGGATCCATCTCCTTACTGCATTCACGGCATTTATTTATGATAAATAAGATCAGTTCCTTGGCAGAACTTCAGAGTAGCTAAAGATAGAAGCACTAAGACCAGGTGTTTATATATAAATTTATTTTCCTATAAATAATACATACGCGTATTTAAGCAACACTGAAAACACAATATTCTGACTGAATAATTAATGTAGATTAAAGGTAAAATTTTAAACAAAAAAAATGTTTAACAGACATTTTAGTACAGCATAAAAGTAACAGCATCTGAAGCAAGTTTTTGAAGAAAATAATTCATTATCATCTCAACTTCAATCACCTCTGTTAACAAAATCCTTTGCCTTTCTTAGATAATCCTTGTACAAAATTCTTCCAAAAACGCATGGACTACAACAAAAATTGTAGAACGCATACTGAATTTCTACCTCATCACACCTGAATTGATCTGAACGATGAGTTAATGCATTCAAGTATCTTACTTTCCCATTCTACTTCCAACTTGGATAAACCTGCTCTCAAACAATTTCAAGAAAACAGGCTGGCATACTAGACTAGATAAGGTAGGACTTGAGTTAACACAATGCAACTGCTTCAGTCAAATTTCAGAAGAGAAAGACACTCAGCTGGCTGACACAACACTGTTGAATGTCATGGCATTAATATTCACTTGCACTTAGACAAAAGCATTTATTACCAACTCAAAACTAATATTACAAAGCTTCATATACAAGGGAAAGAACCGTATATGGTTATGCAAATATATATCAGGAATAGACATCAAGACTAACATTAAGAATAACTTGTTAGCATGCAAAAATATCAACACATTTTAGAAATAATACCAATGGTATGAGATCATGGAGTCGCTTTATTAATGAGCTTTTCCTCACTTGTAGATTGTAACAGATTGTGAGCAGCAGGTGGAAATCTTCTATCAAGAACTTTCTCTTTACAGCAAAATCCTTAACAAAAGGATGCCTCTACTGTCAATAGCACCAAATTTGTTTTTATTTACTCTCCTCTACTGAAATTTACAACACATTTCATTCCTTATTTTAAGGGGTGGGGGAAAGGCAGCTTGTATTCATGTAAAGAAACAGCATCTAGGCAAAGCTCCTTTTGGTATTCCCACTCTCTCTCAATGGGAATTAAATTCCCCTGAACGTTTAGTATGTACAAAACATAACTAACAAGTCCTTGGAACTATCAGATGAAGCATTTATCTTTAGAGAAATTAGGTACAATTCCTCTGTGACAATACTTCCCCCATCCTGAGAAAGACACGACTACATGCATAAAGCCAATTTGTTGGCTGGATGTTGAAATGACTTAGATAGATGCCCAACTTAACAGTAGCTGTCTGGACTCGAAGGGAGACTCCCACCTCCTTCCCTCCCCACTGTTTCTCAGTTCCTGGCTGTTTTTCAACATATTTGTTAGGAAGCCCTTCCAGAATAATCAAGTCCTATCCATGGGAGTTTGCCTTGTTATTTCCCAACAGGGCTTTAACTTGCTAGCTTCATACCATCTCCCACCTGATTATAATGATAGCTTTAAAACCAAGCCAGACTGGCTTGGTTTTCAAAAGTCTTCTTTGAAGCGAGGTGCTACCCAAGATGTGTACAGGTACGTAATCATCTCTGGGCATGCTGCGCTGTCATACATCATAAACAGAGGGTCTCCTGACAGTTCATTAGCAGAATGTAAACATCACTGACTAAAAATATATATATATATCTTTTTTCAGAAAGGTGGCTTAGTTTGAGGTAATAAATCATTGCTATTTCAAAATGTAACTGAATTTGAAGGTTACTGATTTTTTTTTCCTTAACATAGCTACTAATAGCTACAGTAAACAGCTATAGCCACTGTTAAAAATTTAAGTGATGATGCCAATTTCACATGCTAATATAGGGCCTTAAAAAAAACACAGTGGGGAACAGTTGTCCACACGAGAAGCCATAGTTCCTTAAAATACAGCATTTCATTAGATCAAAAGCAAGCTGTATAAACACGATAGCAGTTGAGAACCACACAATGAGAACCTGTAACTTCTTTGTTACCAATTTTGGAGTGTTTAATGGCTGCCAATTAAATAATTACAAGACAATTTACTGCCTAGGTGTTCTTTATTCAGCAATAATTCAGAGTGGGTTTTTAAGAAGATCAAAACTTTCTTTGACAAGATCATGACTACCTGTCTTTAGTCCAAAGAGTATTTTGTCAGGCCTTAGAGTCACAACATAGAGACCATACTACCTGAAACATTTCAAAGGACTGTCATTAAAGTATAAGAAATACCATAGATGCAGAATCCAACTGAAATGACCTATTTATAATAATGATTTATTGAAAAAAAAAAAAAAAAAAAAAAAAAGTTCACAGTTTTCTCTTATGGATAGCAGAAGAGATTAAAAGAAAGATTTAGAACTGTTCTAAATTTCATATAAAGGGTAAGACCTACGGCATGATGTATACTCAAAAGCTTGGCAAAAAAAATCAGCTGGTGGGAAATTCTGCTAATTTAACAATTCCCTTACATGACCAACTTTGAAGTGTTTTGATTAGAAAAAATGAAGCTCCTATGACTTCACTCCAAAACGAAGTATAGCAGCCAGACCCCTCTATTACCAACACCAGTCAAAGGAGTCTTCCACCAGCCAGGAGGAAAATCACAGCTCAAACTGCTGTAGGAGTTTGCAGGGTTGTTGTTCAATAGCAGGAGTTGACCTCAGAAGCTCCTCAGGAGAGATGATTAAAAGAAATAGAAACTAAATGATCATTACAGCACATATAACACGAAAAGTTTGACACCCCACCACCATCACCGCATCAACCTGAGATGGAAATTGTGTGGGCAATTAAATCAGAGTTCTTCAGGACCCCTGAAGAGGAACAAGACTATCAACAGGTAATTTTTGAAAGAGAACGTCTCTTTCACAACCGGAATGAAAAATTCTTCAATGAAACAGAAGAAAACAGGTCTTTAACAAAAATCACTGTCAACAATTGTGAAAATAAAAATATTTTAAAATGAAAAGCAACCAATAAACAACTTCTAATAGCTGATAGCAAAGGCAACATTCACCTTACAGAATAACCTCACAATTAGCTGAAACACACAAAAACATCCAGTTAAAATACAAGGATTTTTTTACCTCTTCCCCATATTTTTACATTGTAGGGTGGGAGCTGAAAAATTCTACAACTGAAACCTTGTCCTACAAACAGGTTTGTTTGAATTGAAACCTTCCTCCTTTCAATTGCACTGACCTACAACAGTGCATAATGCTAAATAGTTCTTAATTAAATGCAGTGTTTTAAAACTGCCCTGTTCTGGCTAAGTGATAACTGCATAAGAAGAAACAAGTTCTTAAAATCCATCCAAAATATAGACCTGTGGTCCAAAGAAACCTAAAGGATTCATAATGCATTCAGAGGCATATAATTTTGGCCAAGTAACCAAAAATAAATAAATACGTAAATAAAATAAAATTACCAAATATAAGCCTCAGTTTGCAAAGAAATCAGTTGTCCCCATCACAAAAGAGCTAAAAAGATGGTGAAGCAGAAAACATCCCAAACATCTTAACTACTGAACTGTTAAGACTGCTGTGTAACATATGTAGTGTAATACGATGTCATTAAATATGAGGTGTAAATTGGAACCTACTTTTAACTCATCTATTACCTATTATCTTGTTCCAAAAAAGTCAATTCCTCCCTCTCAAAAAATCCTAAACTAAGGTAAAATACTTTAGCTAGCAGCCTAATACAATGAGTCTTCTGAAGTAGATTCCGACGAACAAGTCCTTGCCTGGAGCTGCAGACAGGTATAACCAACCTCCCACAATGACCTATTGTAAGGAAACTGGAACTTTGTATATGAACAAGCGCAGGTTACTCTAGTAGGTTGTGAATGCCTGAGAGCTTGAATGTTCTGGCAGAAATTTTTACTTTTTTTTTTTTTTTTTTTAAAGGTATGTGCTAATGAATATGATTAGAACTGGACTTATCAATCTCCGTCAAAAGCAAGACCATTTTCTTTGGGTCGCTGCCATATTTATTTCCCTCCACACATGTTTTTTAATAAAGAATGAGGTCCTTGTATGGCGTCCCTTAAGACTTGTCAAATATTGCAACAGAACAACGGACTTATGTACATTTTTAGCACCATCTCATAAATCCCTTTGGTTAAGTTCTCTCCTATATGCAGGACAAAGATCGGTTTACTTTACAAGAAAGTCTAAATCCAGAGCCTGAAGACCTCCCACAACACAATATGCTATTTAAATGAGTACTAAGTATTTAAATAGTTACACTGCTCCATTTCATTCACTAAAGAATAATTACAGGGGAAAAAGCAACAAGCTACCCCCTGCAATAGAAAGCTGATAATGTAAAAGTAAGTAGGCCTTGGCCTACATCTGGAAAAAAACCTCTCACAGAATCCTCAATATTAAATCTTGCTTTATTAAGAGAATGGCAGTGACCCTTAGCTTCTATCTGGAGACTCTCTCATCAAAGATTTTGGTTTAAAATGACCACTCTTGCCCAAGGACTTTTTTTTTTTTTTTTTTTTTTAAATGTACAAGCTTTAGGTCACTCCTCTGGAACATCCTATCATCGCCATACTGCACCTGCAGGGAGAGAGTTACCAAACGGAACAGCAGTTCAGGCAGAGAGCAGAAAAACACGACTGCTGTACTTCTGTCTCCCACATTGCTACCAATTTTCTCCATGAACTTCAGTAAACACAATCTCACTGTGAAGGTTTGTGTCTACAAAAATTGGGCTATGTAATGCTTTACTACTCTGCAGAGATAACTGGAAGCTGAATTTTCAGGGGAAAAAAAAAAAGAGGAAGAGTAATGTGACACTGATTTAAAAGATTTCTGAAACAAAATACAGAACTGACTGATGAATCCCAGTTGTTCAGAGATCACTAATTGTTTAAAATGAATTTTCAACCCTTTGCCACACAGTTTTATTTCATTTCTAGCATCAAGATTACTTTTTTGTTGTTGTTATTTAGTATTTTTACTAATTACAAAGTATTTATTGTATGTTCCACAGATCAGTAGATCTGCTTTTTGTACACAAATGCATTGGTATTAAGGACTGGACTAGGATTGCTTCTTGATATCACACACTAGATGGAAAAGGAAAACATGGAAGAAAAGATGGAGTTCAAGTTGCCTTCATTAACACAGGAAAACATGTTCACAACAACTAGAGGAGATGCTCCATTTTCTGTGTGAGCCGATTCTGCATTATATGGAACACTACTACTGATGCAGAATACTCTGTCTACAAATATGGCAATCCTTATTTTCAGAAAATCTGGAACTCAGATAATTTTAAGTCTTAAATTTAATGTTTGCATAGCTCGGATTTACAAGTGGGTTATTTTGCAATGTCTCTTTGAAGATGAGCCTTACCCATCTTAAGTTGCCAAGTTTTGCATATTTGAAGTCTATGAACTCAGTGTGGGTGAAAAAAAGAATGAAGTAATAGTCTGAACGCTCTAAAGGATTAAAATTTGGTGTGATTACAGTAAATAGCAGCTAAAAATCTTCTAAAGCATTTCAGACAGAACAGTTCAGCTCATTTTATAATAACGTACATGCATGTGAAATCCATTGTTACAAAGGCTGTACAGAAGAACTGGAACCCTGGAGTTCTTCAATGCATACTTCTCCAAAGATCTGACATGCATGGAAATACCTCCTTTGAGTGCTCTGAATAAATGAGTTTGATATATCACGGAAGACAAGTAATAACACAGCCCCAGAAGAGTGATCAACATCAGTAAAAGATAACTGTATGAACAAGTCACGTGTTATTTGATCTCTACTCCTCTCCTAGTTTCACAATTCTCATAGCATCAGCAATCAAGACATTAAAACTGCCATCACATACACAGATAATTCTCTGCTCGGCACACTGAGACACTCTGCTTTGATGTACAATTCTTCACACATGCCAGCTAGGCTTGCACCAAGAGGCACACAACTTCAAATTGTGACTGCAAGGTTACTAAATTTACATCAGTTCCTGCAGTTCAGACATCCAGTAAGAACCTCTTACTGGTCAGCCCAAGAGAAAGAGGGCTAGAAACTCATTCTGAAGCCTCTGCCCAGCAGATCCTCCAAATTATTTTTACATATAAAAAAGGTATTACCATAAAGAAGTCACATCAGCATGAGAACTATTAATGGAGCATGGTAGAAAATAGGGCTAACAACTCTACAGAACTGAACGGTCCAGATAAGGGCAAAAGCAGCAGTAATGCTCTGCTCAATGGCAGACTAGGGGCAAACAACAGCTGCTTAGAAACCAGAGCATAACTGGATAATAAGAAAGAAGGTAAGAAGAAAAACACAGCTAAGCCAAGCTGAAGACCCTTAGCAATCCTCTTGTCACTCATGGAGAATTGCTGCTGGTCAGCTGACACATTACAGCTTACACATTATGACTGTAAAGTAAGCAAGCACATCTCTTTATTTACTTATTTATTTCAGGAAAAGGCACGAAGCTCAAAGAAAGAATAAAAATTTAAAAAACAGCATATGGTCTCTTTAACATAGGAAACTCCCCCCCCAAACTCTGCACCATTTAAAGGTTTTGATTTTTCAAACAAGCAGCCTCTTCTACTTTGGGAGAATATCAAGTAATGCTTTTCATCAAAGGAAGAGGAGAGGGGGAACAAAAACAGAAAAAGCAAGAGACCAGAAACTACTTTTTGACAGTTAAACTGCTAAAAAAAAATAAAAGCAGGGAAGTGCGAATGATTAATGCTTAAAGAGGAAATGCTAAACGTAATATTGACAGTTTCTTACAGCACAATTTTAGCTGCTGAATGAGTTTTTAAAAATACTCTAGAAAACTCCAGTTGATTATTTACATCAATAAAAGAGCTATTCTTTTTTAGAATTCATAGTAACAGTACTGACTACAAAAACCCATTAACTTTACAAGTCTCCTGAGTGTCTTTAGTTTTACAAACCTCACTTTGTACTATGGCCTAGCCACATTCCATGCCTTTTTTTTTTTAATTTTATTTTTAAGTATTTCTGGTTAAAGTAGTCTTACATCTCCTTTTACTACCTCAAAGAGAAGAAAAATAATGAAAAAAACACCACTACTTATACATACTCCACAAAAACGTACACAAAGTATCTTTATCACATCCAAGCGTTTCCCCATACAATAACTTCTGAATCTCGGGTTTTATAGTGAACGACTTTGAAACACAAATTAGCTTTTTCACCATGAGACGAAATACACCAAGTACTGTGCTTTGATTTCCTCTGTTGAGATCTACCACAGCCCAGTATGTGCAATATGCAAAAAAAAAAAAAAACAACCATAAGCAATACCAAGCACGTAACGCTGAAGTGTTGGAGCAGTCTGGTCCCAGAATTTGACATTTAAAGGTATTTACTATTCCCGTGCTCTTCTGTACAAGCAGGCTGCTGCCATAAAGCATATTTATATAATAAATCCGTAAGGTTTCATTCAACTGCAAATACATAAGCTCAACTGAACCAAATACGTCTGTGAAGTTTTTCCGTAGCACAGCCGTGTGACAGTCAGACACTTTGAAACCTCTAATGAAAAATAAGGTGGGACTGCCACTGACACGTTACTGAGGCCTGCAAAATGAGCTGACATTTTATCCCTACACTTTAAATGGCAGGAATCAGGAAGCATTTAAGACAATCTTTTGACCACTGGGTGCCACTCTTGTTCTATGTAAAAATAAGCTGCCTGGTGTTAACTCAGTTTTGTGTCCCCCCTCCCCTTTTTTTTTGGTCTTTTTGTTCTGTTCTAAAGTAAGAGGGAAAGATTTAAGAATTTTTACACAGGTTTCTGCAGAACACTTAGTACCTTTCAAAAAAACCCTTTGCAGTTGCTTCAAGCCCTAGAAGCACAGTTTTGAGAGAAGTCCTGTGCACACAGACCCTTAGAGCATACAAAGGTCTTACAGTATACAAGGCTTTAAGCAACCTTCCTAACTGACCAGGTGTCTGTAGCTAATGTTTACCTTTTTTTTTTTTTCCTTTAATGGTACAAACATAGCTTTATGCAGATGGTGAGGAAGAGTTAGTTATTCTACGCAGAATGAGGTATTTCCAACTAACACGATGAAGTAGTATGCAGAAATGCAGGCCTGCTACAAGAGCAGACACTTTAAGAAGTGGAAACACAGGAAATGGCATTCAGAAAGACAGCCATGGGATGATAAGTGATGGGAGCACAGGCCTAGCACTGGAGACTACTGGGATGTAAATTACTCACAAACGGCCAGACAAGCAACACCGGTTGTAGGAGTAACAAAAGGAACAAGCAAAATAGCATCTACCTGTTGTGGCTTAACCCCAGCAGGCAGCTCAGCCCCATGCAGCCACCTGCTCACTTTCCCACCTCAGCAGGGTGGGGGAAGAGAATCTGAAAGGTAAAAGTGTGAGCACTCATGGGCTGAGACAGAGACAGATCACCCAGCTGTGCATACAAGCAAAACAAGGAATTCAGGCATTACTTCCCCTCAGGAGGCAGGTGTTCAGCCATCTATCTCCAGGAAAGCAGGGCTCACCACACCTAACGGTTTCTTGAGAAGACAAATCCCACCACTCCAAACATGCCCCCACTTCCTCCTCTACCCCCGCTTTGGTACGGGACATCCCTTTGATCCATTTGGGTCAGCTGTCCTGGCTTTGTCCCTGCCCAGTAGAGAGAGGGGCTGCGTCCCCTCCTTGTGCACCCCCAGCCTCCTTGCTGGTAGGGCAGCATGAAAAGCACAGAAGTCCTTGATCTGTGCATGTCCTGCTCTGCAGCAATTTAAACAGCCGTGTGTTATCACCATTATTTTCATCCTAAATCCAAAACACAGCACCATACTAGCTACTGAAGAAAATTAACTCCATCCCAGCCACAGCCAGGACACTAACATATATGACAAATATATGACAATATATGACAAATTTGACTGTAATGTGGTGCTGTAGACCAATGAAAAAAAAAGATATAAAACCCTGTTGACAAAGTGATTCCAGGTGCACCTTAGGGTGAAGCCTAAGCCACCAACATCAACTCCTCCCTGCAAAGGAATAAAGATGCTGACAATTCACTGTTTGACTACTATCATTCAAACATTATTGAGCAGGTGAAGAAAGGTTAAGAAACTAAGAACTGTGCATGCAATAGTAACACATAAAACTATTTAACTTTTTCTGAATAGACTTATTGTTCCTGTAATAATTAAATTTGAACTACTGATGACTCTTAGACTAGTAATATTTCCATTATACAATGGAAACATACACTAACAATTAATTCTTGTCTTTATATTTACGGTGAGTTTCATCCTTGTCCATAAAATTTGAGTGTAACACTACCCTTATTTATCATATCAAAAAAATCCCATATCAAACTGCATTGCAGACACACGCATGTTACCCGCCCTACTGTTTAATACTATTCCTTACATCTCATAGATGGGAACCTGAAGTACAGACTAAAAATTGGTCACAGAAATTAATTTTATCTATTTATATCTGCTCATCAGTCCAGCTGAGAGAACAGGAAGGTCAGAAGAAGGATGTGGTGAATTGCATCTACCCACTATCCAGCTCAGCAAGATTTTAAACGTCTCAGTTATCGTTCCATTTGGCCTCAAAGTACTGCAGTCACTGAAGCAAACATTAGACAGACCAAAGAATTCTCTACGTCATACAAAAAGTGTGACTGACTAGGTTGATGCACTACATTTCTAACAATCCCACGTTAACATCTTAAAGGTATTAGCATTGCACCTCCTATCCTTACTAAACATACATTGAAGACTTCTGTGTCATTTATTTTATTTGTATCTCAAAACAACGTAACTAGAAAACACTTTTCCACTATCCTATCACTTCAACAGACATCTTTTCCCATATCCCTGATTCCACTGCTCTAACTCTATAAACTGTTTTGATAACAAAGAAAAATGTTCTACATAGCCACAGTGTTATGATAGTTTTTATGTCATTATCTGAACAAAAATAAACATGTTAATTAAGGAAAAATCTAAACAATAAACTGTCAATTAAATTACAGATTGACAAATTTATACAACAGGAACTCTTCTCTGTTTCTGCACTTAAGCATAAGTACATGCATAATTTCTAGATTCAAAGAGAGACTGATCTGAATATATCTACAGCTTGGAACAGGATTTTGTGAGACTATCTCTGTAAGACAAAGATTATTAAAATGTAACACTCATTTAACCTTTTTACTGCATGTAGTGATATTTATATATCCCTATGCACATGTACCTTAAATTTATAACACAAACAGTTTGTATTTTATTTAACAGACTGGGGTAGCAAAGATGTGAAAGTAGCTTTTTAACTTTTTTTTACTAGGGAAATAATGGGAAACAGGAATAGATCAGTGGGTTTCTAACAGATGCAACAACAGCATATTGATATTCAGAGCAGGTCATTTAGGTACATTCCAATAGCTCAAACAGAATGACAGCATGTGCACATCACTAACATGCTGTTTCAACCAAATACACTAAGTTTAGGGAAAGAGAACCTGAACCCTTGCAGTTAAGCAACATTCAATATCTCAAAAAAAAAACAAAAAAAAAAACTTCCCAGCAGTTTTAAAATTCAAAATTCAGTTGAACAAGCCTTGTTCATTGTGTTTCAAACAGAAATTAAACAGAAATTGCTCTGAGCAGGAGGTTGGAACAGACAGCCTCCAAACCTTCCTATGCAAGGCACTGCTGTATAAAGTGTTATAAGATACCTGTAGTCAGGCTGCCGACTTATAGAATGATCATCCCTTGGCCATCTGTATCCTGATTCATCCTGCAAAACATAAAGAGACGGTTGTTTGAAGTATATCTCAGCAACAGGTGTCAAATACAATGTTTCCAAATGGTACTTATTTACTGCAAAACCAAAGCATTTAATGAGCTCAAGGAGAGTATTAATCATTCAGTAAGGCATTTGACACTGTTCCCCACAGCATTCTCCTCAGGAAACTGGCTGCTCATGGCTTGGACTGGCGTACGCTTCGTTGGGTTAAGAACTGGCTGGATGGCTGTGCCCAGAAAGTTGTGGTGAATGGAGTCAAATCCAGCTGGAGGCCGGTCACTAGTGGAGTCCCCCAGGGCTCGGTACTGGGGCCAGTCCTCTTTAACATCTTCATCGATGATCTGGATGAGGGGATCGAGTGCACCCTCAGTAAGTTTGCAGACAACACCAAGTTAGGTGCTTGTGTCGACCTGCTCGAGGGTAGGAAGGCTCTGCAAGATGATCTGGATAGGCTGCACCAATGGGCCGAGGCCAACGGTATGAAGTTCAACAAGGCCAAGTGCCGGGTTCTGCACCTGGGGCACAACAACCCCAAACAGAGCTACAGGCTGGGAGATGTGTGGTTAGAAAGCTGCCAGGCAGAGAAGGACCTGGGAGTGATGGTTGACAGTCGGCTGAATATGAGCCAGCAGTGTGCTCAGGTGGCCAAGGCCAACGGCATCCGGGCTTGCATAAGAAACAGCATGGCCAGCAGGTCCAGGGAAGTGATTGTCCTACTGTACTTGGCTCTGGTGAGGCCGCACCTCGAATACTGTGTTCAGTTTTGGGCCCCTCACTACAAGAAGGACATGGAGGTGCTTGAGCGAGTCCAGAGAAGGGCTACGAAGCTGGTGAAGGGTCTGGAGAACAAGTCTTACGAGGAGCGGCTGAGGGAGCTGGGACTATTTAGCCTGGAGAAGAGGAGGCTCAGGGGCGACCTTATCGCACTCTACAGGTACCTGAAAGGAGGCTGTAGCGAGGCGGCGGTTGGTCTGTTCTCCCATGTGCCTGGTGACAGGACGAGGGGGAATGGGCTAAAGTTGCGCCAGGGGAGGTTTAGGTTGGATATTAGGAAAAACTTCTTTACTGAATGGGTTGTTAGGCACTGGAATAGGCTGCCCAGGGAAGTGGTTGAGTCCCCATCCCTGGAGGTCTTTAAAAGACGTTTAGATGTGGAGATTACGGATATGGTTTAGTGGAGGACTTGTTAGCATTAGGTCAGAGGTTGGACTCTGTGATCTTGTAGGTCTCTTCCAACCTAGACTATTCCGTGATTCTGTGATTCAGGGAAAGATTTCCTCTCAGTTTATCCACTCTGCCCCACTCATTTATTTCCTCTATCACTGATAAGAAGAGCAACTTCGAGATGCCATACAAAACAAAACCTTGTATTTTGTATGGTACAAAAGCTTCCAAACCATATAAAAAGGCTCTGATTTTAAAAATACAAATTGCATCACTGAAATATAAATTCTCATCACTAGCTTGGAACAACAGAATTTCAAACAGGTGGGTTGGTGGACTCACAGTAATGACCTCTCAAAGTGACCACAAAGTTTGTGTTTAAGAGCAGCTACTGAAAAAAAAAAAACAACCACATTCAGCATCATGGCAGAATTTAAGTAAGTCAACAGCTTTGCAAATTAGAATGCTAGGTAGACAACATTCAACAAGTCACACGTGCAAGCACTTGTTATATTAAAAGAAAATTTTGCTATCATTCTTCTAGTCATCCAAGTAACTTTGCACCACATTATACATTCAGACTCTGAGCTCCCCATAGACATGTACAAAGGATCATTTTCAAGCCCATACAGTAGCTACGAAACACAAAAAGCAGCAAACATTTAGTACAATATCACAGGAGTCTTACAGGCACAGTAACTGCATAAAAGCATGAAGTAGTAAAACCAGCAATGTTCTGTCTGAAAAAAATATATATTTTAATTGTTCAGCATTCAAACATTTATAAAATGACAAACATCGTTATCATGGGAGAAGAATCACCTTATGTACACCTCGGTGTGGTGGGCCACTTCTTCGTTCATGAGCAAAACTGCGACCCTCTTCGTAGTCCCTGTACTCAACATGGCCATAATCGTCGTACCGACTGTAACTCCCTTCTCCAGGTCTTTCAAGCAGTGGTGGCTTCTTGGGCACGACGTTTACTACTCGATGGTAATCATCCTAAACCATGAAACAAAATCATACTGTTTTTAACATCTGGAAATCTACAGTGAATACACAAAAGTAAAAACAACATGTTATTTCTAAACAGTGACTGTGACAATCTCAAAGCTGAAATAAGCACAGGGGAACACCAGAAGAAGTCACGACAGACTGATGGTGGAATAACTTATATTTAATTGGACACCATTCCAATGCAATCTTTAGGCATTCCAAGCTTAATTACAGAGATAAAATTCTCAACGCAGTTTAAATTTCTTTTGAAATTTTAAAGCTGTAACATTAGCCTCTACTTCACCATCAGCTACATTTTTTAAGCATGAGATACAGATATTTCTCAGAGACTTTTATATAAACTTAGGAACGCAATAAAGAAAGTTACATTTGTAAAGTCTCTGAAACAAAGAGCCTTTTCGAAAATTATTCATTTTCTTAACATCCATAAAGTTTTCTACACTATGGAGATTATAGTGAAGACAGTCCTTGTTCACAGTCTGATTTGATAAGCATCTTCTCAATACAACATAGCACAAGATCTAATGATTTATGTGACACAGTCATAACACTTTTAACGTGTTTTGGATAGCTTTTTGCTAGACTGCAAAATTAATTTCCTTCTAGTGTATGACATTTCCTTCACATTAGATGTCATACACTATTTACCCATTAAATGGATTCCTTGCTTATTAAGCACAAATCGTGCAATTACGAAAGATACAAACTCAATTTTCAGGAAACAAGAAAATAAAAAGCAAATGGAAGTATTAACACAGGGCTTTGTCTTTCAAGTCTTCTTCCTTTAGCAACCTTTTCTGTTGGCCTTAAAAACAAGGTATAATTCACAAAGATGTGAATTAGCATATACAATCAGGGGGGTAGATATTCAAAGTAGCTTTTTTTTCCTAGCAGTGTAGGTCACAAGCTAATGCACCAATAGCTTTTGCAGAAAAATACATTTAGTTCACAAATTACTAAATGTGATCAGGCAAAAGAAAAAGGAAAAATGGAAAAATTTGCTCTGATTTCAGACACGAGCCAACAGGTTCACTAGAACGCAATCCAAAATCAGCCTACAGCCATAATGATGCAAAGTATAGACTATATACACATTCCTATACTGCTAGAATGTCTGATCTACCATTACCTCTACATATATTTTTGTTTGGTATCTTACAAAGAAGGTATGCTCTTAAGTTAAAACAAACAAACAAACAACAACAAAAAAATACACAGCTCCATGCTTTAATCTTACCCAGTAGTGCCGATCATCTCAGTTAATTCAGAAGGAGTTAGACAAGAGTTCAAGTCATACCCATTTTGCTTAATTGTGCCAAGTGCTCAAAACTTTTCACTGTTTACCAGCATCTGAGAGCATGTGTTCCTACCACAATCCATATGTGATGTAAAATTAACATCCAGGATTAGATTAGGTCAAGTCTCTTGCTCTCTCAAATAAGTGATACTTCATTCTGTATCAATGCTTTGTCTCAGTTTCAACATACTAATCTATCAGCAAATACCAAGGACTTTCATAACATCAAGGAATAAATTAATTTCATTTTACTTGCCTGGCAAAAACTAGGTGAGCCCTCTATATCTGGACACAAATAAAATGGCACAGGCTTGCATGGACAGAAACTGCCTGTTAATCCTCTTGAACCAGTCGTTCAAGTCTCTCTAGTCTCTCTATCCCCACTTCCAAACTCATATAATATAAAAAGCCAGCACTGAAGTAACTGGCTAACTCTTGCGTCAAGAAGATGTGGGGGTTTCACATCAATAGGTAGCTAAGCTCCACTACACCGCTCTCACTTCTCCTCAACAAAACAAGAGAAGAAAATACAATGTGGGAGAAAAAAAAAAGCTCCTAGGTTAAGATAAGGACACGGATATTGCTCACCGATTACTGACATGGGCAAACCAGACCCAGCGTAAGTCAGTAAGGGAGATTAATGAAATTCATCGCCTATCATTAACAGACTAGAGCAGTGAGAACTGAAAGCAAACTAAAACACCTTCCTCCACATCCACCATCTTCTACTTCCTCCCCATCGCGAAGCTGCGCAGGGGAATGGGGCTGCGGTCAGGGTGACGTTTCACCTCTGCCGCTCCTTCACGGTCACTCTCTGCCCCTGCTCCACGTGGGGTCCCTCCCACAGGATGCCGTCCTTCCTGAACTGAGCCTGTGGGGGCTGTCCACAGGCAGCAGCTCTTCAAGAACTGCTCCCACATGGCTCCGGACCACGGGGTCCATCCCCCAGGAGCAAACTGCTCCAGCACGGGTCCCCCACAGGCTCCTGCATGGACTCCTCTCCACGGGCTGCAGCTCCGGCCCGGGGCCTGCTCCTGCGGGGGCTCTCCATGGGCCGCAGCCTCCTCCAGGCCACATCCACCTGCTCCACTGGGGGCTCCTCCACCCATGGGCTGCAGCGTGGAGATCTGCTCCATGTGGGACCCATGGGCTGCAGGGGGACAGCCTGCTCCACCAGGGGCCTCTCCACAGGCCGAAGGGGAACTTGTGCTGCGTGCCTGGAGCAACTCTTGCCCTTCTGGAGCACTGAGCTGAGGGTCTACAGGGCTGCTTCTCTCACATTTTCCCACTCATTGCTCTCCCAGCTGCTGTTGTACAGCAGGCTCTTTTTTTCTTCCCTTTCCTAAATCTGCTCTCCCAGTGGCCCAACCAGCGTGGCTCACTGGCTCGGCTATGGCCAGTGGCAGGTCCCTTTTGGAGCCATCTGGAGCTGGCTCTGATCTGACTTGGGGCAGCTCCTGGTACCTCCTCTTTTAGGACAGCCCTGCAGCCCATGTGCTAACAAAACCTTGCCATTTAAGCCCAACACAGAAGACTGCATCATACATTTTAACTTTTAAAATAGAATTCTATAATATGTATTCCATACTTCGTTCCCTGGACAACTTGAAAGATTAATGGAATTCAGAAATGTCACTGCCAAAATGGATAAATTAAATTAGCAATGTGTTAGTCAAGCCAAATATTGATTTTAAAGAAAAAAACTGTCAAAATATATTCTGTCTTTCCTCATATTCTATTACTGATAAATTTAGTGGAGAAGCATCTGACTAAATACCCTGCACCAACTTATCTGATTTCCAGTTTGCTGAAAATGCAGAAACTTTGTTGTTGCCTGTGAAGAGCATAAAGAAAAATCACAGAGAAGCCAAGCACTAATACACTGATCAATGGAGAAAACAGCATAGCTAGTTACCAGTGGTGGCTTGCTTCCTAGAAAACAAGCTAAAAATATGGCAGAGGGAACCCAGAAATTATGCTAAATTAGCAACATCATTATACCAAGATATAAGGTAATTAAAAGTGAGAAAAACAGGCATAGATGAAATTTTATTTTGCAAAACATACACTGCACAGCATGTAGATGGAAACATTAAAAAGTATTCTTAAAGTTCTATTTAAACCACAATAGCGCAAAATGACAGAACTGCAAACTGTTTTGTCTCTTCTTTAGACTTCAGACACTGCGAAAAAAAAAAAAAAGTAATTTCACCTGATTCTTTGGGACAGATATTTTCTAAAAGCATTCTAAAGTTATTCTACAGATGAGTAAGCATAGGTTTTGCATTTGTTTTTACACGCATAATGTACAGAAGAGGTCTCCAGGCCTACAAAATAAGATTTCCATCTATACCTTTTGGCAAGTATTTTCCTGAGAGGACTCCACAAAATAATTTCTTTAGCAAGTACGTATTTTCAACATTTGCTATAAACATTTGCTTTTATAGCACAGTAATAAAAAGATGCATTGGTGGCAAGAAGAACACTGCAAGTAGTCATTTAATGACCCTTAATCACTTCAAAGATGTATTAATATACAAAAAAGTTTCTCGAGAAAAACAAAATACAGTATGGCCTTTGCTTTTCCACGAGATATTAAAAATCTTATGTTTAATTACACAAGGAATTACACTGGAAAAAAAATCACTTTATCAAAATGAGTGTTCTAAACCACTTTCAATAGACCTGAAAATACAACAAGATTTAAACTGGTAGGCCTCCTATGATCTCTTTACAGATGTATTTGCTAAACTGTTGACTTGAATGAATGAGAAAGGAACTGAACTTAGAGGTCAAAGAGGAAGATGGGAAGGTTTACCAGGAATTAACTGCCTAAATGCTGCCCTTACATTACAGGTCACTGTATAATACTTAAGAAACACAGTACACATAGTATACTTACATCAGGATGAATCCTCGGAGGAAGACGTTCTCTTGGAATTCTTTCATAGTCATATCGCCCTTCAGACCACATTTCATCTCTTCGATATGCCACTAAAGACGATAAAAATTCAACTAGTCAAAACCAGACTTGTTATGAATAGATGAAAGGGTAGTAAGCATAGAAATGACAGGTTCTCTGGCTTCTCCCAAGGCAATAAATTATGTACAAGCTCTTTACATGCCTTTTTTTTTAAATAAGGTCCTTTTAAAAGTAAATCTATCTAGTTATAATTAATAAGTAATTAATTAAAGGCAAAGAACACTAGAAATCAAAATTCTGGTTGCAATATTGTTCAAAACTTCTGCAGTACCAACAGCCAACACAAACCACCTATAAGTATCGAGGGATATAATTTTATATAGTCAGAAATTGTAGTAAATAAAACCAAGATCTGTAACAAACTTTTGTTATAGTTTATATGGAGTTCTGTTATGCACTCTTCACAAAATAACTCAGCATGTGAAAGAAATGGAAATGAGTGAAGTATATTCAGCATAAATCCTTGACTTCCAGATACTATAAACAACCCTACTGAGATTTACACATAGTGCAAATACCAACTTTAGAAGTAAATTCATACACGCATACCTTATAGCAATTCTGGTACTTCTGTGCTAAAAAAAAAAAAAAAACACACAACACTTGTTTTTTTTTAAAAATGAGTTCAACTCCTCTTTATTAGACTACCGAGCTCCTACTTCCCTATATAATAATTTTGACTGAATTATTTCATCATCTTGACCTTCTGGAAACAGGATAAAAGACGACACAGTTAGCACAAAGCTCTGCTTTGAATACATGAATGATATGCATTCTTCGCAAGCAGATTTTTCCTTTTTTAAGCCAGCAGAACACATAAACTCCTCTTTCCAGAAAATGGTGACTTTCAAAGTCAAAATTAGTAACTAAAAATGTGGAAATAAACCATCACCGTAAGAGACTGCTATGTTAGGCAACACGAACTCAAGGAGTTGAAACCTTTTCGATAATTGTAAAGACTAGTTAAAAAAAAACACTATATAACATATATATAGCTGAAAATAGTTAAGAAAGTGCTAGAATTATATTTCTCAATGTTTCCTTTCACGAGGGGTTCTAGCTATTAAAATAATCCATAAGAAAAAGAAATAGCAGGACATATTCAAAAGGAGAAATATAAAACGTTATCTACCTTCACAAAAGAAAAATACTTAACTGGAAATGGTCTTAAGAGGCTGTATAAAAATAAGGATTCTTCCAGATGCCAAGAATCAACAAGATGAAGGGCTTATTAACTGTAATCAGAGGTAAGCACTGCCAGCTATAAATTTTTGTGAAAAATAACAAATACTCGCATACTCACTTTTCTATTAGTTTCAGCAACGTTGACTCAGAAGACCCATTTAATCACCTAGAAATGGAAAAGAAACTGAAATTAGCAAAAAAAAAAAAAAAAAAAAAAAAAAGGCATTCAAGCAAGCTTATATGTACATTTCTTGTAAGTAAACCAGACATTTAAAATAGAAGTCCTTCAACTGCCTGTCCCCCATAATCTGTCTGAATTAGTACAGGGTGTTCATTGCATCCAATTAAGAAAGAACGTGAACATCAGAATTTAGCATACCAACAAAATTTCTGTGACAAATAACTATATGTACACTTTCTGAAAATGTTTCAAAGTTTTATTTCCTTATTACGATCTTTTACTCACTACCTCAAGTATCAGTTTCTCTTCCATTTATTAGCAGAAATTATTAGAAATTATCTAAACTGCTTTCTCAGAAACACTCAGGAAAATATTTAATATATTCACTTAACGTCCTTTCATTTAATTGTCTTTCAATATTAAGTAATGGTGAGAGATAAGTATGTCTCCACTGCACATGACCGGAGGTTAATGAAAAGTTTGGTTTAACACGTGTGCTTTGTCTTTAATAGTTGCTTAGCAAATGATTAAGAAGCTCTTTCCTGAATTGTGGTAAGCTTTTCCCTTCAGAGCCTTCGACCCTTCCCAGTAGCATTGATACAAACTGATCAGAGCATCTTCTTAAAACGCCCCAATTTATAACAGACTTGACCTTAAGTGTGTTCCATAACCCAGACACAAGAGTAGCCTGACGTAGACACAGAGTAAAAATAAAAAGAACCAATAGAGCTGGGCTGGTACTGCTTTTCGTAAGGAGGGTCTGTTGTCCCAGGCCCCTGAGATGGGCTACATGCAACAACTGCTAATTCTGAAGCAGTTGCTCACAACAGTTGTATTTGATGGTCAGGTGCACCCCTCAGAAGCACTCTTCCTGGTGGTTTTACAGTAACTACATCACCTTTTCTTTATTCTCTTCTTCGGTAACTTTACCTAAAGGCTTAAACACATGCCAGGGGCTGGGCAGGTGTCAACATTTCTCAGGCAGACTGTGTCCCTTCTTCCTCGCCTCCCCTGGACCGTGCCCCATCTGTCCTTACCCTACTCCTCACTGCCCGCACAGCTCTCTTTTCCTCCTTGCCAAGAGTTACAAGGACAGTAACTGATCACATCTGTACTTCAAATGCACTGAAAGGGACTGAATTAGTGGGGGCAAGACAAAAACCATCACTACAGCAGAAGAGCTGCATGCACCGTTTCTCTCAATGCCTCATCACCAGTGCGTTATGCTTGGATGCTCCATGCTGCCAACCCCCCACGTCCGAGGTGCCACCTGCATTCAAGCATACACCATTCCTTGGTGGAGACCCTCACTTGGTTTTCAGACCGGGGGGACATTGGCAACAGGATGAAGACAGTGCCTGGTGGCTTTTAAGGGATGTCATTTGTTTTGATTGGTTTTGTGTTGTGGTTTTTTTTCTGCTTGCATTTTGGCAATTACAGCAACGTCCGTGTCCTGCCACCTGGAACTGTTACTGAAATTGTTAACTGAACACAGCGTTGAAAAACAACGCGTCAGAAAAATGCCATTAAAGCAGGATGCAAGCTTTCACACCACGCTGCTCTGCCAGTTAAGCCACCTCCAACATCCCACTACACAACACGGGCAGCAGGCACCAGCATTCACAGACATGCTCGTTGCTTCATGGCTGAGAAACACAACACCACGTCCATCGCTGCTGTGGGACCATACTGCAATTGGCAAGCATTATCACTACCATTTTGACCAAAAAAAGGAAAAAAGGTACAATATGCCATCACAAAATCCAATAGATTGAAGGAAAAAAATATATATACATTCACGTTTATATCAGAGAAGAAATTAACAGAAAGGCACGAAAGAATGGAGAAGGGAAGAGGGAAGGAAAATCTCAGACATGAAATTTCACAATTTGAGGAATAAAATGGAAAAAAAAATAATCAGACAGAATCAATTATAAAGCACATTGTTCAGAATGCTGGTAATGACAAAAGGCAGAAGAACCATTTTACAGAGAAGACTAAAACCACAGTTTTTAAGCCGAGACCAATGAAATAAAGTGAGGATGCTTTTGAAAATACCACAAGAAAAAAAAAAAATGCTTGAAGAGAGGAAAGCACTTTTTCTATCACCCTGAACCCATTTCATCTGGTTCTATAGAAAAAACTTCAATTTCTTAAATGATGTGACCTAATCAGAACACAGCTTTAATAACAACCATGAAGCGTCAAAACTTTTAGGTTCGATATGAGAATATTTCATTAACAAGGGTTCAAGAGATCAAACCTTAAGATCTGTGTTAAGATCTATCTGCTTTCTCAGTACAAAGTAGCTCCAAAACAAAAACTAAGAAAAATATAACTAATTTTGTTACACCTAACCCCACTGTCACTGATGCTATTTTTTATTAGCACGTACACCAAAAGTAGTTGGTATTTCTGTAACATCATGAGGCATAATACCCTGCTATATTAATTTAATCAGCCTCTTCCTTATTTTTGGTCAAAGGTGACTGTTTTCCCTAAAGCAAATTCCTTATTTTCTCAAATGATGATACTTTAGCGTACACAGAAGCCATTCCATTAACGCACCACAAGCTGCTCTGCTGTGGCCAGCTGCCAAAATTGGCTTTGCTCCGATTATCACAGCACTACGACTACCTCTACGCTACTATAACAGATGTAATACAAAAAGGTTTTCTTCATTATGCAGATTACATGGCTCACTTAAACATCAGATTTTTGCACAACTGGGTTTTCTTTGTCAATCTTTTTTTTCTGAGGAACATTAACACGTTAAAAATACTAACATACTGAAGAACACTTCAGTATTCTGCAATGTTTTGTACATAATTCTTGTCTGTTTACACCTACTTGAGACATCAATTTTCATCACTGCTAGAAATATCTACTTCATCACTGTCTGTAATTTTCCAGCGTGTGCTATCAACCTTCCACAGAATCTACATTTTTGTTCCCAAAACATGCAGCTTTCTTACCCAGCTGGCTACATTTTGCCATATGTGAACAGGCGTTCATGGGCAGACAACTGCACTCTTTCTGATGCTACCGGGACACACCTGGTTTTGTACTATTATTGTGACAAACCACAGCAATTGGCAAATGTAGGCCAGTTTTGTCCCTCCTATGCCTTGCAAAGCTCTCAGAAAACACCTTAGATGATCTTGTAAGAGTAAGACCCTGGAAGGGCCCTCAGGGAATTGTAAATTTAGCAGTCTTATTATGGCCAATTTCACAACAGCCAGCCATTGCTGCCTTGAGGACAGGAACAAAGTGACACAATGAAGCTTTTTGTTCCAACCCTTAAAGGCCGTATCTGATAGTGCTGCAAACCTATCTGGCATCTCCTAACCAGGCAGGAAGGAGGCTAGGGAAATCTGAGTTTGGGACAAAAGTAGCCTTCTCCTCTTCTCCCCATACTTGGGGCAGGCTGAAAACACTGATCAGATCTCTGCTGGCAACATGAAACATCAGCAGTGTAAGAGCAGAGGGAAAAATTCAGCATGACAAACAAAATACTGAGAGGAGGGCACTGAGAAAAAGCAGGGTTACAAAGAGAATCCATCTCTACCTAAAAACAAGTATTAGGCCAAAAGATTTTCAAAAGCAGTTAGAAGCATGCCTGCAATAAGTCTAGACATGTTCCACCCAGATAAGACACCAACTAACTTGCAATAAGAGGCTTTCTTCCAATCTTTCCTAACAAGTTTACAATAGTTTTGACATAAAATAAGGGTTTAAAAGAAAATATTTTTTAAAAAATCAATTTAAGAAGCCACTGACTGCAAAGTTAAATCATCTCCAAACTCAAAAGGAAAAAAAAGTTGAATAAAATTATCAGCAACACAGACTTTCAATGAGCATTTAAAACCTCTAGGGTTCAGTTTTCTAACTATATCACTCTGATATATCAACAGGAGTGAGAAAAATGGAGATAATGCTTTGGGAGTTTATATTAACATAAAGACCAATGCATTAGCGGTTATGATTATGTGAACAGCCGCAGTTACCAACATCTCATCCTTCATCAGTGTCAATGCCATCAAAAAATATTCTACCAAGCTGCAGTGGGACGGCTACGCTACTAATGCAAATGACTGTGCGGTGCCTTTCCATCTTGTGGCACGAACAATTTGATAAGAAGACATGCCAGATCACCGCATTGTTGCTGTAGCAGGTCAAGGCTTGGATGCTTTCAACATTTATGTATGAAAGTATCAACAGATGCTGAATATTTCAGCTGGGCAGGATCAATACCTCAGACTCTACTCATCATTTGCACAGGTGGTATGCGTTTCCACATCCTTTTATGTCTTTCCTGCACAGCTTTTGCTCTCCTGAAGTCCTGAACACCTTGGATTTAAGAAAAAAAAAATATGTATTATAAGACTATCCATCAGAAGTCTAGCCTAGGGCAAAGTATGTTCACTTAAAGAGCATGAGAGCAGTGAAAAACTAAGTGTTGTAATACTCATAATGAGTTTAAATTTATTAGGGGATGCTCCACTGTAAAGCTAAGTGTAAGGACTTGTTTTAGAGATGCTAAGTGATGCATTTAGGTCCAATCTAGCCCTCCAGAAACATAAATAAGGAAGAGGTGGATCCATGCTATGATTCCATGGCACGCTTGCCGCACTCGCACAGCCACGAGGCGCCTCCCCGAAAGCGCTCAGGGGCTCGCGCACCCCCCAAACGTTCATTAGCAGCTGGTGCTGATTAAATACCTCTCGTAATTGCACCGAGCCAGCGTCCTTCCCGGCTGCAGGGAAAGAACTGAAACCCCGAAGCTGTCGCACGTGGGCTTTGTAAACCTCATATGTGTGCGTGTGTGTGCTTAAGATATATATATCTTAAATGCATGCCAAATATGCGCACAGGTTTACATTTAGGTCCTAAATACGCATGTATTTACACGTATATTAAGATCGTGGTCCCGGTTCCACCTCTCCCCCCAGAGGACACGGCGAGACCCCCCCCCCCGAGGCCGGGCAGCGCCCGACCCCGGGAGGCTCCGCAGGCGCTCCCCGCACCCCCGGCCGCGCCCTGCCCGGCCCCGCTCACCCTCCGCCGCCTCCGGAGCCCCCCGCAGGCCCCCGCCGCCTTCCCCCTCTCCGCAGGCGCCCCCGGAAGCGGCCGCCTCGGCTCCCGCAGGCGGCGCTCGGCGCCCCGCGTCAGCGGAAGGGCCGCGCCGGGCC
>CM021765.1:30882979-31107298 GCA_011076525.1 Nettapus auritus | reverse complement strand
GGGCCGGGCCGCGCCGTGCCGGGCTGCCGTAAGATGGCCGCCCGCGAGGGCTGAGCGCCGCCCCGCCGGGGAGCCGCCGCCATCGCCGCCGGGGGTGAGGGGGCGCGGGGGGCGCGGAGGGGACGGCCCCCGCCTGGGGACGCGGCTGGGAGGTTTGGGGGCGTACTGTTGGCTTAATTTACCTGCTTGTGGCCCTGCGGGGTGTTTGTCTTGTACTGTTTAAGTGGCTGCTGTAGTTCGTTACGCGTTTCTCGTGTCGTGAACAAGTGCGGCGAGTGATGAATAGCCTTGTGTGGGAGCAGAGAGAAAATTAATTCGGTTTCGTGGAATCAGAGGTTGTTTTGGGCCAGAAGGCCACCCAGTTCCAACCCCCTGCCATGGGCAGGATACCTCCCAGCAGACCAGGCTGCCCAAAGCCCCATCCAGCCTGGCCTTGAGCACCTCCAGGGATGGGGCACCCACAGCTGCTCTGGGCACATGACCAACAGGGTCATCTCTTCCCTCCCTTACCACAACCATGTAATTATAAGCTTTAGCCAAGTCACTACCAGAACTAATGGTTTGTTGATTTGGTTCTAAATTCTGCTGGTGCTATTAAATTGTTAACAAAACGTGGCATTGTAAGCATCAAGATAGAAGAACTTAAGTTGATTGGCCTAAGTGATCATGTCTGGAGTGATTTATCCACAAATCATATATACATCTTTAATTCATTAAACCACACATCTGACTTTACTGATGTGTATTTTAAACAAACTAATAAAAAGTTTGTGCATAAGTTGCAATGTTGATGTTAAGTCATGAAAATATCAGTGCATTCAGATTCCATCCGCTTGATGCTTCAGAAGCATCTGAACCATTTTGGTGGTGTCCTTTTATGTTCTGGGACAGAGCAGAAAAAACAGTAACTGGAATTAATCATTGTCTTTTCTTCTGGTGTTCTCAGCAAGAGTGATGGACACTGCATGAAGTATATTGGAGTCGAGCAAAGCATATTTGAGTACCCGACGTATTTTGCAGGCAGCCCAATCATTACTGACAGATGGCTCTTGTCAGGGAATGGCTTCTTTGAGTTGTTGGCAAAGACAAAAAAGACTGAATTCCACAAGTCATAGTCATGACAGACAATCTCATCCTGAAAGTTAATATGTGAAAATAATAAATGAAGAAAGCATTAATATTGCAGAGAGGCTGCTAGATTAATGGAGGTTCTGCTAGACCCCATGGAGATGATGTACTGGCTTCCAGCTGATGCTTTAAAGATAAGTAACCCAGTAAAACCTTGAAGACTGGGGAAGCCACATAAAAGCATTCACTAGAAAACAGAAATATTTTTATTTGTTGAGGGGCTCTAGAGGGATATAGAAGTCAGGTAGTACGTGGCTCAGAGTCCCCTGCATCAAGTAGAAAGCTCAGATGCTCATTTTGATTTTTATATTTATTTAGATATTTATTATGTTAGCCTGTGAAGTGATATCCTGTGGAGTAGAGAGACTGGTGATCAAGGAGAAAGAACGTGATGAAAATGTTAAACTTGTGTCGGAGTGTTTTATGAAATTAGAAATCTCCTGAAGTAAAAGGACATCTGAGCCTTGGAATGGAGGAGTTCCTCATCTAGAGAATTAAAGCTAGAATTGGCTGGTTTTTACACTCTCCTTTCCCCACAAGCTGGTGAAACTGGTACGGCAAGGTTGGCATCCATTAAAGGAAAGAAAAAAACAAAAAACTATTGTTTGTATCCTTGTAATCACTTCATGCTGGTTTGTTTTAAAAAATAAAGAAGGCAATGTTTTGTTAAGGTTTATAGGGGTGGGAAGAATTGTGGTTGTAGTTGGATCTACAATTGCATTTAGACCATTGTATTCACACAGATAGCCAGAAATCTGCATTTTTAACATGCTAGAGCTTTTTGAGAGATTGGTTTTGGAAAAATCATTATAAAGTATCGCTGTGACCCCTTAGTATTTATAGCAGGACATCCTTCCCGAGGAAGCATTCTCTCCTGGAGTGGTAAATTTGAAACCTTGCCAACTCGAACATGAGAATGGCAGTCGCCTTACAGGTACTGTCCATCCTGTTTTATTAAAACCATGCCTGTCTGACAAGTTAGGCGTCAGAAGTTGGATGACTGAAATACCAGTACAGGGGTTCTGAACGATATGGATTGCTACAATTATTTGGGCAGTCAGAACTGCAGCACTATTTCAGTTAAATTTGTCCCAGGGACTGCTTTCCGCTGTTTTCTCTACTGTTGCAAAATACTGGTGTTATAGCATAATGCAGCACTGGGATAGCCCTTACCACGTCCTTTGTATTGTGCTGGACGTCTGGATTCCTGCGCTTTGAGCCACCTCTTTGTACGGCGCCTCGCCCAGTCGGTTTGGTTAGGCTTGTCAAGGATACTAATGCCAAGCAGCGAGGAATTCGGGGTAATGAATCAAGTCTGCATAACACCAGATGCAATGCGTGGCCTTTGTTGCAAATTTATTCTGTTTTCATTTGCTTAACCTTTATGTTGCCATTTCTACTCGTGCCAAAAAACACAGTCTCTGAACGTGGAAAAACTCAAAATTCGATCACTTAGAAACCGCCGCTTGAACAAGTTGTGATACATTAAACTTGTCAGAAAAGAGAAGCAAAATACTTGAATAATCAGTGTCTACTGGGAGTGTTAGGCCTTCAGATGACTGAATCATGAAATGCTAAAAAAAATAGCCACTGATGGATTAGAGTCTGACATTAATTACTTTGTTGACAATTGACCCTTGCATCTGATCAAACTCCCTACCTGGAAAGTCCTCTAAGGTGCTATTTCAGTCCTATGATGGGTGTTGATTTCTTTAGTTTCTTTCATCCCTTCATCAGCTTTTGCATCTTAAAATGAATTGGTCTTGCTGAAGAAATGGCTTGAGCCTCAGTGAAGGAGGCAGCTAGGAATCAGCGAGGGGTACCAAGAAGCAGGTATAAGGCTTCAGGAAACTGACTAAGCAGGTATTAATCATAGAATCATGTAACTTTTAAGGTTGGAGAAGACCTTCAAAATCGTCTGGTCCAACCACCCCCCTACCACCAATGTCACCCACTAAACCATGTCCCTAAGCACCACGTCCAATCTTTCCTTGAACACCCCCAGGGACTGTGGGCTGCACAGGGAACATTTTTGCTGTGCTCTTTGGTGTGTTCTCTCATAAGGGCTGTGTTTTATTCTGATCTTGTGTTTCACCCGTTTTTGGACCAAGCCTTGGCTCCAGGATGAATCAGAAGGAAGAAGTGCTTCGCACAGACTTTAGCGCCACTTCATTTTTTGGGAAAAGTCCAAACATGAGGAAAAACACAGCCTGTTCTCTTTCAAGTTAGTTCAGTTTTCCCTTACCTCCCTTACATGTTAGATTACATGTATGCAGTTATAAGATGGGATGTTTAAAATGTTTTTGAGTGGGTTCATTGATTCTAGGCATAGTCTTGGCTACTTAGCCTCAAGAACTTTAAAGAGGGTAGGAAGGAAAATGGCACTGAGATTTCCCTGGCTCCTGCCAGTGTGGAACTGCTCAGCCAGGAGCAGGGGAGATGCCGTCCATAACCAGCTCTGGAAATCTCCAGTTCTAGAGCACTGTGGAAGCATGAGTAATAGATACAAGAGGAAATACTCACTGCTTTAACAGCTGAGATACACTTTTTAAGGCCAATGCAGTGTCTTTATTTCTCCCAGGAATTAGGACTCTACTAGAGGGAAACTTTTTTTTTTTCTTCCTTAACCAAAAGTGGTTTATTCTATGTTGAATGCAGCTGAGCTGAAACTATATGAAGAATCAATTAACATATGTTCTAGAACAGAGATTATTAATTTCACATATTAGCCAGAATATTCAGTAAATGGCAATAGAGGCTTATTTGAAGTACACAAACCCATCATTTTTTTCATGGCTTACTGACTGACTAGGACAGAGAAAAAATATGCTTTGGATCCAGGGAGATGGAAGAACACAAGGGCAAGCACTGATTTCATGTGAAATGATAAAAAGGAAATGAAAGCTATGCTTTATTGCAACTTTATCGTGACCATCTGGACTGTGTTTAAAAGAACAATTTGGGGGAGAAAAAATTACATGCCTGCTTTTTAATTTCTCATGTTTTTTATACAGTTTAACTCTTCTTTCTTTATTCTTTCTTCAGAAAAATGAGTGGTGGGTTGGCACCAAGCAAAAGCACAGTGTATGTGTCCAATTTGCCCTTTGCTCTGACCAACAACGATCTCTACAGGGTAAGTTTTTAAGAGCCGTACTGTTCAGACGAAACTGATTGACAACAATTTTGAGTGCAAATATAATACTGATACATGTCTCTTGGAAAAGTTTGTCTTGATAACGGCATGGAATTTTCTATTACTAAATCTTTCTATTTTGTTCTGTTTTTCAGATTTTTTCAAAGTATGGGAAAGTTGTCAAGTAAGTGATCTGATGTGGCCTGCTATTTTTGTAGCTTTCATCTTAAATATTTAATGTCTTTGATTCACTGGCATGCCTTGTGCTTTTTATAATTTAAGTATTGAATGTGTAACTATTGAAGGCCTGTTCATTTTTAATAAAGTATAAATTTAACAGCTGGGAGTTCTTGCAGTTGCACACATGCTGCAGGAATATTTGTCTTGCAGACAAGAACTGTTTTGTTAACCGCTTCTCAAGAGCAAGTAGAATGCTATTATATACCAGAGATCTTTTCTCTCAAGTAGTTGAAACAATATTGTAGGCAGTGTTGTTTGCTTTCCCTCACCTCAGCCACAGGTGAGTAATTGTAAGAGTGGGAGCTTCTAAATACATGAACGAGATGTCACAGCTCTCAAATTCGGTTCCCGTTACTGCAATGTACAGTTCCTCTGTTTGTGGTTCCAGGGGGATTTGTTACTGTGGCTGTTTAGTGCTACATTTAAGATCAAACATAAAGCTGGATAATAACGACTCTTAATATGTGGGATATTCAAAAAGATACTTGTGAATACCTGCCCATGTGTTGAAATGATAGAAATGAATGTCATGGTAAGGAACATGCTCTTTTTTTTTTTTTTTTTTAGCTGCTCAGAATAGCAAAACTCTAGACTTCAGTTTTCAACCAATAAATATCTGCTGTAACTTTTAGTGGCCACTGTAACAATTCCTGATATATAGACCCAAGTTCAAAGTTTTTGAAGTCTCAGTAGTGTGTTTCAGGTGACAAAATAGCAGGAAATGCCAATCAGACCACAACTTTAGGCAAGGTTTTATGAGAGGAAAAACCCTTACGTAGCACTCCAACAGACTCAGTGACCAGTAAAACAGGGTAGCTGAACTCTTTGTTTCCAGGTTGGGAGTATCTGACCAGTTTTAGTTCATCACTGCACTACTAATTTAGAAAAATCCCAAGCCCAATGTTGTAGTAACATGGTGCTTAATAGCTGCTGACAGACCTGTTCTCCATAAATTTGTCACTTTTGTGACAAATTGTCCCGGCTATCCTTTGGTAAGGAGTTCCACATGTACCTGTGCTGTGTGTCTGTTACGGAGTAGGGGTCTTATACCTTGGTTTTTGAACTTGTTTGGATAGGAAGGTGGGAATTGCGTGAAGTATGGATTGTATGATACTTTGCTTATTTTAAAGGTATAAATGCAGAAAGTATCTGCATACTTTCTCTTTTTCATTATCAGTAGTTTCTAGTGTTTTATTTGCTTGTTTTGGCTACCATACACAGCAGAAATGGTGTTTTCAGATGCTTGTGCTGAAGAAATTTCTGTCCTGAATGCTTTATGAAAGTAAATGATTTAGAACTTGCTACTCTGTCTGCATAGTTGCTGTTTTCCTTAACCTGCACCTTATTTCACAAATAACTCACTTATCGATACCTAATTTTTCCTGACATTTTGTCTAGTATCTGCCAGATTAAAGCAAGTGCAGACTCACGGAATGCCATGTATGTATGATACTACCATGACTAGTTTTGTATTTAGCCATATTAGTTACATAACTCTTTGCAAGCTCACCTGACTCTAAACAGTGCAGGTACTACAGGAGACTACTGGTGTTTCCATTTCAGTGTGAAAGCTGATGCTTGTTAGCCTCAGTTTTCTATCTCTAACTCGTTATTAATTCCTAAGAAAGATCTCTTCAAATATCAGCTTGATTTTTGGAGATTATTCTGTCCTCTGATTAAAGTCAGTTTAAACAAGCTTTAATGGGCTTTTCTTGAGGTGTGACTTGACTTGGCAAAATCATGCTGACTTCTCTTCTTCCTTACTACATTTCTCATCCCAATATATCCTATTATGACTTTAACTCATTTGTTGAGGTTTTATGCAAACTCATTCTTCTACAGTGGCAGACATAGGAAGGAGTCTATTCTTTAATGTGTTTTTATATACATGCAGACTGCCATCCTGTTTCCTGCTGATGTTTTCTAGGACAGAATATATGACATAAAACTGAAAGAACTGAGGATGGGTGGGTTCTTTACCTCTAGTCATTCTGTGGATTTTACTGGGTAAAAATCTTTCTTAAATTTCTAGATGTGCTACTATATGCATCCATAACCTGCTTGGACCCCAGCTGGAAATACTTGTAGAACAATACAAATAACCTTAGCTGGTTAGTCCTACAGAGAAGTAGAACTCTGTTTGGATGCAGTTCAATACACTGCTCTTTCAGCAATTACAGCAGTGGTCAAGACTACTCCCAAATTTTAAGTTCACCTCCAGTGAGTATAGTTCCTTCCAGTTACATTGTCTACAAATGGAGCATGTGCTCCTTCTTCAAATCGTTCAAGGAATAAGCATGATACTGGACTAGAATGATGTGGAAAGACTCCACATACTTTCTTTAGATAACCTCCGCTGTACCTCCAAGCATATGTCCTGGTTGGCTGTTCCTTTGAATTTCTTTTTAATGAGCCTTCCTATAGTTAGTTATACTTTATTTTCTTTTTGCTATATAGCAAACTAAGATCCCACTGAGATCTTTCTGGAAAAAATGTCTCTAAAACAATTTAAGCATACCAATAATGTGGTTATATTGTTTCAGAGTTACTATTATGAAAGACAAAGACACCAGGAAGAGCAAAGGAGTTGCCTTTATTTTGTTTTTGGATAAAGAATCTGCACAAAACTGTTCTCGGGCCCTTAATAACAAACAAGTAAGTTGTGGAAAGTTGTTACAGCAGGAAGGTTGGGTTTACAGTTCCTTAGTATTTACCTTTTTTCTCTATTTTCTGTAGCTGTTTGGAAGAGTAATAAAAGCAAGTATTGCCATTGATAATGGTAGAGCAGCAGAATTCATTCGCAGGCGCAACTACTTTGATAAATCTAAGTGTTACGAATGTGGGGTGAGTAAAACCAAAAGTAAAGCAGCATATCCCATCTTTTGACTTTCAGCTTATTTCTTCTGTTTTGCCATTGTTAATTCTACCCATGGTGTTAAAATACTTTTTGCTATTGATATTATCAACTTGGAGAGCAGTTGTACCATTTTCAAGAATGGTGGTACCCTTTTTGCCTTTTATTTGGGATTTCTGGGTGGAGGAAAATGTGCTTATAATACCTGCTTAACATGCTGATGAGCACACACAGCTGAGTAGCAGTATAATGCCGTTTGAGAAGAAAAACCTCTTAATCTTTTCTTTGAAATACCTTTTTTTTCTCTACCTTTGGAAATAATAAATGTTGGATACAACTCTTTTTACACTGAACAAGTGTTCTTTGAGTTTCAGGCAACTCCTTGTTTCTCCTGAACACAATAACATAGGTATTTGAGATTTGAATTTTATTTAACATCAAAGGCAAACTTGATTTATATTCATAACATTTTTGAGAGCAAAAATGTTGACTCAGACATATTTCTTAAACTGCTAATGCTGAGGTTTATGTCTTATCTTGAACATAAACCATACTGTAGTGCATTCTGATGTTGCAGCAGCCAAAGAAAATCTTCTTTACTCTTAGCTTGTTCTGTATTTGCAGTTAAATATGCATATCACCACCGATCTCTTTGTTTCCATGGCAAGCTAATAAAGAAGAGTTTGTCTTCTGTGTGCTTATTCAGCATTCCATTTATCTTGTTAATTGTTTCCATTTTTTCCCCGTGAACTTTCCTCATGATATGTTTCAACGTGTAGTGGTTGGTAATGATTTTTGTTAACTAATATTTCTTTTTCTACAAGGAAGCAGGACACTTAAGTTATGCTTGTCCTAAAAATATGCTGGGAGAGCGGGAGCCACCAAAGAAAAAAGAGAAGAAGAAGAGAAAGAAAGTAGTTGAACCAGAAGAAATGTATGTACATTTATTTCCATATTAGTACTTCGCTTAAGCAGCTTTTTCTTATCAAACACTTAAAGATCTATGTTTTTTTGTCTCTCTGCACAATGAAGTGAGGAGGAAGAAGAAAGTGAAGAGGAAGGAGAAGACCCTGCTCTAGACAGCCTCAGCCAGGCCATAGCTGTCCAGGTACAAAATTGAAGTATTGCATATTTATTTCTAAATGGAACTTCTCTCAAGCTTCTTCTCAAAAGTCTCTGAGGTACACTTTTAGATCTGTTTGTTCTGTAGCACTTAGGGTACTCTTGCCTGACAATAGCTGGTGACTGTAGTTGGGTTCTTCATATTGCCGTCATGTTCAGTCCTTTTTTGTTCTAATGTTTCACTATTGCTGTGTTTTTGAATTGCACTTCTTTCTTTCTTTCAAGCTTCTTTGCTGCTTAGTTCCCTGTCATCTCTGCTGTGATGTTCCATTAGGTTTTTGATCCACAAATCCCTCTTTATTCTGATAACTGAACATCTGGAAAAACAGTTATGCATAAATGAACAGGTACATCCTCTGCTCTCACTCACTGAAATATCCTTGAACAACACCTATTTCTGGAGCACTTCCTTTGCCTAATACAGCCTATTGCTGTCTCTAATGGAACTTTCCTCTCAAAACATATTTATTCCAGTTTTTGTTATGTAGATAGGTAGCCTGACAGCTATATTACTGTCTTCTTCGATACTTCTTTACAGGCTTTCACTTCACTACACATAGCAAGCCTGAACTGATGTTCAGATTTCATGGCTCCCCAGTCCCCAGCTGTTCCTTGCATACCCCCACAGCCTAAAAAGTCTTCAGAGTTTTTGAGATAAGTTTGTCCCGCATATGACTTTATGAATATGACTTAACTGACGTAGTCTGAAACAAAAATGATGCAAATATGCACAATTATTCCCCCCACCCACATCCCAAAGAACTCCACAATTACAAATAAAACCTCTAAGTTTAAAGAAAGCAGGAAATATTCCAATTTTTCACACAGTCTAAGGATTTAAAGTGGGTTAGCAGCATGTTTCCTAGTAAAAATAGGAAGCATCTTTTTCAACCTTTAGTTGAATAACCTTCATATCTCTGAAGACATTCATTCCATGAATGAGTGACTGCAAAACGCAACAGATGGAAGACAGTGGAACAAAGCTGACTCAAAATGTCAACTTCAAATTCACTGCATCCTTTGCTTGAAATCTCAACTGCTCTATAGTTCTGTAAGTTTCCTGTTTGTGTACAGTTCATCTCTTTGAAAACAGAGGGTACTCCCTGTGGTATCATTATAAATGATAATTCTATTTCTTTAATACTAATACTTCTTCCATTGTAGCAAGCCAAAATTGAGGAAGAACAACAAAGATGGACACAGACTGCAGGGGAATCTTCCATTTCAGATGACTCAAAGCGTCCACGGATTAAGAAAAGTGCTTATTTCAGTGATGAGGAAGAACTTAGTGATTAAAATAATATTGTTTCATATACATATATATATAATATATACAGTGTACATTTTGTAAAGTGCAACAAATTTTATCTGTAATACATGTTTTTCTTGGTGTTGAAGACACTGAAAATCATGTTGCAGTTCTACCCTCCCAGCTGAATCTCTTGTTTTTTTTTTTTCTCTCTCTATCTTTCTCTCCCTTCCCCTAACGCCCTTTCTTCCCTCAAGGCAGCTTTTTACAAAAGTGATGTCTTTCTATGCTTAAATCCAGAAAAATATCAGGGAGAATGCTTTCTGCAGGTAGTACCTAGACATGAAATGGGAGTAAAATCTTACATTAGAGGAGTTCTTAAGGGTTTTCATAACAGGACTTCCTCTTAGATCACTGTTAGCACCTCTGATGCTTTATTAGTCCATTTATTGTCTGTTTGGAAGCAGTGCTTTACTAGTGTGTGAATAATCTTGCACTAGCTCTCTGCCTAGGGATGACTTTCGGCCTTAACCGTTGTACCAGTCTTTTAATTCTTCATGCAGTAATACAATAAATTACTGTTACATAAGTTTGGTCTGTGAAATCATTTTAAAGTAAATAATATCTCTGTTTTCCAAAATTATATTAAGATGTTCTTCTGTTTTATGTACAGTTTTAGTAATTTGCTGTACATTTCTTTATTATTTTATAGCCTATATTTATTATAGACTTTTAGGAGATAAAAATTAAAAGTGATATGGTGGTGATATGGTGATTAGGTCACTTAAAATCTTCATACTTCATTTTTTTTTTAAAAGAATAGTAGTTCTCTTGCTCTTGAATTAAAAACAAGAATGGCCATATGTTTTAAAAATGGGTGTGTCCATATGCTTTGATATTCTCTAATCTGATATTTAAAGTCTCCCGCAGTGATAGGAGCTTATGCTGAGCTGTTCCTCCTGACAGCAGTTTGCGTGCCTAACATGGTAGTTTTAAATACACTTGTATCAAGCATGGATCTCAGTCCTATCTAATACTCTTAGGCATCTGAATCTGCTGCAAAACCCAAAGGGCACAAAGTTCTCTCTGTGCCTGAAAAGCAGCTTTAATGTATACTTGGAACTGTCACAGTCTCTAAGTGAAGTGTGTTGGCGCCCATTTCTCACCTAAAGCTGTTCAAATCTTTTAAATAGGGTGTCCATGTGTAAATCTCTCTGGGATTCTAGTCATCTTCCCGTGACTACCTCTAAAAAGCCACATAGATGCATCAGGATCAGTCCAGAGCCCTGCACGAGCGATAACTCCCAAAAACACAGACACATGGTGATGGCAATAACCTTTTTATATTCACCACTTCGTGTAGTCAAACTTTTCATTTTTAGGAGACACAATATAAAACACATTCACACTTTCACACTTGGAAGAAGAGACCATCTGGCCTCTGTTTCTATTTTCAGCTCTTCTTGTTGCTCATCAGGTCTTGGTTTTCTTCCAAATATAGAAAATGTAAATCCAAATATACCATTACATATTTTTAGTTAATGCCAATTTACATTCAGATATATAGCCGACTATTTTAGTATGTGCAAACAAACAAGCCACACATGCATACACCCTTTAAGCAAGTATAAAGCAGCTACATTCAGAAGGTCATTCTAGGGTCTTCTGCTGATGCTTTCAGAGAAGTTCAGAAATGGGAATAAGGTAATCAAATGAAAGATTTTTCTGCACAAGCTGTACAGTCCACAGAGGTGGGAGAAGTATTGGGCTTTATACATAGGAAGGGCTTAGACTTGGCAGTCCTGGGAAAGCTTTGAAGAATTACTTTGTGACTTTCTGCTGAAAGCACAAAATATTCAGGATGCTTAAATCTGAAGCTTCCTTCACAGAATTTTAGAAAGATCTCTTGATGCCAAGTACTGAAGTAGTGCTGAAGTGCCAGGTGCAACTTAACATTAACAAATGCAAATAGCTGCACGTCGTGTCTAATAATGAAAACTATAATAGTTAAGATTGTGGAGTTCCAAGCTCTGCTAAAGAAAAAAAAAATATTGCTGCTAGCTTGCTTCTTTCTAAATGGTAGGCTATGGCCAAAGTGTAGACAAAAAAGCAGATGAAATCTTAATTTGGGGAAAAAAGAAAGTAAGAAGGGGAGAGCAAAACAAGCCAATAAAACATACTATGCCACTACTAAAAATCATGTGTGTACTTCTCCAATACTATGTTCAATGCTGTTTTTCAACAAATACAGAAAACCAAAGCATGGCAAAGGACCAGGCTGACATTGTCCCTAACTTTGATTTGGGAATGTCTGATGGCTTGTAAGAGTTATGCAGTCAATGAAGTGATCAGGCAGCAGGTTCCAACAAACTTATTTCATTACGCTCTGCAATCTAGTAATGGATTTCATTGCTGTGGGACTTTTTCAGGGTCATAAGCTTAAAAGGATTAGACTTATACGTAGAAGGTGATAGTTACTGAAAAATGTTAGCTTAACTGCAGTCTCCACTCAGAAATATCCTAAATGACTGACTACCTGTCACTATAAAATATATAGAGAGATTAACAGCCTAGGAGTGCTTTATTCTTACATACTTTCCTGTTGTTTCCTATGTGCTACTGGTGTCTTGTCAGGATAAAACAAAACTGACCTTTGTTCTGACCTACTACCGTACTTTTTCAGGAGTTCCAGTGGCTGAAGCACATTAATATATCTTCCTACTCTGCAGCTTCTGCCTCACTACTTTCCCCATAGGACTTGCTTTTGTCAGCATGAAGCGGTAGCTCAGTCCAGGCTATTATAACTGACCCGGTGTCATTCCTCCATGCTCTTTTGTTCCAGGCATAACATCACTGGAAGAGTCAGGTGCCATTGGAAAAGAAACAGATAAAAATGAGCCTGCTTCTGTGCAGAATTGGTATCTAGAATTCCTTACCTTAAATCATCTTTCTTAAACAGTTTTCTTAACTCCATTTGAACCTTTATTGATCAGCAGTACTTACAGTTTTGAGCTTGGAGTTGGAGTATAGGAGAAAGCTTCTAGCACCTAAAACAGAACCTAGAGGGACTACGGAGGAGTGGGATTTTTTCTTTTTTGTCTCCCAAATTATTTTAAGTTTCTATTCTTTTTTGGCAAGATGATGAAGCATGTCTACGTGAGAAATTCAGAATGCTAACATTCGATAACCATTAAGTTAGATAGCATGAGTACCAGTTCTGCTTGCTTAAGTCCAAAATTGTTTTCTGGAGCAACACCTGATGCAGCTGCCTCATTCTGGAAAAAGGCCAGCACTTGTCAGCTTAGTCCCTTTTTGAGCTTTGAACACCCCAATACTTGCTCTTGTTCATAACCAAAGCCCACCTACCCCAAGCAGCATGGCTTCAGGTTTCCATCTGAGCCTGATCAGAGTTGAGAAGCTAGGCAGAGCATTAACTAGGCTTCGAACTCAGGTCAGGCCAATAGAATACAAATATTTTTCAAAACCTGAGCGACAGAGTGGTTCTTTGGTCATAGTTTGGTGTCTTTAAGCAGCATCTCAGGAAGCAGAAAAGAGTTGCATGGCTCTGGGCCAGACAGATGAGGCTATGTAGGCGTATTATTAAGTGAAGAATAAAAACTGCCTCATAGCACACCTTCCTGTCACTGTTAGAAAAAACACAGGGTTTTGTGGGTGGATTGGTTCGTTTCTTTTCCTTTTTTAAGTACTTTGAGGACATAGCTTAGGCTAGCGAGCTGAGTGCTGCTTTTAGAGTATATGTAATATGGCTATAATTATAAAGAAAATGACATTAAGTGGCAGACTTTTTTTTAATGATGTCAAAAACTCTGGTCTTTCTGCAAACACCCACTTATTACACTTTATCTTTCATATTTTCGAAACAGCTCGAAAATTGTTGAAATAATGCTTTCTGGGTCATGGGACCTCTTCTTGTCTATCGAACAGGCTAACAGTGTAGTGTCTCAAAAGCCATTGGAAGATGACTTTTATCTGTCCTTGGTGAAGAAGGGGCTGTGCAAGGGGGATAAGGATGATTAGCTTAACTGATTATAAATGGTATTGCTCAGTTTGTGCCTATGCAGCACTTGTTAAACCATTGCAGCTATGAGGCACTGGAGTAATGTAGTCCATGTTCAGCAGGCTCCCACTTTGTGCTTGGCATATTCAGGTTACTACTCTCAGCAGAGCAATAGATGGGACTGTAAATATAAAGAACTATGTCTAGCTAAATAGGTGATGTCTGGAACAAATTGTAAACAGTTTATCTTTGGCTTCTGGGTCACCGTGTTCTCTAGGATAGCCTTTTGTTAATCTGCAGGGATGACTTACTGTAGCAGGGGAAGGTGAGCTGTGCGTGCTCTTTTGGCTGTAGTCTTCTGATGCACAAAATATTGAACGGCTTAGAAAAGCCAGCTGTAAAGCTTACATGACATTTTAAAAAGGGATTTATTAAGTGATTCTATGAAAAATTAGAAGTACTGGTATAGAGACTTCTTAGGTTCAGGTTTCTGTTCTATGTGGCATTTGCAGTGTCAATATAATAATATTGAAATCTCAGTTCTACCATTGCTCTTCTATAAAAAAAATTGCAGACACACTCTTCCAGATGTGTTATCTTAAAGTAACTGGAATTAGAAAGCTGATTGCCTTTTTATTTTGTATAGATTGCAAAACTGTTTTTAGGTGTTTTTCTTAAAATGTTCTTTACTAAACAGCTTTGTTTATCTTGCAGATCATATCAGGGTGATGATTTTTTTTTTTTGTAGCTGTTGAAGCCAATATTAAAAAATATTATATTGTTCCTCCTTTAGAGAAAAAGGTGTAAACTGAAGGGTTTAGCTGCTGTCAGGGTAGATGACCTTATTTCTTGTATCTACCTTGGTGTCTGCAAAAAGCAGCCTAGAAGGGATAAGCTGAGGAGATTCTGTATGTAGAATAAAGGAGAATTTCTGAAGCTGGAGTATTGCACAGGTTTGTGAAATAAAGGGTTTTTTTTTTAAGTGCCAGGGTAACCTTGACCCTGCTGTGCATTCAGACAGATGAGATGTGTGCTTATATATGTATTTAGTGGATGTAATAGGTAATCCAGCAAATAAAGAGTTACAGAAATTAAGGTAGTAAAATGTGATAAAAATGTGTGTGAAACACCTAATCGACCCAATGAGGCAACGTAGGTTACAGTGGCTTGAAGAAGTGCCACAGCTACTATTATGAGGACTTCCCTGTCTGGTTAAAAAGGTTCTCCAGAAAATCAGATGCAACTCTGAGATGACGAGTCCATCAAAGGCAACAGCCACAAGCCTCCTTTAAGAGGAGCCGATCCATGAAAATTCAATTTTATCAATATGCAGCTAAAGAAAATTAGAAGGCATCTAAATTTAGATACTGCATCAAGCTTGGTGCAGTACAGCAAAGCTGTCACTTGGATGCCAAAGTGAAAATGCATTATTGTGGCTGTGGGTGTGATGGCTGAGGGCATATACAAGTTCTGCCCAGTGAACAGGGGAAGAAGGGACCCAGAATACAACCAAAATGGATCTGAAGGGATGTGTGGGTACTCTATGAATTTCCAAAGCACTGAATGTTGCTTTTAGAGTGAATGGACTGGAACCAAGTGTATTACTTTGTGCTTAAATGAGGAATGAGTGTGTTACATCTGAAAACTGTGAACCTTTTTGGAGGTACAAATCTGTAGTGATGTGCAAATGCTAAAGGAAGGAAGAGGAACTAAAGGATGATGCAGTTCTACAAAGGACCACACTTCGGATGCCCTTGATGTGTGAATTTGATTAGATGGCAAAGAGCCATCTGCCCATGAAGCCTGGAGCCATGAGGGTGCATAAAAAATGAAATGACTTAGTAGCATATGGCAGCTCAGAAAGATGAGAACATGCAGTACGTGGATGCGATGGCTTTGAGTTCATGAACCATGTATATGGAATGAGTGATTATAGTCCTTGAAATTATGTTCTTTCGAAGAAAGTTTTTGGAAGTACAACAGCTCAATTTATTTTCATCTGCTGCATCATAGCGTTTCTGAGAAGTGTTTTTACTGTGGGAGGCTTTCACAGGAAAAGCTTAAATGAGGAAACTCAGTTAATTAAAATCTGGAGCACGGTTCTGCAGCAAGGGTGGGTTCTCCGCGAGTCCCATGCCTGCAGCATCCCAGAGAGTGCAGGGCCCCAGGGCATTATTCATGTTCATCTTTAATTTAGTTGAAGGTGCTGGAGAATGTCCAGAATCCTGTCCATGTGCCGTACAATTTAGGTCAAGCCCACTACAGAGTGCGTGCGTGAGTTCAGGACAAAGTAGCCCTAGAAAAACTTTTAAACCCTTTTTTCACCCTTCTGTTCTTTGTGCTAGGTTGGCAGATTTTTTAACTCCATTGCACCCACGTTGGATGCTCGCTGAATATTAAAGAGTGCAAGCTACAATATGTTATTGCTACTCCTACCAACATAATGCTGGCAAATAGGGTGTGGTGGTTTTGCTCGGGATTTCGTATGAGTATAGCCATTACCTAAACCTTTGACAGCAGGCTGGTCGGGAAGGCACTGAGCCCCCTGTCTGAGTGCAGTAGGAGCACTGCACGCCAATGACTCTGCTCCTCCGAGGAAGGGGCAATCAGTAATTATTAAGCAACAGGGACTGGGGGGCAGGCACGGAGATAATTGAATTGGCCAAATGTCTATCCACAAGGAGTGTGTATCAACTATGCTAAATATTTTCAGCTGCCTGTCTGCAGATTCCACTCTCAGCAGAACTTTAGATTAGGATTTATGATGGTTAAATATATGTGGCAGTCAAGCTGTAAATACTATGTGTAAATATGAACTGCAAAGATTTGATTTCAGTTGTGTGGCTGTTCCAGAAGTAAAACAAAAGCACCACATGGATTATATTAATGTAAATGGGACTGGCTACATTTTCACACTTTCTTCATGCTTTAACTGGCTTTTTCTGGGGAGCAATGACTCCTGTCTGTTAGTAGCAATACTTTTTTACATAGATGTTACATTTAAATAGATTCTGAGAGGAGAGACTTAAATGCAGACAGGACAGTGGCTTTTTGGAAATAAATAAGGTATATTATGGATGGGAGGAAAGGATAGAAAGCTTCAGAAGATTTTATAAAAAAAATAATGAATTGGCAGATGAGATTGGGAATATTGGTAGAACAGAAATTAGCATCAAAATATGGTGTAAAAGGAAGTAAAACAAGGTCAACCAAAACCCAACAACCACAATCATCTTTAGCATCAGATCCCCTCCCCATTTAAAGAAGGCTTGTATAGGAAGTGAGTGATTTTATGTATCACAGGGAAGATTTGCTTTTCACATTCAACTCTGAACTCAGTAATATGATTTTCTCAGATGCTGGACTTCACAGTAACATGGAAAAGGTGGATGCAAGGCTCAAGGTGTTTTGTTGTTTTTGTTTGTTTGTTTTAATAAAGCCAAGAATGACTTCCCAGTCCATCCTTCACTTCACCAATTATTGTTCTAAGAGCTCTTTGGCCAATTAACATCTTCCAGACCTAATGATGCTCCTGAAAACCAGTATCTCTTAAACTTATATCCTTGCACTCCTGCCAGTCTTCCCCCATGGGATTTTTACTTCTCGAGACTTTTTTTTTTTTTTTTTTTTTTTTTCCACCTGTCTGAATGACAGACTCCTCCTATCTCTATTCACTTGAACAGGGATATGATTTGTGCTGAGGGCTTCTTCTTTGTTCGTCACTTCCTGTTTGTTCTTCTGTCTATGATGGAGTTTCCAACTCCTTCCTTATGTTTCCAACTCTCTCAAATGAGCAAATTCCTATTCTGGTTTGTTGATGTTGTTTGTTTTTGTTTTTGTTTTTGTTTTATTTTATTTTAAATATGCTGACATCCAGTCTTCAGGCTGGCTTCAGGGTGTCTCATTGTAACTACACTCTACCTGCAAGATGTTGTTGTTGTTGTTGTTGTTTTTAAATAAAAAGGAAATTGCTTTCCAGCTATTCCATTTATTTACTTTTTCTGTCCAATTGATTTTCCACTTTTTTTGTCATTAACTTTATTTAATATCTAAATAAGGGCCTAGGTTTACAGCTAAAGGAGATTTTATTCATTCAGGTTCTTTTCCCTTCAGTCAGCTTCTAAAAATGTGAGAGGTTCAATTATCTTCTGTCACATTTAGCCCATCTATTTTTAAATCTTTAATTAACCAGAAAAATATAAAATGTTCCCAAAAAATGGACACAAGCCTGGAAGGTGAGGTGAGCAACTAATAATAAAAGTTCATCCTATGTTTTGTTCTAAAATTTCTTGTATTAATAATGAAAAAGGAACAGGAAATCCATTCTGAAATTTGCTGCCTGGAAATCTTCCTCCGCCGTCTCTGTTTCTCTCTCTTCTTGCAGTATAATTGTTTCAATTCCTTGTCATAATACGAACAAGTTAAATTGAATTCACTAAGATGATTAAAATATATATGGTCATCATTAACTGAATTATAGCAAAAAAAAAAAAACAAGCAATGAATCACACAGGCTAATGTTTGCTGCCATGTTTGATGACAGATGTATCACAATAAGGCTTCTGCTGGTGAGAGAGGCCAACAAACTACATTTCAAATGTCCAGACATAATCCTTTGCGAGAATACTCAAGTACCAGTTTTATCCTTGCCTCCAGTCCGAGTGATGAATATTGTTCATTGATTTTTTTAAAGAGATGCATTTCATGCCATAGTGTTATGATAGGCAGTATTTTTGATGTTTCTCTCTTAAAAGGTTTATTAGCTATCCCATTATTTTCTTCTTTCTTTCTTCTTTTCCCCCTCCTTTTCAAGGGTATAAGAGTTCACCATGGAAATCAGCTGATGTTTGGCAGAAAATTTTCATTTTAGAATCAGAGCTTTATTTCTAAAATAGAAAACAATGTGGTGAGGAATTTCAGTATCATTTAATATATTTTACTTTGTTTAGAAATAAACATTAGCTGATTGTCCCTTTTAACAAGAATAAGAAAACCAGCAGATGGTTATTCCATATTTTGATTCATATTTCTGGAGTTCCTTACTCAGGCTGTTCCCAAGTGTTCATATTTCTTACTAGTACCACTGCAACTGAATACTGATTTTGGGAAACTGCATTTCAACTCAAAGAAAAGAATCACAGGAGGGAACCGAGAGACTCAGAGGAGCCTCAGTAGACTGCTATCATTTACTTGGCATGAATGGTTTGTCAAGAAACAGGCAAGTCATATGAAGTAAACCAGCCACCTTGCTGAGGAAAAATCCCACACGACTGATTATTCATTCTTACCAGTTTTCCAGCCTATTTTTCTCATCCAGAGACTGTGGGTCAGGTTTCACTTAGTAAAAGTGCTGCTGATCCTATTAATTTTCAAATAGTGTCACAATAGAATGAAAGCTGTAGGAGATGAGAACTCACAGCTCATGGGAAGTAGTCAAAAGCAAAACAAAACAAAACAAAACAAAAAAAACAAACAAACAAACAAACAAAAAAAAACAGTTCCTTAAAGAAGCTGTGATAAAGGCATTATCACGAACTACCACAAAGAAGGGTAAAATAAAGAGTGAAATAAGAGCCCAACTTAACCAAACCATGAACTCTTCAACAGTGTTAAAACCAAAAAAGAAAAAAGGAACCTAGGTCAGCTTGCTAAGTGTGGTTAGCACAGAGGGACAGAGGCAAAATCAAAAGGTCAGCCAATCAAATGAGAAATAGTAATGAGTTTTGTGAGAGTGACAAGGAATCGGGAGTATATTCATGTGAAGTTTAAAACCAGGGAGTCACTCGATCCATGCGGCAGAGGTGCTGGACTCTTGGTGGAATCCACCTCCACTAGTAAAGTCAACTACAGCATGAGCAATAGAGTATGCAAGCTGCATCTGGGAAAGAAAGGGTTAGGGAATACTTAGGTAGATGTTAGGTAGACGTTTTTAACATGGCTGGGCCTCCCAGATTACACAGAGACCCGAGGCGATTTTAGCAGTTGTCTTTGAGAATTTTTATTTGCAAACCTACCCTCAAATTGTGTTTTAAAAAGTAATGGAGCTGGGGAATTTTAGACCTGTGGTTAAAAACAATCCTGGAATAAAGTTATTGAGTAAGGAGGTGAAAAGTAAAAAAATCAATATAGACTGTAATGAATCTGATGTCTTTCTATACAAGGGTATAGATTTTACAAGTGAAAGAGAGCTGCTAGATATTGTTTGACTTCATTAAGATGTGTGGTATTGTGACATACTAACAGCATGGTCTAAACGTTACTGCTATAATCTGAGTAAAATTTATTTTGGCAAACCAGTCTCAGGAGCTCACAGACAAACTGATGAGATGTACGGAGCAGGGTTCTGCAGAGGTCTGTCATAAATGCAGCACTGTTCAGTGCTCTCTTTAAAACCGTGGATGGCAGAATGGGGAATCTGCTTGTAAAACTTATGAATAGTGAGCATCACGTAGGACACCAGCTGTCTTGGCTTTTCATCTGGTACTGCTGAATATTGAATGGACATAAGAATAGCTCTTCCTTCCCTGGCTGTGCCTGATCTAATCAGTTACCTCCGATGACCTCTGCGAGTACCTTCTGCTTCTCCCTGTGGTTCTTCCAGCCTGGCATAGGTTCCTGCCCTCCTCTTGTCACTGTGACTGCATGAGCCAAAGTGACCTGTGCTCAGGGCTTGTGTGTCTTTGTCCTGTGGGGACATCAGCAAGATGATCAGTAACTAAGCAGCATCTCCAAAGCAGAATATTTTAATAAAGGCTTTTGAGATAAAAAATGTGACCAAACCCCCTAAACCTGGTTTCACATACCTGACTATTTTTTCCTGGCTGATCTACATTTTTAGTAGGTTCTGTATCTCTTTCCCAGAGAATGATAGCTCTAATAATGTTTGGTCCAATAACTCTTTAATGTTTCAGGACAAGATTCTTTAAAGCTGGCTGGGTTTCTGTTTGTTTCATTGGTTGTTGTTTTATTATTATTATTATTATTATTATTATTATTATTATTATTATTATTATTGTGTGTGTGCATGTGTGCGCACGTGCATGCAATTTTTTTGTTTGAGATTATTATTATGAATGAGATTACTTATTAATAATAATTATTATTAACAATAGTTATTATTTATTATTATAATAACAATGATCATTATTTGATCTCTAGAGTCCCTGTCTGGCAAAACAAGACTGTCTTGTCCTTGGAGGCATGTTATAAGATCTTTAAAACTAATAATCATCCTCTGTCTTTCAAGGTTATGTTGAAGCCTGGGGCCATAGACTTCTTCCTGCTGGTATTTCCCACAGCTCCCAACAAGCTCCATTACGCCTTTAACTGTGGTGCTCCTCTAAGTATCAATAACCTCCCATCACTAACAAGGTCAAATACTGCATTTATAAAATACTTCAGTCTTCTTAGATCAAGGGCAATCTTACCTTAATCTGGGTTTATACTCCATTCCAGCAACAGCCTGGTGCTCTGGTGGAGCGGTGGGGGGAGGCATCCCTTGCCAGCGTAGTGAAGGCCAAAGCTGAAATACAAATTCCTAGGGCTGAGTCCAACCCCTCCAGCCTGATGGCATGGAGTTTAGCAGCATGTGGGAAAAAGAATGAGAAACGGACTCTTAAGCACAAATGAGTGACAAAATTGGAAAAAGGACTCTTTAAATGTGTTCTTACACTTTAAGATTTCTTGTTAATTGGAAAGAGAAACTAGGCTTTGAGACCATCACTTAATGAGGAGGTTACAGCAAGCAATTTCCATTAGACACCAAGAGACAGTAAACCTGGGTGAGGTGTTGGTCATGTTCGTTACATTTCTTATCTAATTGTGCGATACTATCAAGCCCTACTCACTGGAAAACCAGCCACTTTCATTATGTATGGAATCGTGGTGCTAAATAACAATGTGGTTAGATTAGAAGAGCCAACGTTTTAACAGTTTTGCAGCCTTCCCCTTATGTTTGCAGGGCAGTAAGATGAAAATTTCCAGGTCCTACTTTGATAGATCACAGCTTATAATTATAGTCACGTTGCATGAGAACGTGGGCACACTGCTGGCTAGATTAGAGAAAGAGACAGACAAGATCGAAACCTCCCTGTTATTTTTTTTCCCTCTCTTGAGTGTTCTAACATGTGCCTATTTTAGGAATTTTGATGAGAATGTTGTCATACTTTTTCTCCTCTCCTCACTTTTATAGCGCTGACGGTTTTAGTTGTTCTGCTTTGTTTCACTTTTAATACATTTCTCTTTTGTTTGACCCTTATCTATTTCCACCGCGTTAGCTTGACTGCACGATATTCCTTTTCTTCCCTCACCAGCCCAAGCTCTCCACTCCCTCCAGTGCTGTCTCCACCTCCCTCCCTGGAGGCAGCCCCTGTCATTATCACCTCTCCTTCACTCCTCTTCCCTGACATGAGCGAGAAGCTCGTTGACACACAGTTTCCTGCTTAAGAGGAGGATGTTCACCGCCAGCATGCATTTATTTAATTACCCCCTCTCACAATGGCTTGCAGTTTATCGCAGAAATTATGGGAACAAAAGTCAAACAGTGGTTCAAGGAGTAGTGAGGTAGGGCTGGGGGTTGACTTGCCATCTCTGGGTCTTGTTCATTAGGGGTGACAGCACCATGGATTAAAGGGCTGGGGGTCACAGTCTGACAAAGCACTAAACCAGACTTTTGAACCCCTTGCACAAGATCAAAATATTGCAGCAACATAATGCAAAGCACTGAGCCAGTATAAAGTCACCCTAGAAGGTTAACTCTTCCAGAATGGGGTTATGTTTTTGCTGACTGGCCTATGTATTTTCTTTCCACCTGGGTTTTATTGGACCTCCCACAGCTGTCCATGTCTTTTTTTTTTTTTTTTTTTTTTTTTTTTTTTTTTTTTTTGGTCAGTTCTCTGCATGCTTATAGCTGCTTTGCCCAAGAGCAAAGGTGACTCCTCAAAATATAGACACTTGGCCCTGTCGCTCCTTTTCCTGCAGTTACTGCCACTGGGTCCCTGCAGCCGTCACCTTGGGCCTTACTTTATACCAGAGGTCCCCACTACCATGGTAGCCAGCAGTGCCACCCATGCAGACCCCATCAAAGGCCATAGAAATGTCCTATGTGTTCAGTCCTATTAGCTGTGATCCAAAGCAGGTCCCAGAAGACATCTGCTAAGGGGAGGAGAGGCTGGGCAGCAGTCCCTGTCTGCCAAAATGGCCACAGATAAGGAATACAGCACCATTTTCTTGTGCATGCTTAAGGAGAAGGATCAGAAGGACTTAGCCTAGTGGAGCATCTGACCAAGGCTTTGAAGAGATCCTATAAAAAGACCAAGATTATCAACGTATTGTGCAGTGCTGGGGGATGACTTGGTTGTACCAGAGTGAGCTTGGCTGCAGCCAGTGTGGGAGTGGGGATGTAGCTCCTGAGTGTGGCAGGGTCCTAGTGGTACAGCCCCAAGCCTCTCTCCCCGTCCTCTGGAAAAGGACATCCATCTGCCATGGTTCTTGGCTTCCTTTTCATGGCAAGCAGTATTTCTGGGGCATGCTGCCAAGCACCAGGGGTTTCTGGAAGGGCTGTCCAGTCTCCTCAGCTCTCCTGCACCCTGACCTTCCCATACCAGAGATGCTCCACCTCAGAAGCTTTGATGAAGACCACTTCCTATCCCCATCCCTTGGTGGCTGAAAGACTACTTCTAAGCACTTTGTTTTTGCTTGTTTCTTCTCTCAGAACCTTTCCCACTGAACAGTTTTTAAAGTGATGGCAGGCACGTTCACACATCTCACACAAGCCTGGAGCTGTTTATTACCATCAAAAAATGTTTTGGCAGAGGATGGACACAGAGCCAACCTTGCTGCCCATCCTTTGTCAGTTTGCAATGATCACATATATTTAACTCAAGTGATACTGGAACTAAGTTGACTGTTTTCTGGTGAACACTAAGCCTACCGAGGCACCTTTGTGACCATGATGTGTTCTTGTGAATGGCTCCTTTTAATTATGTGTTTAACTCCACCTGAAACATAGCTTAGGTACCTTATGTCTGATTATTTATGCAAAAGTAAGAACTGCACAGCTGACTGCACAAGCCGACTTTTTAAAAAGCTACCCCAGCATCCCCAGGTCCTTTTAATGTCTCAGTAGAAAACATTTTATTTTCCAAATACTGACCTCAGCTTAGAATCAGCCAGGCCTCTGCAAGATACTGAACAAATGTATTTAGACAATGCAGACACAACAGTTGCCCACAGGAAAATTGACTGAAATGCTGTCTCCCCAATCATGTTGTGCTTATCCCTAACCTCCAAGGAGAGAGAGAGATGAAGAAAGATGTAGTTTCATCCACATATCCTACTCCATACCTGTTATTACTCATGACAACAGAAACTGCAAGGGGAAAAGCGCTGAATGTGCACTTCTAAGAGACGGATGCCCCAAAGCGAGAGAAACACAAAGCAGCTCCCACAGGAGAAGAATAGGATTAGCAATCTTGATTGTTTTATAATGACCTCTGGTATGTTTTTCCTGTTATGAGGCAAAAAAGAGCTGTTTGCTACACATAAAAAAATGTAGAACCTATCTGTTCTAAAAGGTAAAGACTGGTGTGTAAATAGGTCAGAAACGGAGAGGATGAGTAGGGAAAGAGTTCTGCACAGGTTTACCTAGGCATGCTTTAGCAATAGACTGAGAAAAAAAAATAAAAATAAAATAATAATAGTAATAAAAAAAGAGTTTGAAGGAATTTTTAAATGTCTATCATTTCTGAAGCATATGTATAGTTTTACATATTAAAGAAAAGAGACTCCAGCTCCAAAGAGGGGCAAGCCAATGGAAGTCAGACTAAAAAAAAAAAAAAAAAAAAAGGCAGAAGTTGGAAATTATAAGTTATCTTATAATATTTTATTTTCCCCAGCATAGAGATTGTGGTCAAAACGTTCTCCAAGAGTTAGTTGTTCATGCTGCAAGTAATCTGTCAGAGCTGTGGGCTGCCACCAGAGATGGCAGCCTTCCTCCCTTCGTGTCCCCACTCCCACGTCTGTTCCTGTTCTCCTTGCATTGCACCGAGGGATTATGCAACTTCAGGGTGAATCAGCTCCACCGATCCAACAGAAAATTAGTGTGGTTTTGGTGGGAGTTTTCTCTGGGCTGACCCAAGAGAACTGACCTGGAGGTAGATGGGAAGGAAGGGGGAGGAAACTGGTGAGCATGTGGGCAGTGACCCCTTTACTTCTTGCCAGCATTAACTAGAGCAACATTGCTGTCTGGCTGTCTTAGTCTCAAAACTGGAAAAGCACACAAGGAATGCTATTCTCCATCAATATGCTGCTGGACCAACAGCGAAAATCTGAGAGAGGAGGAAGTGACAATAAAATGTAACAGGAGATACGGAGTTCTGAGGGGTTGTGAAGCTAAAGCATATGGGTATTTAGAGCATGGGAAACCACTGTCTTGGATCTTTTTGGAGAGCAGGAGGAGCAGGACTCATGCATCTTCTGTAACCTGGTGACCAAGGAGAGTTTTTACTGAGAAAATTAAAATCTCACTTACCTTCAACCAAGAAATATTAATTGTTTTCTCCTTTGCTGCTGTTCACATATTTGCTGATCACAATCTAGCAGATGATGTGCTGTGAAAGGTGGAGGCAGCATAAAATGCCTTGCTGAATAATTGATCACCAGCCCTCCAGGCTATGTCCATGGATGAATGCATATGCCAGTTAGGATGACTGTGTCCCCAGTTAATGCTCTTAATTGACAAACACTTGATCTGAATTAAAATTGTATGTTTAAAGATGTCTTATTTATGTCAGAAGGGTTTTCATATTTTACAATTTTTCTTTTCTTGTGCATTTTTCTGATTAAATACAGGCATCCCTAGGCCCTTTTATTCTATGACATTGAGAAATTGGTGTCTTTTTTAAAAACAGTGGTGTAAATCTTGATCACATTAAATCAATGGGAAAGCTCCTGCTCACCTTCCTGCTGTACTTTTTCATTCAGTGTGTGTTGCCACCAATGTGTAAGAGCTCCCACATTTTCTTAGTAGGAGTTAGGGAACTAAATAAAAGCCAATGTATCAGTGCTCTGCATCTCATCCACAAAGGCACCAGAGATTTCCCACCTTTAAGCCCACTCTACGGATTTCTTAGCCCTTCACAAGAATCACAGGAATGTAATACATTTTACCTGAAAATTGCTCTAATACCTAAGCACCCCAAAATTTTAATGTCTGATGTTATGCACATATTGTCTTCTGGAATTTACTTCAGACTCTGGAAGGGAAAATTAATCTGGAGAAAATAAGAGAGGTGGAAAAAAGTCAGCCTTTGTTGTGCCAAATGGTGTCACTCTACATGAGTTCTTCTCTCTGCATTCTGCCTCATCCCAGCTTCTTCATTGTTGCTGCTCCTGAAATGCGCTGGGTCTGGCTCTCAGAGGCCCTAGGCCATTCTCTTGCCTGCTGCCCTTGGGAGGATTAATAGTTATTTGGAGCCAGCTGCCTGGATTTTCTCCCCATGTGACTGTTCACACAGTCTCATCCAAACTCAGTCATATTTGTTTTACATTTGCTAAGATAAGCGGATTTATTATTTCCTATATGAATTGTTATACATGACCTTGTAAGTCCAAAGTTAACATGAATTGTAAAAAGAGATAAAATCAAAACTCATCATCAATCACTTTATTTTTCAGTCATTTCAAAAGCATTTTTTACTTTTCTTTCAGGTCAGAACCTGGTGCAAAGTATATACAGGTGTGTCTACACACATCACACCTACTGCATGCAACCCTCTACATTCCAGGAATATTAATTGGGATATAAGGTCCAAGGTGAAGCTTTTGAACATTAGAAAGTGGCAAGTTTAAGATCCCCTCACTGCTCCGTTTTCATCTGTATTCTGTGCAGAGCAAGAGAGAGATCCCATGGAGGAGCAATGCGTGCTGATACTGCATAATGCGCTTTGCATATGGGACCAAGTCAAGGTCATGTAGTCGGATGTACAACTGCCATTGCCTAATTTTGGGTAGATGACTTTGCTACCCATGTACTACCCTTCTTATGTATCTTCGTTTCTTTTTTACACAAACTTCAAGTTTATTTCAAGGAAGGAAACAACCATTTATTGTGTATCCCAGGCTATGGACAGATACTTTTTCCAGAGCCAGCTGTATTCGGGTAAAGAGTTATCCTCCCCACAGGTTCCTGGTCACCACCCCTATCCCAGGAAAACCTCCCACATCCCAGCACCCACCAGCTGACCCGCTGGCTGGTCAGAGAGAAATCCCTCCAGGTTAAATAGCATGAGCACTCCTGCCATGCCTGAGGAACCCAAACAATAGAACAGTGGCAATTATTTATTATTTTATTTTATTTTATTTTATTTTATTTTTTTCTCTTCTAAAGCTATGTAGGTGCTCTCATGACAAAGGAAAGGCATTTTGCTTGGAAAATATCACAGACTTCAGGTAACCGTGCAACTTCTCAACTGAAAGATAATGATTTTTCAAGGCAAGGATGGATAAAGCCTTGAGCCACCCAGTCTGGCTTCAAAGCTGGCTCTGTTTTGAGCAGGAGGCTAGGCTAAAAACCTCCTGAGGTCCCTTCCAACTTGAATTATCCTGTGATCCTGTGATTTTTTTTTAAGTCAAAAACAGCGAGTTGTAGGTTTGCTGTCACTAGTGCTATAAAGCAGATGCAAATCATTAGCACCTTGGAGAACTGCAGAATGGTCGGGAGGGTTCCCATTAGGGTTGAGGCAATCAGGTGCCTGGTGGCTGTCGAGGGATGCCTTCTGCTCTGTCACCCTTCCTGCTTTCTCTTTACTCCCCACAATGTGTTGGGTCCAGTGGCTGAGCTGCGGAAAGCTAGGTTAGTGAGCCCACCTGGCTCACCACTGGGGCAGACAGTGCCAGAGGCAATAACATGGGAAAAAGCTGGTGCTGGCCCTGGGAAAGCAGAGCCTTAACTCCTCACATCAGCCAGCTGTGAGACCAGTACTGCTTTATTTTCATAGGTTAATGCAGATGTGTCGAGTCACTGTCTGTGTCAGTTCTCCCACTATCACCTCTAATTATTTAATATAGGGTCTGATCCTCCAGCACTGCAACCCCCTGATGCAGACTGGTCTCTGCCTCCATCCTGCAATGTGCAGGGCAAGCATTCAGCCTGTATGAGGCAGGGATCGAGTCCTGTATCTGTGAGATACCGGTTACATGTCTGCTATTAACTACACGATAAGCTACAAACAGCTCCTCTGCTGCCCAGCATGCTGCTTGTCTGGAGGCTTTTCCATCTTCTGATTGTGGGTCAGATTTGTGTCCTTTCTGATTATGTTAAGATAATTTTCTGGAGTGATTTTTATTGCCACTGCCTTATCACTAGGGCTACCTTCTTGTATTTTTTCCCTCAAACAAATGTAACAGAAAAGAACGATTATTTAAAATTTATTATTTCTCCTGGCATAGAAAAAGAGCAAGCTGGAGAATATTTTGTACTTCATCCGTTAAATATTTACAATAGCAAAAAGTGGTGGTTTTCCTTTTGGCTTTCAGCAGCACATGCAGAACTGTACAATGATTAGCTTCACATGAAATCAGTGTGAAAGAACAACAGTATTTTTAAGAAGCTGTCAGTGGCTTATCTCACAGCTGGCACCTATTAATACAGTGAGTAATTTCTGCAAATCTAGATAGGCTCCAAAATTAACACTATCCATTAAGAAAGATCATGGAGTCCTATAATTGTGTCAGAATACTTTGGCTGGCAATAAACAAATCATTTTAATGTTGTTTTCACATCCATTAAAGGAGGTTTCTAACCAGAAAAACTGTAAATTTATCTATTTATAATACAACTTAATCCGTACATACTTTAACATCATCAAAAAACAAACAAACAAACAAACATTTTTTTCCTATTATTTACACATCAGCATTTTTTGTGGGAACTCACCCATATGACACTATTTTCTGGTAATATGCTGTGTTAATATGTGCTTTTACCCAACCATCTCAGACTGTTCAGAAGTGACACAATTACTTCAGACTCAGCAGTGCAGCAATAAATGACAAATTGTCCTCTGTCTTGTTTTTGCACACCCACAGAATACTTCTTTCCTTCAGTTGTGCAGTTGTTCTTAGAAGACTTGAGATTCCATCTGCTTGTTTTATTTTCCAGGCGGAAAAGAAAAAAGAAAAAAGAAAAAAGAAAAGGAAAAAAAAAAAACAACAACAAAAAAAAACAAACCATATAAAACTGAAAAGTCTGCATCCATTTAAACCTCTTCAAAATCCAGAGGGAATGCTTTGGTTTGAGCAGAGTCACTCAAGATTTACAATGACAGACAGACAAGAACTCAAAATCTTGGCCAAAGGCTAAGTTAGGACCACATTCAAGCAGCCTGGAAGCTGGGCTAAGCAAGAAAGAGCTTGTGCCCACTGCTTATTCCAGTGCAAACACATAATACTAACTTGAAATTAAGTCTGTCAATCCATTCAGGCAGCAAATTTGACCCTGTTAACCAAGAGAAGGTTCTTCAGCTGGGACACTGGGAGAGTATTGAACACTACGCACCAGTGCCCAGTGGCTAGTTAGGTGGAAAGTCAGGTTGGAGAAAAAGAGAACATTGCCAGGATTCTGGGGATTTAGGTGTTTTAAGGAAAAACAAACAAACAAACAAACGAACAAAAAACATAAGGACCTCTCTAACTTAGCTCATTTGCTGAAAGCACCAAGAGACAACAACAACTGCAAATTACTGACACATAACAGCTAGTAACATTGACTTTTTCTGAAAACATAATTTAATCTTTCTATGGGGACTTCAATACAAAAGCTAGCAGATGCTACTGGTATTCTGGAATAACATACCTGGGCACCCCAGCTGAAGACCGCTTTTTTCCCCAGTACAGCAAGAAACAATCCCACCAATGCAGCCAAAAAGTGTGGTGTATGACGGGCTTTTCTGACTGCTCTGGCTTTGTTTGATTTCAAACAAAAAGAAAGTGAACGAGCACTCATATTTGCCTGTTCAAAATAGTTTATGTGCAATAGGAAAAACAGCCAACAGCTAATACATAGTTTGCTACCCTACATATAATATTTGGCTGCTTCTTAAAAAAAAATAAAATTAAATTAAATTGTATCTAATAAAGTAACTTTATATCTGATAGCTTTTCCAACATATATATATATATATATGTTTATGCTGACTTACTTTGACAATAAATACATGACAATGTATGTCTGACATTTCTTGACTTTTGGAAGGCTCCTGGAATTAGAATATGACCCCTTTTACTCACCAATTAAAAATAAAATAAAACAGCAGACAACAAAAGGAAAATTTCACCCACACCGTCTTCTGGAGCTGAGTGTCTCTTTCTTTTAACTCCCTGGCTTTCCCACTGTCCAGGTACAGCTGCAGCACACTCGTATTATCACTGATGTTCCTGCTGTTCATCTTTATGCAGGTAACATTGGCTTTACAACAGTTCCTGCCTTTGATAGCACTGGAACCAGACATTTCGGGGTTGCTTGTGAACTCAGAGGTTTTGTGGAGCAGCACCATTCACAAGCACATCTAAGACACTGTGATCGGCCTGGCCAGAAATCATTGTTCCAAGCTCTTTGCTGAGGACTTCAAACTGAAGTGGCAGCATGCTGTGAGAGATCATCCTGCCTGGGCCTGCTCTGCCAATCCCTTCCACACCTTCTGAACATCAGGAAAAGCTTATATCATGGGTGTTATCATCACCAGAGGTGATTTTTTTTTCACATTTCCAGACCTTGAATGTGCTGTGAGGAACACAGAGTACTGGTGTGTTTCTAGTGTGTGTCTTCTTGTGGAGATCTGAGTGAACGCTTCAATTCTTAACGCTTCTCTGCTTCACACACATCAAAGGTTCAAGGCCCATTCTTATGGATTGTGTTGCATCACCTGTACTTTGGGTACAGCACTTTTTTTTTTTTGTAACAACTTACAGATACAACATTTAAAATAATTTTTATAAGAAATGCAAAACAAGTTTTAAAAATGAGTTACCTTGGAAATGTGCCATTTGGCAGTCTTTTATCTCACTTCTCTGTGCAGTAATGCAAAAGCGTAGGAGTGTTCAAATTTGCTGTAGGGTTCAAGCTCCTGAAATCTGACATATAGGCTGCAGCTGGAGGACATATATTGAGAGTGTGTTATTAACAACTGGCATAGCAATTTCTGTAAGCAATAAGCAGATGCAGATCTATATCTGGATGTACAACATCAGAGATAACAAAGCCAAGTGTCACCCTTCCTCACTCCCTGATTTGCATGGTACAGCTTAATTGGGCAAAATCAGTCGGGGACACTGGCCTCATCTGGTAATAGTTCTCTCTGGCAGCACACACAATTATCACCCGGTCCCCTGTGTCACTCTTCTAAAGGACCCCCGTGCCTGGCTGCTAGTCAATTAATGATCAGGTTTGTCAGGTCTCTTTGGCCAGTGACACTTCCCCCAGTAATGCAAAGCAGCTGTAGGCCCGGCCTAGCTTATGACTATGTTGTGTTTGCTTTCCACTGCCGTGTAGCAGCATAAAACAGCAAGCGTATGCTGATAAATATGTCTTAAACCACCAAATACTATTTCAATTGAGCCAAGATTCTTCATATTTATCTTTAGTTTATGACAGATACTGTGCCACCATTCGTGTATCTTCTTACTGGGTTTCATCTCTATTTTTCTTGTGAAATGTTTCTATGTAAAAACCTTTAAAATAAATTCTCCAACAAACATCAATGTTAAATTGTTCCTGATCACTGATTTCACTGAAATTACCCCCAGAGCAGATGTGAAGTACACCCTGTAGTGGCTACCATCCCCGAAGTCTAGATTCCCATTTTCACCGATTTTGTCCTATCTGCAACTGGTGAACTGAATGTCACATGTTGAATGGACAATACCCAAGGGACTGAGAGTAAACATGTATTCTCACACTGAAGTCTGCTAGCTATTTTACTATTGCAGGTTGATAACTCAAACGTCAGGTTGCTTTGAATTATAAACGGGATAGTCTGTTTTATTTCTATACTATTTTATACTTTGATCTATGGATTACAACACTTCTTAGGAGATACAAATCTGCTGCACATATAGGCACAGAGAGAGAAACTCTTAGAAGGTGTTAGTCTTTTCCATTAGTGTTGATGAAAGCGGGCAGTTTGCTTTCCATTACAAAGTGTTTATTTTACAGAACCTTGTATTCAGACGACAAATTAGTCATGCATATCAAGGTAATCTGATGATTGAAGACTTCTGTGTGTCAATCCCTTGTCCCAGTCAAGCCAACTAAAAACTCCCAGTGGTTGGTCCATTACCAGCACGATACACTGAACTTTAAACTATGTCATAATGCTCTTTGAAGCCATATCTTCCTTTGATTGCTACAGTGTGTAAAATGAAAACTGGGAGGATGACACCATGGTACCCAACCAGTTCTATAGCTTCAAAGATTACAGATTAAGTAGATTTGCTTTGGAAGATTAGCCTATCAATAATGCCAGTATTAATGAAAATAATACCCTCCTAGCTTTCTTCCAGAACTAGTCTGCCTGCCTTTTTCCTCATATCTAAGAAAAAGTTTTCAAACATCAAGAATTCCAGATTCCAGATTCCATTTAAATAATTTATTATCGATGCTGTTTCAAAAGCTTGTTTTTGTAGCGTTCCACATTTCCCCTGCTTTGTAAGGATGTTACGATGCCCTTTATTCTTTAAGACTAATCCAAAGAGCTCTATATCCTTGAGTGTTCTGGTCTGTCAGAATGATACCTTATCCTGGCAAATGTCCAGCTGGTATTTCATTTATATTTAAGCAATAGAAACTATTACGATTTTGAACTCCCTTCTCTTGATTCTCATCACACAACCCCAAGACCACAGCCTAGCTCAAACACGACCTTCCCACAAACACTGTTTGAAGTCAAAGGATAGTTGGCTTTTGGACATGCCATCAAATTAGAAACTGTGATCTAAAAGCTACAACTTGAATAAACCTCGGTTTGGCAGACCAGGGAGATTATGATTCATGCTTTAATTTTATCTGTCAGGTGCTATTGCAAAGCTATTCTGGCTAGCATCCCAGGAAAATTCTTAAGAAGATAGAACACAGCTCTTCGAACGTGTACACTTTTTAGACTTCTAAGCACTACAACCTCTCTTGTATTTGACCTCCTGAGGTTACTAACAGAACCCAAAGTTGATCAATCATTTCCTGCCACTGTCTTGTGAAGTACTTTTTTGTCTATTTTTATGTCTATTTTTATGTCTATTTTGTCTATTTTTATGTCTACTACATATTTTGTTATCTTCTTTTAGTTACACAGGGACAGATTCTCATCTGGAATTAATTGTACAGTTCAGTTTGCATAAAGCTGCGCTACCTAACCCAAGCAGACCATCTAGCTCATTTTGCTGCACATTAATGACACACATGGCTAAAGAGTTTCTGCTACATTTCTTCCTTCTTAACTGTGAAATAGCTTTTTTTTTTTTTTTTTTTTTTTTAAAAAATAAATCCAATTACAGGATTTTTTTTTTTTTTTTCTTTCAAAGAATTGAACTACAGATAGAACTACCGAATTTATTGGAAATCTTACATGTGCAGCTAACAAATATTCTGTTGTTACTATGTAAGCCAGGAACTCACATTATTAATTGCTTTATCTGCTTAAGTACTTCCCCAAGGATAAGGGGAATTGTAAGAAGCCTTTACTGTATGCTCTACTAGTATCATAAAAAAAGATATTTAACACTTCATTCTTAGCAGTATTTATCAATGTTTATATGAAAATGGTAGTAGTTAAATAGACTTACTGAGGACAAATTTGGACATTAAAGTTGAGTAGAACACTACAGAATTTGCAATTAATTAAAACCAGAAGCTTCTGGATAGTCTTTTCATAAATCCAATCCTCGGGAAAATGTAATTCTTCTCCACACCATGTAATTTAATAGAATAAGTATAATGATTTTACTCTTCTGGGAGAGGTATGTTAAGGCACTACATGTCCTTATGTATTTTGCTAGTGGTGACTAACAAACTGAGGCAGAGATCTGTGGGTACGTTTCAAGGCATAAATCAGAAGCTGTCACGCAAAGCTGACTTAAAGCTTGTGCTTACACTGCCTTGATCCCAGTGTTTCTTTGAAGATTTCTTTGTAATGCCATAACAGAGCATTCTGAGGGTTACTCAGATGCACGTAATGGCTACAGATGATGGTAGCTCCAATTCAGAACCAAGTAGCAAAATTTATCATTTTTTTTCAAACCTCCTTTTGCATAACTCCATTTCTTTTTCCTTTTTAGCAGCCAGAGGGTAGCAGTTTAGCTCAAGAGCTTTTGCATCGGCGGTGTGCTTCTACAGTGCCAGCTGTACAGCCTCCCTGGTCATTTGCAGGCTCAACAACACAAGGGGGACCGTGCAGTGCAGCTGCTTCATAAAGAAGCCTGACCTCAATGTTCAGCTTCCAGTGATGGTGATCTGTGAAGATCATCTTGATAACTGCAATATATATATATTAGGTTTAACCCATCTTAAAAATAGCAGTGCTGCAGGATTAGATGGTCTTTTATTTCGACAATTATTCTCAAATCCCAAACAACTTGGAGTCTTCTCCTTGTGCACTCACCTGACGGGAGGAATCAACACGGATCCGTGCTGACTGACAGGTTCCTCCGGGAGGTTTCTTCTTCTCCTGGCCCCAGACCACCTGTCAGTGCAATGGGTTCACTGCAGACAGCGCTCTCAACCTGCAGGCGAAGCCTGAGGGTACGCTTCATGTTAATTAAAGAACTTCATTACTCCTTTCCTTGCTCATTTATATATTTATTTATTTTGAAAAAGAACCACCATAAAGAGCTTCTACCCAATACTGGCGTCTCTACACGCTCCAGCCCTGCTCTTGGCAGCAGCACAAGTCCAGCAAAAATGATGGAGAGAGAGAGACGAAGGAAGGGGTGGTAAGATGCAGTGTGTGGTTATTTAGAGATGCTGCCCTTGCAGTGACATCCTTTAGGATAGTGACAAGGAATTGTCTTTTCCTCAGGGGAGATGTTTCCTCGCCTGACCTTGACTCTGAACCGACATGGTGATGTGTTCTATTAATCGCATCTAATCCCTGTGCTGGTTTTGTTCCTTTTTGTTGTTCAGATGCTATATTTTATGCTCATTTAATTAAAAGGAGAAAAAAAAAAAAAAAAAAAAAAAAAGGAAAAATGGAGAGTATAACACGTATAACACTGGGGCTGGAGGCAGAGGATACTGACATGGGTTGTGTAAAGATACAATTTTTTTTGCCAAACTGAGACAAAGCCAGTGATTCCAAGCCAAAAAATAAAAATAAATAAATAAATAAAAAAGATCTCTTACCAGAATTCCTGCATGGTGCATCTATATTAAACCCATCTTTCTCTTCCTTACCTAGAACAGTGTGGGAATTGGGAAAAGAGGACTCAAGAGAGTTCTCACAGAGATCTCTTACATGTTATAATGAAAACGTAATAGCCTGATTTTGTGTATCTTTTAAGATAAATTTGCAGTTCTTTTGAATATTTATACATGCACTCATGTCTCTGCCTCTCTGTGTGTATATACATCTATGAGCAGTGAAATGTGCTTTTTAGTATACACAGAGAAGGCATTCTGCTTAAGAAGTCATCATCTCTGTGTGTTTTTCTTTCTGACAGAAGGTTGGTTTGTTCATTCGCTACATCCTATTACATCTAAAAAAAGCAGTACGTGCGCAGTATCCTTTTTCTTCCTCCCGATGCCTCAGTGCTACACGTTCACCCTTTCCTCTTACTTTGTCACATGTAATGCCTGTAAGTCAAATTCTGATCTCAAAGTAAATCTGCAGGAATTTCTAAAAGAGATTTACAGGGAGGAGAACTGAATGGCACCTTTGATCCAAAGGTGGCTTATGGCACTTCTGAGCGCAGCCGTTGCAGAAGGTGTTTGTGTGCTGACTGACATTGCACTGGAGGACTGAGCTGGAGCTGGAACTTGCTCAGGGGCTTTAGTTCCAGTATTTCCTTTTTGCTCTGACAGCTTTTAAAAAATGCTGTGTAGGATCAGGAAGCTCTGTGACTTTCAGCCATATCCCCTAATCAGACTCAGAATGCTTTAAATATTGCTGTAAAGTGTGAAATCTCCTCTGGGCTGCTGTTCTTCCTTTGGCACTATTTCTACTGGAAGGCTGCCACCTGCACGACACAAAAATAGGAAACTCAACCTCTGGGCAGATTTTAACACTTTAAAAAAATGTACTAAAAGAGAGTGCATCCATGAAGGTGAAAAGCAAGCCAGAAAAGAGTGAAACAGCTGACAGAAAGGGAAATTGGAGGATATAGCAGGCAGAGTGAGTGGTACAAGACCAGCAAGAAAGATAAACCTTGGATGTAAAGAGAGGGAAGAAAAGAAAACAGGAAGGGAAATAAAGGAATGCATAAAGGAGAGGAAAAGGGAAAAAAATAGGGAGATGACAAATAGCAGAGAGGGAAAGAGGGAGCAAAGCAAAGGCAGACAGGCAAATGATGAAACCAAGGAGTAGAGTTGAGCAGACAGGACTAAGAGTGGGTTATTTTTTTCTCTCCCATAGCCCCAAGGGATCTTGACTTGCTAATCGAGATATGTATTCACCCCTGTAACAAGCCTGATCTTATGCTGATGTCAGCAAGAACTGTCAGCTGAAGATAGAGGTTGTTTTTGTTTAAAAAAGCCTCTACAGTGCATACCCATTCCTCCTCTGCAGACTCTGGCTTGGCCTGAGCCAATCTGACTCCCCCTTAGCAGAGGACATACCTCAATGCATCCTGGTGGAAGCCACCACGGAAGGATTTAGCCCCAGGTTTAAATCCTTGATAATGGTAGCTTCACTCCAGTCCCTTTAATTCCAGAGGTCCAAATTCACAAATCTCTCACCAGGGCTAGTGAGTCTTGTCTCCCTCTGCTCCCCTTACAGAGAGTTCAGAGCAAGACCTGACTTTGACGAGGACAATGGGGAATGTTTTTAAAATAAAGAGAGGAGATTTACTTTAGGAGAAATTCTTCACTCAGAGGGTGGTGAGGCACTGGAACAGGTTGCCAAGAGCAGTTGTAGATGCCCCATCCCTGGAGGTGTTCAAGGCCAGCTTGGACAAGGCCTTGGCCAACCTGATCTAGTGGGTGGTATCCCTGCCTATGGCATGGGAGTTGGAACTGGATGATCTTTAAGGTCCCTTCCAACCCAAGCTGTTCTGTGATGCTATGATTTGAAGCATTTGCCCTGGGGAAGCCAATCATTACCTTTTTGTTAGAAGGGAAACTTCCACTGACTTCCCAAGTCCCACTGTAGGTTGCATGAACACCTTTCCAGTGTCTGAAGACACAGCCTGGACAACCTTCAATCTAGCACTCACAGGCAGATTTTAGCCCACCTCTCCTATGAGAGGTACAATAGAAGAATTAAATAGTTATTATTTATTAGCAGTCATTAGTGACCTATCTGAAATGAATTATCATCTTCAAGCTAAAAGACTGTTCATTGCACCACCATGCCAGAAATCTCAGCAAAAGGACCAGAAGCATTTAATGAGTGTTACAAATGTTCTTTTATTCCTACAGGTGATCCTTTACTCCTTGGATTATCTCTGAGAAAGGCTGGATGGAAAAAACAAGGAAATTTCTACTGTGACTCTTGCTTGGGATGAGGTAGAGAGCTGACAGACACTATGAAGCCAAACATGTGTCATCTTTTAAATTCACTACAGAATCTGCAAAGATAAAAGCTGGGACCAAACCAGTAGTGTAAATGAGAAGTAGGCAGTAACTGAAATAATTGCTGGATAATTACCATGTACCTAAAATTAAGTGGTTTGATAGTTTCAGTTCAGCCCATAGAGGACAGATATAAAAAGCTACTGCTATGGTGAAATTCTTATTGAACTTGTAATGATCACCTACACAGACAACTATATGCTGCCAAGGTATTGCCTTAAAGTGTTTTGTGTATAACACTCTTTGGTGTATATGTTTGGAGCCAAATTCTCACAACCATGTTATACAGTTCAGTTCTGGCCCTAGAAAAACTCCTGGACTTACCATTGTGTTACTCCAGGTCCATGACAGAGTATCCCTGCTTTCAGGGCCTTTCTAGTTGTGTGAAAACTGAAGAATGTGGGGGTGAACTGAGCCTCATGACTGCAACACTTCCTAAAAGTGATAGCATGTCTGTAGGTCAGGTTTGTACATTCAACTAAGTGCAGAATTCTATAAGACTTGTTTTAGGCTCCCTGGTATTGTGAGGTACTCCAGATGTGGCCCTGTTAACACAGAGGGGCAGTTCTCACTGCCACCAGTCTTACTGTCTCTGTTACAGGCTCTGAGAGAAGGCTGCAGTTACAAGAGCTACTTACCTTCCACATTTCAAAAGCTCTGAAATACTCATCTTGCAGTGCAGGAGCACACAGAAGCCCAGAAAGGATTCAGATCTCATTAGACCAAGCGGGTTAAAAAAAATCACCAGGCAAAGTCCCATCAATGAATCATGTTGATGTTATTATATCAGTACAACCCAAGCAAAACAGAGATACTGCTCTGGAACAAAGTGGCATTTGGTCCAGTGCAATGTTATATTTAGGTAATTTTCCTCAGTACAAATAGCGATTAAAAGGTGGCTTATCCATAATATAATAATAATAATCTTTATGGAGAGGTTTTCTTTTTTTAAAAAAAAAAAATATATATTTTTAAACTCAAGGAGTGATTAAGTGATTATATAATTGATCAAGATACTGGAAAAGCAGCAACTGGCATAGGTGTAATGTGGTCTGTACTGGTTAAGTATTGACTAAACAGCAAATCTTCATACAGATTTACATAGCAATAGCCTGTTGTTAAATAACCCCATATGTAAACATTTTGCGTAGAAGCAACAGCACTTCTTTCTGCAGCAAAAATTTTTGCACAGAAGAGATACTTTGAAATAGCTGCTACCCCCTTTCACATCCTCTTTATATGAATAAACTTTAAACTGAGAAGTCTGAATAAACTTTAAACTGAGAAGTCATGCATGCCAGAACATGCATACTACAAAATATTGAAAATATTATTAGATCTTTAACTTCCCCAAAGTAATCAGCAAGTATCATATTCAATATCATAATCACACCATAAGTGTTTCCCTAATACAATGCTATAAGTAAGACAGTTTTAAGAGACCTAACCCCAGCTAGAGAGCAAGAGAGCCTGATGTACAAAGATGTTAAATATATTGCACATGCCTTCTGTCTAAAAGATGAGTTTACTTTAGGTGAGCTGAATTAAAATAGAGTGCAAATCTGGTACAGCCCTATTTATAAACAATACGAATCTTAAAACTACAGGAACTTAAGATTCACTCATACTCTTTCTTTCCCTGGAACATTTCTGAAGACTGCTAGTACTGACTCCATCAGTTCTGTCATCCAAACCACATATCGTGCAGTAATGTGCTGCACACATATTTAACAGAAGACAGGTAAGTTTTCTGGGTTCATATAGCTATGACTGAATGACGTACTGTCTGGTTAAGGAATTCTCAGCTTTGTCAGCTTGTAGTAAAGTCCTCCTAACATTACTGTCCCTGTGAAATACTCCCTTGGTTAAGCATTTGACTATTTCACACACCTCTGCCATGTGGTTTTCTGCATTATTGCTGGAACAGGTATTCTTGAAAATGGAATCATTGGTTCCAATAGGTTCTCTCAGAAATGAAACATGATTCTATAAGTCAGTATACTGACTGAAGTCAGTATTTTGAGAGAAGAAAGAAAACCAGTTCTCTGAGTTCTCAGTACTCAGAGGTACTCTCACCCAGACTTGCTGGTAATGTGGTACATTTTTGTCCATCCTAGGGTAAAATTCCGTTACTAAGTTCAGGATTCGCTTGGAGCTGTTTAGTCTGGCCTTCTTGTGAAATGAAGAACACTACATGTAGAAACTACCCCTCCCCCTTAGTCCTATAACAAACCACCACCATTTCAGTTGTAGAAACGATTTGGGCCAGCTTGGAGCTTTCACTGGTGTTTTCTCATGCTCCTATTTGTAGAGAGAAGAAGTTATGAGAAAAATGGCCTTTCTTTCCTCTTAAGTACTTTCCAAGAATAAGACTCATCCTTGCACAGAGAGGGCACCATGACCCAACCGCTTGAACTTTTGAACGCCCCAACCTGAATCACCTTAGAGCTCCCAAAACAGGCATTAGTTGGGAGTTCAGTGGGAAAGAGGCCAAATGCTGCTGGGAAAACATCACGATCTTTAAGCACAGTGGTTTGGGTGATGTCCATGCAGCAGAAGGTCTGGAACATGACAACTGGAAAGATGACTCGGCTGTTAGGAATAACATTTGTGGCTGGCAGTTGTGATTCTCCCTGCTGGCTAGGAACATTTCTCTCCAAGAATAGCTCCTGTGGGATTACAACACATCCCAGTGTTTTGTAACCATCAGTGGCAGTTCTGTGTAGTTTCTCATAATCGGTATGGAAACAGTATGCTGTGACAGAGGAAAGGTCAAGAGAGAGAGCTTGTTTCAAAATCACTGCTTTCTGAAAGGGGGAAAATGTTGTATTTGTATGGTGGGGTGAATGCACTATGTAAAAGGGCACAAGGAGACAGGTTTCTCTACTGCTTCTTGTCAAGAGATACCTATTTGGGGAGAGATTCAAGCAGGAATGAGAGTTGTCTCATACACTTGTATAATTTTATAGGGTAGATGTGCAGTTCTGGACTATTCATGCAAAGCTCTCTTTATAGTCAACAGAGAAAGATGGTCCCCATAGGCATGGGGATCCTGTCTTAGCATGAGATGAATCACCTTCTGGAGGAGCCTGTTTCTCCCTGCAGGGGTTTGGGTTTGGGTGTCTAGTTCATGTAGACATCTGAATTGGACTTATGTGGCAAGGTTTTGGTATCAGGGGGTTGCAGAGGTGGCCTCTGCAAGCAGAGCCCAGCAGCTGCCCCATGTCAGATCAGAGCCAGCTCCAAACAGCTCCAAAAGGGACCCACCACTGGCCAGAGCTGAGCCAGTGAGTGATGCTGCGTGGGCCTCTGGGAGAGCGGATTGAAGAAAGAGGAGGGAGAAAATGTGAGAGAAGCAGCCCTGCAGGCCTCCACGTCAGCCCAGCAGGAGGGCAGGAGGTGCTCCAGGCACCCAGCATCAGTTCCCCTGCGGCCTGTGGAGAGGCCCCTAGCGGAGCAGGCTGTCCCCCTGCAGCCCATGGGTCCCACATGGAGCAGATCTCCACGCTGCAGCCCATGGAGGAGCCCCCGGTGGAGCAGGTGGATGTGGCCTGGAGGAGGCTGTGGCCCATGGAGAGCCCCCTCAGGAGCAGGCCCCAGGCTGGAGCTGCAGCCCGTGGAGAGGAGCCCACGCAGGAGCCCGTGTGGGACCCGTGCTGGAGCAGTTTGCTCCTGGGGGATGGACCCCGTGGTCCGGAGCCATGTGGGAGCAGTTCTTGAAGAGCTGCTGCCTGTGGGCAGACCCCGGAGGCGCAGTTCAGGAAGGACGGCATCCCGTGGGAGGGACCCCACCTGGAGCAGGGACAGAGAGTGACCGTGAAGGAGTGATGGAGATGAAGCTTCAGGGACTGACCACAGCGCCCCTTCCCCTGCACTGCTCAGGTGGAGGAGGTAGAGGAGGGTGGATGGGGGGAAGGTGTTCTTAGTTTGCTTTGTTTCCCACTGTTGTTTGTGATAGGCAATAATTTATATTAACCTCCCTATGTTGAGTCGGTTTTACCCATGACGATAATTGTTGAGTGATCTCCCTGTCCTTATCTCAACCCTTGAGCTCTTTTCATCATATTTTCTCCCCCTTTCCCTTTGAGGCGGGGGAGTGAGAGAGCAGTTGCGGTGGTGTTCAGCTGCCCAGCTGGGTAAATCCACCACAAGGTCTAACTACATGCAAATTAATCCAGGCCAGCTGTCTGTGCCAGGCTTGGACCATCCCCAGATGTGCAACCCATACATTTTATTTGTAATTTATGCTAGCCTCTGTGAGTAGCATAAAAATAGAAGAAAGAAATTGCAGTAAAGGAAGAAAGGGAAAGGCAAGGCAGATAAAGAAAGAAAAGATCAGAAAGTGGGGAAAAAGACAATACTAGTTAACAGGATGCAAATGCAGAAGGAAATGAGGATAAATGACCAATTCAAGTGTGAAATACTACACAGACTTCAAACTGCTGGTGTATAGGATTACTAGAAAGACGCAGAAAACAGTGAATCCTGCAAAAACATTAGTACTTTTATACAAATGTAAATGCTCCAAGTAATAGAACTTTCCTTGGTTCTCTAAGAAGACGTCAAATGCTTTACCTACTTTTTTCTTTTCTTCATCATATCCCAATATTTCTAGCTGAAATTCTGTGACAACTTTGCATTCAGAAATGGAAAGTTTATCCATTGTTCACTTGCTACATTTTCAGGAATGTCAACATCTTCAGTTATGTTCATCCACACACTTGGGTGAAGCTCCCCTTGGGCATATTTTTTTCTCCAAATCCCATCCCTTCTTGACAAAGGCAATGCAGTGGTTTTGACCAGCACAACGCTGACCAACATCACCTTATTGACGCTGACCAACATCACCTTATTGTCTGCTTGCACTCTGCCATCTACCTGTACCTAACCGCTGGCTGTTGTTACGTACTCAGGACATGTGCTCTTTGTTCTGTTTGTACAGCATCTTGCAAAATGGCATCCTAGTCTGTGACTGGGGCTCCTGTGCACGGAGATAACACAGGTAACAACTGGTTTGTGTTACGCTGACATGGTGAAACGAGAACTAAGCCGGTGTATGGCTTCACGCGCAAAAGCGGCGCGGTGCACGTGGGAGCCGGGTGGCAGCGCTCCCCTTGTCCCCCAGCACCCATCTGACGGCTGCTTCGCACCGCGGCCCCTCAGCAGCACCCCGCCGAGCGCTCGGCTTCCGCACGGACGGCCTGCACCGTTCGGCAAGGCGCACGGGGCAGCCCAGGCGCTTCCGCCGACACCCGGCAGCCTCCTTCCAGGGGCTAACCGGGCGGGCCCGCGCCCCCCGACCTCCCCAGCGGGGCTGTGCCTCAGCCCTTCGGCAGGGCTCGGGCTCGGCCTCGGGGGCCGGCTCCCGGCGGGACAATGGCCGCGGGTCCCCGCGCCGCCCCGCTCCTCCCTCCCTTCCCCTTCTCCTTCCCCCTCGGCCGCCCGCCGCGGCTCCGGGGCCCGTCCCCGCCGCCCGTCCCGCGGCGCCCCGAGCCTCCACCGGCGGCGGGGAAGCGGCGGCGGAGCGGGGCCCGCCGGGCTCCGCGGCCTGCGGGCGGCCGCTGGTTGGCGGCGGGGGGACACGTGAGGGAGGAGGGGGCAGCGCGGCGGCGGCAGGAGTTTCCCCGACAGCTGGGGGTTGCGGCGGCGGCTCCTCCTCCCCGGGTCCCCGTTAGAGGCTGCGAGCCCCCCGCCCGCGCTGCTCCTTGTTGACAAACACACAAAGGGCCGCGCCGGGGCCGGGCTGGGCACGCGTCTGGAGCCGGCATGGGAGACAAGAAGAGCCCGACCAGGTAGGGGTAGGGGCAGCGGCAGCGGCGCTGCCTTCCTCCGCCTCCTCCTCCTCCTCTTCCTCCTCCTCCTCCTCCTCCTCGCCGGGGCCCGGCGGCGATGGCGCCCGGGGAGGGCTGGGGGGGAGAAGGGGGGCGGCGGCGTGAGGGCGGCCAGCCCGGTGTCCCCCCCGGGCCCCCCCCCCGCCCGCCTGCCCCCTCCCGCCGTGCCCCCCCCTGCCCGCCCGTGTCCCCCCCGCAGGCCGAAGCGGCAGCCGAAACCCTCCTCGGACGAGGGCTACTGGGACTGCAGCGTCTGCACCTTCCGCAACAGCGCCGAGGCCTTCAAGTGCATGATGTGCGACGTGAGGAAGGGCACCTCCACACGGTGAGTGCCGGGGGAAGGCCCCGCCGGGGGCAGCGGGGCCGTGGGGGGCTGCAGGGGGCTGGAATCGAGGGGGGAGACACCGGGAGAGGGGCCCCTGGCCGGCCCCGCGGCTCCCCGCTACCTGCCTGCCCCTGCGGGGACCGGAGGGCGAGCCCCGGGCGAGGCTGACCCCGCAGAGGCCGTGCCCTGGCCGGAGGAGAGCAGCCCTGCCTGCAGCCTGCCCACCAAGATGCTCGCCCTCAGCCTTTGCCTTGCAGGCTCCTTTTTCCGTGAGTTTAACTTCTCCTCACCGGTCCCCCCCTCCTCTCTTTATTTTATTGTTTGAACTCTCTCTCCGTCGCAGAGCCGTGTTGCCCCAGAGCATCGATAGCTGTCCTCCGATCGGGGGAGGAATTAGCTGATGTGCACCCTGTGGAGGTGGCACCCCGCGAGGCAGTGACGTCCCAGGAGGACCTTTTCTCTGGGAACCCGTCAGAAAGCTTGCGGTGAATTACCTGGTTCCTGCATCCCTCTGATGTGTAGTTCCGTATTACGGCCTAAACGTGCACGCCTGGGGAACGGAGGCTTTCATAAAACCAACAGGACTGCACTTGTAGCCGTAGTGTGCTAACCAGAGAGAATATTATTCAAGAATCCTTTGTTACCATTATCATACCTATTAGCTAACCCTGTCAGCAAGGGAAGTTTAAGTGGCAATAAAAGTTGCCATCCTATCATAAGCAGCAATTACATTCCAGATATCATTCAAAGCAATGCTGAATGTGACTTGCTGCAAACATTACATGTTTGAAATGTTACGTGTTGGAAATCCTAAGTGCAAGACTGGGTCAGACTACTTGACAGAAAAGATTTGTCTTTATTCGTGAAGTTGATTTCCTGGACTTCTGCAAACTTGAATGAATATTGGAGTACTTCCCGTAACTTCAGGTTTTAATATTGCTATTTTTAAATAAAGAAATCGGTGAGGTGAACGTGCTGAGAGAAATTGCATCTGTCACGTATCGCGTGGCTTCCTGTGACAAGAATGGTGCTGTGCTTGTGTCACAGATAAATGTGTTCAGATTGGTAATATTCAGCAAAATCATATTGCTGAGGGAATGAACGTAAACTCTTTTTGAAACAGCACAAATGAACGTTACAGCCTTCCTTAGCCTCTAGACAGCTTGATAGGCGAAGTCAATTTAAAATGATGTTTTGTTGCACTGGAAACTCAGTTGGATAAAAGCACTGAAACTAAACAAAAAAAAAAGTGTGTAAAAAATGATACTGGCTTCTCAGCACTGCTTAGTGCTGAGTGAGTTCGTTTGTTTGTTCTCCTCCCTTGAATATTTCACGGTTTGTGACTGCTTTAAGAGCCTTTTTTTTTTTTTTTGGTTACCACTTGCTCCCCCATAGTATTCTGGTACCTAGAGCTTTAGTTGAGAAACAGAAATCAATGTATCTCCTTAAACTCTGAAACAATGTATAGCTGACTAGATTTATGGATTTCTTTCCCGTACAGTTTAAATGGGTCGCACTTACACATGCATGTGAAGCCCGGGGTTTATACATGGCGTGAGATAAATACGGGTTGGGCTTTCAGACCAGGCAATTTTAGGCCACGATTCTGAAATTAGATTTGAGCTAGTAAGTAGACCTTTGTGTCTATGGAGAGAGTCATTAGGGTGCCAAAGAGACACAAAAGGCCATTTGGGTGGATTTTTTTTTTTTTTTTAAAGGAGCTGAAGTACAAGACACCAAAGCGTGGCCTTGTTAAAACATTTGCTCATGCCACCTATGCAACAAAATGTTTTTCACAGTGTTGTTCAGAATAACAGTGCCATGGAGTTTGGGTGATGCTGTGAATGCTTTTTTTTTTTCAGTCTTCCATTTTGAATCTTATTATCTATACATGCTAAGCTGATGCTTTAGTGTGCTAATTTTTTGTTGTTGTTGTTAGTGAGACTTATGTGTACAAGACATTGTAAATCAGTGGTTTTTAGTTCAGATAAATCTGTTTCTTTGTGATAGACTGTTTAAGGTCTACTTCTGAGTGTTAAAACTCACTAAATGTGAACAGATTTGTAGATGGAAAAACAGGCAATCGTAGTGAAGTGTAGTGTTTTTGAAGGCCACTGGAAATTAGGTTGATTCAAACAGTTGTATTTTGTATACTAATCATGTAGAAATAACTTTGCAGAAACATTTTAGGTAAGGTGTGAGTGTGTTTTCACTCTTGAATAATTTCTTGTCTCCAAAAGAATTACTTTTTATGCTAAGGGCTAGGTATGGATTATGATCTTTAAAACTGGTGGTACTGGTGTTAAGATTAGCGGAATTAATTCTTATGACTTCTTGATCATATTTTAATATACTCTTAAACTGAGTGTTTGAAGCAGATTTTGTCATGGACTTAAGTTAGCTTTTTCTTTGGTAGTGCCACCTTGAATGGTTAAATCTGGGTGTGCTTGGATGGGGGACATCTGAGAGAAATGCTGGATGCTGCGGGAAGTGCTGTAACTGGCTCCCAAGGTGGCACTCTTTTCTTTGGGCTAGGACCAAACCAGTGCCCCAGCGTGGTGCCAGTTAGATGTGCTATGAGTCAGACCTAAAACCGAGATCCTGTCTGCCAGCTGGAAATCCCTGTACCTTCTCCTGTAGAACTGTTGCCAGACTTTAATTCGCTAACGTCACTGAGGATCTAAATTCTGCCTGTAGACATGGCTTTCTTATTTGCTTTCTAACCTAAAATTGTTCTGTATTGTTGCTTGGGTACTGATAAATTACTATGTTCCTCTTGATAGGAGACTGTGCTGAATATAGTAATTTTCTATATGTGACCTTTAAAACATTTTGAAGTCTTTCTAGATGAAAGATGTTGTACAAACGTAAGGAACCTAGGGCTGCAATAATCATTCCTTACTTGGACAAATCTCCTGCTGAAGTTCATTAGATGTATGAGTAAGGAAAGCTGAATAGAACCTTAACGTCCTGTGCTATAGAGGGCTCTGGTAACGAACTCTATATTTAGGTTGCCTAATAGTTTCCATTATAAAGAATTTGTATGATCTCTTTGAGAAGCCCTATTGTTTGCAAAAGTCATTGAAGTTTGGCAAGAGAAGGAGTCCTTAGGCTAAATAAGTGTTTTGATTTCCTTGCCCCATGAAATTGTTTAAGTTTTCCTGAGATGTAAACATTTGAAAATCATCATTTCCCCTCTGTCACTCATGTTGTACGGAAGAGTAATTACTAGAACACCGAGAAAGTCCAGACCCCTGTAAAAGCAACAGTGGCAATGATATTACGCTGAAAACCTGGAAATGAATTATTTGGCTCCTGAAGAGGTTACAGTGTGATTGCCGAATTTGTTCCAGCCCTTGTAGTTACTGCTTTCCCAAGAGAAAGTTGCCTCAGCAAGCACACTATCATTTTTGTTTGTTTCTGTCCTTCTGGCTCTTCGTGGCACTCTCTGAATCAGGAGTATACCAGTCCAGGTGGAGCTTCATGAATTGGGCTGGGTCCTTGGACAGACCTTACTGCAGCAAGTGTTTGCTCCCAGTTTGTCTGTTCTTCAGGAAGGTTTTTTGTTTTTTCTTGCCATGTAATATGGTTAGGCATTGTAATTTGGGCACATTACAAGGCTGAAGGCTCAGAGTTCCAGTCGTGCTGGGAAGAAGCATGGAAGAAGGCTGACATTGTCTCTAAGGGGATGTATGTTACTGCTCTCTCCTGTCTTCTCCATCACATCTCTGCACCTTCTTCCTTGTATCATCTTAATGCTCTTGTTACTCAGGGACAGCATCTGGATCTAAAATTACCTGTCATTTTGCTTTTCTTAATTTGGTTCTTATGCCTGTGTGCTGAGGTTTGGTCTCTGCTTGCATGATCCTATTCTCTTTTTCTGTGCTATGACAAGCTGCTTGTCCATTCAGTGGAAAGGACGGGCATCCAGGGGAGTATAATGAGGGAGGAACTACAAATCTGGCTTTTTAAACTTTGCAGTACTTGCTGTGAAGAAAAAGAAGGGAGTAGGGTACACAATCAATTTTAGAGCTTGATAGGATTTTGTGATTTTTCAATTCAGAAAAAAGGGCGGACTGCCAGGGTATTTTTTCACTGACATACTCCCTATGCTACTAATAGGAGAAGGTTTGTTGTACAAACTACTTAATTCTTTTATTTCATTTTATTTTGAGAACTATTTTTTTGCTCTCTTTGAATTCAATAAAAACTTAACTATGAATCTGTGAGGCTATGTGTACACTGTTCACACCCCATGTATTTTTCTTCTGGCAGAGAGAATAAGGAGATAAAACAGGTACAAGTGACTTCCTCCGAAGTTATTATTTTTTATTTTTTTTTAGGTATTCCTCTCTGATACATACCTTGGCCCAGCTGCTGTGTGCAATATCATGTACATTAAATAGCCCCTGAAATTTGTAGGCCAGAGTGAGGAGGTCATCTCAGGTCAAGGTGAATTTCTGTGGAGTTGGGATGCCTACATTTAACCTCTTGTACCGCTGAAATAGAGACACACATAACCAGCTGAGCGGGGCATGGTTTCCACGTCCTGTGCACTATTGATCTCCATTATTGAATCGTTTTCTCTCAGCCTAAGATACGAAAAGGCAACTTTAAATCATACCAGACAAAAGAGTTAATCTGAGGTATAAGCAACCAGGACGCCATCTTTGTGTGTTTTCTTGAGATCTGGGGCGCGCTCCTTGCTTGTGCCTTGGAGCGTGGCCGTTCGATACGCTCCTGTATTTTGTGTGTCTGACAGTCTCCTAAATACGAGATACAGGTCTCTACTTGAAGCTGTCATGAGTTTGTTTTGTGCTTTGAGAAGCATAAATAAAGTGCTTAATTTTTTAACTTGGATATCAAGGTCATTTTTCTTCAGAAAATATGTGCAATTTGTTTAGTCATGTACCATCTGGATGTTTATAAGCACAAATCAGTTACATTTAACCAAATCTGGTATTTGTATTTCTGTGGAAATGCTGTGCTGCTGAGGACAGAGTTGGTGCTTATCTGGTATATCTGGTTTAACACGTCTGTTTTACAACAGCTTGCTGAGGACTCTCTTCTGCCTTCCAGTACGCAGCTTCTGGGTGTACACGCATGCGCGTGTCAGGGGAAGGTTGTGAAGGAGAAAAAGAGGAAGAACCGCTTGTCATGCTGATTTTGCAAATACATGCCTGGATTGAGCTTAAACTGAAGGGCTGCTCATTACTTGGGTAGTTTGGAGGAGGAAATATTTGCAGGAGTGAAGAGAGTGGAAAAGTCATATATAATCCATACTTTACCAAGCTCTGTATTACAAGTTTTGTGTTTTAGTTTGAATATGAAAATTTGATGAAGAGCATGAATAAATAGTTTGCGTTTATTTTGTAGGTAGCCATCAGATAATCTAGTCATGCTGGACTTCAGTGCTTATTTTTAAAAGGAGTTTTTACAAGTAACCTTTGGAATTATTAAGGAACTTACTTAGATACCATTTTCCCTGAAAAGTGTAGTGAAATTTCAGCATTTTGAACATTAATGGTGTTTTCTTTCTCCGTATGAAACAAATAAGTAACTTTTATTAATTGTAGTGGCTCTTGTTGATGCAGTTGTAGCCATGGCTTGTTGGAGGAATACAGAACGTAATGGGCAGCCAGTCAACATGAGCAGCAACAGTTTTGAAAGACTACATAAGACTACATAAGCTTTTTTTTTTTTTCTTTAATACCTATTCTATTGTTAATCTTTGTAATTATGAACCTGACAAATACTTTAATCAATTACTCTAAACAGTTCATGAAAAATGTGTTTTTGTTTTTAATCATGTGTTTGGTATTTTTAGGTGTCTCTTTTTCCTTTTTCCTATAACTCGTAGTTTGTGTCCATTATACCTTGGCTTTTATTTTTTTCACTTTTCTATTTTTAATACATTCTACTCAGAACGAACAAACAGTATTTCACTTGATATTAGGCTAAGACCCAGTAGGGCCTGTTTTATGTAACTTTGACAGTTGATCTAAACCTAGGTTAGTTGTTTCTTTTTGTATCGTATTGTATGTAATAGTCATATCAGCAGTCACCTTTGGTCAGAAATTTAGGTAACTGTCACTGTGACTTGGCCTTCTATGTTTATATACCTTATGTAATTAAAGAAAGAAACATGTAGTAGAAGAAGACCTGTGCTTTTATATAAACTTTCTCTCTTCCCCTCCTACAATAGCTAATGGTGTCAGAACTGTTGAACAGGAAGAAAAATGTCTTAGATGTGTTCAAGATCTCGGACCTCAGAGTGGAGTTAGCAGATGTGCCCTCTGGAAAACCATCTTTGTTAATGGGCGCTGCAGGGTCACAGTTAAGAATGGCTTGCTCAGCTGAATTGTACCAAGGCCAAGACAAATAGATCAGCATTTGTCTTCCACACGTACTAAAGTCATACAAGCTTTGAATAGCTTTGGGTTCATTTTAGGTTCTAAGGGGGCTAGCTTGTCTCTCAGTGGTCATTTTGATTCTTCCATGTTGTTTTAGGAATGCCAGATGGATAAGGTCTTGCTGTGAGCTAGACCTTCTCCCTGTATTGAAAGAGGATCAGTAAACTTGGGCAATGTCTAACATCTTTGTCCTAATAAGTCTCCAGTGAAGGAGACTAACCTACAGCTTGTTTCTAGTACTTTTATCCTTGATGTTTTTCCAGATACCTAACCTCTCTGCTCAGTAAGATAAGTTGTTTTGTACTCCCCCTACTCCCAATCAAATTTCCCATGCATTTGTAGTTCTTTGGTTATTTGGGTTACGGTTTCCATGTTCACTCACTTGTTCTTGCTAAGTCTTTCTCCGAAAAACAAGATTGCAGCGACCCTTTTGGATAAGTGATGTTTTCTTTTCAGTTTATATCATGATTCTTTATTCTTGACACTTCAGTTTGCATGCCCATTTCTTACTGCGGAAGCTTAGATTGAGGACATGCCTTCAGCTGAGTAATTCCTAGTGTAATGCTTAGTTGGCTATTCCTTTCCACGTTCTTGATAAATGATGGTGTCTGATGTTGGTACTTCCCTGTACGAGGATTTTCCTTTTGTTCAACAGAATCATGGTGTTGGCTTCTCTATGCTGTGTGATCTACTCGATCCACTACGGTCTCCTGTCCTTTTGTGTCACATTGTTACTCAGATAGTTTTGTTTTTGTGCTGTTTGGGACTTTATGCTGTCTTTCCTGTGATTTCATTATTGTGATTTTCTGAGTTGTCTTAACCCAAGATGATCTTGGCAGTTAGTTCTTAGCACCTTTCAGCTTGGTGCTGTTCGCTTGTTCTGTTCCTTATTCCAAATCACGATTAAGTATATTAAATAGTTTAGCTGTAGAATGTCACTATAAATGCTATCCTACACCTTCAGTTGGTAGCTGAGAGCTATTAAAAACAAACAAATCTGATTTTGAATTTCATTCTAGACAACTTCATCCCCATCATAATCTAGCTTGAGTGAAAGAATGTCTTTTTGATGGTGCTGCAAGTCAAGGCTTGGGTTTGTGTACTGCTTTTCTCCTCGTCACTAAGACAATTAGTCCCTTAGAAAATCTTGAGTGTTTCAAGCCAATTGGCTTTATCCTTTATATCCTCCTAGTTGTTAAATAATTTTCTTCTAGTATCATTATGAAATTTGAGTTAGGCTGAGTCATTTGTTATTTCCTGCATTTTTATTTGCCAACCTTGTGACTTCTCTTTTCCTTTTTTTGGTTCAATTTGTTTCCAAGAGCGCATTTCATTATGTGCTGTTGACTGCCACATACAGCATTCAGTAGTCTGGTCTGTTTCTCATTTGAATTTGTACTCCTAACTCCTCGTTTAATTTGGTTATATGGAATTAAACTTGCATGTGGAGACTGAAGCAAAGAAGCCTTTATGCCTTCTGGTATTTGCTTGCTTTCTTTGTTTGATAATGGATATACGTCTTCCTTTTTATTTCCATGATGAAGTACTTTTCTTTCGGGCATGAGTGGTATGTGCTTCAATATGTTTAGCTTTTTTTTAACTACTTTTTTGTTAGTGGAAATGTCATCTTTGTTTTCAGGGCCATCAGTGCTATTCTTGCTTACTGTGTCTTTTCTGGGGAAATTAATCAGCTGTCACGGCCTGAAATGTAGTGGCATTTGAATAAAAACCTACAATAAGACTAAAGACTAAATCCCTTGAAAGAAAAGTCTTGCTGGTAAGAAGGAAGGTCTCGTATCACTTAGAGTGATGAGAAGTTACGTCTTCTGCCCTGTGACTTTTTGTAACGGTTTATCCTTTACTGTTATGACTGCCCACTGTGCCTGGTCCTGTTTAATAAAACATCAAGTATCTGTACCTCTCATCTTGAAAGTCAAGTCAGGACAGTATGCTCTGCAGAAATTTTTCACGTGGTGTCACATGATGTATTCTCTTCTTGGCTGCTACAGCCTGCTACAAAATCCTTAAAATGTAGGCTAGTGGGACCAAATATTAAGTGTTCATTTTGTCTGCTTTACTACAGCAGCTTACGCTGGTTTAAGTAGGACAGAGAGATCCTGAGGATCGTCTGTTCTCGCTGAAGTGCATTCCGCTGGTATGTGGTACGTTGATGTAGAGCAGGCTTCAACTTGGAGAGTTGAGCTGCAGAATGTTGTCGGTAGGATTTTGTCTGCCAAACTTCCCATCAGAAGTCAAATTGAAGACTACAAGATATGACCTTGAGGTCTGCTACAAGTTTTTTCTTGTTTTCATAGAAGCTAAGAGGAAAAGAAAAGAAAAAAAGAATAATTGAAAGTTTTCCTATTCTAACTTACTGTAAGTCCAGGACTCATCTGTAAGCTTTTCCATAATGCTTGAATATGCTGGATCTGAGCTGCACAGTTCAAATGACAGTGCTCGATAGGAGAAAAAAAATATGAGTGGGGGCTTTAAAGTTTATTTTAAAAATAGAGTTCCTGACTCTAAAAGCTGGGAAAAGGTTGGTTTGACACATTCAGAGAAAGGCAAGTTGTTTTGTACAAATATAATTGAATTCTGTGATTGGTGTCATGAGCTAGAAGTTCTGTAATTGGACGAGAAGGGAAAAGGAAAAGGTGAAGTCTGATGATGATGGCATCTTTTTCTATTACTGTACATCTTTCATGAAGAACATTATGGAGACTTGGTTTTAGGGGGGCGTGTAGTCTCTTCCCCTCTTTAAACCAGGCGTCTTCATAGGGGTAGCACTGTCTAGAAGTGGAGGAAATGTCTAGAATGCTACAACCTTCTGGGGAGATCAAGCACAGCCACTGTGCAGAACAAGGAGGATGGGTCCCAAACAAGCTCCTTCCTGTTTGGTCACAAAATTAGTTGTGCCAAGTATTGACCCTGTTTTGTGCAACAATGACCGTGCTTCTGCAGCATGAACCTCATGTTTTGCGTGTGTTTTTTTGCGTAGGTGTAAGAAGCATCACAGTTTCTACAGGAAGGGGACAGAGAAGCAGTTTGGAGGATCCAGTCCTTTGTGGGATTGGAAGTTGGGAGAGGTCACTTCCCCATAAACCCCAAGGATCTAGGGGTCTAAAAAGACTGTGCCCACTGCCTTCTGTGCAGACTCCCAAATATCGCCTCCTCAGGGGATGTTGTTAAGGAAATTGAGCTTCCTGACCCCTGCTCATATATAGCACGTTGTCAACTGGGAAGCACAGATTGGTTGGTGCCCATATGTTTCTCAAACAGGATATTTTCAGTATAGCTATCGCTTGTGCTGAGCATCAGTGAGCCACAGTTTGTGGCATATGGAGAAGAATTTCTAATAACAGCATGCGAGAGGTTGAAGCTTTAAAACTGGTTGTTGGAAAATAACATTTGATGGCTGCTTTAAAAAGTATCCGTGAAGATGAATTTGGGCCTTCTAAAGGTCCCAATACAAATATTTCTTCTTAGGGCAGACAGTTGTGCAGTGTACCCGTAGTCTTTGGGAGGCTTGCTGGCCTCATCTGTTAAATGTCATCTGGAAAATAGGGCATTCCCTTTAAGGGAATGATTAAATAGGGACACTGCCTCAAGGGGTAGTTTTCTGCACATTTATACAGTGACTGATAAAACCATATGGGTCTTGTAAGTCTATTCTAATTGAATCAGCTTTTATTGAAAGACAGAATTGCTAGAAATGCACCGAATGGATGAATTCCAAGTAAATGATTCACAGTGTAAAACAGCTAGGAATTTAAAAGCCCTGGAAATCAGAGCTGGCTGAAAGTTGGAATTCAAATATATATAGTGTGTGTAGAAATGGCATTGTTCTGCAATATGCAGATGGATCTACGTTATGTGCTCCCATACAGACCGCTAGCTCCATTGTTTGCACTGTCGTAATTATTCAGTTGTCTTTCTTTGCAGAGGGAGCTTAACATAGTGTTAACACTCCAGAATATGACAGAAGTGATGGTAATGAGAAAAAATAACTTGGGGTAACAGAGTAAATTATCGATCCTGAAGATACATTTAATCATGAGCTGCTTCAGTGTGGAAATAAAGACTAGCTCCTCACAAGATGGCTTTGTGTGGTGATTAGTGTGAGCATATTCATGTGACACAGCAAGCTAAACGTAGTTTAATCTGGTAGTTTTTATTCTATGAATAGCTTAATAGAGAACTGGTGACTGAGAGAGGGTGAGCTGATCTGTGTCAGAATCCACAGAGTACTTCTCGTGCTGGTGATGTAATTTAATTTCTAGCAACTATTGTATTTGCATTACAAGAAACAGTAATGGGAAATATTTTTTTGCTTTTCATAATGTGATTTTAACTGCTGAAAATGTGGAGTGGCATCATTACATGCACGGGTAGCTTCTGCGTAGACCACAGGTTGCAGTATCTAATTGGCTATAGTGTTCACAGGGCTACTTAGTATACACAGTGTTCCTAAATCTTTTCATTTTGCTTTGAGTAGTATCACTGATGTGCTTATGCAGAAAGGAGCCTTTTTTTTTTTTTTTTTTTTTTCTTCCCCTTCCGTGCTTTGTCTCCTTTTTGGTATTAGGAGGTAAGTTGTCATCTGGTTGCACTTGATCACAAAGCCTCCAACGTTAATGTCACAAAAAATTGTTCTTTTTTTTTAAAGTGAAGTTGAAAAAGCAGTTTCCTTAGTTCTAGAATATTTTATACTCAATATTTTGGGAGTACCTAGAAGCTCTTGTAGCACACGGTGCTGTACAAAGAGCTTGCAGAGTGTACGTGATGGTCGATTAAAAGATAAATGTGATTTTAAAAGTAAGTTTTGCTTGTTTATCAAACCTAGAAAAATGAAAATGTTAGTTGAAAAATTGCTTGGTAGTAGAAAATAGTCTCAAAATTTTGTAGCTACTAATTTGCAAGTATGTGAAAGAGTGTATTATAAGTTGGCCTGTGTTGTGTGTGTGGAAGTGTGTGGCAGTTCTCTAATTATTTGAGAATTAGTGTTCTGCATTTGACGAAAACAAGTGAATAGTCCTCTGTTATTGAAGTTTGAAAAATATTTCAAGACATTTTGCTTTAAATGCTTATTGTCAAGCTAGTCCTTGAAAAATTCATCATCTTCCTGAGGCAAGAAAACCAGTAAACCCGTAAAGATTGGGACACTTCGTTCTTCTGTTCTGCCAGATTTCCTGTATTTATTCCTTAATGACAGGGGTTCGTGCCTAAGCTAGAATAAATGGCTTAAAATGTAAGGCTTAAACTTTTGCCTTCTCACTTGGAGTTTATTTAGATTCTACCATTCAGTATGCGTGAAATACAGTTTAATGACTGTTGATTGTCTGCATTATTACATGAGGACAATTACTGTAATGACTCTGCAGAAGTGTATGTATGTTTCAGTTCTGTTGATTTCTTTCTATATTATAAGGAACCTAAGTAACAAGAAACATGCTAAATTTAATTTAGACCCATTCATTCCATGTAAAGCTGTCAAAGCCATTACAACATCTGTATAAATATGGGCCTCGGTCTTCCAACATTTTGCATGGATTCCTAGTCTTTAAAAAAAATCTCTTTGAAGTTACATTCTTTGCAGGCTGAAGTTGGCTCAAAACAGGGAAGACTGGAGTAGCTGTGGATGTTTTTAAACTTTAAGGGAAGTTGCGCACATTTGCTATTGTTAAAGGCAAACGTATTAAAGTGGGAGGCAAAAGAGAGTGGAAGGAGTATAGACGCAAAAATTGTTAGCCATATTATAATGTGTTTTGCAGAAACTCTTCGGCAAAAGAGAGAAAACATGCCTGAGGAAGTGGGAAAGTTAATTGCCTGGTACATGTAAAGTAACTGGTTATCATTGTATGAGGGTGTGGGGAGGTGTATAATTGAATTACAAAGGATTCACTAACTGGTGGGAGGAAATGTTAGTTATTTCTTTGGAGCTTCTACTTCAAGGTACCGTATTACTGGTTACAGAATTCTGAAATACCTCTATTTCCTTTTGGAGCCATTCAGACCTTGGGGCACCTGCCTCTAGATCATCAGTCCGTCGTGGAAAAGTCACATTCCAGAGCTGCTCGTTGTAACCTGTCCTGTGATATTCAGAGTAAAAAGCTTTCTAAGCTCTATTACAAAGTTACAGATAGAACATTGCATAATTGATGTCTTTTCAAAGACAGGCAGGAAGTGTATCATACTACAATATTTATTTAACTATAGCAGTACCCTGTAAAAATTGCTTATAGAGGCCTTAAGAAATGCTCAAACTGGTCGTACTTATGTGAAGAAATTCTCCTAATAATATTAATTACATGAGTAGTTTTTCCCTTAGAAAATCTACCTAACACCACTTTTTCATATCCTTATTTTTGTCTAGTCGCTTAGTGTAAAATAACTCTACAGGCATCTCCAGTTGACTCCCTGTATGCATCTGCTTGCTTTGGAGATTAGGAATAACTTTTTATTTTTACATTAATTACTCCAATTACTTTGTTAAGACGTATTTGAGAACATGGACCTTAGTTGTTAGAGAAACGAGGACATGCAGTGAAGGAGGTTTGAGTAGGGACTAGCAAGAATGTGATGATTAAGTAGAAAGTGTGCAAAGATAAGCTTTTCTTGAGATTTCAGTAATGACTGTGAACTAGAAAAATGGAGATTAGAGTATTACTGTGGATATCAGATTTCTATTAGCTTCTCGAGACATTAATATTTAGGATAGATGTGAGTGGAAAACTATCCTCAAATAAATGATAAGGTATTTAAAGCCTATACATTTGTATTGGGAAATGATTCAGCCTAGTAATGAAAGAACAGAGTAAGGGCTGAATAATTTGACTTTGTTCTCAACAAGACTTTAATGCACTTAAATGAATTCTACTTTGACTTTTGAAAGACATGTACGGTACAAACATCAGCAAAACAAGACTTCTCTTAGGCTCTGGTTAAACTTAACCTTGTTGCTTCCACTATTTTTGTTTAGCTCACAACAGCATGTTGTTAATTGAGTTACTGAAAATGCAATGAACGCTATAACGTTAAAGGTTGCTTTCTTGTTCAAGGAGATTAATTATTTAAGAAAAAAATGAGCAAGTATTTTAACAGTAGCTTTACAGGAGTTTGTCTCTTATTTTTGGTGACCGTTCCGAGAAGCGCTGAGCAGGCAGTCTGTAGCCTCCTTAGGTGCACGGCTGAGAAGAACACGTATGGTTCTTGGTGAGCTGATTCCACAGCTCTCGCACTGTTTGCAAATGCATTAATTAGGTATCTAATGGTAAGACTTGATGTCCTATAATGGTTTAGAGTCTGAAGAGACTGGCATAAGCATCACTAGGCTGGCTTTTTTTTTTTTTTTGTCTTGTCTAGAGGTGAGGAAAATGCGATAAAGGGTATAAAACTAAAGATGCAAAGTGATACAGAATATTGACTGCAAGAATGTGCAGTTCTCAGCACAAATATCTGAAATGCATTCCAGATAGAGTACCTGAAAAGGTATGTAATGTGTTTTTAGTGTATGAAATTATACTAAACCATATAAAATGTTCCAAGAGTATGTTGACTTGTGTAAGGTAAAATATGTTTGCTGTTAGCAAATGGGTTGTACATTTAAAAAGTGGTCATTGGAAATGGCCCCATTTTATTTCCTTCATAAAAGCTGAAGCTATAGGAAGGAGGTGACCAAACTAAGTCCATTCAAAGACCTGTTCTTTGTCAGGGATTATTCCTATTTTCAATATCAATACAGTACAAAATACAGAAGAGTAAAGATTTTCAGTCTACATCCTGTCACAAGAATTAAATTTGCTTTTAAAATCTAAGAGAAATGAAGGTTAGAAAACCTCAGGTGTGTTAACAGGGCACTTCTGAAAAGGCTGGCCAGCTGAGGGAACAGAAGAGCCTGGTGGAGGGGGAGTATTAGTAGCATGACTGAAATTCAAATTACATTTGAAAAAATCTTGAGTATCTGAACTCAGTCAGCTTCAGAAGCACACAGAAGTCTCACAGTAGCAGATGGAAGGGAGATTCTCAAGTCTTCAGGGTGCCAGAGAGAAAGAAATACATTTTTTTTTTTCATAATGATGCAATTCTGCAGAAACATCCAGGTGAATAACGTACACACAACTCTTGTGGGCTTGATAGGAAGTGAGGAATTTTAAATTCAGTGCAGAGTAAGCTTAGAAGAGTTTGGTGTTGATTTCAAAAAGCTTGTACTTCAAAAAGGAGACAGACCCCTGAAGAGGGGTGAGTGTGAGGGAGGACAACAAGATACAATTAAAGCAGAAATTAGTTGTGTTGTGGTAACTGTTTTTACAACAAGGTATTCTAGGTAGTATGCTTTTCTCAGATATCAAGCAATTTTATCACTGCCTTGTTGACATATGTTTGATGTGACAACCATGTTCTAGCATGGTTGGATACCTTAAAAATCAGATGCTTAATGTACTGGGGATAGTACAGAAGAGTGTATCATTTGGGGGAAAACCAAAAATTTATGTCTGAATCCAAGGGGGTGTGGTAGATAGAAAAATGTAGGAAAAATGACTAATATTGAAATTATTGTTTAATTACTCAAGTAGAAGGTCAACCTGTGTGGAAGGTGCTAGTTGTTAATTGGAGGAGAGGGGGTTGAATGCTTCTTTTGCATTTGGCAGTCATTTTGAGAAGTGCCTTAGAGTTTTAATGCTGTTTGAATTGTTAGCGTGATACAGTGTGGCCTTGCGCATCGCCTTGTTGCTGGAACCATCAGCAGGATGTTTTTCTCCCTGAGGCTACTGAGCATTTGCACTGCCTTGGGAATGTGTGCGGCTGGTTACTGCACATCAGCTCATCCACCAGACTTTGTTAGTATGTCAGAATCCTTCATTTCTTTGTGCCTCTGCTAATAAATAGCTGTAGGGGTAGTAGCACCACTCTTCTGTGATGGAATATCATGAGGAATGATATACTGAAGATTGTGACTCTGATTGCAGCGAATGCCACCTGAGATGGATGGACCGTGAGGGTAGGAAGCTCACCTTAAAGGATGGGGTAGATTCATGGGACACGTTTTATACGGGACAGCAGATCTGTCAGAGGAGGAAACAAGCAGTGTGGTTGTAGGCAAATGAAAGAAAAGCTCCTGTGACTGAAGTAAGGATGAATGGTTGAACAGAAATGTCTAGGTATCCAAATAGAAATCAACTGAATTTAGGCATGACTTAAAGGAGAAGGTGCATAAGCTTGTGTATACGGGGTAAGCTGAAGGGGAAAAATCAAAGAGGTATTAATCAGATAGAAAATGGAAGCATTGTCATAATGGTAGTGTTATAGCCATATTTCTTTGCCATTATTTGTAGTGTGTAATTTGGGGGGACGGTTGTTGTTTAAATGGTCTTCCTTCACAAGCAGTAAACAAAGAAGGTGGGATATGGGAAAGCTTGCAGTGGTTAGAGGAGCTAATTGACTTCCCCTTATGCCTAGTGATTCATTTTAGGTATTTTTTCCTTAGAGTCTGGCAGAGCTTGTCTCCTTATGCTTTGACTGAAGATACTTCATGGGGAACCCCTCATTTTGCTTTCAGAGTTCCTACTACCCTCATCAGAACCGTGACAGGTTTTCTAGGCTTAATCCGCAGTGCAGCACCATACCTGTGTTTATAATGCAGATTTTGGAACAAAAAAGATTTTCCCAAGAAGATATAAGAAAGTTGTGTGTGTGTAGTGTTTGTAAAGGCCAAAGCACTTATCTGTGCTGATCCTGTTCTGTTACCAATCAGCTTCACGAGAGTTTGACCGAAGATGACCTGTCGAAGTGGCGTAGTTACTGCTTGTAAGGCCTTTTGGCAGTAGTCATTTTGATAATTAATTCCTAAAAACCCTGGGGAGTGAAATTCAGGCACTGATTGACTAGATTACTGGTTTCCAAGCCACTTTTGCCATGCCTTGCTGGTGGGACGGAACAGATTGCGGACCTGTGAAGGAAGACAATATTCAAAAATATGCCGGGCTCATTATTTGAGTCCTGTGCAGTGAGGGCCTTAAGGGTAGCCTGTGAACAAGGAGTAGATAATTTGGAAATAGTCTTTAACTTGGGAGCCTTTCTCCAGTCCTCCTGAATCACCTGAAAGGGAATATTTTGAAGAATAATGTGGATTTTTAATTTTTGAGGACAGGATTCTGTGACCAAGGGCAAGGCAAAATCAGTAAGGATTCTGTTCCAGATATTTCTAACCTCTCTTTCTTGAGGGATGAATCTGCTGTCTTGAACAAAAGGTCAGTGTCTCCCTGCAGGGAAGAGAAGTTTAGATAAATGGTACTGCTTAGGGACTAAGGGTACCTTTAAATAAAACCTCTTTAAGTCTTTGAAATCTCTCTCTTTTTTTTTTTTTCTTTTTTTTTTTTTTAAGTAAAGCTCTTTTACAGTGGAGGAAAGAAAAAAAAATCATGCACAAAGTTAAAATTATGGAAAATGAGGAATAGCATGTAGAGATTCCACATTAAAAACAGGTTAGTTTTGAAGAAACATCACAGGCTTTGTTTTGCTCAGGAGCAAAACACATTCTAGGAATACACGTATGTTTGGAGGTAAGATATAAACCTGACAACTCAAACCGATGAATAAACGATTTCTGGTGTATAGTAGTTACCTGTTCTTTTTGACAGTGTGAGTATATCTCCTGTCCACGAACCAAATACAGTTCAGTACTGCCGTATTGATGGTAGGTATGGCAGCTAAAACATAACGTCCATCTGTAGGAACAGCGCTTTACAGGCAACTTCTACGTGCTACCTAGGATGGGTCAAGATGCGTATCGCTTTATAGGAAACCAGGGAGTAAGATGAATTTGAAAACAAAATCGTTTCAGCTCATTGACAGGGCAGGTAAATAAAACTGTTGTAGAGTATTGCTGTGGTTATTGGACAAAAATGTGGCAAGTAAACTGGCCAGGGCACAATAGCAGGCTTAAATGTCTGGCTTAACATGTGGTATTCTAAAAGCCTTTAGATATGTTGCACACGTGGAGCTTGCTTTACAAAACAGATAATTTTCCATGTGGGGCAGGATAAGCCTCCAGCAAGGGCTTTTTGTCTGAATTGGAGCCAGGAGGTAGATGGATTTGAAAAGAGGAAAGGGAAGGAGCGGGTCATATTAGAATGGATCGAGGTCGTCTGTTGAACACCATCTTTCTGCTTGATTGAGAGCTGAGGTTGGCAGCATTTCCTCGGTTCGGAGCCATTTTGTTAGGATTGGAAAGTAGTAATACCTTTGTAGTGGTAAAAGATATAAAGCACAGGACATTTAGCTTCAGGAAAGAGCGTGCCTTTGAATAATATGTCCTATATGATAGATTCTTCAGAATATACGGACTCTGTAAACTGAGTATTATATATAACAGTACGCTTCTCCCACAGCAAGTTGAAAAGGTATCTGTGTTCAGCACTGAGAATTAATTATACCATCTAGCTTCTCCAGGTGGAAAAGCCTAAGTTCTGAGCTCTGTGATACTGGGAGGATAGAGTACTGGTTCTGCGTGGGCCAGTTCAAATCCATTGTGGCTGTCACTGAATCAAAGCAAAGGTGTTGGCTGCTCTCAGGTAGGGCTGTTGAACTCTCCGCACTCTGCTGCATGGCTGTTCGATTTGGTGGGTTTAGTTAGTTCAGGATATGGGGCACCAAATGGGTGAGTCCTCACTGAACCCTGCACATGGGAGGATCCCCATGACATGGGTCTCCAATGAGTCCCACACAGCTCTTGGTAGATTTGGGGCTGGTTCCTGGAAAATCTGTCACGGTCTGTCTACATCATGCTCTTTGTTTCCAGACTGTAGCAGATGGGCCCTAGTTACTTGGCCATTAAAGTAGCTCAGAGATGTAAGAATTTGAGTTTATACACGGAGTAGTGCAGAAGTGCTTTATGGACTCACCATGGCTGTTGAACAGCACTGTGCAAATGTAGCTGTGGCCCATCTGAAATAAATTCAGCCAGGCCCCAAGAAGTTTCAGCATTAAGCCAGTGTTGTTGTCCCACTGCATGCGTGGTGCACAGCCCAGGTGACCGGGAGTTTGCTGTGCTTGTGCTGCCTGTGTTGGTTATTCTATTGTACTTTGCTATTTTTCAGCTTGCTTTCAAATCTGACCTGCTTTCTTGTAATGAGACCAAGTTACCTGCTATTTCAAACGGGTCAAAATTTTATTTATGTAGATTATTGATGACTGCCAGGTGTGGGATGTTATGAAGTTGTCCCAAATGACTTATGATCTGCAAGGTGTTGTGTTGAGCTCTGGGAAAGGGAAATGGCTTGGGGCATAAGTTCCAGATATCATTTGTGTCTAGTGCACTGCTTATATTCTTGAATTGGAAAATACGTTTATTTATTTTAAGAATACCATCAGTATTAAATATCTGCTACCTTTGGGAGCATCAGTGTTAAATGCATTTCTGCACACAAACTGTAAATAGACAGTCCTCTGCAGCCTCTGCAAATACATTTTCTAAAACAGCAGCAAGATCAAATCCTGTAAAATTAAATGTAGTCACATCCTGCAACAAGAATAGAGTTAAAATAATGACATCCTTGTCAGTTAGAATTAAGGGAATAGTTGGGAAGAAAAAAAAAAGTGTATTTGAAGGTTTGCATTTCTATCTACTGGGATTTTAAAAACCAAAAAAGTTGTTGTTTCTTTTTAAGGCAATTATAAAATGTCTGTTTGTATGCAGCACCTTCAAAGTAACACTGGAATGGGATGATAAAACTGTGATAAATGGGATTAGAGTAGAAGCATCAGTAGAAGTGTGGTAACTTGTGATGGTAACTTAGAAAGGTGACACTGGCTGAAAAGGAAAATTAAGTGAAGAAGGAGAAGGAGATGCAGAATATTTGGAGCTGTGATGTTTAGCAGCTTCTTGGAAGCTCAGTAAATCAGTTTTTGTTGCAGTGTTCAGCGCATAAACCCTCTTGGAAAGAACTGATAGCATTTTGTATGCTTCTTTTGTATGGTGTTCCTGTTAAAACAACTGAAGTGAAATCACTAAATAAAAATGCAAAGTTTTGAGCAGCCGACCATGTATGTGAACAGGTGATATATATTTTATTCATGAACATTTCTGCCCATAGCTCTGGCTTGTTCCGTTGTAAAGCCACTCCTAGTGGGAGGCAACAACCATTGTAATCGTAATGCAGAAGTTTACAGAGCTGCTTTACCTGTTAGCTCAGGTGCTCTTGCATATGCTCAAAAAGCAAACTATCATAAGTATATTGATAGTTTAATAGGCAACGTTAACGTTATCTGTATCCATGTACTCTGCAGCAGCCTTTTACAAGGACTCTTAACAGTTTTTGAAATCCAGTAATTTAAATAGGCATATTTTGGCAAATTATCAAAATCAATTTCATGTTACAGGAATAGTTTTTCTTATATTTATCTTTCTGCAAGAAACCCTTTCTCTGTATAAGGTCCTTCATGCTTGAATGACATGATCCAGCTACCACTAAATCACAAACAATTCCAGATTAAAACTTCATGAGTGAAGTTATCTTCTGAAGCCTGTGTGCCTTGCCAAGTGTTTGCTTGCAGTTCAGTAGCCCCTTTTGAGTCCCTGAGGGGAAAAAAAAATGACTAAATCAGTGCTGAGAGATCTGAATTTGATCATGGGTGTTTTTTTTTAATAAAAATATTGAACACCTTATTTAAGAAATCTGGAATTGACAAAGTAGTTAACAAATTATAGAACATAGACTTAATAGATACACAGCTTCAGAGATAACTGACACCAAATTAAATGAACATTTGACAGATGAGGAACTTTAACATTCTTAGGGCAAAGTAATACCCTCAGCATGGATGTGCTTCTGTGAGAGAGAGATGCAAGGAGTTGGGCCAAAACTATGTCTCAAGTAAGCAGAGTGAAGATGGATGTTTAATCAGGATGAATGTAATAATTCAGTGGAATTCGTTGTCACAGCAGAACCACGTAGAACCCTTTGATTTATTTTTAGTGCATCTTTCCAAACATTATTCTCCAGACTTTTTTGTGGTCTTTTTGTCTTAACAAACTTCTGTTCCTTGTGGTGAAGATCCTTTTTATTTTTTTTTTCCTTTTTTTCCCCCCTGTTTCATTTTATGGTATTAGACACTAGATAAACAATGTTCTAAACCTAGGACTTAGTTCTAAGCCTAATTTCCCAGCTGTGCTCTAACAGAAATATTCTATTTGCCCTCTGGAACTGAAATTGTTGCAAAGTGAGAATTTGTAAATAAAAATTTGTAATTTTAAGATTTTTTTTTCCACCTCTTTACTAAATTTCCATGACTGTGGTGTTGTCCACAGCCCAGGGCAACAATTAATTCTGTGTGCAGAAATTCACTACTGTCTTACTTCATAAGTAATACATCAGATTATCCTCTCAGGTCACTGTGTAGTAAAGGTGGGATTGTCACCTGGCTGTCACTAGAAATATTAACTCGTGTAGCCCTTTCTCCTGGAGCAATCTTCCATTCGAGATAGGTGATGAGTTTTGTTTATATATCACAAATGTTTTCTATCCAAAATGATAACTTCGTGCATCAATTACACCTTGGTTTCTTCCTGTCTTGTTATGAACTGCTACGACAAGCACTTGAAACAGTTCTAGGGCAAGTTTTCTAAACAACATTCTGTGTACTCTGTTCATGTAAACAATTTGTATAGTCCATTGAGTCATTTCAGTGATATAGGACTCAATATTTTGTGTGTTTTCCAAGGTACTACTTGCCATGCTCACCCAAAAAGCATGTGCTCATACATTTGCTAGCTGATACAAACCGGGTAGTTACTGATCCATTGCTGATCTTTTTCTCTCTGTGAGTTAGCATGGGCTCAGTTCATGAGTGGGTATTTGATAGCTTAGTCCTTACCCCAAAGTTTTTATGTGTTTACATTTTTGTTAGGTTTTATTTTTGCTTTGATTCATTAATAACTTGCTGTGAAGACTCATGAGATCTCAACTGTCTCATATTTTTGTGTGTCATGATTGGAAATTTCTTAACTACAAAACCTCAAAATAAAGAAATACGTTAGTATTGGAAAGAGTGGAAGAGCTCCATTTCATGTTACAGTTCTCATATTCTATTAGAAAATACAATAAAAACAAGCCAATTTCAAAACTACTTGCAGCATTATTATGCTTCCAGGAGCATCATACTGCTGCTCCTCTTCTCCCTTGGTTTTTGGTTTGCATCAACATTTGGAAGAGAAACCTGTGCTGTGCATTGTGATGGAATGTGGTTGGAAACTTCTGTTGCCAGCTTTTATTTATGTTCTGACAGCTACATCTTACTGCTGTTAACTGAAGTATATATACTTTTTTTTTTTTTTCATGAAGAACTCAATAAAAACAGTATACAACTTAACAGGATTTGTCATTGCCTTCAGTGAATTTGTTTGAGCTGAAACACTCAAGTTTTACTCTGTAATGCCAACAGTGGCTTTAGCTCTCATACCTGAAAGGTCATCTTGTTTGCAGCATGCTCGAAACAGACCCCTTCATCACTCAAAGGGACTGGGAGAGGATGATAAAGTATTCCCTCTGAAAGCTTCACACTTTGGAGTCTCAGTCAGGATATAACAGTAAGGAGAAGAGGGCACACTGCAAAGTCTTGTCTCTAAATACTTTACAATAATCATCTCCTATATCGGCAATACAAATAAGTGAACCAAAAGGCCATATTGGGTTTAATTTTAATCTGCTGTGTCAAAGAAGTATTAGCAGCTCCATAGGTTTTAGCAGTATTTATTTTTATAGTGAATATTAATGTTAATAACTGCAGCGTAGAAAGTTTGAGACAGTTGTTGTAAATTCCAAGCATTATGTTTATATACATTTATATATATGTGCACACAGGAAACCTCGACCCGTCTCTCAGCTGGTTGCACAACAGGTTCCTCAGCAATTCATGCCCCCTGCGCAATCAAAGAAAGAGAAGAAAGACAAAGTAGAAAAGGAAAAAAGTGAAAAGGAAACAACTAGCAAAAAGAACAGTCATAAGAAAACCAGGTAAAAATTTAAGAAACTTTTTGCAGTATTGCTAAAACATAATTAATAAAGAAAATACAAAGATGATCTGTGATTTCACTGCTTTGTAAGTGCTGTGGCAAACTCTTTTGAACAATAAGGCTAAATATTTACACTGAAGTTTCATTGTTTTAGGACGCCTATTAAATGCAAAGAAAACTTGCAATTTGTAATTTTAACCAGAAGATGGAGATCAGTTGAATATATATAGAGAGAGTTGGGTATTAAGGGTTTCAGGTGTCTTTTTCACACTATACACAACTAGGTATGCAAAACATGATCCTAGGATCTGGAAAAAAACAGGGGACCAGAGCGACTAGATTTCATGCATAAAACTGGGGGGGAAGGGATGGAGGGATAGGAAGAACCAATACCATATTGCAGAAAAGTGGGAAGGGAACATAGTTATTGCTTCATTGCAGAACTGGATGAAATTTTGAAAGACTCAACTGGGGTATAAATTAATGTGACAGAGTAAGGTGCTTATGCTACCTAGTGATAAAAATCCCAGTGCTACATCTGGGATGCTGAAGATGGACTCTTGGAACGGAGAACATGAAACATTACCGTACAGACAAGCAGTTGTAAAAATCATTGCTTTTCCTGTAAGAGCAGGAGAAAGGTGCAAAGTGGAAAACAAAAGCAGTAAATAAAGCAGTAAATTTACCTCCCCCCCAGATCGTCACAGCCTAAACATAATGTTACTGCAGCAAGAATGTGGTGCCAGAAAGCTTGGCAGTATACAAGACATGTAGTCTAATCAAAAGTGGGAGGAACTATTGATTTTTTTTTTTTTTTTTTTTGGAAGCATTCCAAAGTAGTCCAGCCAAGGAAGATCCTTTGGGATTAGTTATGCAGAGAAGTAGCAGATGCTTCTCTTGTGCCTGAAATAGGATCATCAGGATGAGAAGCAGGGAGAGATTGTGAGTCGAGAGAGAACAGTCTTTAGGATAGTTATGGTTAGGATTAAGGAGACTTAAGATGTTCCTACAGGAAGAATGCATTTGTTTTATTTTTTTTTTTCTTTTCCCAGTACTTAAATTTACTAGCTCACCACACACAACTGAAGTACGTTGGTTATGAAGTATCTGAAGTTAAAATAGTAAGTTTTAATGAGGCTAATTAAAGATTATAAATTGAAATATAGATGTTGAATTGCAATAGTACATTAGAAACACAAAAGGAAGGTAGGGAAAGAGAGAGAACATTTAAAAATAAATAAATAAAATAAAAGTCTTGCAATGAAATACCAGTATTGAGATTTGCATTAAGAATGGCTACTGGAAGTGATATTTAAACACTTCACACAGTTCAGTTTTTCACAATTAATTCAGTAGATAGGATAACAAATCAAGAATGCTTGATTAGTTTAAGCATATTTATTCAATATCCTTTTGGGAAAGTGCTATCCCTTTCTCTTTGCTTGAAAACTTGCTGGAAACAATCATAAAATCTGAATACACACTATATATGATTAATAGGCTTCAGGCATGTCACATATGCAGGTTGGTAATGCTGAATTTTTTCGCACTGTTCCCATGTTAGAGAGCAGCAGATTTTTCAGTTCTTTTAGATTCTTCCGTCACACTACTTCAGCCTCGGGGGAACAAGATGTCAAATCCTCTGTCTAGTGGAGGAAAGGCATGAGGTGTTTCAGTTGAAGTGACTGGGAACCAATTCTACTTCAAACAAAGTTAGATGATAGGGTAAAGGTTAGGACTTTGCTGTTAGCACACCTGCTAACGTGATGTCATATTAGTTTATTTTATTGCAGCTTGAGCTGGTGAAAGCTGTGGAGTCAGTTAAATGCATAAAGCTATGCCGTTCATAACTGCTTGTATAAATTCGGCTGCCTCGTGACAGTTTCCCAGGGCTGTCAAAGGAAAATAGTAAATTGAAAGTACTTCACGCTCATCACTAGCAAAAATATGATGGCAGAACATAAGTCAAACTGTTCTTTTATGGTTCTTTTTGTTGTGAAAAATCAAACAATTGAAAGAATAGATGAAGAGACTTAACCTATCAATGCTGTGTGATTACTGAGCTCTGTGCATATTTTAAATCACAGCATGTGCCAGGGATATCAGAATTATTCTGTGAACACAAAGGCCAGTTCAAATAATATACTGGCAGTCTCTGTGAGATTTTTAAATGAAATATACTTTCTGCACGTTAACACTTTTGGAATGCAGAATTTTGTAGCTAAAACCATTGTTGAATTCAAAAGGCACAGGTAAGGTTTTTGTACACTGACATCTTCATTAGTGAATACCATTCTGTACCAAGAAATGTTGCTTAAGGCTGCTGCAGAGATGCATCTTTCTCTAGATAAGATTTATAACTTTTTCTAGCCAAAACAGTGAAAGATGTAGTTAAAACAAAACAAAACAAAACAAAACCTTCATGTGTAACACATTTGTGTTATTGTGCAGTTATCTGATGAATATTTTATAATCTTAGCAGAAGATGGCAAAGGTAATGTGTTATTTTCACCTATTTTAAAGTAAAACCAGAAAATGCTCTGGCATAAACAATTGGGGTGCTTTGTCATTTTTTGTATTACCTGTTCCACAAGGCAGTATTACGCTGATGTTACATGCGTGTTCTCTGGAGCTTGGAAAAGTAGGAGAAAGACAAGATAATGAGGTGCTGTGTGTGTTTTTAATACCACTATTTGCTTTATTTAGGCCACGATTGAAAAATGTGGATCGAAGTAGTGCTCAGCATTTGGAAGTTACCGTTGGAGATCTGACGGTCATAATTACAGACTTTAAGGAGAAAACTAAGTCACCACCTGCTTCTAGTGCTGCTTCTGCAGATCAACACAGTCAGAGTGGTTCTAGCTCTGACAACACAGAGAGGGGAATGTCCAGGTCATCTTCACCCAGAGGAGAAGCTTCATCGCTGAATGGAGAATCTCATTAAAGTTTATTTCCCCCAGTTTCTTTAGTCTCTTCTCTTTAAAACATGCAAATACATAACTTCTGCCACCTGTTACCACATTTTCATGACAGATTATCCATGCACAATTGGTATGTTTACTGGAACATAATTTGTGCAGTTTAAAAAAAGAGAAAAAAAGTGCAGTGGTAGAAATAATTTAAATGCAATCTAAAAATGCTTACAAAGCATTTTCAGACCAACTTTTTAGTCTTCGTGTGTAAAGGTGCCATGAAAATGTGGTTTGAATGTTCATATGCAGTGTTATTGGTAAGTCCATTTTCACTTTTAGTTTAGTGAATTCTAACAACTCTTGGAGTCTCTACTATTGGCATGTACTGAATTTAAATTTTTATAACATAGTTCAAGCTGCCTAAATATGTATTATTTGAGAATTGTGAAACATAGTTATATGTATGCAAGTCAAAGATCAACTTAATCAACTATTGCTGCAACAGAATTTTCATAATAATTATCTTCTTAAAAAACACCTGCTGGTACTTGGTGTGGTTAAATAGGAAAAATGTTATTAAATAAAACATTTGTATGAATTTTTGCCAATGTTTGACACATTTTACTAGATTACTGTTAATGAATTATGTTGATGGTTTTACCAATATTTTTTCACACTTAAAACACTTATTGTAATGTTTACAAGCAAAATAGAAAACATTCTAAACATCGATTGGTTGACTTTACAATTCAGGTGAAGTACTACATTGTCATTGTACACTGGTTTTCTATGTTGTGTAACAAATATTGAACCTCAGATGACTAAGCATTTGGCAAAAAATAACATTTGGAAGTATGAAAGTTTGGAAAAGCTTTAAAAATAACTGAAGTGCAGTTCTCATTTCTGCTTAGTGCTGTTTCCTTGCCCCAAATTTACCTAGTGTCATACAGTCAGTTACCATTTCATTACAGAAATATCAGACATTGCACAAGAATAAGGAAATAATACTTTACTATTATTATTTTGAATCAACTTCTTTTGATTTGGCCTGCTAGATAATATTATGTCATAAATCATACAAAAAAGCCTCAGTATCCTACTTTATGGCATAAATTGTCAACATTTACGCACTTAGCAATATACTGATGCAGAGCAGAACTATCTAGAATCCCATCTGGTATTATGTAAAATTACCAATAAAATATTTTTGTGAATACAGATTTTTGCATTTTTGTTTACAGCCAATAAGTGTTTTGATACACATGCATCCAATCCATGTATAGATTTAAATTATAGATTCAGGTTCAGTACAGAAGTCCATTTAGCTCCTTCTAGTGAGGTAGTCCACTTACACTCCTGTGATTCTTTTCCTTTTCTTTCAGAATATATATTTTTAAGCCCACGTAAAAAATGGATGGGCCTTCTTGAATCCAGCCCTAAATTATTACCAACATGTGGTACATCTTTGTAACAGCTAAAGCAATGGATTTTTGTAGCCCCTGACAATTGTGGTGTTTGGTGGTTTCTTGTAGTAATGTATTTTTCTGTTTTTAATGCAGTACTTCTACAGGCACAACAGTACTGTTCTATTTTGTAAGATGCTAGTTGTGAAATACAGTTAGTTGCATAAAATGAAAGTCTGATGTGATATCTGAGAACATACATACCTCATTCCTTGGTGTTGCTGTTTAAACTTTTTAGACATCGAATGTTAATTATAGGCTATTTCAGATGGATAACTACTGACCTGTTTATTATGTATTCTGCTTTATCTTACTAAATAGGATGTCTGTTCATTGCAATTACTTGGCCAAATCTTGGTATCTGTAAAAACAATGCATTTTAAGGTTCTTAAATGTTTTGGGGGCTGGGCTGGTGTTCTGAATAACATACACTAGATTTTAGAAGAAAAAAATTACGTGCTTCTCAACTTTATTTTTTTATGTTTTATTTTTAGGTGGGACTATTTGCAGAATATACTGATGTAATGGATTACAGGAGAGCTGAAACTGTTTAAAGTAAGCAGTTTAATGATAGAATCTCATTGCAAGATGTTTCATGAAATGTGTTTCTAATTTAAAATGTAATGAATGCTAACACATTTCAGTATTCCTTGCAGACAAATAATAATCTCTTACCAGTAGTTCACTAAATGGAAAACTTATTTTCATTTAACTTTATGTGAATAAACCACCCAGCACTGCCAACAAGAGGTCTCTTTGTATCTTCAGAAATAAGTAGCCATTTGGTTTGAAGGAAAGGAGGATGGAGGGGATTTTACTATGATTCAGCTGTCTCTAGAGAATTATCTCAAAAATATGGTACAAGTATAGTTATTGTCAAAAAGAATGAAAAAAAAAAAAAAAGTCATATGGAATCCAGTGTTCTTTATGGAATAAGATGTAGAAAAGCAATTCCCAACCACAGATATAATAGATGCAATGCAAGACAGCTAGGATCTAAAATTTGAGCTGTGGTGGTTCTAACTGAAATACTACATAGCTAGTGTTTACAGTGCAGTGATGCCTGTTTTGGCATTGAACAAAGTGAAGATAATTTTTGTCTGTTTCTGATTAAAGGGATGTGACAATAGTGACAGCAGAGCGGACAAATTCTAAGCAGAATATGGCAATTTGACTCTGTTCATAATGTTCTAATTTAAATGAACTTCACTTTCATAATTTCTAAATAATTTCAACATGTAGTAGTAATCCTACGTCCTTTTTCTAACTGTAAATATATTTAAAAGCATCTTTACTCCATTTATAAAAAGTGAAAATTTAATGTTGTAATGTGTTTTGATTAGCTATTTTAATCTGTGACTGTTCTCTCCATAAGAATTGTTATTTGTCAAATTCTATATATGCACCAGTCTAGAATAGCCATACATTTTGGGTTGCTCATGAAATGGTGACCCAACAAAGGCAAGCGTGATAGTGTTCCATGTAAATTAGTTCCCTTATGTGCTGATCATCTAGCTTCAGAAAGGAAAAGGGGGAAGGAAATGGGGAAAATGACCTATAATTAATTCACTGATAAAGTGTGTGACAATTCAGTCTTTTATCTTCCTAACTTTACCACTAACTAACTATAGGTGGCATATAGATGCACAGTTGTAGACTGTGATCTTTGGATTTCTTCTGCAATTAAGTTTGCCTATTGGAAATAAGCAAAAGTTGTTCTACTTAGTAGCAAGTTAAAGTATGCCATATAAAATCTTGATTCTAATAGCAGTGATAGTAAAAACAAACAAACAAACTCTAAAACTTAAATTTCTCGATCTTAGAAGTTTCAAAATTAGGGCTATGACTAAGGTTTTAAACTAATACATATTTCTCTAGATAGCTGATGTGTTGTGGCAGATTGTAAAATCGCAGAAAATGTTTGGGCTTTGTAATTTGAGCACTTTAATTTTTTAATATTATGGATAGCACATTTTTAGGTAGCCAGGTAGGACAGAATGCTTATAATTTATTTCCAGCAGTTCTTTAGAGTGGTCATGCAAGTCTTGTAGACTTGACACATGTATGAATCTGCATCTTTGGTTCTTTAATTTTTCTCTCTCCTGTCTCCAAAGCCTGACAGTTTCCCACATTATGCTGATCGACGATTCTTTTGTTATACAGGAGGAATTTGGCATGGAACTATCTATTATGTACTTCTTTGTATATCCAGGGTTCTTTAACTGTATCTGCATGTTTTTCTCTGTCACATGCCTTTAAGTTGACTCTGCTGCCTTTTACACAGAGTCTGGTTATACTTCCCTTCAAATGTCAGAAACAATGTGGAAGAGGAGGTGCAACTTAACTGAGTTTCTCCTCCAGCAGCAGCAAGTGCTATGCTTGTAAATTTATCCTGTGTTACTCAGGAATAAGATAGATAGGATAAAAAGTTAATGCTGTCTTTGGCTAGTGGACCAGTCAAATATGATATTTTGCAAATGTTCTTCTATCTTAATGTTAAGAAATGGGTGTGCTGGAAATACTGTTTGAGCTTTTGAAGATTTTTCTTACCTGTAATTCTTCCCCGACTTACGTGAAAGCAGGCTCAGTTTGAAGGGGTGTAACCTCACAAATGAGCAAAAAGTCATACCATAAAATCAGTCAAACTGAGGAAAGGTCAGTGGGTTTTCTTTTGTACTGTAAAAATTCTAACAAGAGGAGAAAGAGATTTAAGAGATTTGTCTGAGACAGCAATTGGATATTGAGCTTAGTTTTGACATCTAAAGAAAAATCAGTGTTTTAATAAGAATTTACAGGATTTAACTACTAAAATGTACTTCACAAGTTAATCACGTATCAATATTTTTCAGAAGTTACTGCAATGTCCTGTCTAGATGGATATGAATGGAGTAAATAGTGCAACAGCAAAGCATGGCTGTACTCCTGCTAGTAAATGGTACTATCCAACAGAAAGTGACTTTCTGAAGACATTGTGCAGGAAGATTGTGATAATGCCAATGTACAAAGCCTAGGAGTTCAGATGTACTCCTCTCTACATAAAGTACGCCATTGGTTTCAAACAATTAAAGAAAATGCACCAAACAGATTAGCTACAGATCCTAGAGTCTTATTAATGCAGGAGCTGTTTACAGTTTCTGTTTAACTGTGTAGGTGAAAAATAATTAAAATGAACCACCGTTGGATAATACTTAATCCCTCTGAAGATGTTTTCCATCTTAATCTTGCCCCTTTTATTATGAGATACTGATAAAAGCCATCTGAAATAACTTGCTCTGTTCATTGACTCAGAACTGTAAGAGCAGACAGTTTACTGTGCACAGGAAGCTTTAGCTTTACTTTTAAGGTATTAAGGATGGAAGATGAGGAGCAGACGTGTATTTGATAGCTCAAGTGAGTATTACTAGGAATAGTCACAACAGATTGCTGTGTCATTTAGGGTTTGTAAAAGACAATAATCACTCTTTTTTGCCTGTGTTTAAGAAGAAAATGACCACCAGAAAACATACTGTCCTGGTAACAATAATTTAAAGAATAGTTCCAAGACGCTATTTATTCTGTCGAGAGTGTATCTTGATGGAGGTAGGAGTATCCTAGCAAGACATCCTTCCGGAATATGTTGTCAAGATCTAGGCCACTTGGAAAAGTTGCCTGATACATCTTTAATTACACTGTTCTCCTCGTATAAGTATTGATCTTAGTCAATGTGCATACAAACTAAACACGCTACCTTAAACTTCAAATCTTAAGAAATGTTGCTCTTGACCAACAGAACTCTAATTTACATTGGAGATGCTGAGAAGATGACTGAGGAAAAGGGCATACTAATTTATTTTTTGCATAACCTGTTAACCATCTGCTCTTAATGTTTCTCTTGTATGGAGGAGCAAAAGTGTACTCATGAACAAAATATAGGTACCCAGTGCTAATGGAGTCTGGCTCTCCACCCCCTTTCCAAGCTCACTAGATTCTACAGGTGGCAAATTCTTTTGGTTCAAAGGCAGTCACAGGCACTAGGAAAGGATGGAGTTGTTCAGCCACTTAGCATCAGTTATCTAAGCAAGATTCTACTTTCTGAATACCCACTTTGGAAATACAGAGGTCTAATTCGGGCTTTATATGCATCTAATACATAACTATCATCCCTGAGCATAAAATACTCTATTTCAAGCTGATACTTCTTTTCAGAGAGTAAATCAAAATGCTTCAATGCCAAGTCCAGTTCTTGATGGCACAGATCTCTAAGCAAAAAAAAAAAATCTGCCATCTGACTGATCATCTCTTAGTGTAACAGCCTTCAGCTGTGAATTAATCTAAGCCAGGGAAATCTCTTAAGGCTACATGTATTTGAGTCTCACTAGTCCCACCTCTAAAGGGAGCACAGAACTTTGTTTCCTGTGCTTTATTTTTTGCAGTACATCTATAGTGCAAGTGGATGCTGTGAGTTTGCAATACCGTATTATGCCTGCTTTTGTAAGCAGGGAATGTGAGTGCTATTCCCAGTTCTTCAGCTCTATCTTGGTTTCGGTAAGACCAGCGATGATATGTGGAGCTTGGAGGTCATCTATTGATTTTTTCAGTTGTCTGTGTTTTTACATAATTGAATTACCGGAGAGATTCTTGCTGAACAAACTTACTTATACGAGTCCTGTACCGTTTAAGTATTCTGGCTGAGGTAGCTGCATTCTGGGATGCCAATTACTGGTCATCATGCCCGTAATCCTGCAAAGGGTCTGATTCTACTGTTGTAAGGCTTCCAAATGCAGAAGAATAAGCAAAGTGCAAGAAAATATGCTTGGTGCTGGCTGGAGAAAGAGATCCAAGGAAGAGCATGCACAGATGCTGAGGACTACATTTCCTGAAAAAAAATGTGTAGGCAGCTTCTGTTTCTCATATGTAAACCAACTTCAAAAACACCCAGTCCAACAAAAGAGAATAAGAGGAAAAAAGAACAAAGAAAATTTATTTTCAGAATAATATCTAGAAGACCCACTGCACGATGGCTTTTTCTTGAGTACAGTGTTCCCTTCTCTGTGTTCTGTGTTGGAAGTAGGCAGTATCTCACACTTCTTATAGGTGCGCTTTGCTCTATAGCTCTTGATACCTGTTGGTTCGGTGACTTTTGGCCAGAAGACAGATGTAGGGTTTTTTTTTGTAAATTTCATACTAATTACCACGAACATTTCCCTCTTGGGTACAGGTCATGTATTTAAAGGGCAGTAGTTCTGGTTAAAGAGCAGATCTGGAACAAAAGAGCTTCCTCTTGTATGTTTAGATACGATCTAGTTTTAGAGGCTCTGATTCCAGGACTACTAGAAAAGGGGTAACTTTATGTTGAAAAGGGAGTAAGAAGCCAGACTCTCAACTGTGGCTTCTGGAAAGAGTTTTGTGGTCCGTAGTTCATATGGCTATTTTCAGTGATTATTCCACACCTTAGCCAGTTAATCTTGAAGCGTTATAGGGCACCCTCACAGACAAATCACAATTACCAACAGCACTGTCAGATGCTCTTCAAATTTACTAAGTGCCTTATATAGAGCATCCATGAGGCAATGATTCAATTGAAAGGAAGTTTGGTAAGAGATTTACTCCTCTGGATGGAGTCACAGGTTAGCGGTTGTAACTAAGGCAATGCTCCTGGTTATAACACTAGAATCTTATATTTTCTTGCTCATACAAGTACCTAGTAAGAAGCAGTCCGGAAATTTCTGAGGCTTTCAGTTTGTCAAACACAAATTCTTTGGAGGAGATTTTTTTTTTTTTTTTTTTTTTTAATGTCTGCTGTGATAGCCTGCTGGAGTATCACAGAAGTGAATCAAACCTCTGAGTATTTTTGGATGCTTTCACACTTCTCAATATCCCAGTCAAGGGTAGCACTACCTTTCTTGGGAAGGGATACATAAGTTGGTTTTATTCATCGGGTTTATGTTTTCTAACAATAATTTTTAAGGGTTTTATTGTCAGAAAAAGGGCTTGTTATTTTGAAAATAAAAATTTTACCTGTCCAGGTGTCTTCCCCAAAACGAGTAAGTGCCTTTTCTGTTCTGACTCTTAGAAGTATTTTACTTTGTCAGATTGAATCTGAATGTCCTGGATAAACCAACAAAGTACTGAGTGTTACCAATGGCTTGAAATCCTTTCACTGAAAGAACAAGACAGAATGTAAGCCACTTGAATTATTTTGAGACCTGATGTTATCAGAAGTTTTGTAACTGCATATGAATAGTATACTTCTAAGAACAATGTAACTTTTCAGGAACTTGATGTTGATTAGGAAATAAATATTTATTAAAATAAGTATATTAAATAAATATTTATTTACCAGTTTAAGTAAGGTAAAATGTTACACCATGGGGGCAACAGTCTTGCTGTTAGCAGTCCTGACTACTTAATGGAAAGTAAAACTGAGGCCCTGAGCTCTGACTGTAACAGAATGCATTTGGTGAGAGATTTGGGACTGTGAATCTTTGGTCCACATTCTAATAAAGTAATTCTTCCCACCTAAGTTTTTGCCAATTCTCAAACAGGAAAGAAGGCATGAGCAGATATCAGTAAGAGGACCTCTGGTTTTATTGGTGCTGCTTCCTATCTCTAGAGGACTTTTTTTTTTTTTTTTTTTTTTTTTTTTAATTTAAACTTTGCTCAGGACTGGTACAGCTGAAAGTATATTTTCCCTTCATTCTTAAGCCTAGATTTTGAATGGAGTTTCTCTGAGACACTTTTGTAGTGAAATCGTATTCCCTACGAACATTGAAGACAAAAATAAACATCTCTGTGAACAAAAGGTTGTGTGTGCTTGTAATTTTTTAAATATATATAATTTTGTTAAAATAATTCTACAGGTACTCTAAGCCACATGTAACCATTGTATTGGTCTACACTTAAAAGGTCTCTATGCAGTAGTCAGAAAATACAGCCTACATCTTGAGATGCTACCATTTCCTGTCTGGTAAACTATTTCAATTCCAGTTAAACACTCATTTAAATAAAGACGGCAATACAATGCATTCAGCCAAAGTGCACGTATAGTAACCTATTAAGACACTGCCTCAAACTGACCTCTTCCTGACTTCAGTTCAAAGACGTTATTCAATGAGCTAAAATTCTGAAAGCTCAGGGGAAGGGGCTGGAAAGAAAGAAACAGTAGGATAGTTTTCCAGAGTAAATGCTGCACAATCAGTGACAATGTAGTTGTTTAAAAATGAACTATTCTATAGTTACTTCACAATTTTTATAAACATACAATTAGTTTCAGATGAGCACAAATAGATGTGTTTGAAGCCCAAAGTAGTGACACTTAAATGTCTTCCCTGGGAATAAAGTAATACTTCTTGCCTGTGAAGAATCTGACAGGCAAGTATTTTCAGTGAAAATTTTTGCAGGTACACTATATTCTGTCTTGACTAGCAGTGGTGATGCTTAGGATGTGTCATGATAAATGGTAAGTAAAATAATTAAATTGTTCAGAACCCTTCTCTGAATGTGTTACTTGTACTAGCTAGGCAAAATTGCAAGAAATGTGAGTGGACAACTTGGGGATAAATTGTAGCAGATTATCAGACAGGGAACCTACTCTCAAAATGCCAAGTGTGCTCTGCTAGCTTACTGGCGTGGGTTATTCACTTTGCCTCTGAACTGTGGTGGAAGTTGAAATACTCAAGTGCTGCTCCCAAGGCAGCAAGAAACTAAGAAAACATCTATGCTTGCAAATGAAGGTAACAACTGAGGTGGGAAGCTTGAGAAGGCTTAGTCTAAGCATATTTCATCACATTGTGTATATAGTTGCTTTTTTGTTGTTTTTTGTTTTTTTGTTTCCTAAAGCAGATTCTACAACAAATGGTCTGTATGGGTTGTCTCAAGTTGTTTTCAAGCTATGTACAGTTCCAGTGTTCAATTCTGTCTGAATTTTTTGACATTTCTTTGTCTTTGCAGCACAAGGCTGAGATCCTCCAAGCCATTGTTGAAGGGAGCAGGTTCCCTTATAAAGCCAGTCAGCGTTTCCCATTTGTGTAGCAGGTGACTGACGTGTTGGCCATGAATACACACGCTCATCTTCGCTCCGTGCAGGCAGTATGTGGGGCTGGTGCATCCTCAGGTGCAGAATGTAATGTCATCTTGTGAGTGCTGGGTATAATCTTGAAGCACAGGCAGCGTACTGTAGCTAACTGTTTACATAAACACCAAGCTTGGTATTAGCAGAAATACTGACTTCTACAAAGGACAGCGATCTTCAATGCATTTGAGATGAAACTGGCATCAGATACTAGAATGGGGCTATTGTCACTAATTAAAGCACTCTAATTTATTCCACTTCCTTCTCTGTTTTAAGAGAACAGAAGGAATTGAAAAGAGGAGACCAAGTTGTAAAGGCCTTCTGTCACCCTTCTATTCACTTTTTTCCCTCTGTTGACTGTTCAGTAAGTCCACTACACAATTATGGGTCTTAAGATCAAAACAAATTTCTTAAATTCCACACCCATGTTTTGGCAGCCATGGGAGATCACAGCATTCCAATTGTGCCTGGTGCCTGGAGAGAGCTTGGTACAGTGTCCAGTTATATTTACCCTTTCTTGACCTGAAAGAAAATAAAAGAGTAAAAGAAATGCATCTTTCTAAAATTACAGGTAAAGGACGGGTGAAGGCTGAGTAATTTCTTAGTCCCATCATGAGTGAGCAATGCTCAAAGGTGTCTTAGATGTTTTGGGTGGAAGCTGTGGGCAACACAGCATCGCTGCTGCCTCGTGCCATGGAACAGTTGGTGAATGCAATTCCGAGGACACTGGGGACAATCAGGGTCGTGTCTGTGCTCTGCAGTGGAGTGGCACAGGGCTGTGAAAGGCAAGCTGGCTGCCCATCGTCACTCCTTCAGACGTGACAAACTATTGACAAAGTATAAGGATATGTGGTGGCTAAGCCTGTTGAGTACTGTAGGCATTTGTCTGTTACATGGCTGCGCTGTGCAGTTATAAAAGGGGCAAAAGGAAGTATTAACCTCTTCCTGGTATTTCAAGCACTAAGTGCTTTATGCAGCTAGTACTTTTGGCTGATAAAATCTGTTTATTGAATTAATAATTTCAGCAATAAAGCAAGCCCTAGAGAACAAGATATGGAGAGCAGCATTAGGACTTTATTTCTATATCCTTGACATGTCTCCTCTGTTGGTTTTGGGGTTAAATCCTGCTTGGTGAGGAGCAGGGAGTTAAGCGAAATAAGAAGACAACAAGTTGGCTTGGCCAGACATTGGCAAAGTAAATCAAATCTTCACCTGGCTGACTAACTGACTGCTTTCCAAAGCCTCTCCTTACTGAGTGAATGCCTGTCGTCTTTCCCAGTCCAGGTTATGCTGACTTTTTTTCTTTTGGAAATAGGGGCAACTGGCTACCTGCCTCACTGCTTCTAGTGTATCTGGCTTGCACTGTTGAATGGTTTTCAGAATCCCTGGCAACTCTCCTAAACCCGTGCTTCCTCTTTTCAGAGCAGCTGGTGGTTTTCATCTAACATTTTTTCATGTTAGCTGTTTGCTAGATGCAGTTTCACTCTCTCAGCCATGCATGCTTTTTGCACGTTGTGAATAAATAAGTAAAACAATGTTTTCATACAAAATGTAACAAAAAAATAATAGATAAAAAAGCAGTGGTTTCTAGTCTGTGGTCTGAGGATCTCATGAGTTAATGTGTTGCTTCTAAAAAAGGGTCTTCAAAAAAAGAGTAGGATGAGCTACTTATTACAATTAGCACTGATTTGCTGGGTGGAGTCTGCACTGTTGCTGTAAAGTGGAAAGTACCGTGCAAGATTAATTCCAGATTAGCTGATATGCTTCATTGTAAAAGTTAAGCCATAAATCCAAGTTGTTATTGTGTATGTTTAGTTAGTAAACATTTATTCTATTACAAGAAAAACATGACAGTAGATTGTAGAAACTTAAAGACCCTGACTGGGGGTGTCAGGGGACTGAAAGCACTTGATGCTGTAGCAAACCATAGCAGGACAAGTTAAGGTCTTTTAACTGGAGTATAAATATACAAATATATATATATATATAAACAACCACAAAGCCCAGCCTGCTTGCCTTATTTCTGTTTTCGTACATGGTACATATTAGCATAAGTAGGTAAGTTTGCTTTGACTCCTTCCAGGAGTATTTTAAACACAAACAGCCGTGCCAGACACTCCCTGGAGAATTTTAGATGAAACCAGAGCCTGACACTCAGAATCCGTCTTGGACTGGTGTTTTGGGGCTCCCTTTTTAGAAAACTTTACAGGAAAAGAAAATCTTTGACACACAAACACAAGAAAATATGTAAAAAGAAAATTATCTTTACACTCTTAGAAAGCATTTCTGCCTTTTTTTAATATATTGGAGGAAGGCATTAAAAATTGTACTAGGCTACATATATAGATGTGTACTTATTTATTGAAGACAAGGAAATTGAACTTTCTTAAGATGAGCAATACAAGTATGCTGACTCCTTACTGTTTAATAGCTTATGGTTGTTCACTGAAGATTTTAAAGTAAATTGTGCTATTAATAAAATAATTTATTCAAATTGAAATAAACCAGGGAACATTGTGAAGTATCACATCAGTTCCCAAACTCTTTACAATGCAGTTTGTTTAAATTTGTATACTACTGTCCTCAGCTACGTATATTCCTGATAGCAAGAGTAAATGCAAAATATCATAAGCTGCTGCTTATAGGCTAAGTAGGTTAAACAGACACTACAACGCAAACCAACAAGAACTAAAAAGAGAAGGAATGAGTGAACATGATAGGACTTTGGTAATCAAAATTGATTTTGAGAATTTTGATTAATTTTCTTCATGATGTTGAGGCTGAATGGGGAAATTTGAAGAGTAGATACGGTAGGAATGGAAGGCAGCTGTACCAGACTAAATCCTCTTCTTAAGAATAAATTTGAAGGAAAGAAAAATGATGTCTGGCAGCAACAGAAAAGGGACATTACACCAAGAAGTCTGATGATGCCATATGCACAGCACATGGCAGCAAAGCAGTTCCCCCTCCCTTACACAACCTTACAATCTATCATAGCAAAGTGTTGACACTGCAGGTTGTACGAAAGGGCATGTGAACATCAAAGAAAGTGTCTTTGCCTTTGAAAAACCCTTAACTGGTCTGCACGCTTGGCAGCCTTGACACAAATCTGTCAGCGCAGAATCTTATTGCTTTGCCAACTTAACTAATGGTTTAACTTCCTGAAAGAACAAACCCAGAAGAAATGATGGAAACGCATCTGATTAGGACTGGGCTTTTTCATTAGCAGAAAGTTTGAGTGGAATTTGATTTCTCTCTTTGTTCCCTTGGTTGCATCAGATAATCCACTTCCATAATTGTGAGTGTATATATATATTTTAATTTAAGTTGATCTAATTTATCTCTCGATCTAATGAGTAGCTAGAATTTTGGTTTAATTTTCTGGCATGTACTATCTGCTTTTATGTCCTTTGAACACATTTACAGAATGTATAGGGTATTTATAGGGTATTTATTCTTTTATAAAATGAGTTGTCCCAAATATTTAACACCTGTAGTTTTTCTAAGCTTACTGTTTTCTGCATTTCAAGTATTTTCTGGACATAACAAATAGCACTAAGTTCCTTTAAGAGTTACAAAAAGCTACCATGGCTAAGTAACTTTTAATTCCAGTCAGGAAAAGAATTTAAAGATTTAAAATTGGAAATAAATGGGGAAAGCCTTGTATGTGATTGTGCTTCCTCATGTTTTAACAGTTTTTGAAAGACTAGCAAATGTTACAGCATAAAATGTGATATATTTGTCATTAATTATTGTGAGTAATAAAGGTATGTAGTTATTTCTCTTTAAAGAATTCTAACAGCTGTATTAGCTAATTGGATAACTTGATACTGCTTTTTTCTCAGAGAAAAAACATTTCAGTCATTTTTTTTTTTTTATCTTTGTTATTCACACAGCAGAGTTTGTAGTAGGAAGCTTTTTGCCTCTTATCAGACCAACTGACAGTTGGATTAAATGCACAGATTTTGTAATGTAAAAAAGGCTTGTGTGTGCAAAAGTTCATCTGATTTTTTCTTGGATTTTTTCTTTCTCCCCAGTTGCATCAGATACCTTAAGAAAAGATACTAACTTTCTCTCTGACCTTGCTTCGGTTATATTTTTAGACCACTGCAGATACATTCTCACTCATTCATTATTCAGGCATTCCTGGACAGCACGGAACGGAGAGAATCCTATAAATTCCTACCAGGGAAATGGTATGATTGATAATCTGAAAGGATTTCTCCCCCCTTATCTCATCTCCCCTTAGCACTCTTTATTTCTTCTTTTCTTGTCTAAAAATATACTTTCTTCTTCTGACACATGAAAGCATTGCGGCTGCCCAGCTGCCACGTTCATTCTTGGTCCCTGTGTAACACCCTATAGACCTCATTTTCCCTGACTTGAACGCTCCTCGGCTCAGAAGGCAAGTGTCATGCTGGCAGTGGGGACGAACCGGACTTCTCTTTTGAGGTCACTGTCAGTAAATACTCCTTCGTCTCTCTCCTCTCCAACTCACACATTGCTATGAATTTGCCTTTAAAATTGTCCACATCTCAACACATATCTCAGACTTCCTATTATTTTCTTCAAATATTTTTATGCATCAGTCTGTACAATATAGTATCAGCCTCTTGGCTTTTTGTTTCTTATTCATACCGAGATCTCATGGATTAAACAGAAAGCTCTCCTGAGCAGTAAGGGCAAGAAGTCAGGGCTTCATTTATCCATGAAAAGTGTTATTTATTACCTGTCACGGGGACTTGGTAGTATATGTTCGGGGTTGTAAAAAGGAACAGTGAGTGACACAGGTCAGTGTGCAGATATGCAAGGAGAGCAAGATGGCACATTTTGATTGTGAACATCAACACAGGAAAGCTGGCAGAGTGGTGAAGTTCATCCGCTGATAAGGGGGATCAAAGCATGGAGGAAGAGAAAGCAGGAGAAGCAGAAAGCCCAGCTGCAACACTAAGTGGCACTTCCAGGGCTGTTTTTTTTTTCCTGTCATGCCTGGTAGCACATGGCTTCAGTAACATAGATTGCCCTTAGTTCATTAAGCAAATTATTTTTAGAGTCTTTTTTTTTTTTTTTTTTTTTTTCCCCCTTATTTCATCTATGACTCTCCCAGTGAGTCCATCCCTCATGAGGTCCCTCCATCACCCTGCCATCTTTGGCCATGAATTTTGCCCTTGTGCCCTTGTTGCTAAGAAGGCCGATGGCATTCATGGCTGTGTTAGGCAGAGTGTCACCAGCTGGATGAGAGGGAGGATCCTTTCCCTCTGCTCAGCACTGGTGAGGCTGCACCTGGAGAGCTGGGTCCAGTTCTGCCCCACACAGCACAAGAGACATGGACATAGCGGGGAGAGTCCAACGTAGGGCCAGGAAGATATTTGAGGGAGTGGAGCACCTCGCCTGTGAGGAGAGGCTGAGAGAGCTGGGCCTGTTCAGCCTGGAGGAGAGGACGCTCGGGGGGATCTCATCAATGTCCATAAATACCTGAAGGGAGGGTGCAAAGAGAACAGAGCCAGGCTCTTTTCAGTGCTGCCCCATGACAGGACAAGAGGCAATGGACACAAACTGGAGCACAGGAGGCTCACCCTGAACACTAGGCAGCACTTTTGTGCAGAGTGGGTGCCTGAGAACTGGCACAGGCTGCTCAGAGAGGCTGTGGGGTCTTCTCCTTGGTGATCTTCCAAAGCCACCTGGACATGGCCGTGGGAAGCCTGCTCTGGGTATCCCTCCTTGGGTAGGGCTCCTGAGGGCCTGCCAGCCTCAGCCATGCTGGTACTGTGCAGTTCTCATCATTGCACCTCATCCTCCTTGGTTCCTTTCCTTTTTTAGATTCTACTTCTTTTCTCAGTTTCTATTTTCCTACTCTTATTTTCTAGTGACCATCCTGATACCTATACTCCAAACATAGCTGAGTACCCAATACTTCACACGAGCTACCTTTTTTCCTCATTTCTTTAATCGTGGGGATGGGGATAGGCAGGACATTTTGGGACTGCACCTCTTCCAGCTACTAGCGTTGCCATTTGGCATTCTGCTTCCCCACCTTTTAAGCAGAGCCAAAAAAAAAAAAAAAAAAGGCAGTAAGCTATAGCTGAGGTTTCACAGACATTTACTACAACATATACCCTCAGGCCCCGCAATCTGTGATCTGCAGTATAACTGATTTTTTAAGCTTTAGTGTAAATCAGATTGCCTTTTTTTTTTTTTTTTTTTTTTTTTTTTTTATTAAATTCACTGCATGCTCAGATTGCATCTTCAGGAGGAGAAAGGGCATATTAGAGTTGGATTTGATGATCCTTGAGGGTCCCTTCCCACTCAGATATTCTGTGATTGTTTGACTTGTAACTGGGCTGACCTGCGAGCACGAGGCAGTGTCATTGCAAAAGGGGGCTGTGCCCAAGGTGAAGATAACACTGCAGAATCCCTGACAGACTGATGGGTGTGAGGAAAAGCGTCGCCTTCACTGCCCCTTAGCCTCTTTTGCTCTTAGGCAAGTGGTGGCATCACCGTCCCTGGCGGTGCTCAAGGAAAGGTTGGATGTGGTGCTTAGGGACATGGTTCAGTGGGTGACGTGTGGTAGAGGGATGGCTGCACCAGATGATCTGGGAGGTCTTTTCCAACCCTAATGATTCTATGGTATTATGCAGGTGAGAAGTGAACGTGCTTGCAGCTTGACAAGCCAGGCACCTGTCTGGGCCATTTCTTGTTTCAACCTCTCATCAGGGACACGTTTCCCAGAGGCCTGGGCAGGAAGGGAAGGAGGGAGGAAAGCAGGGGAGGAGAGAAGGAGGCCGGGCAGGAGGCCGGCAGGAGGCAGGCTGCCAGGCCCCGCTCCTCCCCCAGGCCCGCCCCTCGCACGCCGGGGCTGGCGCCGCCGCGCCCGTTGGGCCTCGCGCTGCCGGGAGGGCCCCGGCTGCCGCCGGGCGCCGCTGCCGGGGCCGTGGCGGCGGGAGGAGGAGGAAGAAGAAGATGATGCGGCGGCTGGGGCGGGTGGCGCTGCTGTGCCTGGGCTGCGGCGTCTGCTCGCTGCTCTACGGCTTCAGCCAGCTGGCCCTCTCCCTCGAGCAGGAGCCCGGCGGCCGGCAGCGGGACCCGGGACCGGCGGGGAGGAGCGGCGGGGCCGGCAGGTACGGGACGGGCACGGGGGCTGGGGGCGGCTCCCCCCGCGTCTCTGCGGGGCTCCGCGCCGCGGGCGCCCCCGGCTGCTCGGCGCCTCCCGGGCCGCTTAGCGGGGCTGCAGGGGCCGAGCCCCGCTGCGGGCAGACAAAGGGAAGGGGCCCGGGGGCGAGGCCTGGAGGGGGGAGGGCGCTTGGGTTTGGCCCCCCCCCCCCCAGCCAAAGTGCCCGGGGGGTTACTGGGCTCCGAGGCTGGGTTGGTGACTTTGAGCTCTCACCTTCAACTTTAATCGGTAATGTTTATGATGAGATAATTAGTAAGGACACTCATTAAGCGCGCACGGTTGGAGGGGTGTAAGTCTGGGCTGCTCCGGCCCCGTGATGCTGCTGCCGGCCTCCCATCAGCAGAAATTTCATGTGCTGAGGCGGGGAGCGAGGCTGAGTTAGTCTTCAGGTTGGTTTCGTGGTCCTGTGCACATGGGGCTGCCGGAGCGGTGGTGCCAGCGAGAGCTCTGCGATGGGATCTCCTGCTAAAGCTGCAAAGAGATCAGGACCGGGCCTTCGTGGGCCAGCCTAAGTCCAGCAGCGTAAATCTCCAGCATTTCCAGACCACACAAGTTCTGTGACTGCCTCTCCTTCCCTCTCTAACACCACTTGCGCTCCTGAATCACACAGGTGAGCTTTCCTGAAGTGCTGGCCTGCCCGAAACCACCTGGTTTTTGGGCAGCTCAGCTCTCTGAAATGGCTCACTGTGCAATTAGGAAAGTGACAGCGCCGGTGCCAAGGAGTTACGGTGGATGGCAGGATGACAAACTCTGACTTAATCGTCTTAAAATATCCTGAAACAGCATTCTGAGTTGCTAGGGGTGGAGTTGGCTGAAATGTGAAACCCAACTGTTGACTGGTGTAACTACTTGAGAGGATGTGTTGGCTTTTTTTTTTCCATGCCTTTGCTTTAGAACAGATGAATGCAGATTATAACTTGGAAAAACGTGGGGATGTTTGTTCCTCGCTTCTAGTTCAGGATTACAGTCTGTGAGAAGTCAAAATGCACAAGTGCTAAAGAACGTGGTAACTAGAAAAAAGTTTTATGTAACATTTTGTTGGAATAATAAATAAGTTTTAAACAGAAATATGACAAAAAATCCTATGTATGATGTTTGCTTTGGTAAAGAAAATAATTGACATGAAGAAAGCTTTTGGTGAGCTAAAAATGATGATCTATATTTTGTATTAGCAAACGTTGATATTACTTTCAGGTGGATTGTGGTCCTTAGCAAAAGAACAAAATCTATTTAAAAAGTTATACTTATTATTATTATTATATTTGTACTAAGCTGTAACATTTAATTTACTTTAACTTGAATACCAGTGGGGAAGAACCCTAGCAAGGTTCAAGCAGCTTCTTGCTTGCTGCATTACAGTGGAATGAGATACAAATCTGCACTGCGTTGCAATGTGGAAAAGCCTTACAGCCTGAAAAAGTTATCTTCCAAGAGTCTAAGTGCCGTAAATGATTCATACGCATATAGTTTCGTGAAGACATACCTTTTTGCAAAATCAGTGTCTGTTTGACATCTCTGTGGGAGTTCTTTACCTATAAACTGCCATCAAAATAAAGGCTCAGGATGAGCATCTTCCCATTGTAAGGTGTTGAAGTTTCTGTGCTGCTTAGGTGCCAAAAAGCGGAGTCCCTTAGAACTTACTCCATTAAAGGCTTTTAAGGAAAGCATTTAAGGGACTATTCATAGGAAAAAAATGTATCCTGTGGCAGTTAAGAAATGCCACACCAAATATTCCTTAAGATACTTATTTTGGTTATTCTCAGGCATTAAATCATGTGATTGATACACACATCTTGATGAATGAATGGGTGTATTTCAGATTTCATACTTCAGCTGTCTTGAGTGGAGCTGGAGCCTGATAGGTACAAAGCTGTCTTATGCCTTTGCTTCTACAGCAAAGGATTGGTAACATTGTAGAGTAAATTCTGTTCAGATAACCTTTTCATCCTTCCTGAAGTTCAGGGGTTCATATGAATTAACAGTAGCTCTCAACGGTGGGCTCCTTCAGCTGTTTTCACTGTTAGCTTTAAAATATAGTTCAGCAAAGCAAATTCAACTGCCATTGAAGGCATTTATGCACTCAGCAGTGCTGTTCTCTCCTCTCAGCTGAAAAGGAAACTCTTTTCCCAAATAATCTAATTTACTATATAACATAAGAGCAGAAGGAGCTTGGCCATATTCTGTGATGGGGAAGTAAAATCAGGATTGATGATAGTTTTCAGAAGCATGTGAACTGAAAACTGCAAGCTTTGAGTAAAGCTTCAGAATACCACACCTGGAAGAATTTTGCAATAGTGATGATGCTTTTAAGTAGAAAATCTTTAATTAAAAGGGAAGTGCCATGATGAAACTAGACTTACAGGTTGAGGCAAGATCCTCCAATAACCATAACAATTCAGAGGAGCTTGTTGGGTAATCACTTTGGTAATGAGTTGTTTGTTTCAAAGGCTACAGTAGCCTGAGGAACAAGATGACTAGAACCTAAAAGCTTGTATCTTGAAACTTGGTATAAATAGCTGTTGAACATTTCAAGAATTTTAGTTAAATCCCGAGATTGTCCTCATGATTATTCCAGTGAGAAAAGCAGTAATGAATAGTAAGTAGTCATATATAACAGCTAAATGAACAACAGATCTGAACTTGAAAATAGAGAATGCGTGTCTACCTCCAGAAGACACAGTCAGTCAAAATTCCCTATTCGTAGTCAGCTTTTTTCTTTGCTAGGATGATTTATGGATGAGGAAGGTGGCTGTGGAAAAATGTAGCAAATGTGCATTTATCCACCTTATTTTTTACATGTGTATCATTTAATAGTATTATAATCTGTCTGTGGAGTATCCTTTCAAGGCAGTATTCCTCCACATGCTTTCAGATCAGCTAATTAGCAGGCTGCAACTGTGCTTACGAGAAGTGAGTCTTCAGTTAATTTTATCAATATTGCCACTTCAATTAAGCAGATAATCTTCATCTTTCTATTTGGATCCAAAAGGAATGCACATCTAACGGCAAGTTTGTGAAACAGAGCAGGGATCGGTCTGCAGTCAGCTCCATGAATTCAGTGAGGTCAATGAATTTTACCCTGTTAAAATTACACATTTTTTTTTGTTATGCTCTAGTTTAGCATTTCCATGCTGCCAGGCACACTGTTTTGTGATGTGTAACTGCTGTCTGACTCTCTCTTGCTCTCTAACTAGACTGGCAAAGGGAGAGTTAAGTGGATTACAGTGCCTGAAGTGTATAACCCAGCAGTTTAGGCAGCAGAGTGGGATGGCTGTAATAGATCTTTCTTCCCCTGTGCTGTAGGCAGCTGTTTTCCTCTGTGTCAGAACATAACCAGCAGTTTCTCCAGAGTGTTTCTCAGCTATTGTATGTTAAGGCATTGGTCTAGGAACTATTTAAACGTTTCAAAATGTGAGTAAAACTTTTAAAAGGACGAAACATGGAGTGATTTGAAGTTGAAACTTCATTTAAAAAAAACATCTGAGTGTGTCAAGTGGCTAAGTTGACTAACAAATGCTGTTTTAAATAAACACTTTATTAGTTAATGAAACAATGTCAAGACTCTTCTAGAAAAAAGTTTGTTCTGTGTCAGATGTTTTAACATTAAATTTGGGATCTGCTGTCTCCTGTCTAATAAAGCTATAACTTTTCAGATTAAAATAAACGGAAACAAATTTGGGCTATTGTTCAGGAAAAGCTGTTCAGAAGAATCAGGGCTTCTCGGTGTGCCTGGGAGTGGAACTGAACGACTCTTATTTCCTAACTTTTTACTCCCGCCTGTATGAGCAGGAAGGAAATAAAACTGCAGCCTTCCTGTTTTGCTGCGCCAGTCTTTCTCGGTTGCTCGATGCTTGCAGCTTGGTGTTAGGCTGTTAGTGCAGCACTGACAGGGATGCAGCAGCCATGACTCAAGTTAGTTGGCTGCAACCCTGGCTATTTGGATATGCTGCTAAATCGTTAGGAAGTTACAGTGGTGTAAGAGATGCCATCTGGACTGAGAAGTATGCTTGAAAGCTATGATCTCTGTTAATAGGAAGCCCACCAGCAGGCTTAACAAAAGGATTTTTTTACCACTGGTTGCTGGGAGATCCTTATGGTGAGAACTTGTCTCGCTTGAGCAGAGGGCCTCAGTCCGTGTGAGTCAAGCATGGCTATGTATTTTGCACATACGTTAAAAATTGCTCCAAATCCTTCTTTTCAGGTCAAAATATATACATTTTTGCTATATCTATAAAACTAATTTTTTCTTACTATCTCTTTGTGTTGAAACTAAATTACCTGATAGAGGAATTAAATGGGTAGTTGTCTAGGGGAGAGATAACTTGAACTGACAAACAGAATTTTGAGAATGTTTGTCTATGCTACCAATGTTCTTAAAGCTTTGTATTTCTTTTATTTATTATTTTTGGCAGTGGTTGGTATTAGAAGTTGTCCAGCCCAGCAGTCCGATGGTGAGGCTGCTGCAGCTCCATGGCCTGTGTCCAGCCCGCAGCAAAGCTGAGCATTAATTCCCGACAGGCGCCCATGCCCACGCTCCATGCAGACACATACAGCTGGCCACAGACATCAACACAGAGAAAACAGCTCTTGCACAACCACAGACAGCACAGGTGGCCTGATCCTGTTCCCTCCTCTGGCTAATCAGGGTGGAAGCCTCTTAGTGAAAAGTATGCAAATGTACACAGCTACGCAGTGTGGATCCTTGCAGTAACTGGCCTTAGGCGCTCAGAGGGGCAGGAGCCAGCTGCTGGACAGGCTCGTCTCCCCTGTCTCTGCCCTGGGCGTGCAAACCAGCGAGCTTGCAGCCCCGCTGTGGTTGCTGGTACTCAGACTCCCTTAAATATGCACACCCAGGCACTGATGCGGATCTGTGGATCCCTTCACTAACTGCTTAGACACTCAGTTTGTCTGGCAGCCTGATTGCCTGGTCTCCCAGTTGCTTCATGCAATTGTTTCTTTTACAGAGCTGGTCCAGTTGGACCTGTGGCCTTAATGCCATCCAACCCACAACTCACCGGGCCCGTCTGCTGGCTGACTGGGAACTTCTGGTCCCTCCAGTGGCCACCCCTCAGACACTGAGACTTTTGGGGCTGGCTTAAACTCCTGATAGTTTTAGTAGCTGTCTCAAGCTTTGATCTCTGCAGTCTGGCCCAGATTTAGGGCCTCTCGATTACCTGACTCCCAAGCCATTTATCTCACTTGAGGGTTAGTCCGGCTGGCTGCTTGCTAGTGTCTGTGTGCAGCACCGTGCTCACTGGGTGCACGCAGGTCTCTGGTTTCTGGCACCACAGGCTCACGGGCCCCTGTGACGAGATAGCCTTTTCAGCTGCTGGCCTCCATGCACGCACACACACAGAACAGAGCACCCCTTCTCCCAGGAATCTAGAAATCGAGTGTGTTCAGGAGGCTGCTATCAGGCACACGTGGCCAGTGGTACGCCTGGCAGCCTATATACATCTCAGTGGGCCTTCTCACTCTTTTCCCTTTCTCCCTTCTCCACAGTTCACCTCAGTCCATCACTTTCCCTGTCTTCAGTCATCCCCCTAAACCTAAAGGTCATTCCTTTAGGTTTAAGGTAAAACCCCTTGGTCGTTCCCCCAGATGCCCTTCCCCAGCAGGCCCCCTGCCCCTACCGGCAGGCCCTTCTGCTCAGCCGTGAGGTGAGGCGGAGAGCCAGGCCCAGTGCCTCCTGCCGCACTGGGAGGAGCTGGGGCAGGGCTGCTTGGCTTGCTGGGTTTCCTCCAGCCTTTCTTTTTTCTCCTCTGTGTTTATGGAGATTAGCCTTCAACCACACAGCCTGTATCAGGCGGAGCAAAACATCCTAATGCTGAAGGTGCCTGTTCCTGCCCGACCAGTGTTCTCTCGGGTCACCTGTTTGATGATCAGACAAAACACACCTCCTTGGCTTTGTGAATCACTTGTGACACTTTGTCTTCCAAGCTTTTCTCAAGTATTGTTCTAGCTTTCAAGTAAAAAAAATTAAATCTTCATGAATGTCTTTTGAATTAACTTATTGTGAGTAGCAATAAGAAAATGCTATCCATCAGTTTCAGTCTCTTAATTGGTTCTGTGTGAAAGCCGTATGGAATAGGGTAGCGTACGGTCAGTTGGGAGATGGGTCTGTTTGCAGGAAAAAGCCTAACGTTAGGCAAAGTACATACACCTGCATCTTTGTAACACCTCTCTTTCAGATGAAGTTTATGAATCAAATCCATGGCTGACAAGCTTGTCATCGCGCTAAATGGGATATTGAAAAGGCCTAATGTGGCAGAGAAAGCACTTTGGCATTAATTCAAGCTTGCCTCTTGCCATAGTAGTCTGGATAAGACAGTAGCTCGAGGCAGCTGAGAAAAACACTGCTCTCTTGACAGCTGGAAGAAGAATCCCCTGTAATAATAATATGATAATCTTCCAAACCAGAGACTGTTTTTTTGAGAGTCTTTTAATTTTTTGAGTCTATTAATTTGACCTCAAAATAATGAGAGAGAGTACAAAAATGTACTGGAGATTGTAAAGATTGTTGTTCAGATAAGCACAAGGTCTTAATGTGCCTTGAAGATTTTTATTTATTTATTTATTTTTTTTTTTTAAAGTTGAAAAGTAACAAAGATTAAGGTAAGAGAGAATCTGGCACAGACAACTTGCAGTTTTACACCATTAACTTTCCCCAGGGAAATGCAAATATGCACTTACCTGAATCTGTTACCCTTTTTTTGTACCTAGATACTTGTGGATTAGATTTCTCTAATTCTTGCAAACACATGTATCTACAGGATATGAGGATTTCCTGTCATCTCCACCAAAGAGCTAAGCCCCACCAACAATTAATGAGGCTTAGTGTAATATTTTGTGTGTTTATCAGGTTGTTTTTTTCAAGTGTCTAGAAAAGAAATTCTACAGCTTGCCATTTTTTATATTACAGTAATTATTAAATGTGATTTTTCACAAAGAATTGGCCTTTGCAGGTGTCAGGTTACCCTGCTGAGATGGTGCTGATTGTTTTAAATCTTGCAAAACAAACTTCCAGTACAGTTCTGAGCTGTAGTCCTTTAATCTTTCCATTGTCATTTTTTGTGTGATTTTCCTTCTTGCACATTTTTGATTCACAGATACTGATTTACAGACAAGGATAAACACCATTGGCATCATGTTGCCAGGCCATAAAGATGAAGCATAGGAAGTCACTGAACAGTGCATACTTCTTGCTTTGCAATATTCCCCATTCTTGTTTAAGATTTTAAATCTTGATGTTGATTCCCTCCACAGAAACTTTGAACCATGTGCTTCTAATGCTCTTTTAAAATATTTCCCATATTGCTGTTTCATAAAATTTACTGGTGGTCTAGCAAACCTTATTTTTAGTTGTTAGTGTAGCACAAGGGAGCAAATTACTAGTCTCCTCATTAGTATGGAGAAGGAAAACTTGTCAGATGTGGTGATTATTTTTATTTTGTAGTAACCTTTTGTTATGAAATAATGGAATTCATTGGTGCTGAAAGTCGAGTTTTAAATGAGCTTTGCAGGTGTGCTCTAAATAGTCATGGATGAGTAGGGATTGTGTTTAAATGGACAATATAAGTTTGAAATTGAAAGGTTCTACTCCTCTGCTTATGTTAGACAAAGGTACTGCAAAGGTGAGGGAGTTCTTTGCAGCTCTGTGTTGCCTTGGACTTGCACTAAGCAGAGAACGTAGAACAACCTTAAATTCCAGCCCCTTTGTTTCTCTCACTCTAAAAATACATGGAGAGGAAAGGTGAAAGGATTGGGACTTCTCTTCCTTGAAAGAACCCCTCCTGGTTGACACCTCCTCTTTTGTGTTATCCAAGCTCTGTTACACAGTGAGTCTTCTGCCAAGTAATTACCTATTCAAGTTATGTGTGAGCTACAAAATAATCCATTTAACTTTGCCATAAATTCAGTAACATTCACATAGGTTATTTTTGTCTTATCCTGTTAGGTGTAAGAATTTGTCTGTATCTTTCTGGAATTCCTATTGGATGCTGCCCTCTGATGTTTGTGGAATGAACTGCTTTTGGGAAGCTGCTTTTAGGTAGGATCTATTATTAAACAGTACTTTATTATTTGGTTACAGAAAGGTGCAGCTAATATAACAGCATTTTTGGCTATTTAACAAAGTGACAAAGCAAAATCTTTTGATTGCTTCACATATATTTCACATGCTTATATTATGGTTGCCTTTAGATGGGCTTTCTCTTTTTGTTCTATTGTGTTTTGAGACATTGTAGATTCAAGAAGTGTTACTACAAAGAATATTTTTTTCAGTTATGTTGCTTCCTTAAATTTTTGTTAACATTGGTAAAAAATCAATCTGAATATAGTTTGAAAAGTTACTGATTATTTTTCTTTATAAATAAAACTTACAGTGCAGTAATACCTATGATGTGACTTGTAATCGTGACAGGTAAGCTTAGTAGTTAAGTCTTGGGGTTTTTATTAAAATTCCATATTATATAGAATACAAGGAGGGTACTGCAACCCAAACCATTGAAATGACTGCTTCAGAATGCATTTTAAGATACAGTACGTTAAGGCATATACCGTGTCCTTCAAGTTTTATCTTTAACAAGAAGTTTAAATGCTTTGATGTGGTTGTTCACATGCTTTAGGCTGTCAGATTATGAAAGTATCTTGTAAAGAAGTGGAAGAAGCCTTAATATACTTGAGGTATCTTCTCCAACCTGTATAGTTCTCCTCACTATATAACTAAGGTTTAAAGTTATTTTTTCTTATATCTGAAATTCAGATGATCATCCATTTTGTGAAGTTTTAGCTACGCAAAACTTAAAATGTTATTGAAAATGATAATCATGGGAAAGATTTTAGATCTGTCCCCTATTCCTCTTTGCTTGTGTGCTTTCAGTGCTTTTTAAACTTATCGGTCGCCAAGAAGTTACTTGAAGGTATGGCTTAGATTGATTTTTAGGCTGTTAGTGAAGTACCTAGTTAAACCAGCACTGCTGAGTCTTTCTCCCTGCACTTAGTAGCCAGGGTGCTACTAATCCCTCCTTTGGCAGAGGGATTCACCTGAGTTTCTTTTTGGTTTATTTAACTGGCTGAATGGACTCGGTTCACATCCTTTTCCCTTAAGGTTAACTTTTGGGAGTTTAGCATCATGAAGTTTAGTGCTTGTGGGGGGTAAACTGAGTGTCAGTGCTGTTGTGGTGGGGGGTGTTACGGGCTTAGTCTGTGCTTTTTGGAGTGACAGGATGAGATTGTAAGCTTTGTTCGTTCATGGACATCTGAGCTAGTGTAGCAGTTGTGCGGTGCTGAAAGAGGAGAGGGTGGTATTATCTTTTGACCCCCATTGCCTGTGATGATGTCCCCAAACTCACAAAACAATATAACGTACCGCGTTAAACGAGCAGAGAACTTCCCTTCCAGATTTTATGCCAGGCTCAAGGTAAGTAGTGGGAACTTGGAACCAGAATTGGAGAAACAGCATGCAGTTCCTTTTCACATATATTAAACTATAACACATTCTGTTCTATTGAGGATGCTGCCCAGAGAGGTTGAGGAGCCTCCATCCTTGGAGATCTTCCAAAGCCACCTGGACTTGGTCCTGAGCAGCCTGCTCTGGGTGTCCCTGCTTGGGCAGGGGCTGGGGCAGCCTCAGCCGTTCTGTGGTTCTGTGAATGTTGTGCTGGCTCTAGTGCTTGTTTACTTCCTTAGTGACCCGTCCGAACTTCAGAGGAGTCCACCTCCCTCCCTCAGACTTTAATTCTTGTTATCTTTAATGAGTTGAGTTAGTTTCAGAGAGGTGCAGTGAGTGCCAGAATCTGGGTTTGCGTAAGAAAAGAATGGAGAAGATGGCAGAAAGGAGGAGAAAGTGCTCCCTCTTTGGGTGGCAGCAAGCAATTTCAATGTTTCAGCATTCAGCCTGTTGCATAAGCCTCATTTCCTTGCATGTACTGGAGTAACAGAAGAGCGTTGCCATGTGGTTTCAGCTTCAGATACGAGTTGCAATTTTGCTTTTCTCTCAAAGAAAACAGGTGCATTGTACTAGGTGCACTGATAAGCTGAAGAATGCAGGCCGTTTGTACCATTTTACGCTTCTCAAGTGATACTGAGTCATTCTCAAGTTTGCAGGCAGATTTTGGAGGAAGAGGAATGAACTTAATTCCATGCAAGTTTATTAATTGCAGCAAATGAAATCTAGCATTTTTGCTTCCTGACATCATCATATGTGTAAAGCCACTTCAAGACTGACTCTTCAAGAAGATAAATCTTAAATTCTTTCTGTAAAGAGGCAACATTGTGATTGAGTTGGATGTCTTTTGCAATAAAGGACTGAAACTTCTACCTTGTAACTTCTACCTATTATAATTTGATCCTCAGTTCATTGAACCTTTGTGTTGTTATTAAGTGCAACTGTTGTAGTGATGTGCAAAATAAAGCAGCATTTTGAAGAGACTGGGATATGAGAAAAACCTAAGAGTTATGTATCTTATTGAAATCTTAGGATAGCTAACTCCACTGCCTATAGACTTGGCAACAAAGTAATGGGAGTTCCAATGAGTATGTTCTTAATAGAAATGGCATGCATAGTCTGGTCACTGAACCACACCAACACTTATCTTGACTATTCTATTTGGTCTGATTTAATCCATAAAAAGAGAACAGTATTTATCCAAATCAGTTTGTGAACAGAGCTTCTGGTGTTCTATTTGTGCTGTTTCAATAAACAGATCCAAATGAGTTTGTCCAGAGGAGCAGACCATATAGCCAGAGTTTCTTTGCTAGTAGTATATCCATACATTTTATCTCAATGAGGTGGAATATCTCTTCACCCTTTATCAGTCAAGTTATTCAAACACTGAAGGTTGTTCTTTATCCTCTAGATTTTTAGATCTTTCTTTTGAAAATCTTCATTTTTTTTTTTCTGTGTTGATAACTTGAATCTGTTGTCAGCTTTTTTTCTTCTGGACGTTGGAACTGCAGGTGATGCATTTATCCATGAGAGAGAACTTGGCATAGACATTTTTGAAATGCAGATTGCTACATCATTTTTGTCTGAGTAACTGTATGTGTTTAATGCATGAAGTGACAACAAACGTGTGGAGTTGTAAGATTCAAGTTAGTACAACAGAAGTGTTGGAAACCCATAAAGATATGGAATTTCATAGGAGAGGTGTTCTTAGACACTTTGCTCCGACTCATGGTATAGGTAATTCAACCTCATTTGCAGTCAGGGAGCTCTCAGCAGTAGATGATTCTAATAATGGTTTATATGGATCTTGTCTCTTTAAGTTAGTCTACGATCTATTGCCCATGCTGGGCAATATCCGTCCTATGTGGGACGGATTTTTGAACCATTCTGCACCCATGTTTTATATCAACATTGTGATTAACAGTGCTATTCAGGCAGAACATCATATGTACAGAATATTTCTTGTTAGCTTTTACTTTGATAGAAGAAGGATGAAATCAGTTTTTGTTTTTTAAACACAGAATGGTTGGATTTTATTCCAAATTTAAACAATGCGGATAAAGATGAAATGAGGCTCAGGTTTTGCATGACCTAGATGATTCATATCCTTTTTGCTGCACATCTCATGGTGCCCAGTGTTACCTGGCAGGTATGGCTGCTCATCTGTGCAGTAGACTGAGTAAGAAGACAGTCTTAGAGGTCATTACTCCAGTTATCTGGTCTGTCTGCTTTCAGTTGTTGGATGTTGCTTCTAAGGGTTTAAACTTACATTGCCTAATTAAAAAGGCATTTCACATTTCTTGAGTGCATTGGGGTCCTGGTGATGTGGATAAATTAAAATGAATTGTGAGAGTCCTGAAAATATCTAGCTTGTTGGAGGATGGGACTTTCAACTTCTGTAGCAGATTTTTAAATGGCTAATTGTAACTTCATACCTAATCTACTAATTGAGTTTGTAATTGAGTAGATGACATTTAGACATCATATGCAGTGGTATCATTAGCGTACTTACACAAAATAAGCTTTGATTAGGGCTTATTTTTAATTCAGTGCTGTGGTAGAAAGTTAAGCTCAGTAAAAACTAGAGTTTTTATCACTTTCAAATCCAGGTAATTTCTATGGTTTCCATTTACTTTCTGTAAATGTGGGAATGATTTCAGAGTTGCATTTCGATCAGTGCAGGCTTTGCTGCCTTCCTACTCTGCCTGTTTGCTTTTCTTTTTCTGGTGGGTAAAGGCTGCTGGGTCACGCTCTTTAATGCTCAATTGATTTAGATCAAGCACAAAGCATTACAAGAAAAGAGGATGTGATAAGTAAGCCATCCTTACTGTGTTTACATATCTACCATTTGTTCTTTTGAGTCATGCTCTGGTGCCAGATTTGAACTAATACAGGTTGGTTATATGGAAGTTCCTCCTGCATGTTCTATCCAATTTGATTTGTATTTTACATGCCAATTACCAGAAGATTTGTATGGGGAAAATATTTGCAGTGATACTGTGGCTAGCTTTTTATACCAAAAAAGAAAACACATTTGCAATAGGATTTTTTTTTTTTTGTAAGAGTAAGCAACTTTCAGCACAGCTGAACCTGGCAATCTAATCCTTGATTGAACAACCAAATGGAAAGTTAGGGTAGTGATGTTGAGGAAGGACTGAGACTTAATTAAACCACCTTGTTTAGGAAGCTGAACATTGCAAGCATGATTTGTGTGTTACAGAGCATATGGGAAAACGGTTGAAGAAACACTCTCCTAGAGAAAACTTAGGCAAAACTTGTTTTGAGGTAGAATAATTCTTGTTATTTTGCATTCTACACATTCTACAAGAACATTCTACCAGAACGTTCACTTGTAACCTACAAAACAATTCCTAGAGTCTATTATTAGCAATGTGTAATGCAGTGGTGCTTGTACTTGAAAACTACTTGTGCAAGTTGACTGCAGCTTTCTCAGAAAATGACAAATATTTTGAATTGTCCTCCCTGATGAGCCAAAATAAAATTTGAATACCAAAATTTGACAACAGCTACTGAAATGATTTATTGCTTCAGCTATTCATATTGCACTGTATTGTCAGTACCTGGATGCTAACCTTTCCTTCCTTGGCTTCCCCAGCCATGTTAAAGGAGTCAGGGAAGACAGCCTGACAGCCTGCGAAGTTGTTCTGGGAGCTTCCTGATAATCTCTAGGCATGTTCTTAGCAGCAAATCAGTGGATGGTAAAAGGAATTCTTATGCACCAGTGTTTTTTTTGTTTGTTTTTTAACACAAATTAAGGTTCCTTAATGGCTTTTTGTAATCCAGTGCCACAATATTTGTATGTGCTAAAAAAAAAAAAAAAAGTGGTGGAGAAAAATAAGATTGATTAAAAAAAAAAAAAAAGATACACTTTTTTTCCCAAGAAGTTCAGCTGAGATGCACTGAGGGTTTGAGAAGAGTGCTACCAGTCAACACATACCTCTGTAGCTTACCAGCAACCTATTACTTTGTAATTTGAATTGACCTAGAAACACTCATTTCATATACAGTCTGTCATGTTACACCTCTTTAAATAAAAGGCAGCATCTTGACAGACGGGCTCTGGAAAACCTTGTTGTAGCAGATTCATTGAGCATAACCAGCTACATTCCTCCTAGGTTGCTAATGCCGCAGCAGAATTCATCAGTACAGAATGTAGGTCTGCACTTGAACACGGAGGTACTTCAGCGCACACCTTGCACCCTAGCTTTTGCTGCTGATGAGCAGCGTGTTTCAAAGTATGTGGTTTTGCTCTCATAGTGTTTAAATGGTTTGGTTTTTCTTCATATTTTCTAAACTCATTGAAGTGTGTGTGGTGCTCTCAGGTGATTTATTTCCTTTTATTTTTACTGACATATAATTAGAACTTGTCTGAGGATACTCTTATTTGTCCCTGAACACCCAAATCCTGTCATTGCTTTCTGCTCAGTATCCTCTGTTGGACTACAGGTGCGCTCTCTGCTCTTCCATTTCAATTACCAGAGCTCCACACATACACACGAGCTAGGACTCCCACATCAATTTTGAGAGACTTTTTTCTTTACAAGACAGAATTCTCCAATTTTTCTTGTTAGTCTATCAGAAAGCCTTACTGAAATACTCTCTATTGTTGTTTTCTCCAGCTTCTCCACTAAGTTTTCCCACACCAAAACATCCAGCTACTGGTAATTAGCAATATGCATATGAAAATCTGCATTTGTATTTTTGTTTCACGTGGTGCCTCTGAACATTTTTTTTTTTAAAGTAAAGAAAACCTCAATTTTGAAACCATTTTTTTGGAAATGTCAAATACTTTCAGAACCTTCAGAACCTTTTTTTTTTTTTTTTTTTTTTTTTTTTTTTTAAGTTCAGTAAGAAGCTCTGCTTTGAGGTTTCCCATCTCTCTGAAAACTTGCTCAGGTTCAGACAAGTTACAGTTGTAAAGTAAATTTATTTTGCTCGTGGGCAGCTCAGCTACTGCACTGCTGCAAAATCTGTGCTGCCTGAAGAGTAGCTTGTGTCATTAGACAACACGCAACCCATGACAATGAGAAGTTGCTGCCTAAATGAACAGGGTTTTGCTTTCGCTGTCTTCTGGTGAGGTAACTACCTCGCTGACTGTAGCAGAGAACAATGGAGAGAAGAAGGGGAAGAGGGTTACAGGAGCTGGAAAAGTCAGGAAGAAGTAAAGAAGGGAGCAGGTGAAGGCAGAAGATTTTGAAAGGAATTAGGGGGAGAATTAAAGTAGTGTAGACATAATATGGAAGAAGGGAACGAGACGAGTCATGGCACTGGTAACTGGCTCTGCTGGTGGGTTATACTAATGATGAAGGTGAGATTGAAGGGCTCAGGCTGATAAATGCTGCTGGACAGCATGAAGTTTATGCAACTTCTAATGGCGGGTGGGTTGAGGGGGGAGTGACTACAGGTGCAGGCAGTGGAGGATTAGAAACGAGGTATAAGGAGTTAGTGTCCCAGGGTGAAGAAGAAACAAAAAAGGAGGTTGTGAGAGGTTGTGACTGCCAGTGGTGCGTGTGCAGGGAGGTCAAGTGCAGCTTCTAATCGCTAGAGCACGTCTCTCCACAGAGTCTGGAGTGAGAACCACAGCTCTGGAGTTTTATAACTTCTGCTGTAATGTGTCTGACACCTACTATGTCTCATCCCCTTCTTAGTTGATGATCTCCACGGAGCATGATGGCCCGCTCTTTGAAATGGCTTCTTGCTCCATCTGCTCCGGTGATGAAGCTTTGCACTGGGCCATTACAGATCTCAGTTCAGCTGTTCCCCATATTGTGCAAATGGAAATTTATTTTTTTTTTAGCTTTTTCCAGTTTTTTGACTTTTCAGAAAAATATTTTTAAGCAGAGATTTAAGAAAATTGAACTCATGAAGCCATACACATAAAACAGATTAGATACAGGCAAAGTGAGTGTGAAAGCTTTATAACAACCTTTTTCTTGTGTGGCTTGAAATGTTCTTTTATTTTCAGATGTCACTAGATGTAGAAATAGTAGTCTTTGAATCTCAGTGTGTTTTAGAGCTGCTTTGGCATAATATTCATCATACCTTGTTGATAGAAAGCCATGTGTTACAAGTGGTTCAGGAACTTGGCTTTCAGCTAAGCAGTGTACATAGTTGGTGCCATTATTATTTATCACACGACCTTGCAATATCAGTGCAGTCTCTCATGACTGCAGGGCTTAATTACTGTAATTCCCTTTTCAGTGGATTAGTGATGAGGCTAATCTGGTGCTTGCAGCTTGTTCAGGCTGCAGCAGTGCATTTATTTGTGGATTTCAGCTACTCTCATCACATTCAGCTTGCTTTGCATCAGCTGCTTACTACATGATGTAAGGTTTAGATTAGCTTTAGGTATACAGGTTTGAATGGGCATGACTCTGTGACATTTAAAAGTTAAATTTTATACATTTTTTTTCTGTTAAATTGAACTATTTTTTGAGGTTTTGCTGCAGGACATCTTCAGTCTGTGGATTAACTCTTCTGAATATAGATGTCTGCATTTATGTATCTCTGTCAAGTAGGTCTTAAACTGTCATCAAAAATGAAAGAGCATAGAGTGTGACCCAGGTAACTAGCCAGTAAGTGGCTAAGAAGTAAATGTCTGGTGTTAGTAGCGAAGTGCTAGGCTATCCGAGATACCTGCATAGGACTGTTAGAATGGAGATACCCTGTCCTATTGGGCTGGCACCTGGAGGTCAGGTGGGAAATTCTAGAGCATATTAAATGGCACTATACATATGTTCAACAGTTGAATCAAGCCCTAGCTATTTATTTTGAAGTAAAATGAATTGCTGTGTAGGATTCATTGCCTGCTCATCAGATCTCCATTAGCTTTAATAAGAAATTGGACACAACTTTGTATGTCAGCATCTTCATTTTAGGATCTGAATCCTACTAGTGAGGTCTTTCATCCATGTGATTTTTAGTAAGACTTCAAACCTTAAGACTGACTTTATGCTCTAATTGAGGTTTTGTCAATCTTAGATCCCTGAGTTGTTGGATTTCTTTTAGTTTTAGGGCATTTAACTATTTCAACTAAGTAACTCAACTGTTATTTATGGTACCAAACTTCAGCAGTTTTACAACAATATCATTGTTGTATTTTGCTTCAATAACTCAAAATAACGTGTTGATCCTTCCGTGCCTTAAAAAAAAATACGTTTTTTATCTTTTGTTAATTTAAAATAAAACATATCTGCCTTTAAATATGTTTACGATGTGTAAATTAGATAGAGACTGTGCTAAAAAATCAGATCTCTTAATTTGTATTTTGGAGTGCATCTATGGTAACCTTCTGTGAATGGGTGGTATGTTTGCCAAGCATTTCTCTACTGTTACTAGTCTGGGAATGCCTTTGCCACCTTCAAAGAATTCTGTGTTTTTCTAACTTGGAAAGCTGTAGTTTAAATCTCCAGGTGCTCTTAGTTCTGTTAGCTGCAAGTGAATAGCTCAAGTGTAGAATATTGTTTTAAAGGTTGGCTTTGAACTGACGTGTATAAAACATTTGAAAGCTTTTCTTAATAGTTAAGTATATGAAATAAATAAATAAAAAAAACAAAGAACGGTTTTAGCTTTAATATGCCCACAGTGTTTGCTACCAAGCAAACACTAGCATTTACCTGATGATAATTTTAGCCTGTTGTGTTAAAATAATAGCTTTAAAATGTACCTTGCATAGTACATAACAGGTGCTTCTCACTGTAACTGTTGGCCAAGAGACAAATGACTCCCCGGCTCTTGCACCTTGTAGTGGTTTGGCCCCAAAAGATGTGGGTAATGCAGTTGATCGGGGTACCTGTGGAATTTGTTGGCACCACTGGGAGCACCAGGACAGCCCCCACAGCCATTTGAGTTGTTAGCTTCACTGCTTTCCAAACTAAGCCGTATACCTTCAGGATGAAAGGAGAAGAGAAATCTTTTTTGCATTTTGCCAGTGTTTTGGAGAAACTTTGAAACATGGTTAGGATGTAAGGATTTACTGGACAGAATATTTATTATATATTATTTTATATAATATATAATAATATAATATTTATTATATATTATTTTATATAATATATAATAATATAATATTTATTATATATTATATATATATGGATGGTGAAAAATGTTCTTGAACGCAACTTTTTAAAAGCGGTGATATTTCACTTTTGTTAGAATTTACCTCTGTTATTCATATATATGTAAACATGAGGTGTTATTTTTATATATCTGTGCTAAGTCCAGGGAAAAGGGAGAAAATGAGCTAGTAACTCATGCATAGACTTAAACTGCTGTCAGCCTTTCACATTTTGATGTAACACAGCCTTTCTTTTAAAGTAGCGAATTTGATGGAATTCTTTGCTGGTAATGAATAGTAAGATTGCTAAGAAAATTAATGTGTTGGTTTTTGTTCTCTCTCTTTCTCTCTCTCTCTCTTTCTTTCTTTGTGTGTGTGTCTCTAGTTTCTGTACAGGTCTTCCATCTCTTGTTTCTTCCTTGTGAGGTGGGATGGTGGGAACAGATATGAGAGTAGTTCAGGTTAAACTTAAATCTACGTATGAGGTATAATGCAATTGTTTAGTATATTCTGTTTAAGTTATCCATTGCTCACTTAATAACATGAAATATTTTGTTAAATTCCATTCTGCAGAAAATGGTAGAGCTTTTTCTTAAGCCTGTACTAGGAAGTATGTCAAATGAAAAACTTATTTTTGTATCAGATATGATTACATGAAAGCACAGCCTTCTGAGAAAATGCATCTAGCAGTGGTTGCCTGTGGTGAAAGACTGGAGGAGACTGTTACTATGTTGAGATCAGCCATTATCTTCAGCATCAAACCGCTCCACTTTCATATTTTTGCTGAGGACCAATTGCATGAGAGTTTCAAAGATATAGTAAGTACCCACAACATTTATTTAATCAATTTTTAGTACAACTGGAGTAAAACAGTTTCTCTACTACTTGGGTAGTAGTTGTTGAATTCTAAGTGCCAGGTTTCCAAGAAAATACTCAAGTCCTTCATAATGTTCAGTGGGGATTTCGTTTTCCTTCTGAATCAGCCTTATATTGTTTGAACAAAAGGAAACCTTGGTTTGTGAAGATGTTAGATGTGGTTGTCTAATCTTAGAGACATCCAGTTAATTAATGTAATGTTGACTGGAGTGACAGTATTAGAAGCTGACTGGAAGGTTTTCCTATTTTTGTGCTTAAAATGTCATACTTTGAGTAATTATGGCAAAATTGGGTAAGGCTATTTTGAATTGAGAAAGACTTCATTGATGTTTCTCCTGTGGAAACTAATGGGGAAAAAATGTTTGATGTATTTATTTTCTGTAAATAATAATTATTTTACTTGCACTTGTGTATGTGTTCTGATATGATGTGTTATATTCATAGTGTCCTGCAGATGCCACTTTTTATTCAAGTATTTTGAGTAGTTGACAGATTTTTGTAGTTCAGGGTGCATTTCTGCTTTGGAAGAGAGGTGTTGCAGTGGTATTCAATTATTAATTTAAATGGGAAGTGATTTCTTTTTCATAATAAAATTGAATGCAAGTTATTTTTTTGTGATCTCTTCATCTAGCTTGATGACTTACCGTATGAAGGAAAAATTAATTACACATTATATCCAATAACATTTCCAACTGAGAGTGCGACGGAATGGAAGAAATTGTTTAAACCCTGTGCTTCACAAAGGCTGTTCTTGCCAGTAAGTTTCTTTTGTTATTGGACAGCACAGAAGTCTGTGTATCAAGCTATCTTTGGTAATCTAATTTCTGCTTAGTTTTAAATAAAGAATTACTACTCATAAAAGTCACTTTTGTGACCTTCCTAAAAAAAAATCCTCTGAAATTACCATTTTTCTGTGGCACTTTGGAATAAAATTCCTTTTCTCACTTCCTGCGTTATGGCACTATATCCTTAGTGCTGTAGGTTATGTCATCCTCTCAGAGGTACGAAGGATTTATCACATATCTCTTCATTTATTTGGAAAGTTTCTTGCTTTCCTAGGTCTGAGAAATGTCAGGAGAAATAGTCTATTGTTACCAGAGTGTTTTGTGTAGCCTTTTCTTTGCTAATCTAAGATTCTTCAGAAATCATACTTCAGGCTAGATGAATTTAAGCAGTGGCAGCCAACTCCCAAATACTGTTGCGTCTTGGGGATCTTTACGTTTCCCCCATTGTTCGAATAGATATGTAGCAAAGCAAGGGAAAGGTGCAGGAAGTTAGGAGCTTCTGTTAGTCCAATGTTTCACCTGGCCCACAACCTACTCCTGAGGAACCCGACTATATAAAATAAAGACTTTGTGTTAGTGTCCTATGTAAAATGTGTTTCACTCTACAAAAATTCTTCAAAATGAGACGAGGTGAAATAATACATTTCTGACTGAGAGACATCAGTCTAACATGAATGTATTTGCATGTGACCAAAATGCACTAAAATGTGTAAACTGCAGCAGCTTGTTTGATGAAATTCAGTAAAATTGTTTTCTTTTAAACTTCTTTCTCACACACAGTTAATCCTCAAAAACGTGGATTCACTACTGTATGTTGATACTGACATCCTGTTTTTGAGACCTGTCGATGATATTTGGTCTTTCCTGAGAAAGTTCAACTCCACCCAGATTGCTGCAATGGCACCAGAACACGAAGAGCCTCGTATCGGGTGGTACAATCGCTTTGCTCGACATCCCTATTATGGAGTAACTGGAATAAATTCTGGAGTCATGTTAATGAATATGACACGTATCAGAAGAAAGTATTTTAAGGTATGTATGTTGTCTTTACTGCAATTTCTATTTTTCTACAACTTTTAATTCTGTTCGAAATCCACCTGGGACAGTATTTTTCAAAACATTTTTCTTGTAACTGGAATTATGATCTAAAAATAATCTTCTATTTTTTAAAAATGTCATTCACTGCAAGGCTTGAAATTCTTGAATTGTAAGTCCGTTTGTTTTATTTTTCCTTAGTTCTGGAATATCATGTGACTGGATACAGTCTGTTGCCATAAATTACATGTCTCAGTAGATAGTCTATTATTATTTCTTCACTGCAGAGATCCTCAGAAAACAGTTTATGTATACTGTAAACTAACTTTAAAAAATGTGTGTATAAAGTAATATGACCAGGAGGTGGTGCTAAAGCATTTAGTAACTTATTTTTAACTGTACTATTTGTAAATTTTGGTCTTTGAAATTGTAACCAGGTGATGATCAGCTTAAGTGTCTTTTGATTTACTTTGCAGTCTTAATTTCTACAGAGAAATAACTTCATTTAAGTACTAAAGCAGTACGTGCAGCAACAGAAGTGGTCGTTGCTTCACAGATTTTTCCGATATGATTCAAACACAAATAGAGAAGCAGTATTGTGTGATTATGCTAGGGGAAAAAGTACTTCTCTCTGTTCTACTTTATTATTATTATTTCTTTTTAATCTGCATTGAAATAGCAAGACGTTTGATTGGGAAAAATAATCATACAGTCAAAAACTAAGGGAAGGTACAGCCTTAAGAGTGGCAATATAAATTTGCAGTAGATGCTACCTTTTTCACCCATTTCCAATTTAAGAAATGTTTGGCTTCCATCTTAATATGCTTGCAATGCATTGTTAGGGAAATACAGGGAACTTAAGAAAAATAAGGAATAGACTGCCTCAGCTGCAGTTAAAGTATAAAGTTATAGTAGCTGTAACTTTCCGAGCTATAACTGTAACTGCAGATACTTGTATGTCTTGCTCGATACAGAAGTAAAAAAAAAAAAAAAAAAAAAAAAAAAAAAAAAAAAAAAGTTTTTCACATGCCCTTTTTTTTTATCCCAGTATGCAGCTTTTAACATGGTTGCTGAAAACCTGTTTCTCATGCTAAACTAATCTTCTATTGTTCCATTTCTCTGCTTTTGTCATCCTGTACATTTCTTTGAAGTCTGATTGTCTTGAGCAAGAAACAGATCTAATGTTTGGATGCATGGTGTTGCATATATGGGTTTTATAGGTCACCTGAAGTAGTTTGGAATGCCTTCTTTGGATACAGTTCTTAATTTTAAAATGTTGTTTCAGTATTTTTCAGGTCCTTGTATAACAGGTGACAAGCGTGAACATCTGTGAATGTTTTACCTCTGTTGTGCGTTCCTGACAAATGTAATGTTTGCTATTTGTTCAAGCTGTGAATTTGCAAGGATAAATCATAGAATCATAGATACTCTCTTCAGTGTGGTTTGCTTGCTAAGTCTTGATTTTAGACCTTATTGCCAATGGCCATTACCTTTTGGAGAGAAACTCTTGGAGTTTCGTGTCTCAATCCAAGATTAAGTAATCTTTTATCCACTTATTCTAAATTCAGTCTTCTCAGGACTACCAGATCTTCTTGGCTATGACGCCTAATAGCTTCTGGTCCTATCATCTTTGTCTTTGCTGTGTTTTATGAAATGGTGTGCATGTATACAGCACAAATAGAGGCACTGCATATTTACTCATATGTACACATACATGTGCATACATGTGTGAATTTAGTGTGATCATTGCACAGTGTATAACTGGAGATAAGACTAAAACTGAATAAAGAAGCTTCAGATGTGTCGTGCCTGCCTGGTGTCATCTTTGTAAAGCAGCAGTTAGGTGATAGAATGTAGAATATGCAAGAATATTTGGGAGATGGAAGAAGTAATATTAAGTGACTTTCTATATATATTTGTATACATATACTGGATTTATATACGTTTGATGGATGTAATCTTTCTGGGTTTCAGTCAGGCCTTTGATATTGTCCCTCACAGCATCATTCTGGAAAAATTGTCCAACTGTGAGCTGAAGAGGTTCATGCTACACTGGGTGATGAACAGGCTCAGTGACAGAGTTTAAAGGGTTGTAGTGAACGATGCTACTTATGGCTGGTGGCCTGTCACTAGCTGTGTTCACCAGGGCTTAATTCTGGGGCCATTTCTGTTGAATGTTTTTATCAATGATCTGGATGCAGAATTGGGATGCATTCTTAGCAAGTTTGCTGGTGATTCAACAAGGGAGCTGCTGTTGACTCTCTGGAGGGATGAAGGGCCTTGCATAGGGGTCTAGATAGGTTGGAGCACTGGGCTATCATCAGTGACATGAAATTTAACAAGGGTAAATGCAGGGTGCTGCACCTGGGATGGAGCAACACAGGCACAGACTGGGAGACAAGCATCTTGAGAGCTCTGCAGAAGGGGACCTGGTGGTGCTGGTTGGTGGTAGGCTCAATGTGAGCCAGCAGCGTGTCCTGGCAGCCAAAAGGGCAAACTCCATTTTGGGGTGCATTAAGTACAGTATATCCAGCCGGTCAAAAGATGTGATTCTCCCTCTGTATTTAGTGTTGGTGCAGCCTCACCATGAATATTGTGTACAGATCTGGTCTCCACAGTATAAAAAGGATGTTTAGGTCCTTGAAAGTGTCCAGAGGAAGGCAACAAAGCTCGTAAAAGGTCTGGAAGGCATGTGTTGTGAAGAGATGCTGAAGACTGTTGGGTTGTCAAGTCTAGAAAAAAGGAAGCTGAGAGGCAACCTCCTTGTTCTCTGCATCTTCCTGAGGAGGCGAAGCGCAGAGAGAGGTGTTGGTCTCTGCTCCCTGGTGATGGATGCACAAGAACTGCACAAGGCTGCGCCAGGGGAGGTTCAGACAAGATACTAAGACAAATTTCCTTACTCTGAGGGTGGTCAAACACTGGAACAGACTTTCTAGTGAGGTGGTCAATGCCCCAAACCTGTCAGTGTTCAAGAGACATTTGAGCAATGCCCTCAGTAATATGCTTTAACTTTTGGTTAGCCCTGAAGTGGTCAGGCAGTTGGACTTGATGATCTTTGAAGGTCCCTTCCAACTGAACTGTTCTATAGATATAGAGACTCTTAAACCGGAAGGGATATAGCAAATGCTGCAGAGATGGTATGGTGGTTTAACAAAAAGCCCTAGATGAGTGAGGCTGTGTGAAAAGAGAGTTGTGACCTTTATCAAATTCATATGGAAACATGGGTGTTGCTAGTGTTATAGTAGGCACCCAAGGAAGGAAATAAGGTCTTACAAGATCAGACAAACCCCAGACAGAATAACTCCAGGTAGTTTGTACAAAGGAGAGGTCTGTGGGTATGTTTTGATGTTATATACAATTTTTGTGACCACTTGGTATTGCTTAAGGCTATAGTTCTGAGAAATGTGGTAAGCCACATTCCTAATTCCTTCTAGAAGGAAAGCTACCATCTCTTTTCAGCAGCTTTTCACTGCTTTTCTTGCTTGCTTTGTCTTTTCCTCTGTTGTTTGTTGGACTCTTCCATGATCCAACTAAATTTGGTAACAGGTGAGAAAACTGCTGGTTTAGTTAAGTAAATCTCTCTCTCTCTCTCTCTCTCTCTCTCTCTCTCTCTCTCTCTGTCTGTCTCTCTCTCTGTCTCTGTCTCTCTCTCTCTGTCTCTCTCTCTCTCTCACACACACACACACAATAAGTGCTAGGTGCTACAGTGGTAACACAAGAACAACATGGAGTCATGTAACCAGAAGGAAGAGAACTCGCTCTCATAGGGCATTAATGAAATTATAAATTGGTCAATGGTTTGTGGAACTGCACTTACAGTTTCTTTAGATACTACTTTATCATCTGAATATGTTTCCTCAACTTTATATTCTCCTACAAGTATTAAGAGGAAGATAACCATATGTTGTTCCAGACAAAATGTGACAGCTCTTCTGACTTCTGGGACAGAATTCAGTAATCATCAAACTAATTAAAGTAAAGCATATAATCCAGAAACACTTAAGATATCATCTTAACATTCTTATGGATATTTTGTTTGTACTTCTGCTCTTAAAATTTTTGTTCTACTCAAAAAAATGACATTTGGAGGGTTCATAGAGCTTGCCTGTATCAGATTGATGGTATCTAGCTCAGAATTTTATTGTTTTGGTAAACCTCTCTAACCTTGTTTCTAATTTGTTGGATATTGGAGATATGGTTTATATTCTCAAATCCTTTACAGATAATCCTAGTTATTTATTTCATATTTACTTGTGTAACTTTCAAAATGTAATTCTATTATCAGTTCTGATCGAGCTCGAGCATTCTGCTTCTCACTCTGACCTCGCTACCAAGTTGCAGTAGAATTATACAGAAGGAGGTTGTATAATTGTTCAAGTAATTTTGCCTGCTCAGTGATTCCTACACTGGTTTCATTACACATCAGGGTTAATAAATTAATATTTAATTATTTTCTGTTTATGCAAAGGTTATTGAAACATTAGAATTTCCAATTCTTATATCTAATAACACTATTTGTCAAGTAGTATTGCTTCTAGACGTCTGGCGATGTGATATATGCTCTTACCTGCTTTTTATCTCCTTGGGATACATTCTGCTATATAAACTATACAAGCTAAATTAAAATCATATGAATTAATGGTTTTAACAATATTAAGTAATATCATTATGGGTTGCTCTAAAACTTTTTTTTCTTCTTTATACTCTTATCATAGTTGTCCTGGTAATGGAATTAAATTAGCTCACAGTTCTTGATTCTTAGCATTGAGTACAAGTTCAAACCTTGGGTCAATATTCCATGGACAGCAAAGTCCACATGAGGGACTAATCACTGTGCTTCAGTCTAATTGATTTGCTGTTGAAGGGTTTTAGCCTGGTATTTGGTCTGAGTTTTCTTTTGTTTAATCACATTGCAGTGAGCCTAATGATAATTCTTGCTAGAGACAAATTAACTTGTGCATTTCTTATGCCTGGCATTGTCAAATACTTGCAAGCATCATAGTCATTATTTTTTAAGGTCAGAAGGGACCATAATATCATTCTGTTTGGCTTCTTGTATTATATAACCTATAGATCTTTTTTTTTTTTTTGTATTAATTGCTTTCTGAAATCTGATAGCATTTCTTTTTAGTCTTCATTTTTGAAAGCCCTTCATATTTGATGGCTGAAATGATTTGAGGAAAGTCTAAAAGCTGAACTGCTAGTGTTTCTCCTTTCTAGATTGTCAGTGGAAATCTTGTAATCTTGTATCCTGGGTAGTCTTTTCTGTTTTGTAATGTGGTGGCTTTGTATTCAAATTCCAAACAATACTGGAGTTCTGTTCTTTTTTTTTTTTTTTTTTTTTAATGACTTGATTAAAAAGAATCATGACCATAATCCTGTACTCATTCAGGAATCTTCTCCCTTTTAGACCTATTGTTATTCCATCCTCAATCTCCAAACTCAAGTAGAAAGTACAGAGTGAGCAGCTTTGTTCCTTTTTTGTTGTAGTTGAGTTCAGCATAGGCCAGCTCACTCCAAGTAGCACCTCCTCAGCCAAGCCTTAGAAGAACTTTTTCTTTTCCTTTGAGCTGTGACTTTGCTTAATCAGCGATTTGGGAAATAAGCAACAGCTGTTGATTTAGAGTCATGCTGCCTTTTGCAAGTGAAAAGTTGTGCCTTTGCTCTTGAAGTTTAAGTTCAGTAACTAAAAAAAATTCAGTGAAAATTCTTTCAAAACCTTTTAAGGATGTATGTGGTTTTATACTTTGCTTTATAGCTAGTCCTTTTAGCTGCATTTGGAACTATTTAATAACTTTATATTGATCATTCTGGATCTTTTAAAGACAGCTATAAAACTTGTGTATGCTACCAGTTTGTGATAAAGATGGAGAAAGCATGAAATCTGACGTGTGGAGATTTAAACAGTGCCCATCTACTTGACACACATCTATTAAAATCTGGTTTTGTGTTAGATTCTACTACTGTATAAAACAACAACAACAAAACAACAAAAAATGCATGCTATTTCTTAAAAGTAATAGTTTAAGATGTTTTAGAGGGAGATCTTAAGACAATTTAATATGGAATAGTAGGAAATGTGTAGAGTTTTGCTTATCATAAGATAATTAAACGAGAAATAAAGTATATTGGAAATGTCCATAACTGTGTTTTCCCTAAATGTGGTCATTTAAAAATAAATATATATGTGTGTGTATATATATATATATATATATAAACATGTATAAAATGTTTGAGACTTGTAGCTTTGGAAAGCAAATTACAAATTCTTTTGGGCATTTCCTTCTTCATAGGTATAGTTATCTTGAACACGTAAATGTTTTTCTTTTTTTAATAGAACGACATGACAACAGTCTGGTTACAGTGGGGAGAAATTCTTATGCCTCTGCTGAAGAAGTACAAGTTAAACATAACATGGGGTGATCAGGACCTCTTGAACATTATGTTTTTTCACAATCCAGGTAAAACTACAGTAATTTTAAGTTTAGCATAACAAAGCTGATGATTTTCATGACATTTAGAAAATCAGAAGAACAGTTTTAGCAGACTTTTCAGTGGAAATATGCAAGAGACTTTTTTCCTTTTCTAAAAAAACTTTTTAAGTTGAGAAGCTTGTTAGAGCTTGATTTATTGTTAAGGTTTAAAACAACTACAGAAATTCATGAAGCACTATTAAGAAAAAAATGAGAAAAATTAATGCATCTTCGGATTAAGTATCAAAATTGTTTCAGGAGCTTTTTTTTTTTTTTTTTTTTTTTTTTTTGTACAGAAAGTCTGTATGTTTTTCCTTGCCAATGGAATTATCGGCCTGACCACTGCATTTATGGAAGCAATTGTAAGGAAGCTGAAGAAGAAGGTATATTTATTCTTCATGGAAACAGAGGTGTTTACCATGATGATAAACAACCAACTTTTAGGGCTGTCTACGAAGCAATAAAAAATGTAAGTGTGTCCAGCTTTCTACTTTGTACAAAGTTATTTTGTATGTATTTTATCTACAGTGCTGCATGCACTTTATTGGTTTGCTTGATACCTTCCTTGCAACAAAGTAATGTTTTTCCTCTTTAGAATCCTAGCTTAGGATTCTAAAATGTTGCCTGTAACTGTAATGTTTGATTTTTTTTTTTCCCCATTTATTTACTACGTATGTTTAGTAAACTGTTTTTACAAGCATGTGGAGATTGGCCTAAGCTTTATTTTTCTGGAGATTTTAAAGAACAGAAATAACCCTTTTTCCTCCCAAAGTTTTTATATGCTTGCTGCAACATTTTAACATTTAATTGTACCAAGATTTGCGTGGTAGAAAATACTTTTTTAATGATTTTTTTCACCTTTCCTAGAGATTCAGTGTATTAATATGTTGCTGTTCCTTTAAATAGTAAATGCAACAACTTTTTTTCATTCTGCAAATAAGTCATCTAATAAACTATTTATCACTACATCGGTATACTCACTGAAGAGCTGTAAAATTTAGCACTGATGCACATTTTAATGTAGCAGGGTATTGTGTGCATATAACCTTCAAAAATCAATAGTATATTTTAATGGTGCTTTATCACGTGTTGTCATATGGATATAAAAATGAGAAAAAGTACTTATGGGGGTCTGAGAACACTTTGCAGGGAAAGTGAATGTGTTTCCATAAAAATAAGATTTCTTTGTTTCCTTTGAGCATTGTCAAAAACAGAAGAAAAAAAATTGTTTTTATTTATAATCCCATTTGCTTTATGTATATGTCAGAGAAAGTGTACAGAACACTGCTGATCCAGTGGTAATAAGATGAACAAAATTGTTACTTTGAAATGCTGTTTAGCTTTTCATTTTTTTATTAAAAAAATATGGCACTATAGTATTAATGACTTCCTTATTTCATGTCTATGTTAAACATAGTATGTTTTTGACCATCATTCAGTTTAATGAAACTTTCTGCTTTCAGTAGTACTACTTGCTTGTCATACTGTTGTTTCATTATAATTTGATAACAGTTGTACTTATTAAATTTTAAGTTGTTCAGGAAAGTTGCTGGTCAACAAAGAAATAACCAGAAATCATTTTAGATTTGAAAAATTTTAATTAAAAAAAGGTAATTTTAAATGTCCTCCATGCTTATGGAATTCATTTGCTTATTTTAAAACAAACAAAAGTTCGCTTGTTAGGCATGTTATTTAAATCATTTGAGAACATTTATATGCCTTAGAGATCATTTTTCAAATAGTTTTCAGAAGCTGAGAGTTCTTTAAAACATTTAATAGCCAATAAAAAAGATCTTCAAAGGCCTTTTAATAAAATTATTTAGTAGCTCTGGACAATGACAGTGTTCTATTATTAACTTAAATGTTTTCTTATCGTTACAGTATACATTTGGAGATGATCTAGTTCATTCCCTGTTACAGCCCCTAGAACTGGAGTTACAGAAAACAATGCATACATACTGTGGAAGAGTATACAAAATGTTCATAAAGCAGCTAAAGAAAAGCATAAGGGACTTGTCTGTCAGAAGATCAAAGGGAAGGTGATTCTAACTGCAAGCTCTTAAATCCGGAGACTGAATTAACATACTGGTCAAAAGGTGCAACAGTTCTAATGTGGCTTGAATCGGCTCTTAATGTGCCCAGATAAGAGTTAACTAGCATACATAAAAATGAAGAAAACATTCATGTAATGAAGAACAGTGACTTTTTCTGCAAAGGTGATTTTTGGCTCTTTTGAAGTTTAATCACTGCTAGTGTTTGTCTTGGATCTAATGATTTGGGTGTTACTGACTTCTAAGGTCAGTAGTTGTAGTCTGCTTAATTCAGTTGTCTCTAATGATCAGACAAACAAGGGAGAGGTGAAGATGGCTCAATTTGGAAGTGTACCTCATTGTCTAAAATTCTGTTAAACTGTGAATGTAGCAATAACCAAGTCAGCAGCACTAACTTCACTTTAAAAGTGTGAGCACAAAGTTGTTTACAAGTGCAGAAAATAACTCTGTTTTCAAAGAAATGTGATATTAATCATTGACAATCCGTGTGCCTTTATGTTCATCTCTTACATGTTGGAATCCTGTTTTGACAATCTTGTTTTGCTTATTGTAGATGTAAACTGCACACTATAAATAGGATTTTCTGAGACATGAATAGTATGTGATACTAGTTTTCTCTGTCTGTAGATACTGAGACTTCTAAAAATATAACAGCATTAGTTTTAGTATTGTTGAGCCATCTATCCCAAATGATATATCCGAGTTGAGGGGTTTATATTTTAGCAACAAATCAATATGAAGTTATTTTTCTTACAATACTTTTTAAGACTTAAATGGTTTTGCAGCTTTATAGGATGTTTTGGAAGTAGAAAAAATGGTGGAAAGCTGCCTCTGTTGTATTTTTATACTAAGAATCATTACTTGATGATTGTTACAGAGTATTTAGTACCTAAAATTGAAGAACTGTAGTAAAAGTTCTGATGTTTCATCAGACTGTATATTAGATAGTTTTTTTTGTTGTTTGTTTGTTTGTTTGTTTGAGATATATTCTGCATATTTTTTAATAACATGGCTTTAAAATAGGTCTGGGACAGACCCTTGACTGTATGCATTAATGTCAACAAGATGATAGTGATTTACAACAGATAAGGATTAGGCTTTCTTTAGCTATCTTAGTGAAAAAAACCATGTTCTGTTCATGTAATCAAATTTCTTTTTAGAGAGAAGCATGAAGAAAAAGGCTGACTTGTAATGTTACAGTAAAATATTTAAACATGCATGGTATGAAATCTACTTGTGAAGTATACTTGAACTGAACTTGGATGAACTCAGATGAAGTTTTCATAAAGTAAGTTTTCAGGTTCCAGAAGATTCAGATTCCTGTGTGGTGAACCTTGGAGGATCCGCTCACTGACTTGCACCTTCATCCCAACTACATTTGAGAAGTTTATTTTTCGTGGCTGTTTCTTTGCCAAAGGCAGACTGGCTCTGAATCTCAGATCCATGTGAGCTGACCTGGGTAAATGCTTTAGCAATACAGAAGCATACTCCATTGTAAGCAGAGTTTGTATTCTGCTCCTAATCTCCCTGCTGGATCAGGGTGTAAATTTGTATGATGGTAAACAGAAAGTCTGCTGCGCATGTAGTTACTGTTTCTTTTCCTTGTTATACGTAATCTTTCGAAGTCTGAAACTCTAGAAATCCATGTGAAGGTAAATACTGTTATTATCTGATTTTTCCAGCATGCAATACATTATTTTTTTACATAAATACTGATTTTATATCAATCTGTCTTCAGTTTCTTTTTTTTTTCACTTGTACTGTGTTTGTGTTTACAAATTCATTCCTTTAGCCTGTTTTTTTTTTTTCTGTGTTTTTTTTTAGAAACTTTGTTTGGAGTCATTTTTTAGTACGGTGTATGCATGTGAAGACACTGCTTAAAACCCAGTGAACTATTTTAGAAAAAAAAAAGTGTAATGTGAACATTAGCAGCAACCTTTCCAGTTAAATTTCAATTAATGAGATTAGAGTAAAAAGGTTAATATTGGAATTTATCATAGAATAAATAATCTCAGTTGGTTCTTATTTCAGACACATTTACTTAGCATTTTATAAATAGCAAGAAAATACTGCCATATGCCACTGACTTTGTGTACATATGTAATATAAATTTAAGCCTCTCACCCTCAACTCTCCCTTCCCAAGTAACTCAAACAAACATTTTAGAAAACTTTAAAACAAACAACAAACAAACAAACAAAAAAAAACAACAAAGTGCTGAGTAGCTTCCATAAGTACCTCTCCAGAGTATTTGTTGTTTTTAAATGTGAATATCTTTGTAATTCTATAATCACTATTAGGTTTAGAAAAATGATCTGCCTTCAAAAACAAATCTGATTTACAGAGAAAACCATTGGAGACAGTAATAATGAAGACAGAAAAAATGAAGTACTATGGTAGGAAACTAGTTATACTCTGAAGCATTTCAATGCTTGGTTTCTAAAGTTATATACATATAAATGTGTAAACTTAAATTTAGTCTGCAAATCTTTATTGCTGCCTAGTTTTAGAAACTTTTTTTGCAGACATAGTGAATAACTGAATAGGGCCATATGAATTATGAAACTTTAGAAATCCCATTTTTATTCTATTATAATATTTAATGCTGATAGGTTTTATTGAAAAATGTAAACATGCACGTTCAGGTTAAATTAAGATAAATCTTCATAGTGTTTGATTTCTTTTTGACTTGTTACCAGTATTAAATCTATATTTAAAAGAGGTCACAGTCTCACGGTAGAGCAGTTCTATTTGAAGATGTTCTCATTTATATGAAATCCTATCTATCTTTGTAGGTGGCATGAAATGCAGGCTATCCATTAATGATACCAAAACATCCTTATATATGGAACTTGTACCTATGCCTTTTGATACGGCTGTATTTTAAGCCTTACGAAAATCTTTCCAGTTATTTGTAATTTTGCCAAAATTCAGACAAAGTGACATTGATGCCCAGCCTTTTAAAATTGCTTTTAAGCTTTTGAATTAAATTAGAAAGGTTAAGAAAAGAGGTTTAGAAGTTTTTGTTTGTTTGTTTGTTTTTGTGTTTTTTTTTTTTTTTTAAAAAAAAAACAAAACAAGACTTTCCTAAAAAGGAATTGCTTTTTGATTGTTTTTGACCTAAATTTTGTCGATCTATAAGCCTCTAGCAAATTGCTGTTTGGAAAACACAAGTGTCAGCCTTTTTCAATTTGTACCAGGATTCTGTCTATACTGAACATGTTCCAGCCATACCAGGTTTCTACACTTCTGTCTGGGAAATTTCCATAATATATGACTGAGAAGTCAGTCACCTTTCTTCTACTCCAAATTAAACTTCCCATCTAGACAGCATGGAAGAAGAAATAACGGCAATGTAATGGTAGAAGGAGAGAAGGGTCTACATGGACTGTTTAGAAACAGAGTAATACATCAGAGGCAAAGATGTTGTAATAAAATGTGTATGTTATCAGGCTCCTTTATTTGGAGTGAAAATAGGAAGGAAGCAAGGCTGGTTATTCACTGCCATTTACAGATGTGATGTGATTTGTCAAGGGGAGGAACTAAGGGATAAAATCAGTCTTCCACTTTTTATTTGTAGGAAAACAGATTTCTGTTTTTTCCTGCCTGGTTTATAAAGGGGTCTCCAAACACATGGGTATGTCTAGAACCTCCATTACTTAGTAGTCTTAAGTTGTTTTACATTGTCTACTTTGTTTCAAATTAAAATATCTACCTCTATCAAGCAGTTTTAACTATTTTATTAACTAAATAAAGCTATTTTTGACCCGGTTAAGTGGTGTATTCCTATATAATGTAAACTAATGTTTAAGCTACTTGTCTCTAATTATTTTTTTAATAAATTTTAAATTTTGAGTAACTAGTATTTTCACTTTCTCTGATGTCATATCTGATGTCATTATTATAACTAGCTTTCCTGCCCACCTTTCTGCTTTCTAAAAGGATGGAACTTAGAATAGCTCCAGTCATTTTGCGTATTAGAGTAAGTTGTAGAGAACTATATAATGTGAGGGTATGTTTTTTTCTTTGTTAGTACGAAGTGGATTCTTTTGTAGCATAGTACAAGTATGAAGAAATGGGAAGATACTTCTTTTCACCGCGGATCTTGGAACAGATCTCAGATGTCTGATGCTCTGTCACTATCAGCTTTAGCTCTTCTTCCTGTGCACAGAAACACTCAAAAGTAATGTCATAACTCATATTTTTCAAAAGGAACCTTATGTATGTTTCTAATCTCTTTGGATCTTCTAAAGCTATGTGTTCTCTTCTGTTTTTTACATTTACAATTTACTTAATTTCTATGGAGGCAAAGGAGCAGGCCATCCCTGTATCCTTAAAGACAAGCCAGCAGGGGAGAAGACCGGCCTGGCTGAACAGAGAGCTGTGGCTAGAGCTCAGGAAGGAAAAGAGGGTTTATGACCTTTGGAAGAAGGAGCAGGCCACTTGGGAGGACTACAAAAATGTTGTGAGGCTGTGCAGGGAGAAAATTAGAAGGGCCAAAGCCCAGCTGGAGCTCAATCTGGCTAATGTTGTTAAGGACAATAATGAATGTTTTTATAAATGCATAAGAAAAGGAGGATTAAGCAGAATCTCCACCCTTTATTGTATGTGGGGGGGAAACAGTGACAGGAGATGAGGAAAGGGCTGAGGTACTTAATGCCTTCTTTGACTCAGTCTTTAGTAGTAGGACCAGTTGTTCTCTGGGGACCCAGCCCCCTGAGCTAGAAGATAGGAACAGAAAGCAGAATGAAGCCCTCATAATCCATGAGGTAGTAGTCAGTGATGTGCTACTCCACTTAGATGTATGCAAGTCAAGGGGGCCAAGGGTAATGAAGGAGTAGGTGGAAGCGCCCATCAAGCCACTTCCCATCATGTATCAGCAGTCCTGCCTATCATGGGAGGTCCCAGCTGACTGTAAGCTAGCAAATGTGATGCCCATCTACAAGAAGGGCTGAAAGGAAGATCCAGGGGACTACAGGCCTGTCAGTTGCACCTGCTGACTGCTTGTGGCTTGGACAGGTGTACACTTTGCTGGGTAAAAACTGGCTGGGTGGCCAGACCCAAAGAGTTGTGGTGAATGGAGTGGCTGGAAAGCTGCCCAGTGGAAAGGGACCTGGGGGTGTTGGTGGGTGCTGGTGAATATGAGCCAGCAGTGTGCCCAAGTGGCCAAGAAGGACAAGAGCAATCCTGGCTTGTGTCAGAAACAGCGTGGCCAGCAGGGCTAGGGCGGTGATTGTCCCTCTGTACTCAGCTCTGGTGAGTCTGCACCTCAAATACTGTGTTCAGTTTTGGGCCCCTCAGTACAAGAAGGACATCGAGGTGCTCAAGTGTGTCCAGAGAAAGGCAACGAAGCTGGTGAGAGGTCCGGAGAACAAATCTTATGAGGAGCAGCTGAGGGAGCTGGGGTTGTTTAGCCTAGAGAAAATGAAGCTTAGGGGAGACCTTATTGCTCTCTACAGCTGCCTCAAAAGAGGTTTATGGTGGGGTGAGGGTTGGTCTCTTTTCCCAAGCACTGTGATAACACAAGAGGAAATGTCTTCAAGTTGCACCAGCAGAAGCTTGGGTTGGATATTAGGAAAAAATTTCTTCACTTAAGGGGTTGTAAAGCATTGGAACAGGCTGTCCAGGGAAGTGAGCAGCCTGTTCCAATCCCCTCTTCATTTTTCAACCTTTTATTGCTGAGTGTGACATCATAGGGTATGGAGTATCCCTTTGGTTGGTTTAGCTCAGCTGCCCTGGTGATGTTTCTTTCTCGCTTTTTTGCCTACCCCCGGGAGGGTTAGAGAAAGTCCTGATGCTGTGCCAGCACTTCTCAGCAGCAGACACACTAGTGTGATAACGCTGCTGTTCTAGCTACAAGTGCAGAGCGCAGCACTGTATGGGCTGCTGCAGGGAAAGTTAACATCCCAGCCAGACCCAGTACAGTCACCATCACTGGAAGTATTCAAAAGATGTATAGATGTGGTGATTAGGGACATGGTTTGGTGTTAGATTTGGCAGTGCTAGGTTAACGGTTGAACTTCATGATCTTAGAAGTCTTTTCCAATGTAAATGGTTCTATGATTCTATAATCATGTATTTCAATTAATTTCCAAATCTTTAATAATGATGGCTAATTTTCAGTAGAAATGCAGGTTACCTCACAGTTGCCTTGTAATCCTAGTAGATTACTGGAAAATATTACTCAGCTTTAAAAACAGAAGATATTTGCAGAGGTAACACTGAAATTTTCACTTCAGGAGGTGAGGAGAAATTTTCATTTTGAAGTAGTTCTCAAAATGTCCACTTAGCTATCCACTTAGTAGATCTATATTAGAACAGCTAGTGCTCAAAGATATTTAGGAAATTACAGACTTGTGGTTCTACCATGTTTTTTTTTTTTTAAGCCTTTGTGGGCCTATTAAAATTTTAAGTTTCTGGAAGGAATATCAAGTAACCAGACATTACTGAATTGAAGAAGTTATGTTTTGTTTCTTCAGTTTTACTGTTACTTAATGCACTGAGCAGTCAATTCTTTAGAGAATCCTCATTTAAACTCATGAATGTGCATCGTCCTGAATATTTGCTAGCAAATTTCCACATTTTTTTTCCTTCTCCCTCCCCCCTGCACTGCTTTTAAAAGATAATCACTGTGTTCTTCTTTCATTTCAATGCTTTCATTTTTTTTCTTTTATATCCGTATCTTATGAATCTTAATGTTCTGCTAGTCACATGGAGACATTTCACTACAGCAGTTCACATCAAATCAATTTGTAATGTTCATATGAATTGCTTTAAAATACAAGAGTAGATGTAGAAGTTATTGAATACTGCAAATATTTGTCATTGAGTTAATGAGTATTTAGGGCATATTTTTTCAGGTTTCCAAGAAAATTAATGCGATATAATCAGTTTTAACTCCTAATTTACAATTAGAAAATTAACTTTTAGTCAAAGCTTATATTTTTAGTATTAAAAATCTGTAATTTTTAGTGTAGCTGATAATTAACCTAGTGTTTCTCACTGAGCAGGTGATGAATAGGGGGCACTGCTTGCCTCTCAGATATTGTGAATTTCAGAAGTAGTGCAGTTTCTGACCAGCCATTGGTACTCATATTTTGTCATCTAAAAGTATTCCCTTATGTTTTATTTGATGGTTGCGTTTTACATTGTTATGCCATGGTTACTGGTACCCAAGGTGAGTCAGAATTGCAAATCTAAAACCAAGAAATAAAACCCACTTTGCTATTCCGGGTATGAGTGTTATGCACTGTATCTGTCCCTTGATTAGTTGTTGTTTTGTACTAGTTTAGTAAGTAACTTAGATATTTTGGGAACTTACTGACTGTCATGAGTGATCAGCTTTCCTGTTTGCTGCCTCCTTTCTTCACTACCCCTCTACTACTTTTGCTGCCCATCTGTTTGATGAATTGGTGTCACTCCACGTGTTCTTGTCACAATAATTTTTCTGGATCTTGGTAGCTGGTACGCCATTAGCTAATATTGCTTTTGCCGCCAGGTGTATGTTTTCAGAAATGGGCCTTTCAGGTTAACAAGCAAACTATTTCAAGCCAGACGGGTACATGGGGTGGGCATGCCACTTTCTCTACAGTGCAAATCAATGAGCACACATCTGGGCACAGAAGGATGCTATTGACTCAAAGTAGCTCCTAAGCAGTGTCATGTATTTCTTGTCTGTAGCTTGGGGAGTAAACTTTTCCCTTCAACTTTATGTAGACTACTACAAAATTTGATACTTGTTTTTCTCTATGGACAAAGGCTTTTTACTAGAGGCATGCTTCAGGAAGAAAGCTTGGCCCATGGAGCCAGTACAATTAAACAGAGATGATCTGAACCTTTCTGCTTGCCTGAGGCAGACAGGCTCAGCAGGGCTTTGGAGAACAGCGGGAACAAAAGACAAGTGCTGGGGCAAACAGCGTGCACTGGGGTGCTTGGTCTCTGTTCCGCTCCTCTAGGTGCTCGGCAGCTTCTGAGGGAAAAGTCTTCAGTAGACTCTGACTTTCCGTGTATGTACAAAGAAAGAAAAGTGGCTGGAAAAGTGGCTTATGACTTCAAAAAGGCCAAACAAAATTTTAGGATTACAGAATACAATCGAGAGTACAGTACACTGCATAAAACTCTTCTAGCTGAAAATGTAACAGCTGCAAATAGACCATTGAAACGTGTAGGTTTTTGAGAAGTACCTTCTTCACTGGTCCAAAGAAACAATGAGTATAACTGAGAAAATATATGTGATGGTGGGATGTTGCTCAAAAACTAGACCAATAACTGATTTTTGTAATAATCCTGTTGGCCTACCTTGACCTGCCCTTGACCAGAAGAATGAGGTGTAATTAATAAAATCTGATTTAACTTGGAAAGATAAAACTTTAACAGTTTGCAGCTATGTAAATATATATATAGAGAGAATTTGCTCTATTTTTGTTGTCTTAGACCTTGAGCAGAGTCTAAATTAATTACAGGTTGTTTTGTTAATGTACATTTGTCTGAGAATACTTTGGGAAGAACTTCCACTAAAAATGCTTTTGTATTTTTATCATTTTCAAAGTATAAGGTTGAGTTTTACCTTCTCGCAAAATAGGTGGATTTTGAGGACATCACATCCTAAAGCATAAGTGTGTAACAACTATTACACGTTATAAAAATCCAATTGCTTTGGAATTAATGTTTTTGTAGACTAGACACATTATCCACTTAGTCTCTGAAAATACGTAATTTTTAAGGAATAGATTGTATGGTGCATTGGACCTACTACCACATTTCCTTTTTGTGTAAATTATGACTCTTTGAGGATCCAAACATTTATTTTTCTTTTTACCAGCAAATCAAGACTCCATTATCCAAAACAACATTGAAAAGAGGAGTTTTGAAATAGTTCTTTCATGGTATTCACTAGCGTGTTTGTGAGCATTAAAGGACACGAACATAACTGCGTCTCTTAAATGGAAGCAGAATTTGTCAGAACTGTGCCTGGTTGAAATCACTAGGACACTGCTTTAAAATACCACCTAAGCACAAAGGACATGTAGTGATGTACAGCCTTTAACAAGACGGATGAATGCAGGCCTTCTGACCTCATCTAGAACATCTCAAAAATCCTTCCCTAATTAGTTTTACTCCTAAAAGCAAAAGTTCCAGAAGCTCCTTGAAGTCTGCCAGGGATTTCACTATCGTTATTGATTTAATATGAAAGTGCTCAGATACTGTAGCAATGGATGGCAGCATAAAGCACTGATAAATCGATTAATAGAGCTTAGCCTTGGGGTGTATATTAGTTCATCTAGTCTGATCTCTCAAAGCCATTAAATTTCACCCTGTTGCCTCTATACTGAACCCAATAATTTGTTTGACTAAAGCATAAGTTGTGTTCAGCTAAATCATACCTTTCAGAAAAATGTCCAGTATTGGTCTGAAAGCATGAAGAGGCAAAATACTTTCCTTTACCAATTTGTTGCAATGTTTCATCTTTGTCACGTTATGAATGCGTCTCACTTCTCATTTGAATTTCTCTGGCATTAGCTTCCAGCCATTGATTCTTTTTATGTCTCTCTCCCCTGTGTTAAAGAGCTCCTTAATACCCTGCAGCTTCTCCTCATGGAGGTACTTAGACATTGTAATCAAATCACTTACCAGTTTCCTTTTGGATAAGTCAGACAAATTGAGATCATGAACTGCGTCTCAATAAAACGTGTCATTCAATTTTTGTGGCTCTTATTTCTACCTTCCCCAATTTTCCAGAGTCCTCCTTAAAATAGGGGCAAGGGGATGCTATACAGGATTTCAGTATAGAGGACTTGGTAATTTTAATACAGAGGTAAAACCTTCCTGAATTTATACATTAAGTGCTCATGTTAGCTTACTTTTTATTCCTGGGATAAGATCTACATTTCTAGATGTGGTGTCATTTGTCTTTGTTAAAATAAGCTGTGGTGCCATTTCACAACAGCAATGTAGACTCATCTGTATGACTGATGTTGTTATCCCAGTTTATCATCTTGCAAGGTATTGTCATCTGCAAGCTTATCAGCAGAGATTTTATATTTAAATCCAAATCACCAATAAAATCTTTTAATAGTGTTATGTCCTTTATAACATCACTGGAAACAACTCTTTGATAATGCTTTCCTTCAAAGCTTATTGCTTTGAGTGGTCAGTTAATCTTGCAAGATTTTGTTGTTTCTGTTTTTTCTCTGCCTGGAAAAATTTCAACTTGGGAATAAAGAAATATATTGAGAAATAAAAAATCTGATTTATTTTCCTGGGAACCAAATTAATTACTTCTGCTTGTAGTATTTCTAGTTTCCAGTTAAATTATAGTTAATTATTTTGCAATTTTTATAATAACTTTTATGTCAGAATAATCTCATGGTAGTCTGACTATGAATAACACAGTCGTTTTATCTCCCAGTTTGAATAATATTAAAGTTATTAAATTTATCTTTCAGAATTTTCTGGAAATGCAAAGATTTATTGGAACTATTAACAACAGCATTCTTCAGGGTATTCTTTTATGGTTTCTTACTGTAAATTATCTGAATCTACTGATTTTGAAATATTTTTATATTTCAATGTTTGTTTAACATTCTTGTGGTTTGTTAAGGGACTAGAAAGTAATTTCAACATCCTCACGTGAGGCAAATATATTTTATCTCTGAATATAGAATACTTAACTGAATGCTTTTCATTATCGAAAACGTTATCATTAGCAATGAAACCAATTTTATTTCTTTTGTTCTTTCTCTATTCAAAAAAAAAAAATCAGCATTGTATTCTTAGTCCTTGATACTGTTGATTATATCCTTTATTTATTTATTTATTTATTTATTTATTTATTTTTATTTTTCCCTGCTGATGTACTACTTACCAGTTTTGCAATATGAACATTATGGTAACTCCGACATCCTTTAGTCATCTGTGTTTTTTTCCTTTTGTTGCTTCTATCTTGCTGACACTCCACTTGGAAGAATCTTCTTCGTGCCGCTCTGTAAGATGCTTGTCTGCTAGACGGAGTTATCGGGCAAAGCTGGATTATCTGCAGTTACTCTGTGCCTTTTCACCTCCAGGTATGGTGAAACTTTCATTAACCCTTAACTTTCAAGTCTTGAACTTGTGTGTTCACACAGAGAATAAGCAATAGAACAACCAACTTGCTATAGCAGATTTCCTGCAAGACAATCAGCAGTTTTCAATACCATTATAGTCAGTGCACAGGAGGGAGGGAGATGTGATTGAGGAGAGAACTATTGCCTGATAAATGACCATTTCAAGTGAGTTCATATCGGTAAGCACAGATGCCATAATATCAAAGAGACGATGTCTTGCAGATGTGTTGGAGTGACATCTTGTTGTTGAAAAGAGGGGATACCCCACTCCTTTATTCCCTTTGGGATCATGCTATGAGGTTCAGAAACGCTGTGATATGGTATTAAATAAAAAAAAAAAAAAAAAAAAAAAATGCCCTCTTCCCCCATCCTCCATTTTGTGCAAAAAAATGTTACATGTACACCCCAGTATTTGTTGTAATATCCTGATTGAACATAGGTGTAACAGAGAAAAAGTAACTTCTGAATCTTGAATGCCTGATGCTAGTAAACACCACGCATTTTTGAAAGATGTAAAATAGGTGGTCAGCTGAATAGCAAGAAAAGTATTTCAAAGCCTTAGCAGCAGAGATCAAATGCAAGGTAGGAAGTGTATCAAAGTAGCTCCTAGAATTTCTAAAACACACAGAATTCTGGAAGGGCTGAAGTTGGAAGGGACCTCTGGAGGCCATGCAGTCCAGCCCCTTGTTCAAGTGGGGACACCCAGGACCACATCCAGGCAGCACTTGAAGGAGGGAGATTCCACTACCTCAATGTTCCTTTGCTCTGTTACCTGCACAGTGAAGTGCCTTCTGATATTCAGAGGGAACCTCCTGTGTTGCAGTCAATGTGCATTGCTTCTTGTTAAAACTTCTTAATGATGCTGAAAACCAGACCTTTCAGAGAGTGTGCGTGTCTACTGGGTTTATGTGGCAGGGTTTGGGGCTGCAGGGGTGGCCTCTGTGAGAAGAATCTAGAAGCTACCCATGTTAGATAAAGGCCATTTTCAAGTGGCTCCAAAGGGGTCCCACTGCTGGCCAGAGCCAAGCCAATAAGTTATGTTGTTTGTGCATCTGGGGGAACAGTTTTAAGAAATGGGGAAAAATTGCTGCACAACAGCAGCTGGGAGAGCGAGGAGTGAGAACCAGCCCTGCAGCCGCCAAGGTGAGTGCAGCAGGAGGGCAGGAGGTGCTCCAGGCACACAGCAGAAGTTCCTCTGCAGCCTGTGGAGAGGCCCCTGGTGGAGCAGGTTGTCCCTCTGCAGCCCATGGGTCCCACATGGAGCAGATCTCCACGCTGCAGCCCGTGGAGGAGCCCCAGGTGGAGCAGGTGGATGTGGCCTGGAGGAGGCTGCAGCCTATAGAGACCGCCCCCCAGGAGCAGGCCCTGTTCTGGAGCTGCAGCCCGTGGAAAGGAGCCCACGCAGGAGCTGGGGGTCTGGGGGGAGCTGCCACCCATGGGGGACCTGTGCTGGAGCAGTTTGCTCCTGGGGGATGGACCCCGTGGTACGGAGCCATGTGGGAGCAGTTCTTGAAGAGCTGCTGCCTGTGGGCAGCCCCTGCAGGCTCAGTTCGGGAAGGACAGCATCCCGTGGGAGGGACCCCACGTGGAGCAGGGGCAGAGAGTGACCATGAAGGAGCGGGGGAGATGAAGCGTCAGGGACTGACCACAGCGCCCATTCCCTGTTCCCCTGCACAGCTGAGGGGAAGAAGTCAAAGAGGGTGGATGGGAAAAAGGTGTTTTTAGTATTGTTTACATATATATATTTAGTATGTTTTTTGATTGAATGTTTCTCTCTGCTCTAGCTTGTTAGTAATAGGTAATAAATTTTATTAATCTCACTATTCAGAGTCTGTTTTGCCTGTCACGATAACTGTAGAGTGATCTCCCTGTCCTTATCTCAACCCTTGAGCCCTTTCCATCATATTTTCTCCCCCTTTCCCTTTGAGGAGGGGGTGTGAGAGCGTAGCTGTGGTGTATCTCAGCTGCCCAGATGAGTAAAACCACCACAGCATGATGCCCATTGCCTTCAGACTGCAACAAGGAAAAATTTTGCTGACCAGTCTAGTACCTGCTTCAGAACAGAGTTTGTCTTGCATTTTTTTTTTTTTTTTCCTGCCTAAATTTAACAATGTAATTGTATCTCAGCAAATTAGTAGTAAATACACAGATGATTAACTTGGGAAGAAGAGACATCCTATTTCTTTGCAAATGATTCTCCTGCAGTGAAGAAACTGTCCTTATAATGGTATGGTCAGAATTATTTCCATTGGAGTGCTCTAGCTTCTGCCTGCATTGCCCTTAGTGGCCAGTATATTTCTCCAATGGCAATCCTCTAATTTGCAGCCTTGTATTAATATAGAAGTATGCAATTATTCCTGATGGTCTATGTATACTTATATTGGATATTGTGTTCTGCAGTTATGTAGAGTTATTTCTGTTCTTTCTGTGTAAAATTAAGCTACCACTTAATTCTTTTTTTTTTCTCGTTTCAATAATATTAAGATGATACTCATCATTTTGTGGCGGAAGAGGATTTTTTGGCTTTTATTTCTACAATATGCCAGATACTGCTGTTCAAATATTCTTTGGTGCCACATTATGAAGGAGAATGTGCATGTATAAGTGTTTTAGTTCCTTAATTGAAGACATTAAGCTGGATTCATATCATCAAGCTTCTCTGGACTGACAGTGGTAGACCACTATATAAATGAAGGAGGAAAATAGGGATTTCCAGACTTGTGCAACATAATTAATCTCTTCCTAAGGTAGACATCTAAAGTAAAACAAATAAATTGCAGTCTAAAAGTGCTTGTTTTTCCCCATTGATAGAGTCTAGGAAGCTCGCTCAAAAACAAGTGTCAAAATGTGGAATCCTCATGTGAGCTAAGGTGAATCCCAGACAAAACTGCATGCATTTAAGATTAATTCCTTGCCATTCCAACTATTTCTGAATGTGTTCAGGAAAAAATATTAGCTTTTTGAAACATGTTTCTTTGATATTATTGGAATAATTTAATTAGTAAGTGTTGGTCTGTGGTTAACAATCACTAGATAGTGTGATATGTTTGTTTCCTAACTGAGCAGGATTGCATCCTGTAATCAGGTGCAAATACAAATGAAATTTCATATATTTTTTTTTTTTTCCCTCAGCTAGTATATTTTAAAAATCCACTTTGTGTTCTTGTGAATATTCTTGTTAGTGAACTCAACAGTGAACTAAGACCAATCAAACCAAATCAACTTCAGCCAACTGACTGTTATAGTATCCACACACTGCATGTAGGAAGATATCATCAGTTTGAAATTTGTTGTTGACATGTGAATTATGAATACCTCTACATCTATTTCTCAGCATTTATAATTCTGGCTCACAGTTTCAGTTTCCTAATATACTCTTGATCAGAAAAGAAGGCCATTATGTAGCTATTGCATGATTAAAATTAGAAATTTGATCTTCAGAGCTGTGTATGAGGTCCTTTTATCTTTAATTTCTGGGAAGGAATCCATTTAGCCCAACAAAATTGGTTAGTAAGATTGTACTACACTGTTTCCAAAAGTTACTTTTTTTTTTTTTTTTTTTTTTTTTTTTTTTTCCCACTTTTGCTCTGAGTGTGCTCATAAATACTGGCAGACATCAGCTTGAAAAAGAAATGCCAAATTGTCTTATTCGAGTTCTGCATTCATTCTCAGCATTGTGGAAACTAACAGTATTCACTGCTTCCTACCTACTATCTTGTTATCCAGGCCTTAATAGAAGCTTGTATCAAAAAAGCTGTTTCATCTTGTTGAAAGAGTAAATCTCAAGGACATACAAGAGGTTTATTAAGTAGTTGAAAGGACTTTAAAAGAAAAAAGAAAAAAAAAAAAAAAAAGACAACTATGTGGTTAATGACTTCAAGTCATCCTTATCCTGAAAAAATCTTGATGATATAAACATCAGTAAAGATAGTAGCTATGTGACTTAAAAATCATGCGCTTCTGGTCTTGTTGCTTAAAATTAGAGATGGACCTATTGACAAGAGCATCAAAAGGCTTGTCAAATTTAGGTCAAAAGACCACAGTGAATTACACCTACCTCACAGAAAATGTTTGCACGTTCAACATGGAGCATGTTCGCCAGGGACGTGGCAGCACCATCATAATCTCTTTCTGCATTGGATGACCAGTCAGGAAAATCATTTTTTTCCATTCAGGTAGCTTTTGAAGTTATTTGAAATGATAAAGATCTTGTTCCATTTCCATCTTCGGAGTTTAGTTTTGCAAATCTGGATGTGTATTGGCCAGAGTCAGTCTCCCCAAAGGTCATTTCAAGGCTCTTAAAAGCACTTAGGCTTCATGTAGTAACATTATATGACTGTATATGCAGCTTGCTCCTTTTGCCAACCATAGCATTCAGATTTGTTTTTATTCTGTTTCCTTATACTTTGAAGTAACGTGATAATGTCCGTGTCAGTGTGGATGTAATCAGAGGTTCCTTCCAGGGGTTCTTCAATCCAGAGGATGGTAACAGGGGAGCTGGCCAGATTCCACTTCCCACTATGACAGACATCTCCAGGTAGCCCCCTTCAGTCGCCTTGACATCCAACACATTTAGTTGATCAAACATCAATATTTGCATGTAAATGTCCTCAAAATAATAGCAGGGTAGAAGGCTCTTCCTTATGCTTATGGCAAAGTCAACTCAACACAGAAACGCTGTGGTATTTTCCCTGAGGCAGCAAATCTCTGGAGTGTGTGGAGCCAAACCTCTAGTCAGTCATCCACTACTCTGTAACCTTGTTTTAGACCACCAGGTCCTGAATGGGTAACCATCTGATTCTCCACATGGGGATAGCCTCACATTGATTCTTCTGCAGCCTGGGAGGCCAAAATCTTTTTGCCTGAGCTGTGTCATTCTTGAGGCCTCTCAGACGACTTTCTGGACTGGCCTCTCCCAGAGAGTATTACCGTAGGTAATTAAGCATTGTAATAACACTGTATTCCCACAGAATTATCTTTCCTCTGCCTCCATTCTTCTATTGAGTTACCACAATTTCTACCTTTTAATAGCAGTCTTTAAGGTTTTGTCCCTGAAACTTAAGCATCTTCATATTGTGGAAATCTATTGTGGATAGTCCGGGTAATTAGGGCGGTTTTTTTCATGCATAGTGAGAAATGGCTGTGTCAACAGCCAAAAAGACAGTATGTGGTACACATATACAAAAAGTGGTCTAAGTTTTGGGGTTAGCATGTGGGCAGAGACCTGTTTTCCCCAGAGAAACAACCATATCAGTTTAGGATGTATGGAACAACTAAAAAAAAAACAAAAACAAAAACAAAAACAAAAACAAAAACAAAGAACCTTTCCATTAACTCAGTAAAAGTTATTTTGGCAGTCATTTTTTTCTTTATGTCTGCTTGTAGAAATGTTTGGTTTTCTTCCACGATTATGTAGTAGGTTTGCTTCAAGGCATTTTAGCCAACTCACAAGGTGAAGCTCAAAATCCAGTACCATAAAATCTGAATTCAGGGTTAAGGTTAAAAAGCTTAAGGGGACTCTTGTGGCTAATTTCTTATGCCAGATTTCATTTTTCAGGTTTTCATTTACCAGTTGGTCCAGTCATGGTTTTCCCAGTTTTCTGGGAGAGGGTTCTGATGAACAGAGGGTGGGAAGAAGGTTTCTTAGAAGTAGTTGTATAAATATCACGGTGCATTTCACATTTCTACTTTCCCAATCTACCCAATCCCCTCTCTGGCCTTGCTCTTTTGGAGCAATGCTGACAGGTTCTTCCCATGGTTTATACCCTGTGGGAGAGGATTACACCTTGTGCAGGGAGGATAAGATGTTGAAAGGTCTCTATGTTTAAGCATGGGTGCACTCTTATTACAATATGCATGTGAATATACAAACCAAATGCATTGTGAAGAATATTCACTTAGGAATAAGCTGTCTTCTTTTTCCATCATTTGAAGGACTCCATCAAAAAATGACTGAAATATTTACAGGTTGCCATACTTAAATGAAAAGTGCTTTTTGACAACAGATTGCCACTCTACCAGCGGCTTCTTTTCTTTTCATCATTTTTCTTCTCATTGCAGATTCCTTTGACTGGCAGCTGAAATCGAGAACTGCTTTCTGACATCAGAATGTGTCCAACAAGCAAGGCTCATTAAAACTCAGCCAGCAGATCCCTATCTTAAAGGCTAGTTACTCTAGCCCTTCTTCACTATTTCCACTCCTAAATTTTATAAGATTGTGGAAGTAGTTTGTGGGTAGATTAAATGTGGTGTTTTTTTGTTTGTTGGTTTTTTTTTTTTTTTTTTCCTTTGGTACAGTCAGGTGCTTCGTTTTGCACAGGACTGGCTCCTGCCAGCGCAGAGCCATGTGCCTGCTCCCACCACCAGCAGAGCACCTGCCTCCTGCTGCCTCATCAGCCTTGGGTCTAGCGGCTTGGTGTGGAAAGCTGCCCCAGCACATCATGGGCATGGGCACTGAGGGTCCCCTGACTTTGGGAGGAGTCAACTGTCCCTGCTGGATTAAAGTCCCGTGGTCCTATTTATCTGGACCATTATACACTTGAAGGCATCCTTTTGGGATCTCAGGTCACGACAGTTTTATTCTACGCCTTCCCTTTCTCATCTGGAGACTACAATAAAACACTGTTTGTTTGCTCTGGAGAATGCAGCAATTACATTTCATAACTACAGCAGTTGCCAGGAATGCCTGTTTGGGCCTCTTTCTATGGGTCCGTTTTGTGTCAAACTAGTTCTCTTTGTAACAGCTCCTGGTTTAGTGTTTTGCTGCTTTGAATAACAGTTTATTTGCTTTGCATTTGTCAATAACAAAGTAGCCAAAAGTCACCTTTAGTACTTTCCTTAAAGTAACTAATCTCTTGATACCCTGGGGCTTTGAATCGATGGCTTTAAATCAATATTTTCTATATAAAGTTATTGTTTTTCTTCACCCTACACACTGTGGACTGGAAATCGATGGGGTACATTTGTGAATTTTACAGAACATTGGATAGGCAGAGATTAGACGTTATGCCCTTTTGGGAAATGCACAAAGGGAATTAAGTGACACTCTTCTCAATAAAACCTCAAGTAACCATCCCTATTTTCATACAGTTTTGTTCTTAAATATCTCTTGGGCACTAATTGAAAAGGAAACAGCATTTTATTTTTCAGGACGCAATGAAGTCTTGAACACCAATTAAAAGACAGAATGTTTGGGTGGTCTTTAATAATGTAATTGGTTTTGAGGACAGGGAGAGTTCACAAACTGCTTTGCATTTCTTTCACATTCAGTCTTAATTTTAAGAGACCATTACTCCTTACAGTAATCTAGGAGTCCTAGATTCAGCAGAATCTCAGGGGAAAGAGAGCGCAACGGTGCAACTTTAATAGCATCAGATGTGTTTTTGTCTCAGGCTTTTCGTTTTGCTTCCTAAATTTGTCATATTAAGAGTATTACTATGAGCTGTGTTCTTTGAACTCCATTTCATCTATACTTTTTAAGAGATGTTATTTGGCCTGAAACTGAGTTTTCTAAGAAAACCCATTAATTTTACATAATATTACTTTCTTTTATTTCATGAAATTAACACATTCCTGTGGTTTGGAGTAAAACAGAAGGAACATGAGCAGGTTTTTGATGCTTAAAGCTTTCAGTTTGTTAAAGAAGCCTTTCACACTGTTTTATTATTATTATTATTATTATTATTATTATTATTATTATTATTCCATGAAAATATTTGGTAAAATGGTGTACAATTTAAGCTGCTCAGCCACTGCAATAAAGTGATACAGACTAAGAAAAATGAAAACAGTGACAATTCAGCATCTATAAGAAATAGCAAGTCTCTAGCCCTCTAAATGAAATGTCTTTTGAGATAAAGTAATGAATGAAAAACACCTCAGGTGTTAATATTTTGTGCCTGTATCTTTTGAATTAGATACTGACTTCATCTATGTCTTAGGCTGGAAAGGATGTTCTTGTATAATTTAAAAGGTAGAAAAAAATTCCCGTGCTAAACCCAACAGCAAGGAAAACAGCTTCAAGTGTCAGTACATAAAACAATAATACATCTTTAGCTTTGTGTTAGTACAAAATTAGGCCCCATATCTTGAATACTAGGAAGAGAAATCACATTTCTGTATTTCTCCTGTGACTTAATGAACCCTGTGAAGGCACCCTATGAAGATGGAGAGTTGGAAGGGTACTGCAGTATTCTGCTTCCTTCTTTTGGTTTGGCTCTCAGTTTTAGGGTGAGGTCTGACTGCTTTTTTTTTTTTTTTTTTTTTTTTTTTTTTTTTTTTTTTAATTGCTATTATTTTCCTAGTTTCCTAGTTATGTCTTTGCTACAGCCACTTAGGTTTTAGCTGTTAAAGTAAAACCCAGCTGTTTGTCTCCTCTGGACTATGTATCTTAGGCTGCTCTTCCATTTGATCTCCTCTCTGGATTTAGCTGCCTGTTTCCTTGCCTCTGATGATCATGTTGGGGTGTTGCTGACAGAGCCACTTTCAGGGCAGGCAGCTCCTCCTGGGGCTTTCAGAAGTGTCCACCTGTACTCGGTTCTCTCTGCCAGCCCTTTCCCACCAGTATGCACATAGTTGATGCTCCTCAGTTTTTTCAGCCTCTCCTCGTGCATTGCTGCTACTGTAGACTGCCAGTTCTTCACAGCAAAGGCTTCTGTGACTAATTCAGAGTGAGAACAACTGCCATGTAAATAGTATCTTCAGATGGCAGCACCCACACAGTCCACAAGAAATGGTAAAGATTCAGAGGCAGCTCCATCCAAAGTAGGCTGGTGTTAGCAGCAACCTCTGAAGTCTCCCCTCCAAGCCAGACTGGGACTGCTTTTTGATTTTGGGGTTTTATCCAGGTACTTTTGTAAAATGGATTGAACTGTGAGTTGTGGATCTCTTTGGGCTTCTATTAGAGCTGCCTGTCTAAGTAATAATTGATATAAAATAAGTTATGCAAAGAACTCTAATTTCTTGTCAGAGGCTTGTAGAAGGACAGGACAGTACAGCTTTTTCCTCTGAGAGTAGGGGTCAGAAATGCCTTGTATTTCTTCCAGCTGGTCAATGCAATAACCTTTCCTTACTCATCAAGGACTTGATTTAGTGCTCAGTGAGAATGATCAAAACATTTCTACTGCTCTTAAGAGAAGAGAGAGGTTGAATCAGCCTTTCCCAGAGGACTGCTGAAACCAAGCTAAATGAGCTGCAGGACTAAAGGGAGCAGAGTATTGCCTGCCTTCTCCACAGAGAAGTGAAAGAAGCAGAGCAGTGTTGTTACGGAACTCATATACGGGCTCATATCTTGGTTTGTATGTCAAACCTCCCGTGTTCACTGGTTCTGCATCACGAGTGATGGTGGGGTGGAGGAGGGCTGCACATCTGGCTGCCTGGTGCTGGCTGCAAGGCTGCATGGTCTGCACAGCTCTGGGAGACGGGAGGCTGGAAATCTCCCGTCCTGAGAAATTATGTACCAGGCAGAATGTATGCAATGGGTTTCTGCAGCTTTTCATGGGCAATTTCATTTTCTTAATAGCAACAACAATAGTTAATAGTTAAGCAAACTGTCTCCATGTAGTCTGTCTTTTAAGGGGGTTTCTGAATCTGCCCTTTTGGCTTGCCCTTTCTGTTTTGACAGAAAATGAAGTCAAGCAAATGCAGAGCTGGATGAGGTCAGCAGTGATGGACATCAGTCCAGATTTGCTGGATATCGGCTTAATGTGCAGAGTGGGTGGACAAATGACATTTCATGGTCAGGTCTGTAGTTGTGGTTCTGCTGCTTTCCTCACTCAGACTGATGGGTTACTCTTTGCTCAGAGCTAATGCTCTAGATGCATGTCTGACGAGTCTGCTCATTTATGATTTATCTCTGGGTTCGTCTGCTGATAAAGGACCTGCACCTTTTGGTCTTAATTCTTCTTAAGCTCTCTAAACATGTAACACTCTTCTGCCTCATTTTTTGAAGGCGTGTCTGCCTGGACCAGCCACAAGCTCTGAGTGTCACTAGTGCAGTGCTGCTCTTTTAGCCTGAAGGTCCTGAGCTGCTGCCAGCAAACAAGAGTCATCTGACTGGAGGGAAAAGCACACCTCAAAGCATACCTCACAGAGGAGTCTTGTTAAACTACAAAGGTGAAACTGCTTTATTCAAGGTGAAACTATTTTATTCAATATGATGATGATGATGATTATTATTATTATTATTATTTTCTTCTTCCAAACATCAGGAAATCCTGTTTTGGTAGATTAGATATCTCAGGTAGTAGGTTAGTCACCCAGTTCCCAAGATAGTTCACTAAGAGAATGATTCAGCACAGGAATTTTTCCCAGTGGATGTTTTCCCCTATTTCTTTTAGATATTTCCTCTAATCAAAGGTTTTCAGTACTGCAGATGGGCACAGGTAGCACCCGTGTGCACACAGTGGGTGCGATGCCGCCGCGTGCAGAGCAGGAGCTGCCCATGTCAGTGTAGGTGCACATAGCCAGTGCCATTGCCACAGGGATCCAGAAAGATCCCTGTGAACCCCAGGCTGTGTCATGTCAGGTCCAGGTGTATGAACACGTCTTGCATACCCGGGTGTGCTCAGGCCTTCGTGCCGTACTTGAAGCTGACCTGCAAGCTCTCTGGCACTAGCATTAGTTGTGTTGCCTGCATGACCTTTTAAACAAAGACTGGAGCAAAAAATAAGTGTAGATATATAATCTTTTTCAGCACCACTTGTCAGTAGGTTTTCTTCTTCATTTCTGGCTGAGATATTTCCATAGAAAACATTCATGTTGCTTATAACCCTTCTTGTCTGTGACTTTATCTTTTTCTGATTTAGTTGTTCCATTTTTGTTGTTTTCTTTTACATTCTTTTCTTAGTAATAATTTAACCCAGTTTCCTCTGTCTGTACACTTACTCATGTTTGAGATCCCTGAAGAAGACATGAATTGACCAAACTGACCCTTATGATTATGCTTTGTGTCTTTACTTTACATTAGGATAATTTATACTTGTGTGTAATAACCTGACCTTCTTCTGCAATTTATTTCCTAAGGAACCTCCCTGATTATTTACCGAGGATTTTTGTGTGTGTGTGTGTGCTTTCTTGGAGTTCATTCTTTTTACTTCATTCTGGGCTGCCTGACATGGAACAGTGGAGAAAAAATTCCTTTCCCCCAGGAGAGAGTGTCCAGGGCAGAAAGAAGAATGTGTGGGGACAATGGGCTAAGTGGTTGTCTTGCTTCCAGCCTCTGCTTGCATTTCTTATTTAATTCATTACCGTCCATCTGTCTGAGACGCATGCCAGATTGTCCTCTTGCCTTCATTCTTGCCCTTCCTGTGATGCTCCCTCTTTATTTGTACCACTCTGCCAGGTTGGTATTTGTATGCAGATCTTTGCAACAGCGCCGGTAATTCCAATCCTGTTCCCTACACAAGTCTTCATTCATAGAAGCCTCATTTTTGCAGCAGTCTTCTAACAAAACAGAAGCCAAAGACTTCTCAGTAACAATGTGGGCACAATCTTGCTAATCTCCAAGAGGCTCCTCATGTCGTTATAACTTTTTCTTGCAAATGAAAATTCTCATAGCAGGCTGCACCACCTGCTAGGCTTGTGACTCACATCCACTGCCTGTTGGTCTCAGAGCTGTTGTTGATGGCATCATTAGTGCTCATCAGTAGTTAGTGGATGAGCTCCTTTTCCGAGTGACAGATAAAGGCAGATGGTACATGTCTTGGGATGTCAGGTTTAGGACAGTCCCTCATCCTCTTCAGGACCAAGAAAGGGCCACCCCATTCCTTTTTTGCTATGAGTTGGTGGCTTCAAACTGTTCGATCCATAGAAGAAGCAGCTTTTCCATACCTACCGGGGGGGATGGTCTTGATTTTGATTTGGGCAGCTGGTGATCTGATAAGTGTTTTATTTTATTTTATTTTATTTTCTACTTTGGACAGAAACTCTCCATCACCCATGTACTCATCAGTGGCTCACACGGCCTTGTCAGATGGCAGGTTACCCCCAGGCTTGCTGGGAATCGGTGGAGTCACCAGCACCCCTTGTCCTGACTCTCTCAGCCTCTGCAGAGTGTGATGGGCTTGCCCAAGTCTGATTTGCTTTTGAGACCCCAATGAAAACTTTAACTTTCCCAAATAAAAGCCAAATGCTTATCTTTGAATGACTACCAGTCCCTTATAAATGATGAGGAATTAAACAAAGATGTTGATGGTGGCCTTTCTGCCATTAAATCTGCTGTGGAAAAAGATCTGCAGGCTCTCTGAGCAGACAAAAAATAAGGGCAACATCAATTCTGGGGTTTGATTTTGCCTGTAAGTTTGAGGCAGTCAGATGCTGTAGTGCTAAAAACCACAGCCATGTCCACCTCTCCAAAGAAACAATGTTCCTCACTTCTCCTTTCTGTAGCTTTTGATTGCTAACTGAATCCTGTCTCTTCATGTCTCTTTCTAATTACAGTCTGCGTCTATCTCAAGCTTGCAGTCACACAATGCTGTATGACAATAGCCTTTTGTAATCCTAACTGTTTGGAAAGCTTGAAGTAGGGTTTGGTTTGCAGTTTTTGTTCCTGCTGTGTGTTCTGAAACATTTGCATGGCTGTACAGCAGATGGTGCTCTGCTTCCCTTTCTTCTTGCATAGACTACTGTTATTAGGTAAACTTTTCAAAAGAAGGTTGAGGATTATTAGTATTTTTTTCTGCACTGGCTGAGCAATTGGAGTTACATATTTTCAGAGATGGTTTACCTAGCCATGTACTGATTTTCTTTTAAGGTGCATGAAAGCATAGACTCTGTGGGTTAATTTACAATACTAATCCATTTTCCCTGCACATTTACAGAAAAACACTGATTTATTTATTAAGGGATACATTTCATGTATGCAAAACCAGTACCCATTTCAAATGAATGATCCTTTACTAAAATGAATGAATTAAGAACAAAGTACTGGTTGAATTTAAGTTATTAATTCAGTGAAACCAGCAGAACCTCGAAAGCAAGGATTTTCACAGCTTAATTAACCAAAATGTTTATCCAGATACCTGAAGTTGGATACAATAAAGAAGTGTTCACTGGTTTTATGCTGAATAGCTGAATTCCTGCTTTAGCTCTTTCAGCAGACTGAATGTTATTTTCTGATGCTTAGTGCAGTTAGCCCAGACATTCAGCAGGCTGTTTCACAAGTAAGCTCTTAGACAACTAGAAGTGGTGTTGAAAAAGTCAAATCCATTTCAAGGATTTGGTGAGAAACACTGCCTTAAGCTTTGAAATATTGCAGACTGCAGTAATACCATAGTAATCTTCAACAGTATTAACAGCTTAAACAGGCAAGCCTATATAAAATGGCTTAAAACCAATCAGGGAGTACAACTTCACTAATTCAAACTAATTACTCGGTGGGCTGTATTGTGAATTATTGGATGTTGCAAATTAGGAAGTAAAAGCATGATGCAAAGCTCATGGAAATCAAAGTAAAAACTTCCATTGACATTACTTTGTTTGCATTATCCCCTTACATGAATTTCCATAACAAAGATATCAAGGAAATTGAAGCACAATAGGTAACATTTATTTTGACAATTTTACTTCACTTGCTGTCATTTATGATGCTACCTATTTCACTGTGTGGTATTGTACTTGATAAAAATGTATTGCTATTTGTGTGATAGCAGATTTAAGAATATCAAGCATTGATCTGAGCCCAGGAGCTGTACAAACACACACCAAAAGGACATTCCTTGACCTTAGGGCTCGGCATCTTGCCAGTGTGAGGCTGTCATATGAACAATCTGTTGATATTAAATTTTTCTGAGGTGATGATAGTCTATGTATGATATTTCTGATAGGAATATTTGCATTTGTAATTCAAACAGAAAAAAAACACAACCAAAACCAAAACTATAATAATAGTTTTCTTCATTCAGAATCAGAGTCAGTTAACTATGAAAATGTAAAGCAAAATTGTATTTCTCTCAGCATACCATTCTTTTATTTTATTTATTTATTTATTTTTTAATATATCCAAAGCAAATATGTCCCACAGTAGATTTTCTTTTAAAAAATATATGCATGCTTTTATTTTTCTTTTGAGGTAGGAGGTAATGGCAGTATAAATATAATCAACAAGAGAGTGAAAAAAATCTATTTTTATCCTTTCCAGATAATGAAATAAATATAATTTTCTGCCTTGGATTCCCCCCCCCCCAAGCTATTATCTAAGGCATGTATCTTCTGATTGCTCAAAGTAAAATATTAAATGTACATATATTGCACCATGTGCTTTATCCTTGAATTAGAGCTAGAAGGAGCTAACAATAAGGAACCAAAAAAAAAAAAAAAAAAGGAGGTAAATTTCTTCCCCATTTTCATATGTTTTCATGTGTAGATGTATAATAATGAAGTGTTACATCTGTGTATAATTTCCATAGAGCTGGGAGCCTGGACAGCTAACTTGGACAGCTCTGGTTAAGGTAGGATCAGTCTGGATTGTTAGCAGTGGGAACATGGGGAAAGAACGAGGAAGATGGCAGAAGTGAATTGGGAATTTGGTTCACTGGAAAGGGTTTGAATCTGGGACTGAAGGGGCTCCAGATCTCACCCCTGCCTCGCCTTCAGGCCAGTACAATGTTACTGTATATATATTGTATATATGAGCTGTACTGCTGCCCTCAAAGTATGAAGATGGTTAGCGACTTGCTTCTCTTCCCCCAGAAAGAAATGCTTGTAGATGTAGAGAACAGAAATCCAACTCCCTTTGAGGTCCCACTGAATTCAATATGGATAGGTTTGCATGATCTAGTGCAAAATGTTAACTCCCTTCTTGGTTGTTTTGATGAAAATTAGCTTTCAACATTCACATCTTGTCAAACCATGAGATAAAATTATGTGCAAGCATGAAAAAGATGACACCTTATTCTATAAATACACACTTGGTAGTAACTTTCAGATTATGTTAGCCAAGTTCATACAGTATTAGTGTCTGTCATTAAGAAATGGTATTTCATAAGAAAGCTGATAATAGGATACAAAGATCCTAATATGATTAGATGATGACTTGTAAATGGGAATTCTTTTTTTGTCATAACCAGTGATTTTTAGTTTACTCTAATAAAGATGATCTCTCTGATGGGGGATGATAATATAATGAAAATCTAGGAGTGGTATAAAAAATTAAAATGAAGATTCAACAGTACAGTCAATAATTTTGTAGATCCAGGGTAATTAAATTTTAAGGACGTTGTTTACAAAAACGATGTGTGCTGCCTACTTGTCAAAGACCTGCTTGGCTCCTATGTGTTTGTGATGATTTTATTCCAAAGCACTGCTAAAATCAATACAGGGCTTTATACTGGAAGCTTTGTGCCCTCCAGAGCAGAGCAGTGGATGGCAGACCTAGTCCATTTATATGAGCTGACCAACGTAACAGCATAACTGTCCCATCAACATTTTCACCTTAGCTTTGTAAGACTAGCTCAAAATTTCTCTGGCTTGCTTGCCTTTCTTTCAAGTATGCTAAACCAAAAAAAGGCCAGATTTTATTAGTTACCAATTTTTGTGCATATTTGTGAAGAGGGAACATAATGTAATGTTTGTGAAAGAAATGTACCTATAAATTGCCTAATGCTTGCTGTTTTCTCTTATCTCCCATTCCAGCATTTATTAGGACTCAGACTATAGATTAAGAAATGACTTTCTGTATGGATTGCACACACAAATTACGTTGGTATATCAGTCTTCACCAATGAAATTTAGCTGCACTTAGGATGCTTCTTTCATGAACTGTCTTTAATGGAGGAGGAGTGTCATCTAAATTATTTGGGCTCCCAAGTGAAGACTTATATGATTTTTAAAAGAAAAAACACTGTAGTCACTGAATGTCAAAGCTGTGATTAAAGAGCAAAAAGCTGACACGGATACCATTGTAATAGGGTATGTCTCAGTAGGAACCCACTGCCTCCATCAGCTTTTTACGATTTTTGTATTGCTAATACGATACGAAATGCACCACTAGGAATACTGTCAAATATCAGACTATTATTTCATAAATTATTACTGTATTACCCTCTAAATGTCCTAATGAGCATAACAGCACAAAAATACGATGTAAAAACAATAAAACCTTGCAAACAGCAATTACTGAACAGTTAGATGCATGCAACTTTTTATTCCTTTTTCCTTATTTCTGCCTTGAATAAATAAATAGTTTGCAACTGATAGGGTCATTCAACCACCTCTGAGATGTCATTACTTCTGAATTGGAACAGGGTAGCTAATTAGTGGTAGGAATGTGATGTGACAGGTTTTAAGAGTGGGTAAACTGGAGAATGACTATTGATATTCAAATTTGCTCTGGTCTCCATATTCTGCTGCTGGCACTAACAAAGGAAGATGAGAAATGTCTCATCAAGCTTGTGGAAGGTCTGAGAACTCACACATCTCCTTCTCAGCACTCCATCTATGAGCCAGTTGGAGTGAAGAAAACTTTGTTTGAGAAAGTTTGATCAAATTCCCATTATGAGCTAATACATCAAAAAGAGTTTTCAAGAATGTGAAATGAAAATGAAATCAAAATTCTGGAAAATATATTCTGAGATAGTCCTCCCCCTCATTTTCCTTCATATTGTGCTAATAATTCACTCTGAATATTTGGAAATAAAAAGTTTTTTTTTTTTTTTTTTTCTTTTTAAAGAAAAAATTAATATTCCCCTTCAAAAATATGTATATTTGAAATGTTTTATTGTTCCTTATCTGAAAATATTTTTCAGTGAAAATTAGGCTGATATTTTGTTGAAAAAATAAATTAACCATTGGCCAAACAGCATTTTCCAACAGAGAAAAGCTTTTACATAAGATTTATGACTGTATCATTCATTCAGAATAATTTTAATAAAAATAGGAAGGTTACAATTTATATGATTCATCTGAAGGTGAGAAGTTCTATTTTAAAACTGTGTCAAAGTTCATTTGGGAGATACTGACTCATCTTTAGAGATAGCCCAGAATATAAATAATATCCTGGCAAACAGTATTAATAATGTGTTGCACAGAGATATCATTAATAATTACAGTTTATATTTCTATGACTCCAAGAAAAGGTTCTTACGGTGCAATAAACCAGAGAAGGAAGCTCAACTAGTTTATGACTTCATTAAAACTGTGAACTATAATTGTAACCTTGCAATCAGCAAATGCTCTATTTGCAATACTGCTACATTTATTTTACAGGCAACTTTCTCTTCAAAGAGGAGAGTTTATCCTATTTTTCTTGAAATTCAGTTGATTCTTTGGAAATAAACTAATAGCACGGAAATGGAATTGGGATTATGGAAAGTATCTGATGCCCTTTTTGCACATTTATGATGTGCCTTAAGCAACAGCACTGGTTGTAAAATACAAAAGGGCTAAATGGATGTAGTTGTCATGAGAGTATATGTGTCCAGATTGCCAGCCAGAAAACTGTCACTGATAGTTGGGGTATAATTGACCACTGTGTATGATAAGCACATTATTGATTGATTAATGTGACCTTGTTGTATTTGAAATGTCAAAGAGGAAAATTGAGTTGTCATTTTATATCATGTTCTTTTTCAAGTCACAGATAAATATTATAATTAATGACTTTCCACTAAGGTTATCTAAAAAATTTAGAGAATATTAAACATCACATTATTCACAGTCATCATAGGTGAATATATTATTGATGAATATCGATAAATCTTTGTTTACATGAAACAGGCCCCAAAATAAGTTTGCATACGTAAATAATTTCTTTTTAGCAATAAATGTATTCTAATGACTTTTTTTTTTTTTTTTTTTTTTTAATGTTTAACTTAGTGAATTGACTGAATTCACCAAATTCCTTCTACAATTTAGTAAGGTTTCATTTGTTTTTAGTCCATGGCAAATTGGAATACTGATTTAGAGGGCTTAGTTTTGTTTCTGTTGAAGTCCATTCTGAAAATTCCTGTTGATTAGAAAAAGATCAAGAAATGACCCATACAATTCCTTGCTGCTGTTTTTAGTGTTTATGCAAAAGAATCTTGAATTTTCTCAGGTAGTTGAAAAAAAATATGCTTTAACAAATGAATTTCCAGAAAAAATTTTTAAGCTTCAAAGTAAAATTCAAAAGAATCCTCCAAGCTACTAAGGATAAAACAAAACCAAAAAGCATCTGCTGCAACACACTGAAAAGTTACAGTGCTTCATACTGTTTGTATGAAGTATACATGTGAAGGGGCCTGCCTAACAGTAGAAGAGTTTTCTGCCAGAAGATACACCACCATCTAAGTCTCTAGCATTTTGCAGGTAAAAGAAACATTGTGGCAAAAATATCAATAATAAAATGCTTAACCAAATTGTTTCAACCTTCATATTTAAATTTGGCAAAAATTGATTTTGTGTCATTGTCCTTCCTGAAGCACCTCAGAAGAATATTGCAAAGGGCCTGAAGACCCTTTGAGGGGGGGTGAAAAAAGGTTGGTGATCAAACCTACCTTCTCTCTCATGTGGGAGGGGACATCAGGAGGACACCTCATGCAGTCTCTTCCTGCTTGGGCAAGTTAAATGTGTGGCGGGAACAAATAGGTGCTGACCCTGCCTCTGAACACAGCCATCAGGAACCCACTTACCAGGAAGCTTCTTGATCTTCCTAAGAGCTGGAAAAAAAAAATCGTATCTTTATAAATGAGGGGCAATCAGTTGTCCGACACAGTTGAGCACTCTGGGTAATGTTTTGAGCAAATGTTTAATTACAAAAGGATGGTGTCTAAATTGTCATAATTAATCTGAACCTGTGCTAGAGTTCACAGCAACTAAGACTTTTTACACTGGCGAATCACTCTCATTGAAATACTCTGTGCTTAAAGAGCAGGAAAAGCTGCTATTAGAAACCTCTGTAATAGCTTTTATGAAAGCTCTGGCTAATTTAGAGCCCAATTAAACCCAGAAATCCAATTATTTCTGAATAACGTAATTGCAAGAAAGTAACTAGCATTGTAAGTATGCACTAGCTATTATTGAAGATGCTTTAATAAAAGAAAATCAGTTCTGAGCCACTGAAAATACGTGTTTGTTATCATAAGGATTGTCTGTAAATTTCAGAATTCTTCTATATTCACTGCTCTGCATCAAGGGGAAGTAAAGCCTCTTCTTGGTGCTCTGTAACTGGTACTACGTGCATTTCTATAGGGTCCATCTGGAGAGCAGATGAAGAAGCTAGAGCAGAGCTACTTATACAGCTGCTTGGATAACATCTGTTGAATGATGTAAGTAAAATGTAAGTGTAAGTAAGTCAGTAAAATCAGAGTACCTCCAATGTCCTCACCCCATCCCTGCCATAAAAAGCAAAGGAAGATTGATGTGATTTTAGCATTAAAATATACAATCTGATGAAAAACAACAACAACAAACCAAATATTTTGGATGTAAAATAACAATAAGGATGGTACTAGAAATGGAAAGCCTTAATGTAAATAAGAAGCAGTTTGTTAACAGGTGCCTGAACATATTATCAAATGGAAAGGGGAACCACATTCAGCTGGTAGGCATACAGACTGATGTTCAGTAATTATTAATTAACCATGGGTGTAATTGTGAACTTGGCCACTTACATGCACAGAAAGGTTAGAGAAAAAAGGGAGACCAAGCAACAGACTCTTAATTTTTCTGTAAAATCAACTGGAATTTCACTTTAGTGAAGGTTTGCCATGTCATATTTAGTTTACCAATTTCATAACAGTCTATGTCCTGAAAGACAACGTGAATAAAGCAATGACCGTAGGGGAAAGTGGAAAGAGGAGAAAGAATGGCCTACTGAAAGAGTAAGGACATTTCAATTTGTTATATATTTTAACAAATATTTGCTCACCCAAACAAAATATTTTGTAAGATAGTTGAGTTCCATTAAAGAAATACTGAACGTGTAAAGTCCTTCAAATGGGCAGTGTTCTAGTACAACAAGGTTATCAGCCCAACGTATCTTTACTGTCTTTATATAAAGTTTTGCATGTAGTATTTCCTAGTTTGGTGAAGGCCAACGTCATAAGCCAAGGTCATTCAAGCCAGAAGACTTTTTTTTTTTTTTTTTGGTGGTGGCGTGCTTCTTTTTTTTAAAGACATCTGAATTATGAGCGCTTAGAAAAACAACTATCTGTACAGAGTTAGCAGAAGGAATTTATTATTTCAATTCTGGAAACATGATCAAAGAAAGGAAATAAAGTCTAAGGTGAAAATTAAGAAAAGAAAGTGCTCATCTTCCAGTAGAATATAAAGCCCCATCTATTTGGCATGCTCAAAAATAGTAACTTTATTTTATATGTGTTGGGAAATAATTACCCTGAAGGGAATCAGATACACAAAATGTAAGGTGCTAGTTTTGCATTTTGATTTTAGAAGGTTAGTAGACCTTTAGGATTTACAAAAATAACTTGGTATGTACTGTTTAGGAACTGTGCTCATGACCCCAATTTGTGACCATTTTGGTGCTAGAAAAATATTTCTTTATTTGTGATGCTTTTAGCATAAGGAAATCTTTGAAAACTGTATCTGCCACATGAAGGGTTTCTCTAAGGATGATCAAGTCAATGATCAGGAAAAAGTTACACAAATAGAATGTATTAGCATTGTTTCCTTGGTAAAACAACCTCAAGAAATTATCTCAGAGAAATTGAATAATTTTACTATTGCAAAGCATAATTCTTTGTGTGGTTGGAGGAACTCAGCCAGAATCCAGTTTCAGTGAATTATAGGTCTTTATAACCAAATACTTTGTTGATTTTTTTTTTTTTTTTTTAATTTGGTGTTGGCGTCATGTCTAATTTACATGTTTGAGGTATAATTAGGCAGTCTGATTACAAAAAATCAACTGTAATTTAAAAATATAAATTAACATAAAATGACAAGCATTAAAAGTTAATATCAACTCAATGTTCACTCTTTTGCATTCAAATGACTTTTATTAAGTTATTAAGTCCATCTAAATATCGGTATAATTCTCAGCTAATAAGCTACGAGTTCCATAATCTCCCTGTCTCCTTAGCCCTCCATTAGGTCTATTGTTTCTCTTCAGTTTGTTATACCAATAAAGCATTTTAAAAATATATTATTTCATTTTTCACCTAAAACATGTAAATTGAGTTTAGAAAAATAATTATCTTGCAAGCCAGACCTTGGGTGACCAAGTGCTGTTCTGTTTCTAAATACACTGGCCCATGGCCTTTCTTTGAAATACACAGAACGAAGCAATATCTGAATTTAAACAAGCAAATCAAGGCAATTGCCTTAGAATTATGATGGCTGGTTTCCTAATGCATATTCAGAGTGCTAGAAAAGAAAGTATGAAATTTAATTATACCATAAAACTGTCAGGAGAAAATATATACTGAATATCAAGCAGCATTACACTTCTTCAGTAGTGATAGTTTCTGGAAAACTTTTTATTTAACGAATCGCTACATTTTTTAATGTTATATTTCTGGACAAAGAGCAGTTCTAAGAGTGTTATCACTGAAAAAAGTGACAAAACCAAATATAAGGCATTTTGTTCATTCTATAGAGGAAGACACAGAATGTTCCCACAAATACTCAGTGTTACTAGTCTGTTTAGAACAAAAGTGAAAGCAGCCAAAGTCGTAAGGCATCTCATGTAGTATTTTCTGTTTTTACAGAAATAAAAAACCTGGAGAGGTCTGCAAACAGCAAAAACACAGAAGAATCAACTGAAATCTGCAAGGGCCTTTTGGAGAATTTGTATTATTTATATGCCGGAGACCATAATCATAAAATTTAAACTATACGCAATTACATGTGGAAATATACCTTACCATAACTTCTATTACACTGACACCGATTTGTTTTGTGTGCACACATGAACTCAGCCATTGAAACTTTTTGATCTTTTATCTTCAAGTCTCTTTAAGAAAGTAAAATTAATGGCTGATACATACAAAATATAATTTTTGTATATATGCCAAGATGTGTGTGTGCACATACATTTCCACCAAGACATCTCTGAAAAGTGAGTTTGCATTTTTAGTAAAATGTTTTTACATCAGTGAGAGGAAATCCTGCATGTATCTGACTGAAGTTTTCTGCAGACCAAGGAAAAGATCCTGAACTGACTTGGTTGGTCTTTGAATGGTGTCCTGCCTGCTACTACTGATTTCACAAAGCCGAAGGCATAAATGAACCCATTAGGTAATCAGGAAGTTAAATTTACTGATCATGCTTCTAGTCACATACATTTAAGTGCATAGGTAGTTACTGTAATCAACTATGATAACAACTAATGATCCAAAACCATTAAAAGGAAATAATGATATTGTATCATGTCACTGCATCCACACTAAGTCTAAAGAAAAGAAGGTACTGTACTCCTCACCATTACCCATGGCATTTTTTTTTTTTTTCCAAAATAAAACCTTATTGTGAAGTCAATATTTCTAGGATACCTGCTTATTATTTTCTTCTTAAGATACCATTTGTGTACTTTTTTTTGGATGGCAGTATGAAAAGAGGTTCTTTATTACTGGTGCCTTAATTTCAACAGCACAGGATACAGTTTGAAAATCTGACCATATTCATTTTGGTTGTCATTATGCATTATGTGAAGCTTTCCTTATCTTCCCCGTACACAGGTGTGGCTGTGGAGGAGTTTTGTTTGTTATGTTTGTATCTCTGTCCAGTGCTGATTGAAAACAGGAGGTGCTGGGGTGCGTGGAAGCAGCCTACCTGTTGTGGTCACAAAGAAAACGTCCAAGTGGAAGTCCTTGGTCCAGATGGTGCTGGTGTGGTGCAGTTTTCCTCAGGTAAAAACAAAAATCCCTTATGAGAAACTCAGTGCCTGAATTTGGAGGAAGAGTCTTATGAGGAATTCTGTGATCTGTCTCCAGCTGCCTTCCTCCTAGCTGAGAAGTCTTCCCCATCACCTGCTGGTTACATTGTGGATGACCCCTGTGAGCTGTGGGAGTTGTAGTGAATACACTTAAAGAAGCAAAAACTGCTGACAAAACCAGAATAATTTAGTCAGTGATGATGATTTGGAATGCTAGCAGAGATTGGTATTTTCATAATAAGGGGCTTACTTGTCTGCGTAAATTTATCCTTGACAAGATATTTATTATTTGGAGTGGCTTGCAAGCCATTCTTAAGCAAATGCCTTGGGTGTTTAGGCTACTGGGGGATGTATTCAAGGGTTAAACTTTTAGCGTGGTGTTTTGCTTTTCAGTATGCTAAAACAGAGAGCAGTCTCCCTGTCAAATCAATGAGAAATCATGCTGAATGCTGGATACACAGGTGCCTCTACCCTCAGGCCACTGGTCCAAATCCAGCTCAGCATCCAGTCCTGCTCAGCTCCGAAGACTGTAACTAAGTGACAGGTGTCTGGTGGCCTGGGCTTAATGAGGAAGCTGTACCAGCCCTGTTTGAGTGGAAAGGTGCTGAAACTCCTCCTAACGGATACCTTTCTCACAGCAGAAATACACAGTGATTAAATGCCTCTGGAGAGTAAAACGCTGTTTTAAACCCAAAGCAAGTCCTTCCACAGCATGTTTTTTTTAAGGCATAGGCTTATTTGCCAAAACCTTTACACCTTACACCTTTACTGAAGAATAACAGGATTCTCTACCAGGCTTTTCATGAGAGCACTGAATATATTTAGAAAGAAAATATTTACATTTTTCCAACACATACTAAGAAAATAATAGCAATTATGCAATTCACCTATTATATCTTTGATATATATATATATATATATATTTTTTTTTTTTTCCTCATAAGTAGTCTTTAGTTTTTGGAAAATACCTATGGTCATGTTTGCTTACTAAAGCCAGTGGATCCTCCAAGGAGGTGAGAATCTGAGAGATGTAAAAGGAGCCATGAAAAGATGAATGGAGAGGGAAGCTTGGGCAAGACCAGTGTAAAATAATCAAGTCATGGTGATTCATGTTTTTATATTATATCATGTTTCTCTATTGTGTACAGACTTTGAGGTTTTCTGTATTATTACTATAATTATTATATTAAACAAAACACTGTAGACCATTAAAAAAACCTGTCGCTCATCTGAGAGGTGGAGGCTTAAGCATGGAGATCAGGGGAAGAGATATATGGATAAAAGTCAGAAAATACATTATATAAGGTAGAAGCATACGGAGCATTCATGCTGACAGGGCAGTTTGAGAACTTGCTTAACACCTCCCCCCAAAAAAACATTCTTGCAGACTATTTCCAAACAGTCCTCCACTTCCTATCTCTGCAAGAGAGGGCACACTCAAATATTGTTTTCTCTTCTGATGGATGGAGCTGGGTGCACTGTTTTGAACAAGTTTCATCAGACTCAGTACTAAGCGGTACACTCATGAACCAACACACTTGTTAGCTGGGAAAGGACTCCCCTTAGCTTCTTTAAGAGCAAAACACAGATCATTTGCAGTACAATAGAGATATGGAAACTGCCATATTTATTAAAAGTGTGGTAGCGTGCTTGATTACATTTACATTCATAGTTAATTCCCGACACTGCTGAACATATGAAAAGATAATTATGACAATGGTGCCAGTTATTTTTAAATGGCTATATGAATATACATTTTTTAAATGACAACGTTAAGTGCATGTCTTTATCAAGAGAAAAATGTATGTCTGTTATTCATTCATTAGCAAAAATTTGCATCCACAGTAAAATGACTGTGGCTTTGACTGAAGGAAGATTTGTCACACCTCTAAAGCAGAAGTGCAGGATGAAGTGGAGATATTCCCTGAGTTTTTGTTGGCAGTGTGCTAGAACTGTGAGTAACACAGCTGGGACTGCTGAGGACTCTGAAGATTCCCATTGCCCACAATCCAGATGTTGTTCATGCCTCTGCTGCTCCCGTTAGCAGAAGGTAAATGTGTTTGTGTAAGGAAAGGGCAAACAGATCACTCCATGTGTATTGAATCTTTTAAAAATCCATAACTGAAAATATACATTGAGATACTTTTCAAAGTATGGCTCTTTTCAAAGCAAAAGTATGTTCTGAGACCCTCTAGTTAAGCTTCTGATCTCTTAATCTGTTGTGAAAAATATTGCTGAGCTTCCTTTCAATCCAATGCAAGAGTTAGAAGGTTGAGCAATGCCATTTCTGACCTGTTTGTCACACGAGGCCACTTACTGAGAGGGAAAAAGCTTGTGTTTACTTAGCTTAAGAGAACTTCACTGTCCAGCATGAGGTATTGAAGAAACTTGAGTATGCATATGTGTCTGAAGTGTAAAAGGTTTGTGACTCAGGCTGTCAGGCAAATTATCAAAATAGACAGCATGAACTATATGTGTAGGATGGGGGAACATCGTGCTGGAGTGAATGATGGGAAGGGTCCTCAGAGGTGTAGATTCTACTTGCAGTGCTAGTTTTCTAATCTGGAACCTCTGAGCAGCAGCAACTTTAAAAAAACTCTTCAAAAATCTCTTTCATCATTTACACTGAACTGATGTGGGGTGGAGAGAGTTATAAAACAACTGTCCTAAAACCCTGACTGCACTGTGTTGGCACCATTGCCCAAGAGCATGCATGCCCTTCAAACCTTCAGGAATCTGTTGGTTTTGTGTGATTCCATGAAAAATCGTTATGTTGATTTTTTTTTTTTTCTTTTGGCAAATTCCAATTATTATTATTATTATTATTTTTTTCCCCAGACAGTCCTATGAAGTACTCAGTGCTGGACCAAGACCTTAACATTGAACGTATTGGTTTAACTAGTGAACTTCTTGGATGAACTTCTCCTACGTGCTGTCACTAAGCTGTCTTTATGGCATTTCATTGATGCAGGACCACATTGATTCCTAGATAGTTATGTGCAAATCCCTTTGAAGTCAGAGAGCAGTCACAGACACAGTGAAGGAAAAAATGATGTCCTTTAAAATGGCAGCTTGTAAAACACTTCTGAAGCCATTTTTTTTTTTTTTTTCTGAAAATTGGACCTTCAGGTTGGGTGAAAGTACAAACACTTTTTTTTTTTTTTTTTTTTTTTTTTTTTCCAAAAAGATATTCAGAATTAGTTTCTATATGGTATAATAAAAATAATAACCTTCCAATGCATTACAGCTTACAAGTCATTGGCAGTTTTGCTAGTGATATTCAATGGCAATTGGGTCAGCCTCACAGTGAGAGGAACTGTTACAATAACAGCTAAGGGAAATGACAGGAATGAACCATTCTGGTCCCTAAAGATTTTAAATCCCCTAAACATTTGCTTTATCCTTGTTCTCTTCTGGGGGCTGAGTGGAATTCGTCCTTCTTCCTGCACTTGCAGTAGAGCTCAGCTGCCTGGGTGATTGCACAGGGGATTTGGAGATCAGTCAGGATCCGAACCCAACCCTCAGCTCCTCAGTTCCTCTCCACAGTAAGCGATTCTTTTATATAAAAGGCAGAAAGCTATTCCATTGAGATCAATGACAAAACTCCTGCTGCTTCAAGAGAGGTTGAATTTCATTCTAAAAGGAGCAGGTATATTTAATGCTGCTGAAATTAAAAGTTTCAGCGGGACTCTCCTAGTAAACTACATTTTGACTGCTCCTGGACAGCACTTCAAGTAAAAACTAATTTCATGAATCTAATCACAAACAAACACAAATAAATAAAAATGAGATGGGCTTAAAAATTCTGGGAGCTATAAAAAAAAAAAAAAAAGGTAAAACCTATTTTAAAATCAGCAAGTACAAGTCTGGGCTGGATATTGCCTATTCAAACTCACCAGAAAGGCCCCAGATAAGGTTACTGACACAAGCTGTGTTGCCCTAGTCAATGCCTTGTGTGCGCATTCTGTGGGTTCACCCTACAGCCAAGAATCCACACAACTGCTCACTCACTCCCCTCTCCCAAATTGTGTCCCTTCCAAAATTCTTGCCCACCTCCCACCTCCTGGCTCTGGGAGGGTGGGGGCAGGTAACTTCATCCTGGCCAGACCTACTGCAGTGTGATGTGGTGTTTAATAGCATTACGCTGGGAGTAAGTAAAAGCCTCACTGAAGACCTCATTAATTTGACATAACTAACAATACTGATCTTGTTCCTTTATGGAATAAGGAGAGGAGACAACGTTGTTGTCTCCCAGAGCCCAATGCTACCTTCAAACCTGGCAATGATATCAAGCCAGGGGATCTCAGGTGAGGCTTCTGTGGGATTTAGTGGACTAAATCTGTGCACAGCGACTCTGACAATTCCAGTTCACATCACACTGAGCGTGCATAAGCCATCTGTGTACTGCACATGTAGTTAATCAGCCAGACCCTGGGGCTACCAGATTTCTGGCTAGTCAGATGAAGCAACTGTGTAGGTGTTCCCATAAATTGCCACATGCCTGGAAGTACACTAAATGCAACAATTTCTTACCTCCCACAAATTCTTCTCAGTTAAAATTAAATATATATATATATATATATATATAAACCCACCATTTACAGAAGGCAGTGTGATCTATAGTAGCTGTGCTTTCAAGAGCATTTTCAGTTTTAGAGCTTAATATTTCAGGGACATGGGTGTATGAGAGAAGGGAAGCAACCTGTTTGCTTTATACACACAAACAGTGGTTACTCTAGTGCTTTTTAGTTGATGTACACACTTTTCTGAACAGAAAAATGTGTAGTAGATTTTTGTGAATGGGTGTGCTTATACTGGAGGTTTGAAAGTGTAAGATAATCCAACATAGGAATGGTACAGATCATTCATTGCAAAGATAACACTAAGAAGACGAGACTAAAAAGATGAGACTATCAAAACAAATGGTCATTATGTTGTGAAAAGCCTTCTAATTTTCTCATGTGCTGCTTTGCAGACACTCTGTGCTGATCCCTGTGAGTGAGCTTAGGTAGCTGGTGAAAGCTGCCCTGGAGACTTCTGCCCAGACATGCAAGTGCACAGCAGCTCTGTAACATATTTACTTAACTTTTTGATCAAAATGAAAGATCTACTTCGTTGTGTTTTGGCATGGATGTGGGTGAGGGCACACAGTTGCACCATAAATTCCTACCATTCTCTTTGGCAATGAAAGCACAGGACAGCCAGTGCTGGGAGTTACATTCTCTTGTGCATTGATGTTCCTGCCTGTGTTTTATGCCTGTTTAAGTAGCTTTGGAGACAGGAGGGAATTCCTGCTGAGGAGGGCTGTAAAGACACAGTGTGCTTCCTGCTCCCATATGCTGCAGTGGGTCTCCCCTCTCAGAACAAAAGGGAAGCGAGGCACAGAAATTTTGTCAGTGGTTGTAAGGCTGTGGCAGGGATGCTATGCCCAAAGGTTGTAAGGCTGTGGCAGGGCAGTATAGCTAGCATAAGAAAAGCCTTGCACAGGAAAAAAGACAAGATACAGCTAGCAGGTAAAACACTACATGACCCTGGTATAAAATATCAGGTAATATTTCTGGGACACATTGCAGAGTATAAAGAAGGCTGGAACAGAAATTTTATCCCGTGTGTATTCATAGAAATAGGATTATTATTATTATTATTATTATTATTATTATTATTATTATTTTCTGCCAAAGAAACTCAGATCACATAAATATCTGTTTCCCTCTGACTTTTTCTGTTTCTAACAGAAATAACCCATCAAGCCCTTGAAAACTGGTTACCTGCCTGAGGTAACAATAACACAGTCAGAAGCAGTTTTTATTTATTTATTTATTTATTTATTTTTATTTTTTCCAGAGGATCTGGAAGGGGTGTACTGTAGTTCATTTCTTAGTCTAGGCGTGTGAAACATCTTTTAATGCAGGCTGGATCCTCACCATCAGCTTCAACACCTTGTCTGCGCTCACCAGGATATCAGTTTGTAAAACCCCTTGGCTCTCAGAAGTTAGATTTTTTTTTTTTTTAATCAAAGTGCAAGTCTTGCAAGTAAACCTTGGGTCATGAGGCACAGATAGGGGGGAGGAGAAACTGAAGTTGCACAAAAATACCATAAATCTAATATTGCCTAATTTTTACAAATGTTTTATTATAATTTCTGTAATGTTTCAACACCATTGAGGAGTGGGAAAAAGGCAGAAATGATAGGCTAGGAGGATTCAAATATTTGGAAAAGTAAGTTAGAAAAAACTCTTTTCCAAACAAGTGGGCTGAGGGGTGGCAGGAGACAGCATTTTTACTTATGGGTGGAAGTCAATAAACAACACTCATGGAGAAACCCGTGCTTCACTAGCTGTGCTGTGCATTCATTTTTTTGCATGTATTTTTCATACTACTCATGAAAGTCCCATCTGAAAGCACTTTTCAAAGGATTAAAGCCCATGGCCATGGATTAGTACTGTTTCATACCCAGAGAGAGAGAGTTATTGATTCAGAAAAATACAGTTGATTTCATTGAATGTGAATATGTGTTTATTAATATTTATACACTCCTCTGGAGGTGCATGGTGCTGTGCAGACTACTGAGTCAACAAGGTCCCTGTCCTAAGATGCTTACAAGACAGATAACACAATAAATTACGACACAGGCTAAGAAGGGTCAGAGAGGAGGTGAAAGAGGAAAGGAAAAGACAGAAAGCAAAAGAAACTGAATTTGTTTCATGAAAGAGACATTATTTACAAAGCATGGCCATTAGGTAATTTGAATCCCTTTGGCTTTTATTTTGGGTTTGTTTTTCACTTTGTTTTATTATGTTTAATAATCGGGCATAGGTGAGATAGTGCATAACACTAGAGCTGAGATTAATGATGAAAGACTAAGAGAAAGCTGTGGCTCTCGAGGAGGGATTTGAGGAAGAAAAGCATTTGGTTTTTCACTCATTAGAAGCAGACAAGCTCAGGCACAGATGAGTTTCACACTTGTGCTAAACTTTAAATTAACCACATGTGTAAGTCTTTGTGGGAATAGGGGACTAATTGGGTAAATTAGAATACAATTAACTGTGAAGTCTGGCTAGGACTAGCTGACAATATTTGAAGAGTGGAAGAGCTGATAAAATTCTACATAGTTAAAAAAAAGAAAAAAGGTATAAAGACATTTTAGGAGGGAAGGGGTGACATTACAGGATAGAAGCTAGCAACAGAATCACAGATGTGTTTGGTGCTCCGTACTGTTGCTATAACCTTACTTGGCTATACTATTTTTTCTTCCAAGATCTGTTTCAATTCTCTCCTCTGAACTAATCCCATTACTGAACCCCAGAAACCTTCATCCCAAGGCATCATAAACAGAAAGATACTGTACCGCTCCAGAATTAGGAAAGCTGGGTCCTTTAACAAACACATTCTCCAAACTTTATCACGTCTCCTGAAAAGTCCTAAATAGTTTTAACTAATTTGGGAAACGACCACAGTTATACAGGTGTTGGAGCTTTGTGGTCATGTTTCCTGAGCATTCAACCATCCACTGAAATATAGGCGAAAAATTATGCCAGAACTTTCTAAAAGATACCAGATAGGTTATTATATCCATGCGTAACATTTATTATACTTCAGAAAGCAGACTCTTTCCAAAGAGGCTTCTACCTGTCAAAGATGTAAAAAAAACCCCTTCTTCATATTTTTTGAATTGTCTCAAATTTAATGAATTCTTAAAATAATACCTATATTTTCTAAGACTATCCATCTGAGAAGGCAATTTTGTAAATATATATTTTTTAATGGCTGCTATATGCAGAAAGCTGGTCTTGATGTCATTAAGTCTTACACCATTGGCAAAATAGGTAATGATGCAAAGTCTTGAAATATTTTATCTTTTGGTGGATGACATGGAAGAGTCAGACCCTGTATTTGAATCTGTTTGACTCTCTTTTGCTAAATTCCCATTATGTAAATGTAAATTTCCAGTATGTAAAGCACTATGTGCCTAAAGAAGATCTCTGACTGAAAGAGGAATAACAAATATTAAAATGTCTTCCAGTGATGGGACTGCTTGAAATAAGAAACTTCTTAATTCAGTAGTATTAATGTTTTACATGCTTGGTGTTGAGAGAATAATGTATGTGGAAACTACTTTGAGCATCTTATGTTAACGACAATTTAATTTTTGTTTCCAAGAAAATAAAAATAAAGTAGTGCATTTAAATGTCCATACCAATACAATCTTGCTCTTACAGCCAAATAATTATGCCTGGTCTCTGTTTTGCCTTTTTTCCTAAATGTAAATTCAGTAAAACATGTGACTATATATATGCACAGGTTATATGGGCATATATATGTAGGCATAATCAAAGACCATCATATTCTATTCTTATATCCCAAGTTAAAGTCATAAATTTCATGAATCTGAAGAGGACTATATTTATCTGCGTAGAGTATAAATTATGTTGAATACAATATTTAAGACACGCTTCAATAAAACATAAAAATCACATTACCTGAGTCAAAACTACTTCTGTTACCTTCTCCTTCCTCCCAGACTTGCCTTATCACTGTAGAACTGACCAATCCTTTCAGACAATTTTGAGAAAGCAAATTTGAAAACTGGTAACATTAGTTTCACCTTGATCTTAGGAAAAATCACTTGAAAAAAAATAAGGTATTTTCAGCACAGTTTCCCTTTTTTTTTTTTTTTTTTCCAGAATTTTCACAGAGTACTAAAAATATAACTAATCAAATTCACTATCTAATAACATAACCTTTTATAAATGTACCTCGGTTTGGCTGTGATTGTATTTTATTAATCATACTCCACACATGGTCTTTTGGATGCTGTCACTTTCAGGAACCCACTAGCCCTGTCATATACCTGTCTAGGAGGTATCAATGAAATCAAGGTGTCTCTTGCTTCAATACAGGCTTAACAATACAGGTGAGGGCTCTACTGCCTGTTCCCAAAGACTCGTTAATAAAGCCTCCTGTAATGCTTTTGAATGTATTATCTGAATTTTATGATGGTTAAAATTCACTTAAGAAGAGTCACCTCTGATTTTTATTCACAAGATGTTAAGAAATACAAAAGCATGATGATGATGATCGTGTAACACAGTCTTAACACATTCATGAATGCTATGTCGATAAATGTAAACTGCTATTGCAGTGAATGCTCTTATTTTATTGTACTCGGGCTACTGTGCGTTATGTTCTCTTACTCCCTTTTGTGCTTGCCAATTGCAATCCTCTATACTTTCCAAATTAAAGTAAATTGTCCCTTTGCTAGAATCTCAGTTAACTCCTTTTCATTAATCTCCTTTGTATTGTATTGCTTTAAAAAATCTGATGCAAAAGGTTAATCTGATATTACTATGAATTATACTAATGGCAATGAAAGGCTTGAATAAAACCAATTGTGTATGCTTGGAATATAAATTCCTATGTGCAGAGTATTTCACCATTGGATTTAGTTACAGTAGATGAAACCATGATGTATACACCCTGGGTGCATTTGCAGTTTAAGCAGGGCATTTCCATTGCTGTCAACAAAGAACAAGACTTAAACAGATAAAGTAAGAGTAAAATTCCTGTCCCATAATTTTCATAGTGATTTAAAATTTAAGTGTACTGGAATACCTTTTTAAAGGATATATTTTCACAATAAGCATTAAAGAAAACTCTGAACTCTGACAGTCGTAAATAGGACTGTTTTTGCTGACATTAACATCAGTTCTTAATGTAGATTCCAGCATTTGGCTAATTTAAAATTTATTTTTAAACTGCTGAGAGGTTTATATTTGGAAACAGCTGCTGATCATGGCCCTGTAGCTATCTTTAGCAATGTTTTATTATCTTGACTAAGCTCATAATGGTGATTCTCTGCTCTACCACTGACATCTTAATGGCTTCCTCACCAATACTGATGTTGTAGGAAGTATATGGGACTGACTTTTACATCTATAATGATATGATAATGTGAGCCATTACAATGTCAGTGGTGGTTTATTGGCATTGTGGTTTAAGATTATGAGGGCATTACAGTGCCATTGCAAACAAATACTGCTGTTTTTAAAATTAAGCAGATGAAACACAGAAAGGTGACAAAATAGTTGTAATATTAAACTCACAATAGCAAGATATGGTTTGCTTAAGGCAGCCACTATACTAAAATTCATCTGTTATCAGCATAATTCAGCAATACATACTGTGCAGTCATCTGTTGGAGATTCCACAGCATCAGGCAGAAATAGCAAATGACCCAGGGTAAATACATTTGCCCATTTTGTGCTTTATAGAATTCAACCTAATTTTAGACTGTATCAGTTGGAGGATCAGAGCCTGCAGTCAGAAACCATCTGATGCTGGGGAGAATATCTCTGAAATTTCAAAACCAATAAAATATAAAAAAATGATCTTTTTTTTTTTTTTTTTTTTTTTTCTTCTCTTTCCAAGAGGAGGACTGTTAGAAACAGAAATGGGAAATGACAGAAAGCAGACAACATTGTCTGGTAAGAGCTTTGTAGATCAAACCAGCAGATCTGTGAACATGAACTCAGGCTAGACTGCAAACTGACCTGAAATTCACATATGACCTTCAGGTTTCCAGAGGAGGATTTTGAAAGGCATGTGAGAAAAGTCTGTTCCCATGGAGTCCCTGTTTACATGCTGCATCAGGCTTTCTTATCTAAACTCTTCCCAGGGAAGAAAATTAAAAGAACTATTTTCAGTTGGGTTGATAGCAAGTACTTTGATTAATGCTTTGCTGGACAGTCAGAGTAGGTATAGCAAAGAACTGCTAAGAAAAACACCAAAGAAATTAGTTTTACATTGATTTCATGTTCCGAGGGACATGGTCAATTTTGTCTCATAAGAATATAGCAGCTTTACCTACATAAGAAAGTACAGTGGCACAATAGGAATAGATTTATAAAGCAAATCACTTGGTGCTGCAGACCCTGCATCCATGTTTTGTGTTTTTACTGAAGAGTTGTTTGGATGAGATTCTTCAGGTCTGGAGGACTAAACACTGATTAATGGTTGGAGAAAATTAGGTGTGTTTCTGAAGTGGATCTTCAGATCTAGTTTCATCTCAAATAAATGCTGTCCATGTTAGTCTGTGTTAGCACCACAAAATTAAGCATACTTAAGTGAGGGCAATATTTCAAAAATATGTTCCTGATCTCAGCTAAATATCTCAGCTAAATACTAATAGAGCCATGCTCCTGATTCTCCTGATCCTGATTTTTTTTTTTTTTATTATTTTTTTATTTTTTTTGTAATAATGGTTGTAGTAGTTCTGTCTCTTTTCTTAGTGGATTCATAACTTGGGTGGAATGTAGCTGTTGTGGGAAATCAGAGCTGTTGAAACTATCTCAGCACTGAATTTGAGGACAGGGTTTGTTCTTCACAGTGCTCCAAGTACAAGAAGAGTGAAGGCAACAAGACAGCAATCATTAGAATGTACTGTGATGTACAGAACAAGGGGCGGAGGAGTCAGATGAGCACTTGGTGTTGAGCAAAAGACCTGTCATCACTGACCTTCCAAAACTCTGAATATTCCTACTGTGGAGCTGATCATTGCATCTTAAAAATAGCTGAGATGTTTATTACCACTGTTACTTTTATTCGATGATGTATGTAAATAATTATTGTTTTTCTCAGAAGGATTTACAGAGAAGTCATGTCATCTCTCAGCCTTTCAACAGTGGATTGCCATGGCCAGACTTCTTCACAACCTATCTGAAGGTGGACTTTCTGTATCTCACCCACCTTTGCAGTCCTTGCCACACCGGTGAGCCCTGAGTGATGTACTTCCCTTCCTGGAGCTTGACTGTGCTGGAAATGTTGATGTATCTTTAGATTCCTTTTGTATCTCTTTATGGCCATAGTATATTAGTACGTCACAGTGACCATGTGTTTACCTGGTATACCCAGGTCATTCTTTTTCTCTCATTTCTAACGAGAGTGCTCCAAGCTTTTAACAGAAACTTTTTTATTTTTTTATTTTATTTTTTATTTTTTTTTGGTAATAGTATATCTTTACAGGCATGGCCTTTCATTCCTATTATTAAATTCCCTCAATTACTTAAATCTTCAGGGTTACACAGTCCCTGCACTATGGCACTGCACTCTGGACCTTTTCTGCAAAGAATGCCTCAGCAAATTTTGGCAGAATCCTGCTTCTTCCTGTGCCTTGATTATGAATGAAATTCACTCCAGCCCAGGAGTTCATATTTCATTAAAAGCTGTGTCACCTCTCCATCAGCTCGTTAATTATGAAATATTGAATTCTGGTATTAATGCCCATCTTTTCTTCTTAATAATTTCCCATTTGACATTTAGCTTATACTTTACTGGAGACCCTTGATGTCTGTACTGTGTTTAATTTGTATGGAAAAAAGCATACAATATCTAAGAGTTTAACATGTAAACTTCTAAGCAGATGATATTAGCAAGTTTAACTATTTTCAGTGTATGCATTTTATTTCTACTCTGAAGCGTCATATGGAAACCTGAGGTGCATGCATGGATCAACAACTTTAGCCATGTATCTTTTAGGAAAATATATAATATTCCTGTTAATCACAGGCAGCGGTGCTGATTTTACAACTGAAATACTTGGGTTATCCAGAAAATTTGAAGAATCTGGAAGCATGAAAAATTAGAAACACCTCATGAGTAACCTGGTCTGAGAATGAGAGAGATGGTGAATAAACTTCTCATCATTCCACATTCCTTATTTTTTTTTTTTTTTTTTCAGATTAGACATGCTTTTCCAGTTTTTGGTTTAGTGGTTTAATTATCAAAGATATTTCTAAATGTCTTATTACCATAAAAATAAAAATAATAATAAAAAAGAATACAGAATACATAGCATTGCATTTGTATTAAGCTCACACTGGTTACATCGAAGGTGTATCACTTTTCCAAGGTCCAGAGTTGCACTATGGCACATAACTTAGGAATGTGCAGAGGTCTGTACAGCCAAAAAAACAAACCAACAGGTCAGCTATTGCCTGATTGCTAAAGGACTGAACTGTTGGCTATTTGAAGGTAACAGACAATTCACAGGCAATTCTGTGACAATTTTCTTCACGGACAATTTACCACCAGCAGAAAGGTTTTGCCTTCAAAAGAAGAGTTAACTGTGTGTATTTGTTGAGAAGAGATGACTGAATTGGGTAAAAGGATGTTTGCCTGTAAAGGCCCTTAAAAGTTACTGGATATGAGAAGATGACAATGATACCTCGAGTGTATTCTTTCATATTGAAACAGACAGAATTGTAGATGAGTGATATGAAGAGTTTCAATTCTCCTGCAGGAGGAACATGGTTGTATGACCCTTGTAGAGTTAGGGGTATATCCACCCCAAGCACACCTTTACATCATGTCTTGAGAAAGGTCTGAGGATGGTGGCTGCAGGAGGGCTCTGGAGATTTTCTGCTTGGGTCTTTGCACTCTTGTTTAAGAAAGAGTTAAACCCTAGGTAGGAGTTTGAGAGATGGCACTGAGTAACTTATTTTTGTTACTAAATCCTGGATGGACTATGATATGATTGGAAATTAATCCTCAAAACTAGAAATATTGGCTAGTGCTCAGGAAGAAAAAGAGGGTTTATGACTTTTGGAAGGAGCAGGCCACTCAGGAGAACTACAAAGATGTTGTGAGGCTGTGCAGGGAGAAAATTAGAAGGGCCAAAGCCCAGCTGGAGCTCAATCGGGTTATTGCCATTAAGGACAAATCCAAATGTTTTTATAAATACTTAAACAAGAAAAGTAGGATTAAGCAGAGTCTCTACCCTTTATTAGGATGGGGAAAGATAGTGACAGCATATGAGGAAAGAACTAAGGTACTTAATGCCTTCTTTGCCTTTAGTAGTAGTACCAGTTCTCTGGGTACCCAGACCCCTGAGCTAGAAGACAGAAACAGGAAGCAGAGTGAATTGGACCTGTGAGGCCAGTGGAACTGGACTGGTACCTTCTTTCTTTGGCTGGCACAAGCTTTTGTCATACTGATGGTGAAAGGAGTACCATAACAGTTACCATGGATCCAAGAATGGAAAGTTCAGAACAATAGGAAATTCTGAAAAGTAGAGATGGGAGTTACTGGCAGGAATTTGACTGAAGGAGCGCTCTGGAGGTGAGCCAAAGGAGAACGTGCATTGTTCTTCAGCAACGTGGGAACCCAGGAATCTTCTCTCTGGACAAGAGGTGGAAAATACCATGCATACAGAAAAATGAACATTGCAGCTTTGTGGTGTCAGAGTAGCAATCACAGCACTTCTAACAACCCGTTTGTAAAAAGTGCCACTCTGAAGAGAGACATTTATGCAGGAAATGTCCGGTAGTGCAAAAAGTAAGACATATGGAAAAAAACAGAGAGGGGTGCAAGCAAAACCGAAAAGAGAGGCTCAGAGGCTAGAGCAGGAAACCTACTGAGTGAGATAATATGTCTGGCATGGAGATACATATGTATAACTAATTAAAAGGGAGAGGTATCCTAGTAGCTAACTGTATCCTAGCTGAAACCAGACAGCTGTTTTCTGGCAGGCGGTGGGAAGAAGATTGGCTGCCTTGGGGGAGCTTCTGTCCACGTGGCTTTTAGGCTGCAGCACAGTGTTCCTCTAGATCTGGAAGTCTGAAGAGGGTTGCAGTCTCCAAGCTCAGAGGCAAGCACATCTTAGTGTGGCACAACTGATTTTTGTGTTCCTTGCACTAGCTGTTCCTTCAGCTCCTCTTCAGATGCGGGGAGGGGGGGACCAGATCTGGGGACCCTGTTAAAAATTTTTTAGCTACTAGGATTCCTCTCCCTTTTCCTCCATCTCAGCAAGGGGCATCTTGTTTTCTCACCCTCTGACGTGTGTCTGTCAGCAGGCTGCTCATCACAGGTGGTCGTAAACTAATTTTTCTCTGCAATGGGAGAGATGTAAATGCTATTACACAATCAAATAAATGCATGAGCAGAGCTAGGAACCTGCCTGCAATGCCTGGGAAAAGCTTCACTGGTTTCTTCAGTCTTTGCATCCAGTTGAGGGCAAACATTCTGATTTCTGTCAGCTCAGCTGGAGGTCAGCGACCAACAGAAGCTGCCAAATGAAGGGCAGGAGACACGGAGGAGGGCACTGGTGGGCTGTCATGTGGAGTGTGCTTCTGGGGTGCCAGTGAACCCCCTGCCACCCTATTCACCTCTCAGTGAAACAAAACTCTGAACTTGGCAGCTTACAATCTCCTTTCCAAGTCCCAAGCTGTCACTAGCATGCAGCCGTTTTCACAAGGATCATTTGCTTTTGGAATTGTTGCTAAACTGTTCTGCAAACTCACCCACAGAAGATTTTTTTTTTTTTTTTTTTTTTTTTTTTTTTTTAGCTAGTTTTTTAATGAAGGCTAAATTTCTTTGTAAGAACAGTCAGCAGGTCTAGTTTTCCTGACTAAGCTGGAGATGCAGAAGTTCAGTAATTTCAAACCTCTAGCTTTTTAGCGGTTCTGCTCAGACTGCCAGTGGTGAGCCTGCTTCCCGGGCTCCACAAGCCTCACCCACAGGATCTAGCCTGGGAAACCATCAGCCCACTTCAGATAACAGCAGGCCATAGTAAAGCCATTAAACACTAATTATTTTCAATAACTACTAGATTGGATTAAGTTCCAACCAGTGACCTAAAGTTGAAAGGCTGTAGCACTCGAGGACCCATGGTGTACATTAGCATGTTCTCATGACTGTATACATTAGCATGTTCTCACATGGATATGCATGCACAAATAAATCAATATATAAAAGTAAAGGGTCAGCAACCTGCATCCGCCCTAGGGGGCAGGATGTGCTGGGTTAGCCCACCAGTGCAGTAGAGAAAGCCAGAGGTAGGTCTCCAGTACCATTGGAGCTCAAACAGAGTCTGTTATTGCCCACTGGGTCTTGGTAACTTCGAAAAAATAAAAGATTATTCCAACAAGAACGTGACCTTTTAGTTTAGAAATATTGTATAAGTGTAAATGAAAAGTAGAACACACCCAGTCATATATGGAGAACTTCTGAAAGTATATGAAGTGTACTTTTTACTTTTTAAAAATTTATTTATTGTTTAGAAAAACATGGTTTTCATAGAATGGCTTGGGTTGGATGGGACCTTAAAGATTGTCTAGTTCCAACCCCCCTGCCCTGAGCAGGGATGCCACCCACTGGATCAGGTTGCCCAGGGCTTTGTTGAGCCTGCTCTTCAACATCTCCAGGGATGGGGCATCCACAGCTTCTCTGGGCAACCTGTTCCAGTGCCTCCCCACCCTCAGAGTGAAGAATTTCCTCCTAACATCTAATCTAAATCTCCCCTCTTTTAGTTTAAAACTCTTGACAGGGCAAAACTGGGGGTAGCATTTTCTAAAGCGCATGAATGATTTTGCTGGATTATTTCTGAAAAACTGAAATTAGATGTAGCATGAGACAGAAAAAACAAACAAACAAACAAACAAACAAAAAAACAGTTAAAGTTGTGGCTGCAATCCTATCTGCCACTTCTGAGAGATGGGATCAGAAGGAATTACAGAGAAACAACAACATTTCTGAAGAGAAACCTGGAGCTAGGACCAAAAGAAAAAGTGTAGTACTCACACATCTGACTGTGGCAGGTAGGATGACAATGGCAGTTGGCATGATGTCTTAGGAATAACATCAGGCTCTGCTGTCCAAGTTTGCCAGACCCTATTCAACCAATGGAGGGATGTGGAGGTCAGGCTGTGAGGGTAGGTGCTCTCCTTAGGCATAGCAACTTCCTCTGTCCACAGATTAAAACAGGAGCTAAGGATTTTCACTATGGGGCTTTCAAAACCTGCCAGCGGTTAGGTTGCCTAATTCCTCCTAATTTTAGTATGAATTGGCTTCTGAATCCCTCAAGATTAATGGTGTTGCTAATCTTCAAAGAAAAATCCCTTTATATTTCACTCCTGAAAATGTTTGAGTGAGTATTTTGGGGTGGAGTTGGTATTATATTAAGAGTATTTAGAAAAAAAAAAAAATCTTGACTGTGATAGCTAGCATTTTGTCTTGTTTGCATATTGCACACACTTCTACTCATCAGCCACAGTGTAATTCATTGTATGGTTAGGGATTTTCATTTGGGACTTTGTGTATTTCTCATATCTGTAATCTTTCCCTTCATTTACCTGTAATACATTCAGACACCTTTTGTCTTTTGGTCTTTAGTTTACTACACAGTGCTGAGAAATACTTTGTTGTCACTGGTAAGCAGGGCTTTGTGAGCCAGATGTCCCAGGAACAGCAGACCTACAAAGACCCAAGCTTTTGGTAGTTCTACATTTTATTTATTTATTTATTTTTGGCAGACTAAAGAGTTGTTCCATATTGTCTGTGATCACTGGGGACTAAGTGATCCATGCAGTCTCTTGCAGACCTGTGTTCCCAGAAATTCATGATGCTTTTAAACAGCTGCTTCATGCCTAAAATGCCAAGTGCTTGCTGTCCGTCTTATCTTAACTTACTAATTATGAGCTTATAGAATACACCAGTACCATAAGTCAAATGGCTAAACTTTCAAGTTCTACATTTCAGTAACAACATTAACTCAAAACTGGTAGTTGGTCTGGATAATAGCTGTCTAGTGAGAGCATTAAATAACTGTAGCAAATCTTGTTAGCTATAAATACCTTGAGAAAAAACACTATACTGCTGATAATAACTGCTTTATCAAGAATTATCAATAAAGGGATTTTTAAAGAATAAGAAAATCACTCAAGTGAAAGAAGAGTTGTGTTGTTGTTATTATTATTATTATTATTATTATTATTATTATTTTTCCTCTCAGAGCTTTCAGGATCATTGGAGATGATACTGACAATTTTTAGGAAGTGGGAGGCTGACAATGAGCACTGTTCAATTTCAAGATGCTGGGTCGGGCAGCTGGTGTGTAATCTGGTTGGAAGGAGGTCTGTGCAGTGTCAGAACAGGAGCTACACAATCTGTATCCTCTCTTTCTCTTTTTCTTTCTCTTTCTTTTTTTTTTTTTTTTTTTTAGATGGTAATAAGTTCAAGAAATTCTTGGAATTAGGAGTTCAATATTAAATGTGTTGAATTGCTTGAAGGGTTATGCTTCTCTTCATTCTGGCTACAAATATTGAGAGTCTGTTACTGGAGAGCATCTATGCTGACACCCAGATAAGCCCAACTGCTGATGTACAGAAGTGATTTTACTTCCTGGCAATTTGAGGAAGAACAAGTAGCTCAGAAAGACTCAGAATATAAAAGGCTGTGCCTGGACTGAAGCTAAAGGGAGCAGAATAGGTAGAAGACTCAGACCTATTCCTTTCAGAAGTTTCCCAACAATTTCTATATATGTTACTTTTATTTTATTTCATATTTATATATAGACAGCTGTGATTAGGTGACTTTTACACAGAAAAAAATAAGAGGCTCTCATGAATTCCACTCTATTTAATCCCTTATCCCTCAAGCTGGAGGTGGTGGGAGCTTTTGATAGATGTCTTCTAGAAGAGGGAAGAGGAGAATAGCAAAGCAATTCTGAAAGCTGCTTTAGGTGACCCAAGGACTACACATTTGCAGAAATCTGTAAGCAGCATTCTGGTGTCAATTCAGTGGCCCCACACAGAAAGAGCAAGCAGGCCAAGGAAATGCTAGGGTATGGCAACACACATTTCCCAAGAAATCAAAGCAGAAATGCCTCTTCTGTGCGAACTCTGCAGTTGTTCTCCACTACTGTTTTTGCAGTGGTTCAGAATGCATTGCAGAAAAAAATCCACCAGACTACATTACATAAATCAAGGCTAAGTCCATAGTTAGGGTCTGTGTTCAGAAAGATTGCTTAAATCTACTAAAGACCCAAGAAGTGATGTTTTGCACCTGCTAGTCACCAAGGCAAGTTCTTGCCATTTGAGACGTGAAGTTTGCATTCTTAATTTTGTTCCTCCTTTGATAAGGCACTCTAACTGATTGCAGAGCAATACCAGCTCTGTCAAGACATTTGTTTAAGATCTGGCAGCTGTAACAAGCAAGCCCATTGATTGAATGAGGCAGGGGAACTGTGCTAAATGGTTAAACCTCTCCCATGGCTGACTGACATTTGGCAAATACAGCCACATTCTCTTATTGATGTGCTTACTAACTTCCTTGAATGTTATTGGAAAAGATACATGCTCACTGAGGAATGAAAAAAGGCATAGCTCATTTAAAACAGATTCTTTCTGCACATGTTCTAGCACATTTCTTCTTGCAGCTGAGAGCCACAGGCTTGCTCATGTCTTCTGTACTCATCAACTGTGACTGGGTTTCTTGAGTAATGTGTTGCTCAAAAATGTATTTTAATGTTTTCCTTTGCTTTTTCTTTTCCTGCTCCATAGTTTAATCATTATAACTTTTATTTTCAGAAAACAAAACAAAACAAAAACAAAACAAAACAAAAAAAAACAACACTTCAGTGAAACATTCATGAGGGAGGACAAAGACATCTGTGTAATATTCTCTAGCAATATGCATGAACAGGGGCTGGCTGTGTATCATGGAGGGATTGGAAAGGAACTGGGGAGACTCTTTTTGTTGTTTTCAAAATGTTTAATTGTCACAATACTCTTTTACATTTAGTTTAATTTTGCAGCTAATGGTTTGCACTGCTGAAGAAGCAGGCTACATTATAAAATGACAATTGTTTAAATGCTACTAGTTTAATTGGGTATTCTTTTCCATAGATCAAAAGAATTAAGTGATTCTTTGCAATATATTCTAGTAAAGAGCAGAGTGTTTGGAGACTTGAAAAAAAGGAAGTAAAAGAAAAAAAGAAGACTGCATGGTGTCAATTCTAATTTTTGTTTTGTGTCTATTTCCTCAATGAGATGATTTTTTTTTTTGGGGGTGAGGAGGGGATGAGTTAGGGAGGTATTCTGGCATTTATGAACATGCATTGTGGCCCTCATGTGACAGGCTTGCTAAGAAAACTTATAATGAATGGATGCACAATGGGGCTCTTCAAGTGTGAGCAAAAATATTTTTTTCTTAAAGTGATAAAAGAAAACTTAGACTACCTGAGTACAGAGATAGCTCACTCCTGCCAAGCCTGCAATGTGTTCGTGGGAGGTCCATCCTTGCTCACCATCACACAGACCTTGCCTCCCATGTTGAGACAGCCTGTGATCTCTCTCACTCTCAAATCTGATACGCCAAATAGCTGTGTCCACGGAAACCACAATTTGTGGTTATTTGATATGTGAGCTGAGTCTGCCCAGGTAAGTGGCAGGATCTGAGATGAGCCTTCCCACTGGCGGCTTCCGTGCCTGCGGTCCTACCACCACTGGCAGGCAGGAGGAGAACATCCACAGCTTCAGCTCCAGACCTTCATCCACACCTCCTGGGCTGGGGGTGGGATGTGAGGACTCTCACCAAAGGCTGCTGGTGACACGCAGGCAGGGAGAAAGGCATGGGGAGAGCTGTGGGAAGGAGCTGCTGCTGGAGATGGCAGCATGCCCAGCAGGCAGGGCAGATCTGGGAATTGCTCCTAGCTGCCCACAGATCTCAGTACATCCCTGGGAGGTCATGTGTGACATGGGTAAGGCACGTTCCCAAACTCCAAGTCTGAATGCAAGTTTTCAGCCTACAAATGGTCTCAGATGAGGCTGATAGGAATAAGCACAATGTGTGCACAGGTGAGTCACTGTGTTAGACTGCTGCTAGGGACCTGTGCTCCCACAGAGGTAACTCTTCTCTCTAATATTAAAGGTCCCAAATCTTGTCTTATTCACTTATTGACTTATTCATTAGTAGTTTGTATGTATAAATAATTCACTATCTACATACTATATCTCTACTTTAAATGCATTACAAAGCATATATTAGACAGAGATTGACCTCTACTGTGGTTAACATTAAGATTTATTGTTCCAGGAAGCTCCAGATATATTGACTTGAATCAAAGCCTGGAGGTTCAATTAAAGTTGATACTGTATTAACAAAAGGCCACAAGTCACATTTCTTTTTCACTCTGCTTTGTGAAGGATTTTAGTTCTCTTTCTTCATTTTTATTTTATTTTTTTTTCAATGAGGTTGGACTGTAACTGTAATCATAAGCAGTTTGCCTAGCTCAGCCTAGCCTTCCTGGTTTATTTAGCTGCCTCTGGGATCCTCGCTAAATCATTATTAATGGGATACCTTGCTCTAGCCTGAAAATAATATTTGTGTTTTCATCTGCTCTAAAAGATGCTTTTCTTTCTAAATCCATTATTTCAGTGTAATGTGGCAGATTTTCTGCCTTTTTCCTTTTAACCCAAGAGCAGGCCTCATATAAAAAAGAAAAAATTATTCCAGTGTGTTAAAATGGAATGGGATTGCTAACAATAAGGCAAGAGTGGGGACAAAGCACTTTGAATTTGCCTCCTCTTCTGTCCTTCAGTGTTGAAATTAAATGAGGAAAGAAGATTTTTCAGACAGGCTGGGGGAGTACAACCTCCTCTCTAGCTGCTGCATCTGATAATGTTCCCTTTTCTCTAGTGATCATTAGTGTGACCTTCTTATTCATTTTCTTTTTCTTAAAAATAAATAAATAAATAAATAAATAAATAAATGCTCTGGTATCTTTGCACTCTCACCATGTGCTGCACATTTCATTGCTAAGCAACAATCAGCAGTGCACAGCCTGGGCACCATGTACCCGTTTCTCACTTCCATGCCTAAAACACAGCGTCTTTCACTCAGTGTGACTGAAGCTGATGCTCTGAGGACCTGCTCCTGAAGCAGATGAGCTCACATGCACAGCGTGTCAGCTCTGTGATGGTGCACTCCTGAGAAAGCAGTCCTTAGCCAGGCACACATACTGTCACCCACACACAGGTGAGGACGGCATGCGAAGGGTCAGAGCCATGCCCAAAGAACCACAACGATCCTCATCTAAGGATGAGAACTGTCGTGGAAAGGGTAGTTATGAAAACCAGTGAAGAGAGGAAAGTAAAGGCTGTTGCATGAAAATAAAGGCGTGTTATTTGGAGTACATGAGTGTTGTACTTCCAGCAGCATACAGCTAAAACAAGGGAAACCAAGGCCCGTTCAATGGGAAAAGGACTGAGCAGGATCTTTAAATCATGACTGTTAGCAGCAGGGTTATTAAGAAATTTACATTTGCTAAGGAAAGCAGCTTTTTTCTCAGTACACAAATGTAGATGTCTTCAGAAGAGAATTAAGTCCTAACCACAAAACACACAAAACCTGGGGTAAGAAGTAGTGTTTTAATGACAAATAAACGTTTTTCTTCTTGAAGAATCCACTGAAAAAGTTCCCATATACAGGTCACTCAATGCCTTGAACCTTACGAGCTTTAGTCCTGGTAAAACAGTATTTTTTCTGATTTGGATTCTGAATTCTTATATTTATTACAACACAGGTCACAGAGAAGAAAATCAAACTGGCTATCCAGGGAGATTGCAGTCTCAGACTCTGCCACCTGATTTTGATCAGAGACTCCACCATAAAGGGGGTTGTGTGCAGTGCAGGAGACTAAAGTCAAGGAAATATGGTAAAAATCAAGTATCTCTTCAGCCACTCTAGTGGCTTCTTACACCATTATCAACCCAAAGATATGCTGTTAACAATATTGTGCAGGTAAAAGGCAACCAGAAGTTGATACTAGCTGATACAAATGGGTGATTTGCTGTAAGCAGTTGTTAGCTATCCCCATGAGGTCACTCATGGTTACACTTAGCTGGAGTGCCTGAACCTATTAATAAATCTTGCTCAAAGTTCAGGTCTTGGTCTCTCAGCATTTGCTTATGACTCTCAGTGGGAAGTGGTGTAAAAATCTTTGTATGGGACCACAGGGAAAAATTCAGCTTCTTGCCCAATATAAAGCAAGCGGGAGAAATTCCAGTACCTGCAGGACAGATTCCTGATAATGAAGGGTGTCTGATATATTGTTTGTTGTAATGGATGGCTCCAAGCAAAGTATTCTCAGACTGCTTTTAAGCATCTGGTTTAATTGCTTCATCTTGCACTCAGCTTGTGGTATATGTGGCATTCGCCTGATTGTAAAGAACTAGGAGTAGATAACTACAAACCACAGGCCATTATCTATAGTTTTTCTTCAAGATGAAACTCTGCTGGGCAGATGGGGACTTTCAAACCCATTCCTCCTCTTCTGGCCATGACGAGTCCTCAGGGAGCATGCTTTCACCCTTTCTCAGCTAGGGTTTATGGTATGCTATTGCTCTTGCTAACAACATCTACCTAACATGTTCTAAAAGTCTGCCTTTGAGAAGGATAGGTCCCTTAGCACACGTGGAATTGATGCGCAACTCTTGCTAATGGAATAGGCTGCACAGTTAGCTCTCCCCATCCTCTCTTTCTCTTGAAAGATGTGAACGTTTAGTATTTGGCTCACTCTTTAAAATACAAATTTTCATAACTTAACTGGATGTGCGAGTATTTTAGATCTCATCATAAATATTACAAAAAGCATGACTTGAGTGGCATGATACTGGATTTACAAGAACAGTGTATCCAGTTCTACTTCAAAGGCAAGAAAGTCTATCTTACAGATGACTATATTATTAGCAGAATTATAGTAGTTTCTATTCCTTATAATAATTTGGGTTAACATTTTAGGGGAAAGTAGGTAGGTAAGTGGTAAAACCCTGACTAGTTCCTTTAAGCACACTGGTGCGACAGCAATTTCAAGCCATCACCACAGCCCTGTGTGGCTGAGGTACATTGTGAGGCTCCTCTGTGCCTGTTTGTAGCTGGAAATGATCTACTTCCATTTCAGCCAAGACACAAGTATAACCTGACATATCTGTTACCTTTTGTGCAGGTTGCACGGACCAAAATTCATTCTTTTACCATGAGCAAATATGCATGCAAACCTCATGCAAACCTCACTTTGACCAAGCCTTTGGCACAGCACACGGAGGCACGGAGGCTGTCTAACAAGTAACTGACATTGCTCCTCACTCCCATATAGAGCTCCTCTTGCTGACCCGGGCCTAGGGTCTGATGTGCTGGGGTGGGCCTGAGGCCATGGCAGCTCATGCAGGGCATGTTGATTTTGTTAGAAACAGCCAAGGACATTAATATGCATTTGCACATGGCTGGGTGGTCTTGCCATGGCATCGTATGTTCTCGGTTTAAAATGCGGTTGATAGGGAGGTAGCTTGCTGACCTATGAAGGCAAAATAATGTTTGTCTAGCGGGATGTGTCTAGCAGGTGTATTAACCTCTGGCAGTCCCTCTGCAGAAAGTGTGAGCCATAACCTCCTGCTCTAAATGTGCTGCTGTGCTCTGTGATTCTTGTCTAAGAAGAGAACTCCAAGGGCAGAGATCATAACGATGCCCCAGCTGTGCATGGGTCAAATCCACAGATGAAGAAAACCACGTGCTACCTCCAGAACTGCCTGCAAAATAAAAGCTTTTTTTTTTTTTTAAAAAAAATATATTACAAGCTATTTTATTTTATTTTTTTTACAGATTCTGGAAAAATTGGGGTTGGAAGATCTCTGAACTAAAATTCGCTGATAACATTTTTTTCATCAGACTTTTCAATACACATTATTTTTCCAATTCTTCACTGAGACTTTGAAACGAGTAAGCTATTAGAGCCTTAACTTCTTTGTTTATAATGGAAATGCTCACTGACCCTTGACTATGGAGGTGCTCTTGCAATGTTGTAATAAATGCCAGGCATATCTAACATATGTGCAATCCAGGAATGCTCTGGCTCCTTGCCAGAACTCTACTTTATGCCTGGTATCTAATCCTGCTGTGGCAAAAACAGTTGGGGATTTAGATATATTGTGAGCAGTTTCTCTGTTAAACACCTATGTGTGTAACTAAAATGGTACTTCTCTTTACATTTTAATTGTTCCAAAGAGATGAGAGTAATATGTTTACTTCTCTCTCTCTCTTTTTTTTTTTTTTTTTTTTTTTTGTCATTCTAAAAGTGTCTTTGTACTTTTCAGTTCTCCTTCAGAAATTAGCAGAAAGTTTTTTGCAAGATGTTGCAAAGAATGTATGTGAGCTCCTGTCTCGGTTGAAATTGGTGGGAATTTTGTCACTGTCTTTCATAGGGCCAGACTCATCTGTGGGAATTTTTAGCACTTTTCAAATAGCTGTAGCTCAGTACTTCTTACTGGCTGTGGGAAACTGCATGTCAGTTAGGATGAGCCAGTCTAAATGGCTGGTGTCCCAACACCCTCCTGGTTGCAGGCCATGTTCTCCTACTGATCTCTTCATGCAGTAAAAAAAAAAAATAAAAAAAAATATATAAAAAAATAATAATAATAAAATAAAACCAACCAACCAAACCAAACCCAAAAAACAACAACAACACACATACACACACTCACAAAAAAAACCAACACACACACACACACAAAAAAACTAAAAACACAAACAAATAAGATCACGGAAATACAAACAAGAGGTGAAACAACCCATCCTCCCTCCCTCCCACCCTATCCCTCCAGATTTCTGCTGTATTAGTGAGCCAAAATAGGCTTCTCAAGGTGTCAAGGAGGGGCAGAGCCATGGAGGCAGGAGGTGGAGGAAAAGCAAATAGGAGAGCAGGGGGACTCTGGAAGACATCTCTTACAGCAGCTCCGTTGCCACATGAAACAGCACCCTTGGATGCTTCCTACAAGCCAAAGCATTCTCGCATCTCTTCAGTGAGGGGTATCTGGATGCCCTCGTCTGTGTCCCCTTTTTACAGCCCCGAGCTTTCCCATGGAGACACCCCATGGCCTCAACTCCTTCCGCGCTCCTCTTGGGTCTCCTCTGAACTGGGGAAGTGCCTTAGAGGTGTACCAAGTCTTTGTCCTTGCTCTGAGATGAGTGGCAAAGCACACTGCCAGAAATGCACAGCCTGTGTAAACCAGCTATCTGGGCAGAGACCAAGAGGAGGCCATTGCACTAAAAACTGATGGGAGCTCAGCTGGGACTTCAAGAGGAGCCAGAGCCTAGATCTGGGTGAATTTGGATGAATTTCACTCCTTTTCTGTCTATATCCAACTCACCTTCCTTCCCCTGCCATGTATCTGGACTTATGCATACCAGGGAGCAGGATGGATTGATTCTAATTTTTAGAACTGCCTGCTGGCATTTGTGAACTATTTACAAATACTGAAAATGTTTCCAGCTTGGCTGGGAATTTTCTGACATGTAGATATTTGCAGTCCATTAAGATGAAGGGTTGGCAGTTGTCACCAGCATCTAGAGCTTTGTAGTTTCTTTAGCCTTTCTGTAGCTTTGATCTACATCAGCACAAATGAAAGTGTTAAATCAACATATATAAATATACCTTCTCCCCAGAATTCATAACTGTCCTTATGACCTCAGCCTTGGACCTTTCCTGACGTTTAATGACCATTTGGGGTTAATGGCCCAAAGTTCCACCTCAGGCTATTAACACTCTCAGGCAGTCATTAATTCTCACAAAATGTTCAGGGTCTTTATTGCTGTTGCTTAAGTGATGCTCAAATGCCTGTGAATATTTACACCCCTGCTGTGGATGCAAAAAATAGGACCTGTGCACAGTATTTCAGATGTCTCACTGTTCAAAAAGGTCTCAGTACCTGGTAACAACTGCTTCCACAGATGATTCAAGGAGGAACTTCAGGATGCTACACTGAGTAGTCATCTAAAATTGTGGTTTGTGGTATAGTTGTACATATTGCTTTAAAAATAATGAATGTAGAGGCAGATACCCTGCCCTGAGGAACCTCCAGAGTAAAGACCTTATTAAAAAAACCCTTGAAATATGTGCTTAAATTCATCTTTATTTAGAATAGTCACACATGGTAACAGGCATTTGCTTGCTGTTATACAGATACTTCAAAATTTAAGCTGATATTGCTTACAAAATTTTTTTCATCATAACACCTTATGTTTAATGCTTTCAGTGAGATGAGATGCAGGACTGGGCTGCTCAAGCTCCCTGCCACAGCATGTCCTCTTCCAAAGGACATAACTGCAGTGGCCAACAGGTTACTTAAGCAGACAGTTTTTGAAAACACCATGTCGCTTAATCCTTCTGTATTTAGGAAGGAACATTGGACTGGCCTTGTGGAGCAAGTCAACTTTCATTTCTCTTGAACAGAAGAGGTTTAACACCAGTGTTAGATCATTGTTAATGAACTGACCTGGCTCAGTTTATAGAGACTCAGGGGTTTTCATCCCAACAACCTTCTCAATGGCTGTTTTCTGAGCTTGACTGCTTTGGAGACTATAAACATTCATCATGCTATGGGGCATCTTCCCATTTCCATTACCCTGTGATATTTTATTCTTAGGTGAATACTGTACACTGCTTACTACAGGTGGGAATGAGTGCTGCTGACTGTCCTCTTGACAACACATGAAAAGCTCCTCTTCCACAGGAAAGAGGTTTTAACTGGGACCTGTTTAGGTCAGAACCTTGCAGCTGGTGTTATCCTGTATATCCCCTCTGCTGTTTGTAGAGCTTTTGGTTTGACATTTTGCTTCCACAATGTTGCATTCAGAGCCATGGTTACATACCACATTTGGAAGTTACATCTGGGTGTTTCTGTACTCCTTCATTCTTTTCTTTTTGTTCTGGGATCTCTTTGCATTTTGTCATCTTCCCTCCCCCCCATTTATTTTAAAGTCATGGATGACTATACTGCAATGAGTAGATTGATATTCCAAAATGTTTTCTTGTAGTAATTTTGTAGTTTAAAAAAAATATGTAATAACTCATGTTTATTCTCCATTTTCTTCTTTACAGATATCATTAGTAGTGTCATCAAGACTGGCAAATATTTTCAATACGGATCTCTTGATTCTGGTTCTGAATCTGCTACAGATGCTTCCTTGTGACTCAGCCAAGTTAGTTAACCACTAAATATAAAAATATGAGAGTATTTTTCTAACTTTTAGGCCATTTAGACACTAAGGTCTATTAGTATTTTTAACAGTTCAGATACCAAGTGACCTTAAGATGTGCCTTCATGCTAGAAAACTTGATTACTTTTTCTAGCTGTACCAGTTGGCCTAATAAAATATTACCTCAATGTGCAAAACCTTCCTGCCTGTGTCCTTAGACCTCCTTTACTACAGCAAAGTACCTGTAGTGTAACTGAAATAGGTACTTCTTAGGGGAAATATAGACACACTAAGAAACAAGGAGCACCCAGAAAATGCATTCTCTTTGTCTGAGACACAGGCCATGTGAAAAAGCATTTTGTGATGTTAATTTTCTGATAAAAACACTTTTTGCCTAAATAGAGCGAGATTCCAAGGTTATGAGCATCATATAAACACTTAGAAAGGACAGAAAGGAATGTAGAATTTTTAATGAATTATCAACTAAAGTTTTAAAGAAAAAAAAATGAAAAATTAATAGCAGTAGCAATTGACCACCAGTGGGCAGAGATGAACATTACAGAAAAGGCATTCCTAGGAAGAAGAATCTTTTCTAGGAAGGGGCTCCCCCTGAATGTTTGAACCTTTGAACCATGACTTTCTTAAGGAAAAGTGCTGTAATAGAAAGGAAGGGATCCAAACTGCAAGACACCACACAGGAAAAAGGAGGGAAATTAGGGAGATAGCTATTCTACCATCACCTCATAAAGTAAAATCAAGTGAGGATATCCAAAGATAAAGGAATATCAGATAGAAGGAAATACAGGAGGAGAAATGCCCCCAAATCCCAGTGACTGGATAGACAATGAATCAGTGCCAATACTGTACTTAACCTAGTAAGAAAACCAGGTGAAGTGAGGCAGGGATAACAGATGCAAAAAAGCAACCTGCACATGAAGATGGAAGAATTAGGCTTTTTGGAGCATGACGTGTAACAGGGTGTTAGAGATAGAAAAAAAGTGGTAGAATACTAATTGCAACTGGAGTGCAGGTACTGCAGGATGCAATCTAAGAAATGCAGAAGGGATTGTTAAGATGAGGTAGCATTACATATTAGGAGTATGGTTGACAGTGAATAAATCTTTATTAGTAATATGGATATTAGAGGATTAGTCTAAGTATGTTAGGAAAAAATTCTGAAAGACATTATAGAAGGAAAGGTATGGGGCTCTACAGTGAACATCAGACCTGAGATTGCTTCGCTATCATGAGAGAGATAAAATACTAGGGTATTGTGTCATTACAGGAGACTTTAAGTTTCACATTCAGAGACAGGAGAAGTGACATTACAACCACTGTAGAATCCAGTAATCTTGAAAGTAGAAGTTGAACCCCTGAGAGATTATAGCATTTTAAGTTGGTGACGGACAAGTAGTGAAGATCTTATAGAAAAACTAGTAGGGAAAATAATATGCTATCAAGTGATGACAGTACTGACCACATTTCACTTTAAATGAAATTGCAGTATATCCAAAGGCAAGCTGGTAGCTAAGGCTTTTAACTGTAAAAGGGCAGACCATATCATAGTAAGGTAGTCTGAAAAAGCAGTGGCACTGAAATGGGGTGGAGCGCAGGTTTGTGATTCATATTGCCAGGCATAAGGACAGCAGATCCTAAAGGTCAAATAATTCTATTAAATAGGCTACTGAGATTCACCAAAAAAAAAAATCTTCAAAAATCAAAAGTGATTTGCTCAGAAAAAGAAAAGAGAAGTTAGAGGTTTGAAAGTAAAAGATCAGAATATGATCTGTGAAAACTTAAGATAATTTAGTCCTTGTGAAATCAAAATCAAGGCTTTTAGATCTTCTAGCTATAGTAAATAAAGAACTAGGACAAATCCAAGGGTGCTATTTAAAGCTATTTTAGGGATGGCCCACTAAAAAAATTAATACTTTGTGTCTGCCTCTGAAGATTAGTAAGTAGAACACAGATGGCATAACGGGATTATTTATGGGAAATAGGTTTATGGAAAGGCCCCACTGAGCTTAGATCAGGACACATTAAACTGATATGTCTATCTGAATGAACAGAAGTAAGCACAGCAACTTCAGTTAAAAAAGGGCAACCTAGCAACTACAGACCAAGCATTTTGAAATGCAAGATTTCAGGGAGAATGAAAGACAAAGACAGGAATAACAGATGTCTTAGCACAAAACACTGAAGAGGACCAAGTTTCAGGTTACCTCAGTCTCTGAAATATTTTGCTAAGGGAAGCACAGTAACACACTAACCTACCTGTTCTTCCATAAAATATTCCATGGAATGGATTAATATTCTGTGAGATGAAAATTAGCACAAGAAATCATCCAACCTTCCCATTCAACCTTCCAAAGTGCAGACAGTACCAGATTATGCCAAACAGGAAATCAGCACTCAAGAATGGCATTCCAAATGAACTGCCTTAAATACTTTCATTAATGGCCAAGAAGTGGGTGTGCACTAATTAAATTTATTGAAGGCACACAGGTGGGAAGCATCCCAGTACGGTTCTGGTTAACTTGCAGCTCTCACTAAAAGGGTGGGGTTGGCTGAACTAGAACAAATTCCAAGGTGATGTATTTGAGAACCAATAGCAAGAATGCTTGCTACGCATTGAAAATGGGAAGAAAAAGGGGGGAAAATAAAAGTGGATTTATATTTGTCAGACACTGGATGTCTCTGAGCCACTGGTGAGATACGATGCATCTCAGGAAAAAAAAAAAAAAAAAAAAAAAAAAAAAAGATTATAGGCCAGTGACAAGAGAAGTAATTTGAGTAGAGAGAAGGAAGCACTGACGCACTATAAAATGTTACCTGGAACCACTATGCATGGTTTTGGTTGCCTACATTCAAGAAAGAAAAAATCAAACAAAGAGGTGCAGAGAAGTGCTGCATCACTATATGACAGGAAAAGAGAGCTTATCATACAGGACTAAGGGGGGATTGTTGGGTGTTAGCCAAACAAAAACCAGACATATATAGGATTACTGCTTATAAATGCACTGAGGTGTTAAAACCAAGGAAGAGAAAGCAGTTTAGTTGAAAGTGCAATGCTGACACACACACAAAAGCCCAGGAATAAATATACTCTAGAAATTAAAAAGACACTACTATTTACTTATGCATTTTGCTATGGACAAAACCCTGTCTGCTTTTAAGATGGACCTTGATAAATGGTGAAGGGGATTATGCACATTACCAGAAATATCAAAGGACTGGAGATATGACCCAAGAAGTCCTCCCAGCTTATCTGTGACTTTTTAAAATTTCTAAAATAAGAAAAAGCCACACTTGGAACATGGTCATTGGACCTAGAAAAAAGTTATTAGCTCAGGTTAGCTGAGCTTAGTTTAAGCAACGATATTTGCAGACAAGAATAAGACTTGCTTGTGTTGTTCTGGGGAAGCCACACACTGAAATTTCTCTGTAAAGGTTTGAAATCAGAAGAATTGCTCCTTCAGAAACTGCACTTTCTGGCTGCATATCCCTCCATGTGCAGATCAAGCGCAGAGCACTGTTTCCTAGCAACTAGTAAGGACCACTGGCTTTATAAATCAATCTCTGCCAGAATATCACAGAAACCACGATAAATGGGAAACATTTAGTAGTCAGAAGGCTTTCTACTTCCTCCACTTTCTGGTCTGCACAGAAAACCCTTTTAAAGGAGTAGATAATATCAGCATTTCTTCATAAGTGAACTGAATTTAAAACCTGGTTCGTTTCTCAGCTCCCCTGGGATACATGTCCACATGTCCAAGAAAGGTCTGTCTTCAACATGTCAGTTACTGGCTTTCTCAGAGACAAAATTATCTGAAACTTCATTTGAAAAGCAAAAAAAAAAAAAAAAAAATAAAAAAGAAAAAAAAATGCAGGTAAAAAAAGAAATGAATAACATTGGATAAAAATCCAAAGAACACCGGGAAGAGAGGGAGTGATGACAATCAGTCAAAGCCTGTGGATGTGACTCTACCTGTCTATGCAGCAAATTATCTTCCAATGTCACGTTCATTTATAAAATTTAAATAATCTGTTTGACAGCAACAATTTTTTTTTTTTTTTTTTTTTTTTTTCACTTTTAAACATTTCTATTCATTTCTCAGTTCATCTATTGTCCCCACTTTACAAGCTTCCAGCATCTGCTGATGCAGCTAATGGGCTGAACATGGATCTACCATGTTGTTAGTGCACTGGAAAATCCCATTTTCCTTTTGTGTAAAGCACAGGAGAACACTTCATTAGGGTTTTGTTTCAGAAATACACGAGAGGTTTTGTCACTCTGGTAACACTAGGTTTACAAAGTGAAAACTCCCAATATGTAAGGGGAGAGAAAGGCTCTCCTAGTGCATTTAAAAATGAAAATTATTGAAGGCTCATTAAATAAACAATTGTCTATATTCATCTACATTATTACTGCATATTTCAACAGCCCAATGGGACAAACTAGCTTCTATCTTTGGGAATAGTATTAATTAATTTCCAGCACAGAGTGGTGTCCATCATGAAATCACAACACCAATCTGAGAATGCTCTGCATGTCATTTTGTCATCAACACTGTCAGGACAAGAGTGGTGGGTGACTTAAGGGTGAGTTTGAAAAAGAGAGTACTCAGGATACTAAACTCTGACTGATGGCAGCAGCTGACAGATCTGATGCTTAGATTGTAAGCTCTTTAAGGTGGGAAATTGCTTATATATCACAGAAAAGAAGCCATACACATTTGTGGTGCCATATAAATAGTAGGCTGTCATTCTGCTTCTGAGCTGGAAGTAAAATTAGGAAGGGCTAACATTTTCCTTTTCAAATTTTTCCTCTACTTTTAGAAACATTTTAGGACATTTTTTTTTTCACAAAACTAATTCTGTTTTGTTATAATTAGTCATGTATTGTTGTAGGCTCAGAAGTTATTTCCTCTTTTACTTGTACTGTTTATAACCAGCTGATTCATTCTATTCAGAGATGAGACTGTTACACTGGCATCTCAAATTATTTTCCTTTCTGTTGTTGAGTTCTTTTGAAGAAGATGTGTTTATGGCCCCATTGTTCAATCAACAAAGTATGCAATTACAAATCTTTGGTCTTCTGGTGTACTTAGCAAATCTTTTCAGTGTACAATTTACCACCTGTGGCTTTTCTTCATTTCTGAAAAAATGCTATTATCTTAAATGGCCTATTTCTAATTGCAGTGTGTTTAATTGCTTGGATACACAAGGGTCTGTGTTGACTACTGTTGTTTTCTGGACATGTTGAGAAAAAATGGGTATCTGTGTACAGATGTCTCTAGAAGGGGCAGGAATTTTACTGCACATTTCTCCTTAATGGCAATGGCTGTCAGCAGGTTTATGATAACATTCGTGGAATTATTGCCCTCCTGAGAAGAATTTCCATTCCAGACCATCTCTATGGGAGATCTCTATAAAGATGTTACCCTGCCATATTTCTTCTCCTTGGTACTCTGTTTGAAATGTGTGGTGTCACTGGAAAACTATCTTGAGCCAAGTGGGCTTCTGCTGGCTTCAGAAAACTGCTTGACAGTGGTATATGTGACTATATTTCTTTATTCTAAGAAGGAAGATGAAAAAAATTAGTCAAAAGAGAGAAGGGAGAAGGTCTTGTAAACAGAAAGCACCTGGAAGCATGCTCAGTTACTCTAAATGTATGGTGTCATTGTTATTTGTAGAGACATGTTATTAATTTGCAAACATTTGGAGAACTGTCAAATGTTTGTGTGAATATTTATGAGTCCTCTGTGTTTCACTGCTTTTAGCACAGGTGGTCATTTGACCAAAAAATCCCTCTAGGGAATGTATTATTTGTTGTTCATCATTCATCTTCCTATTGTGTAAATAGTTTGCCATCCAGTTAGAGAACAAAATAAGTAGCCTGTGATACAGGACACAGAACAACTCTTGCAATGGACAGCTGAATGAATAGCTTCAAGCAAGTCACGTGCAGAAAATTATTTATCTCAGCAACTAAACAAATATTTATCAACTGTAAGGCTTCCAGGGCACACATTATCTTATTTATTTATTTGCTTATTTATTCATCCTCTATGACAATGGGATCATAAACCTTGTAAAGGTCTGCAGGCATTAGTACAATAAAAGTATACAATAATAGAAAATAATAAATGCAATTTAAGAAATCTCTATTGAATAGTAGAGATCTCAGAAATAGAAATAAAGATATATTAGAAACAAAATTCCTACAACTAGATTTACCTTAAAATAAAGAATTACCAAATCCTTCTTGATTTACTGATAAGTACTCAAGCTAAAAAAAGATTCTAAGACAGATTGTAAGATTTCACTCCATAGACTGGGAATTTATATTTTAACAAAACCAGAAGAGAGTCTAGAGAACTGTGAGCTGTGTGAAATGAGCTCCAGGAAGTATTTTTAATGATCATGAAAAAGAGAAAATGTTTCAGAACACAGACCTAAAACCTTTGAAATGTATTTGCTTTTTATATTTTAATTCTACATTTTGATTATCTTCCAACCATTAATGTTCAGTGACTATAAAGTTAAAGAGAAGTAGAAGCCTATAGATAGATATTTTTTCTGGATAAATCTCTTATCGCACGAAGGGGGAGCCTGCTGTGTAATTTGAGCTCGCATTGTGACTACTCACACACCATATGTTGATCACCGGAGATTGCATACGCATGTATGTTACCTCCTGAAGTTACAAATGTTAATAGTTAGCAATATTTAATGAATTTGGTTTATGAGCTGTCATAATTCTATTAGGTTTATTCATGTCTTTGTAAAATATAAAAAAATAATTTTATTTTACTGTTTTCTTGTAAACTTCTGAGCCCTCGTTAGCAGAGGTTGATTTCAAGCTGAGGGGAAAACTTTGTAATCAGAGATGACAGGAGTAATAAATCATTTTTTTTTTTATGAGTCTTCCAGAGAGCTTAACCCCCAAACAAAGACATTTAAATATAATAACTTAAGAGATGATTCATTTCAGTCTTGGCAAGCCCCCACCCTCCCATCTCCAAAGGAACCTATGATAAGTCAGCCTTGTCCTAATTCAATTTCTATGGAACTAATGTTCAGAGATCTTTCTTTGCTCTCTTTCAGATGTTTGACAGACAGCACCCATGGTAGGGAATTGTGGTCAAAATATTGAGGCCTCCTGGGTCTAGAAGATGTCTGGTTTTCAGGTTTTCTCCATCCAACTCTCAGGTGAAGTCCCAAGGAATTTTACTAAATCAGTTTCTGTAAATGTGCTGGGTTTATGCTCTTAATACTGCTACCCCTGCAAAGACAAAGTTAGCTGCACAAGTGTCTTTCCTGCTGTGTACCCAGGACCATCAGTGAATAAAGCTCCTTACCAAATCAGTTCTTCAGTGCTTCCCAGCCTGCTGCCTGGAGTCCTGGTCAGCACAAGGAATGGAGTTTAGACAGGCTCTTAGGTTGGGTTTCCTTAGGTTGGCCATGGTTGCCCATGAAGGCCAACAGCATCCTGGCCTGTATAAGAAACAGTGTGACCAGCAGGGCTAGGGAGGTGATCGTCCCCCTGTACTCGGCTCTGGTGAGGCCGCACCTCGAATACTGTGTTCAGTTTTGGGCCCCTCGCTACAAGAAGGACATCGAGGTGCTTGAGCGAGTCCAGAGAAGAGCAATGAAGCTGGTGAGGGGTCTGGAGAACAAGTCCTATGAGGAGCGGCTGAGGGAGCTGGGATTGTTCAGCCTGGAGAAAAGGAGGCTCAGGGGTGACCTTATCGCTCTCTACAGGTACCTGAAAGGAGGCTGTAGCGAGGTGGGGGTTGGTCTGTTCTCCCACGTGCCTGGTGACAGGACGAGGGGGAATGGGCTTAAGTTGCGCCAGGAGAATTTTAGGTTGGATCTTAGGAAGAACTTCTTTACCGAAAGGGTTGTTAGACATTGGAACGGGCTGCCCAGGGAAGTGGTGGAGTCCCCATCCCTGGAGGTCTTTAAAAGACGTTTAGATGTAGAGCTTAGGGATATGGTTTAGTGGGGACTGCTAGTGTTAGGTCAGAGGTTGGACTTGATGATCTTGAGGTCTCTTCCAACCTAGAAATTCTGTGATTCTGTGATTCCTGTACATGGCCCTGAACGAAGCCTCTGGTGTCTGCCTTGGGGCAGGCTGAATTGGTCTCTTGGCTCTGAGGCTCTTCAGGCTGCATAGAAGGTAGGTAAACTCCAAAGACTGCAAAGGGAGCTGACCTACCCAGTGCACACCCAAACTCTACCTTGGCTCTCCCTGCACCTTTTCTCAAAACTTACTCTTTCTTTATCTGACAGCTTCTAGGGTACTTTTTTGGAGATACTCAAGAAGGCACAGTGCTCCTTCAGAAACATATCTTCAGAAAATTACTTCTGCATTCCATTCAGGTGTACACATCAGCCCATCAACATCTAGTTTTAAGTGTCAAGGTAATTTGTCCCATCTCATGGCTTCACTTTTTCCACATACAGTCAAGTATGTCAGCAACATAAAACATTTTTATTAACATCAACATCAGCAGTAACCTTACAATTACCTGAATTGCCTAATCCTGTTCTCATCCCTGTTCCATGGCTCCAGAAGATGAAGTTTGTCTCAAATGGAGAAGAGGGCTACTGTGGAGGATGAAGGAGCTAGTAATATGCACATGGAATATGCAGGTTCTTTGCACAATGATGCTATTGTTTACTAAGAGAAAAGTGTCTAAGAGTGGGGGTGGGCAGCACACTGGTGGCATCCTTGGCAATGCTGATCTAACTGTTCTTTGTGCCGTCAGAAGATGAACATCAGCCGTGAGAGATATTGCATAGCTCCCGGAATAGCTGCTGCTTCTTTACAGCCTGGGGGAAAATGTCACCTTTCTCACCAGCTTCCTCACACTTCAACATATAGAACCAGCATGAGTTATTTTTGTAGGAGCTTCTAAATTTTGCTTTGGTTTCACACAGCCAGACTGAGAGTAGGACCCGTTCTCATTTTACTCACACTTCTCAACAGCTTCAGAGACATCTTTCTTACTACATACCACTTCTACTATTTCTACTTTTTGTATAGAAGTGGAAAAATTAAAATTGCAAAATTTAAATTTTTTTTTTTTTTTTTTTCCTTAGGGTGGGGGTAAAAAAACACAAGGCAAAGATCTGTTTGAAGCAGAATTCAAATTCACTTGAATGGTGCACAAAGATGGTGATGGAAAAAATAATATATATATATATTTTTTTTTCTTCATATCCCCAGTGCAATCCAACCCCACTGAAACTGATGGAAATATGACTGGCTTCAAGACTCGTTGAAACTGGGCTTACTGAAGAGCAATTAAAACTCAGTATTTTTTACAGAAGATGGTCCTGCCTTGAAGCCAAGCAAACAAACCAACCACAGGCTAGTAAATCCTCTCCTGATAATGATGGCTCTCTGTTTATCAGCCTGTTAAAATTTCTGTTTATCAGCACCAGGTTGCTGCTGGACTCTTTTGATTCTGACTGTTAGTGTGTGATCAGATGCTGCCTTTGTCCAGCTTTAATTACGCATGAAACCTGAACAAGCAGACAATAATGGATAGAATTTCTTTCATTGTTTTAAAATAGGGTTGTGTAATTTTGTGGGAGACCAAGAGAAATCACAATTGCTGCTTTAATGTCAAACGTAAAAAAATGCAGTCATGTTTGGCCATAAAAATAGTTCTCTTTTTTATCTTTTTTATTTTTTTTTTAACGTTTTTTTTTTTTTACTTTTTTTTTCCTAGTTGCTGCAGCATCTGTTTTTAACAATCTCCTGGTGAGGCAGATAAGCTGCTAATTCTATTAAAGTTGCTATCAAAATCTGTAAAGTAACTGAAGCTTCCAATTTAGTGATTTATTATCCTACACAAGGTAGGCAGAGTGTGTCTTTCATGTTCCATAATCAACACTAGAAGAGCATTACACTTGTAAAGAAGAAACTTCCCACTAACCATTTCTGCTTCCATAAAACTCTTGATCAAAAAATAAATAAATGAATAAATGAAGTGTCATATTCCTTGACTGAGATCAATTTAAATAATAAGGAATCCAGATAAATTCACATAGGCATGGACTCCACTGATGTCTGCTTGTGTTGATGCAATAGCCTTGACATTTCAGAGAGGTCAGAAATACATTAGATAGAGAAAATACTGCTAACTCTTAAAAATGGAGCACATCATTTTTTTTCTCGGGCTTCCCATTCTGAAGGAAGATTAGCAGAACCAAAACCAGACTTTATTTTTACATAGTTTTCAATCCTGTCACATCAAGCATTTGCTAATATAACCTCACTGATTTTATAAAGATACACCAGTATTGTAGTAAGAAACAAGGGAGCGTGCTTAACCGATAGCTCTTCTAGGCACATCCTGAGGAAGATCTCTAGGAGCTTTACAAATCTTGTACTTAAACTTAAGTTATATAGAGGAAAAGGCCTAATTTTTCTGTCAGATCTTAAAAAAAATCATCTATGCATGGACAGGCATGTGATCAGGTCAGAACTACTTCAGTACAGGCATGTGGAGATTAGTCAGATACAACTGTTATTTGTAAAGGATATATGGTGCCTGCCAGATTGCAGGAAACAAACAGTGATGGCAATTGCTTAAATCATAAATTGGATGTTATCACTGCCTGGTATCTCCTCTGGGATTGGGAAAAAGTTCACGAATATTTGTTGAGATCCTAGTGCAATCGCAAGTATAATCACTGTCATCCCCTCTAGATATTGATTAGCTGAAGACTCACCTTTTTTGTGCTTTTGTTGTATGATGAAACTGAAAAAAATTCCAGCCAAACTTTTGCTGGTACTCTCAGCATATGTTGCTACACATATTTGTTGATCAATGGAGTAGCTTAAAAAATACACATGGGCTCACTAAATATTCATTTGTCTGCAAGGAATAGATTAAAAACTTGGATTTTATAGAGGTTAGTTCTCTGGATAGAAGGTTGATATCGACTGATTTTATTTATGCCTTTAATTCATGCAAGGGATGCTTCAAACAATATTCTGTACATGCATAAATCCAATCTATGTTGAGTGGAGAAGATGTAAAATATAATCCCCATTATTTGTAGTCACTGAAGAATCACTTTTTATAAATTTGCTGATGTTTCTCCTTGGGTTTGCAAGTGGGCTGTCCTAACATTATCTTTAATCACAATTTTCTAAATGAATGCATAACATTTTCCTTAAAAAGACTCCATGGCAATATTTTGCTAATACACAATCACAACTATTTTAATAGTGGTGAAAAGATTCCCATATATATATCAGTTTGGGACTTGTCACTCTGATAACAGAAGGCAGTATTTTTAGTACTGGTCTTGCTGTTTAGGGGATGGTATTACCACTTCCGGAAATCCTGGTTTTTGGCAAGTGGTATGTCCACCTTCTGTTGGTTTAGTGTATTAAATAGAAACACTTTCAGTTCTATAATGCATAATATTTCTAAAGTGATCCACATCAAAATGGGAAATGAACTCTGTAAGGATCGAGAGGAGATAACAGTACAGTTGAAATTGTTCCTGCAATTCTTAAGGCATTTTTTCTTTCTGAGTCTCAGTGAGATGAATGCAAAGCTGAAATTATCTTTTACAATCAGCATTACTCAGAGTCTTGAGGACTGTGCTGTATTTATCCCACTGTACCACCAATATATGATGATTTAGACATTTGTTTTGGCTTTTAATCTTTGCTCATATATATACACCTCCAAAATAAAAACCAGTGGAGTATGCACACTCATAAATCTGTCTAGACTTCCACTCTTCTGAGATATTTCAGAAAAGGCTTGACTCTTGTAATCAGAAATAGATCTGGATGCTGCCTTCAATTCATTCAATAACTGCCCTTTAACCCCCCAGACATTGCCTTTTTCCTCTTTGGATCATTTTTAAGCCTGAAGGTAGCAAGGAGAGGGGAACTCATCTGAAGCTGCTTGAGGAAGAGGACTGGCAGTAGTAGGAGCTGCTCTGTTAGTCTAAACATCAGTTATTTTCTTCTACACCAAAAGCATGCTGATTTAATATATTTAATGTACTTGTGCTGTAATGAACATTGCACATTTGCACTCCTTAGAGCTTCCCCTCTCTAAACCCTGTGAGAGGCTCTTATTCCATCTTTCCAGATGCTGCCATCTCGCATGCCTTCTTAGCTCTGCCCTGGGGAGGCTTTGCTGGTCTTATCAAGTCTGGTGGGAAGAGGCCTGGGGGCAATCTAACAACTGCTTGCAAATACTTAAATGCATTTTCAAAGACAACAGATGCAAGCATTCCTGCTGAAAGAGCTAGTGGTATAATATGGGGCTGTGGCCACAAATTACAGCTCATGAGTTTCAGTCAGGACATTAAGAAAAACTTCTTCAGGAGGACAGTGCAGCACTGAACACATTACCCAGAGAGCCTCTGAAATTTCATTCCCAGGTGGTTTTCAAGACTGAACACAACAAAATCATTGTTGACCAGAAGTAGTGTTGGTGTAAGTCTGCTGTGCATGTGAGGGTAGACTAGATGACCCCTGGAGAAACCTTCAAGCCAACATGTCAGTGGCTCTATACCTGTCTGGATTACAGGCCTGTACAATAAGCAGAGGTTTTCATTCCTATGTGTTGTGAACTCCAGACCCTAAACAGAACCTTAGCTATAACCAGTGACAGTTCCTGACTATCAAATTAAACGTAGGACTAGCATTCCTATTGTCATCTTAGTCATGCAACTTTCACAGAGCCCAGAAATTGGCCTTGCCCTCCAGCTATCAGTGAAATCCTAGACTGTTGGCTGGGGCCAACAGAGATGAATTCTCTCTGTTTATGGTGTAGAAAATGCTTGTTGGATTTTTGTGTTAAGGATAGAGCAGGGGCATAAGGATTTGAAGAGCTGTTTTTTGTTGTTGTTTTTGTTTGTTTGTTTGTTTTCTTTCCAAATCTGGTAATGGTAGCAAGGTACTGTAAGACTGGGAGCCAGTAAAGCTAAGGTTAAGATCAGTGGTAGCAGGAGCTAAAGTTGCAGACCGTAGATCCTGCAGAGGTAGGATAAAGCAACAGCAGAAGGAAAAAATTTAGCAAACGTTTGGGCAAGTGACATTTTCTTGTTGAGACTTAGGTTTAGGGTTAGACCTCTGAAAAGCAAAAGATGAAGTATTTCTGGGCCATGTAAGATCATTAGGGCTAAAATAGGATAACCCCTTGTTGAATGGCATTGATTAATTCCGCTGTGAACATTGTCATTAAAGTTAACATTGGAGCTAGGAGCAGGGCTGGTAGAGGATTTTGTCTTCCTGTGAGATCCAGAAAAGCTCACAGAATGCCAATACTGTGTTGGCTGGTACATGCTTGGTCCTCAGGCTGCTGGAGATCACTGCATTGTTGTTGCCTTCTCAGGTTTAGGAGGAGAGCTCATGCCAGTGAACCTGAATAGTTGTTGGTATTGTTAGCTCTAGCCAGGCTACTGGGTCTTATCCAGTGATCTTATCATGTGATGTGATAAGAGATTCATTACTCTTAGTTCCCAGTTATGTCTAGTTATGTCTATATCTTTTATATAGACATAACTTGTATATCTTGAGGGTTCTCTAAAACCCACAGGACTAGAAAGGTTATTTTTGGGGCAAATGGCCCTGTAATACTTGTGATGTAGGTAGGAACTGACAAGGGTGCCCTCGTGTCCTCCACGTAGGACTTCTGTCCTGCTCCACACACTGGGAGCAAGCTGTGAGATGCAGCCTGCCCCAGAAGCCCAGGGCCACCTCTGCTTTGATCAGCTACTCTCAGTGAAACTAAATCAAAGGTAGCTACTGGATGATGCAGACATGTACTTGCCTGGGAAAGACTGGACCTCTTGTGCAGAGTTTTGAGTTCATAGGACTCTTCCTTCCCATCTTTCTTCTCTGTATTTAAATAGCATTAAAATACAAAGAAAGGGGAAATAATTACATGCTACATGAAGAAAGGCAGCACTGAAAAAGTATTGCAGTACATCTGGCTGGGCAAATATTCAGCTAAGACAATGTTATATAGGGTGCATCCAGTACAGAGTTCATGCTATGAAACACAAAAATCACCATTGTATAATCTATTTGTGCAGCTCCATTGGTCGATAATTCCTATTTAACCCAAAGAAAATGTCCCACTTGAAAGGAGTGATTTCAGTTTAGTTACTCTGGATTTGAACAGTGTATCTGAGACCAGAACCCTGGCCCAGAGGCTATTGGAATAAATGGGATTGGAAAAATATATTGTTTTGAAAAGGAAAAGGTAATTTGATATACTGAGCAGCAGGAGAACTATTACTGTGATTGAAGACTTTTTTTTTATCCTTTTAAATTTGTGTTTTCTGGATGTATTATTTATTGCTGGGAGATGGTAGATTATTAGATTTTTCAAGATCATTTTGGTATCTGATTGCTAAACCAAGTTGCCCTTTTGAGACATTCCTGGATACAGTGCTATAGCGGCTGTGTTTTGTTTTTGTTGTTGTTGTTGTTGTTTGTTTTTTTCTTTTTTTTTTTTTTCTTTAGAAAAAACACCTTGTTGTTATTACTGATATTGAAAAATAAAAGTTATATTGGGAAATCTTCTAAAATGATATGTTCTTACTCTTTGAAAGGTAAAAGTAAAAATTAAGTGCAGATGCCATTTTTTTTCTAGTTTAGGAAGTTTTGAAGCTCTAATTAAATAATTGACTAAGTATTCAGAGCTTTCTTCCTGTTCTGTGCTTTCTTAAGCTGTAATTTTCTTGCCACCTGTTTATTTTTTTTTTTTTCATGATGCTTGTTCCATATCTGGTATTTTTCTTTGTATTTGGTCATACAGCAGTAAGTACAGCTCTAATGGCCTAATTCTAATTTTAAATGGCAACTTAAGAATATCACTAGATATTGTTTGTGCTCACACAATAAACCTTTTAAGTTCTTGCCAGATGGAGCAGACAAATCATTAGAAGTTATCCAGCAGACACCAGTGTCAGAGAGCCATAGATTTATCTCTTTCATTTGCCTTTGGGTAAAAAAAACACAGAACATTTTCTGTTGAAGTCTGTTTTGACAGAACTGGCCTAAACCTTTTGATGAACAGTGTTCTGTCAGAGACCAGTTTCATTCTACTGAAACAGTTTGTGACATCACATCCATTTCTAACCTTTTTTTTTTTTTTTTTTTTTTTTAAATGGGAAAATTTTGAAATGAGGTTTGACTTTCCCATTTTATTTTGTGATGATTTTAAGTTACTACATTTTACTTTGTAGCTGAAATGGTTGAAGAGTATACATCTAGTCATATATCATTGCTCAGTGGATAGGTAGCATTGGAACTTGGCTACATAGAATGAGCTCAGAGACTTTGTGCTTTCGGGGAGAAAAGGACTCAAACAGATGTCTTCAGAGCTAGCCAGGACTGATTGTACACCAGTATTCAGGACATGAAATGTTCTCATTTCAGAGAGATGACAAAGGCAGGAGTTGCTTGCTTGGGAGAGAGACATGGCCTTTTTTATTATTTTCGTGGCAGGACAAGAGTCAATAGGCACAAATTAAAACATGACAGGTTCTGTCTGAACACCAGGCAGCACTTCTGTTCTGGGTGGGTGCCTGAGCCCTGGCACAGGCTGCCCAGAGAGGCTGTGGGATCTCCTCCTTGGAGATCTTCCAAAGCCACCTGGATGTGGCCCTGGGCAGCTTGCTCTGGGTGTCCCTGCTTGGGCAGGGGCTGGGGCAGGTGGGCTCCATGGCCCTGCCAGCCTTAGATATTCTGTTCGCCTCTTTCAGGTAAGTCTTAGCAATGTGTGTCATTCAGTTTTAGGTGAAATTACGAGGAAGAAATTGAGAATGTGCTGCTCTATCTCTGTCAGGTAGTTACATACTGACTAATCCCATGTCTTCAGTTAAAGTTTCCCACCATCAGTAAGTGAAAAGGTTCCCTAGCATGCATAATCCTGCATTTAGATGAGGATATGGAAAATTTAGATTTATTTCCATCCATATTAAGGGTATCCCTGGAGGTGTTCAAGGCCAGGCTGGATGGGGCTTTGGGCAATCTGGTCTAGTGGCAGGTGTCCCTGCCCATGGCAGGGGGGTTGGAATTAGATGATCTTTAAGGTCCCTTCCAACCCAAACCATTCTCTGAATCTATGATTTTCACATAAGTGAAAATTTACTAAGTCCCGCTCTTTGAAGGGGAGAGGCAAAAGCTATTTCTGAACTAGTTCTAGTAGCCCTGAGCATCTTTCCCGCAGTGGAGGAGGTGGGAGAGTGATGTTGGCAATCTGTCCTGAGCAGCAGCACTGTGGCAGAGGGAGGCTGTTGGGATAGCTGTGAAAAAGCAGGCCTGAAGTGATGCTGCATGTGGGACTCTAGAGAGCCATCAGGATGCTCCTGTCACTAGCTGCAATAGGCTGAGGGGCTTTTGTGGGTAGGCATGGCCCTGAGCATGTCTCTAAATCCCTATGAAGGCCACGGGGCCTCTAACTAGACTGTTTTCTCCCCAAAAGCAGACTTTGCAATCTGTTCTGTCTCCTACATGTGTGTGTTTAGAGGGGAATCAGAGTGAGCATGACAAAAGAAAGCAATTAGAATCAGCTACAGTGCTACTTGCATGCAATGTTAAAGAGTCTTGCTATCTCTTTATCTAGTTCTAACCACACATAAATTCGTTTAATATTTAAAGAAGAACTCCTAACCTTTGACACTGATAATCATTTAATTTTTCAAATATATTTATAACAAAATGTTCGACTTCCAGTAAATCTTTTCCAAGAGGTACAAAAGGTATGGAAGAGAAAAAAAGATATACAGGAACTGGAGAAAGAACGCAAGGTTGATAACAGAAAAGGCTGCAGCCAAACTTGTGTGTTTACATGAGAAAAACAGGAGTGATATTTCTTCCCCGGTACTTCAGAGAACTTAATGTTTTTCTTTTGTTCTGGAAAAAAAAAAAATCTCTGTATTGCATCTCCCAAGGCAGAATGTGAAATCCCACTATTACAGAAAAAAAAAAAAAAAAGAAAAAGAAAAAGAAAAAAAAAATTGAAAACTTGGGAAGAAAACACGGAAGGGATGAACTGAGAACACAACAACTGTATTTTCCTGTCTCTTTCTGATCCTCTATTGTTTGCTCACCCTCCCCCCACCCCAAACAGGCCTAACCCCAACTTGTCTGTGGTGTTTAACCAGTTTTTACTTTATTTTTCCTTTTATTTCTCTCAGAAGGCTACACTGGCTGAAGGTGTGTCTGTTTCTATATCTAATCTATATCTACATCAACTATATCTTTATTCATATCTATCTACATCTATCCATATCTATATCAAATGTATATGTAGTCAGATCAGCCCTGTCTGTAAGCAGAACAAAAGAAAAGAGGTTTGCCAGGCAATGCAGAGAACAAATGATCAAGGCAGGATCCTTTCATCACCTGTGAAGCAGACTACTTTCCATTCTCCCCTCTCTCTGTCCCTGACACAGGTCCTTCACACACTACAGCTTTTCTAACTCAGGCTCAGTTCTTTCCTGAGTGTGGCACCAGTATGGAACTAATTAGACATGTTCCCTTTCATGGCACACAAATTAACTGCTTTGCATCCTCTCCCATCCCTGCCTCCCTTAGTTATCATCCCCTACACCACTCCCACCTTCTTGTTCTGCTGATCCCACTGATATGGCCACAATTCATTAAAGTGACTTCCCATTTAATTCTTCCTTCCTGGCTGTCATGTCAAAGCAGGGGGTGAACTGAGTGACCCCTTCCTGATTTTGCTATAGAATCATAGAATCATTAAGGCTTGAAAAGACCTCCAAGATCATCCGGTCCAACCATCCCATTACCACCAATATCACCCACTAAATCATGTTCCTAAGCACCACATCCAACATTTCCTTGAACACTCCAGGGACAGTGACTCCACCACCTCCCTGGGCAACCCATTCCAATTCCTGACTGCTCCTTCTGAGAACAAATTTCTCCTAACCTAAACCTCCCCTGGCACAACTTGAGGCACATGGGGTCAGTTCTCTCATAATAAACCATCTGTCTAGAATTACAACATATTGCCTGGTGATACACCCAGTTTAGGCATGGATGTCTATGCAAAGAAGGCTTTTGGCAGTGGATACCCACTTTGCTTGTCTTCTCTCTCAGATGTTTCTTGGCTGACTGAGTTACCACTCTTCATCTATGTGAAAGGACTGCTGGCTTCTTACGGTTTGACTTAGAATTGCCCATTTGTTTAGATCCATGTATAAGAGGCAAAAGGGATAATTATTATTTAAGATAACAGAAGCTGACAAATTGTTTTGCAGAAATATCCCTGCTTTCTGTGCAAGAAAGTTGTGAGGTCTGTAAAATCACAGGCAGGGAGTCCATACCAAAAACAGCTTAGGAGAAGCTGGAGTAGGTATGGTTGCTTGTTCACAACCCCCACATCTACCGAACACCTCATAAAGTAAGTTACGAAAATTTATTTCTTTTTGCAGAGAATAACATGGAGTGTTTTTTTCAGGACCTTATTCATGAGGAGCAAGGAGCAAATTGTGAGGATGCAAGGTTTGGGGGCTTCAATTTATCTCCGCATTTTGAGCAGCACGTGTCAGGTGCAGTAGCTATTTCCTGGGGCTGGGAGCAGACATTCTCACTGCAGAAATGGTGAGCCCCTCAGGCTGACACATTGGCCAAAGGCAGGCAATGATTTATCGAACCTACTCAGAGGATGAACAATGAGTCGAGTGGGCTTTCTTTCACAGGGTCAGTGTTATGGCCAGCAGGCTGGATAATCCACCCCACTGCAAAAACATTTTTTAGGAGTGAGAATTATAGCACTACTCCAAGCTCTCTTTGGAGAAACAAATACTCATCTGCTGTTACCAGCAGGGTTAATGAAGCCAGGGTACTGTCACAGCAAATGATTTTTTCATGTGTGTCAACACAGGAACAGAAATGTCTGTGAGAAAGTCTGTGAGAAAGAGACAATTTTTTTGCCTCTGGCAGTGCAGCTTTCCCCATCGCTGTGCCACCAGTCACAGAGAGGGTGCTTGTGTGCCATGGAGCCAGCAGCAGCCACCCCAGAGGGCTGAGTCCCACTGTGACACCTCCTCTCCAGCCCCTCCTGAGCTGGGACAGGCAGGGTTCAAAAGCATTTCCATAGGGTGCAACAAAAGAGCAGGCACAGGTGTGCCTTAAAATCATACACTGTGTTTTCCTCCCGTATATCTGAGTGTGTTTTGGCTTAAACTTTGAAGGACGACACCAGGTCTGAAGCTGCAGTCACTTCTACACACACACTTGTGTCTGGGAGGGTCTAGAAGACAGCGGCTCTTCAGGTTTAATCATCCAGGACTGTTCTGTGCTTTTCATAAATCAAATTGCTATTCTGGAAAGCTGGAGTGTGACTGGGACATTACGTGAAAAAACATGGGAAAACAAACAAAAAACACCAAAATCAAAATCTCCTTCCCCAGCCCCAGAATCCTATACTGAATCTAAACAACCTGCCACGTTAGAGTCAGAGACTGAACATTAACACTTCTTAAAATCCAGCCTTTTCCTATATAAAATGCAGTGTTATGGATAGCACATTTCTAGAGCTTCCACTGTAGAGGAAAGCATTACCCCACTATGTTTAAAGTCAAATCTGGCCAGCATATGATGATACGCTGTATCAGTGCTTCAAATTCATAAGCCAGGATTCTCTGCAGGGGAACTTAGTACTAAAAGAAGTTCCACTGAAATAACTTTAGCTCCATATTCATTCTGTTCAAACTCAGGATGACTGATGTTTGCAAACTCTGATGCTGGTTAGAGACAGAAATATCCCTCCCTTTGTGCAACCACCCTTTTGGCTGGTTCAGTAACTCACACGGCTCAGCTGAGGCTTCCTCTTCTGCTTCAAAGATGGCCACATTACTGTGGTGGTCTGGTGGTTCAGCAAGCATTGCTGGCTGCTTTTGGGCAGGTACAGAAATGCTTTGCTGCCAAAGGTATGCCTATAGGATGGAGAGGCAGTGAGATGTGATAGTGAAGCTCTTTTCCACATTATTTACATCTGGAAAAGGATGTACTCATCTGTGGCCTCAGTTTTAATTTGATGGTTATATGAAAAAAAAAAAAGAAACTTTTAAATATCTCTTATCATCGCAGAAGTGCAAGAGATTCAATCCCCCTCCTAAATAGTAGACATGGAAACTTAGAGACTGCCAACATGTCCAGAAGAGTTAGGGGAGAATACGTTCAATCAACACAACAATATCACAATATCCTACCACAGCATATTTTTATAGAATATTCCATTATATATCTTCACAGAAACAAGAGTTTCCCTTTCATGAGATTAACTTTTTCTTCATATTGGGAAAAAAAAATATCAACATGGAAATGTTATTATTTTTTTTTTTTTTTAATCTCATAAAATATGCATATTATGTTAGTGCCCAGAAACTCAGCTAGCCGTGTCAATGGAATTAATATGTATTGGATAGTATTGACTAAACTAGTATTCTGGCACAGAAGAGGATTTGCATATTGCGTTCACCACAAAAACATTTCATACCTCCGTGATAATCTGAAGGGCTTCAACATGGTACATGGTAATATCACTAGTGCAGTAACTAAACAGGCAATACAACAACACGTGCTTTGCAGTAACTCATAGGTAGCCAAAGGAGTTAGAAAATTGATTACGGCAAAGTCAGAAGATTATTTCCTGACAGTGTAGTTGTTCTTTTCCAGAAAATACTGAATATTTTTCATTAAAACATGTACAATTTAAAGATTCCTACATGACTTTTGTATTCAGGTAAGAAGCCAGAGCTTCACTGGAAAAGAGAAAGTGAAAAGCAGCCTCTACTTGCTTTGGAGCTGTGGGCAGCCTCTGTCAAAGCAGCCTCTACTTGCTTTGGAGCTGTGGGCAATGGATATAACCTCTCCTACATGTAAGGAAGGCATGCAGGCAAGCTGTACTGAAACTGCTCCCAAAGCATAAAACTCCTCTGATAAAAGGCTGAGTAATGGATGAATAATTCAGGTGTACGTCATGTACAGGGTTGAGCATTTCTGACTAGGCTGTGAAAGCTACATTTCTTCTGTTTTATACCATGTATATGACAGTAGTAATTCCATATCTAATTTTTAGAAGAAAAACCACTTACATAAAAAGCCAATTAATTGTGCATATTTCCAGAATAGAGTAATTCATTCCTCTGTATACTTTCACTTATGCATGTGAGCACTGCAGAAAAACTGAGCCTGGTGAGTGAAATGTTACAGACCCTTTTGAAATACCTTTTTTGACCCAAGCTTTATCTCTGTGGTCTGTGTCCCAGTGCTCACAGTGTTATCATGTGGAAGGGTCTCTTCAGATACATGACATTTTTGCAAAAATATATTATATTAATCAGTTCTGGGTTATAAAGTTTCTAAAACTTGACACCAATCTATGCACAAAGGGAGGCATGGAGGAAAAGAGGAGAAGAAGGGAAGGAAGGAAAGGCAGAAGGACCTTTCTGAAAAGCCCAAGTTCCTCTGAGATCTTGTTTCCTGCTTCAGACAATTTCTCCTTCGCTCTTCTGCCTAGGCTGGATCGAAGCAGATGGCTTTTGGGAAAAACATAAGTTTTGTATTTTCCCAGTCTCTAAAGCCTGATAATATTTTAATATCTAAAATTAGCTGAATAGGAAAGGAACAAAAACTTCTGCCTCTCCATTGATTCATAAACAAAAGAGTCTTCTGGTATAATATTACACTGTGACCCACACTGATGTGAGAAGCTGTTTGTTGCTTCAGGAATCCTTTGACTTATGTAAATATTAACCAACTTTATTCTATATATAAAAGAAGGCTTATAACAAAGACTGTGCATTATGCAAACCTTGCACTATACTTGGTCACTTTTAAACCCCATTAAAACAAACTGTTTTCCCTGTATGTAGAATGACTCTCTCAGAAGACTCTATTTTATTCATTGCATTTGGCAGTCACAGCCACATAGTAAATGATCACATTATATGCAGAATGTAAATGCTGAGGAGGATAATGAATAGAGCAATTGGAGAACAAAATTACATTTCCTACTCACGGCTCTGATCAGCCTTAGTTAGCATGCTCATAAGTAAAGAGTTAGTTATGCGAAGATGGCTGGTGATGACAAGAGTGAAGAAACACATTTGTTTCAACCATCAGAAGACTGGCCAATAGATGGGTGTGTTAGTGCACCCAGTGGGTGGGATGCACAGGTGAATGCTATGCAGAAAAGGAGCTGTCTTTTTGTTAGAAGATATTGAATAGACGTAGTTCACTGAAAGGTCTTTTTTGTTGTCAGAGCAGTTTCTGCATGCCACTAAAGATATTGTTCTCCCATGCATCTCCAACAGAATTCAGATCTCTGACTTGACCTCCAAGGAAACTTACTTTAAGAGTCTTTATCTGATAATATTTCTTTGAGATATTTAACTTCTGAAGTAATGTGGAGAATTGAGAAGTATCAATGTTGTTCAGGCAGAGAAAACTAAACCAACTCCATGCTATTTGTATGTTTTTACCTTCAAAATGACTATCCCACTTGTGAATAAGAAATCCCTACTGACTTTTATCTACAGTGCCTTTTATGTGCTTTTATTTATGTATTATATTGTATTAATTATATTGTATTTCTGCACAAGATCTTTCCAAATTCTCTCACACTGAGTTCTCCACGTTCACATTTTTGGCCAAGAACCAGCAACTGAATGGCTCAGCTAGAAGGTAAAGCTTTGAAAGGGTAAAGTGGCATAATTCATGAGCCAGCTTCATGTCCTTGTCAACAGCTGCTGCTCTGCTACAGCAACAAATTGCACTTTGTCTCAGATGTGAAGGACTTTGCACAACCAAAAGCTGCCTTTGGATGGAGTAGAGGGAGGGAATTGAATAAAAAAAAAAAAAAAAAAAAAAAAAAAAAGCGAGAAAGAGAGAGTGATTGGACTGGTTTGGTTTTCTTACCAGATCCAACAAACACAGCTTGCTGTCACACTGCAATGAGTGTGACAGCAGATTTTTACCACATGGCAATATCCCACAACAATTTATTCTTCCCAAATATTAAAAGACTGCTTTGGAGACCCAATGAAGTAGGTATTATAAACATAAATAACACTGAAGCAGAAGCCCTCAATGTGCACCACTCGGGTGGAAGAATGATGTCCTAAGCCATCCTCTGTAACCCTGCACTGGTGGCATGGAGTCCAAACCTCAGTTCCATGACACTGGGTTTCCTGGCAGCTCCACTATGTGGGAAGAGCTAGAAAAGTACATCTGAATGAACTAACAGTGTTGGTTAAGACGGGCCTGGGAAACTGCACTAACCCTCATTATAGACATTCTTATTTAGTGTTAAAACAACCTTAATTCTATTCAGCTTAATTCATTCTGGCAGTGAAGTAAAGAGAACTGACTTGCACTGGTTAAGTGCCCAGCACCTGCTGAATTCAGGCACTGTGCACATCTCTTAGCCCTTACCTGCACAGATCTCAATACCTGTCCTGGGCTGAATATCCCTTAAATTCACTTGGGTCATTGTTACATATGGCATGTCTGCTGAGATTTTACCTGAGAACATCTTTAATGATTGCCTGTTTACACCAGAAAATATTAATTTTTGCAATTATACAGCTGTTTATTTATTTATTTATTTTTATTATTATTATTTTTTTTTTATAAACTGCATTTTGCATCATTGTCTGATTTCTCAAATTCTGTCAACATCAGCTGTGTGCTTCTTATTCATCTTAGTACAGACACTTACAAGAATATTGTTCTCCTTAAAGTAACTGAGAAAATATTTGTCATATATGTCCATTAATGATGCTGTATATTTCACAAGATGGATATCAATAAGGATCATGAAGCCCTCAAACATCTTGACTGACTCTATTAAGCCTCTTTGCACTGATGTGGTATATTTTTATCCCTTTAAGTCTCCTACTCCTTGGACAGAATACACCATTAGGGAGTTCATCTCATGGAGGGGGGCACTGTGCCAGCTTATGCTAGGACATTCAGATCACACACCCTGGAATCACCATTCATTCTAGTGTTGATTTTTCTCATCATTCTTTCCTAATCCCATAGATCATGAGGATCACATATGGGTGGTAGTGCTGCTCTTCTCCCACATGTTCTTGGAAAGGAAAATGAGCTCCTTCGGCTGGAGAAGATAACCTCAGGAAATTAGGCACAATCCACTTTCAGTCCCTTATTTTTTTTGCCAGTGATGGTGTCCTGGTTTCAGTTAGGACAGTTTTCCTGCTAGCAGCTGGTGGAATGCTGTGTTTTGGATTAGGATGGGAAGAATGCTGATAACATGCCAGTGTTTTGGTTGTTGCAGAGCAGTGCTTGTACCAAGCCAAGGACTTTTCAGCTCCTCGCTCTGTCCTGCCAGCGGGCAGGCTTGGGGTGCAGCAAGAGCTGGGAGGGGACAGAACCAAGACAGCTGACCCAAACTGGACAAAGGAGTATTCCATACCATCTGACGTCATGCTAAACAATATATAGGGGTGGCTAGCCGGGATGGGGGGGCCGCCTGCTCGGGATAGACTGGGCATCGGTCAGCGGGTGGTGAGCAATTGCATTGTGCATCACTTGTTTCATACACATTATTATTATTATTATTATTATTATTATTGTTTCCTATCTTAATAAACTGTCTCTATCTCAACTCTCGTTTCACTTTTCCGTTTCTCTCCCCCATCCCAGAGAGGGAGGGGGGAGGGTGAGTGAACGGCTGTGTGGTGTTTAGCTGCCAGCCAGGTTAAACCACAACAGATGGACACCAGAAACATATAAGTAACAGCATCCCTGCTATTTGAAGGGTTTCTGGGCTAGAATAGAGGCAAGGACATCAGTACAGCAAGGCCAAGGGTAGTGGAATGGGATAGGCTAAGTTACTGAAAAAATGTATAATGGGGCATAAAACTAATAGTTTTGATATTGCAATGATATTGAAGTCTATTAGTTCAGATACTATTTGGGACTGTGGAGGTTCAGAAAGCTGCTACCATGGAAATTCTGTATAACCCTATGAATCAAAAAACTATTTTCTCTCTTTCTTAAATAAATATCTAAACAAAATAAATCTATCTCCAACAAGAATGAAGAGGTGATGTATTTTCAACTATAACTAACAGCTCTGAAGCGAGTTGCTTTTACCGATAAATTAGTATCTGCTAATGTAAAAATTCTTACAATCTCCAATCCTTTTTATGTTTTGTAACAATAATTGTGCTGCAGATGACAGCTAGCGCCAAGATGTTAACCACTTTTTCCTTCTTCTTCTGATTTGTGTAAATTAAACTAGGCACATAATATTTCTGCAGAATTCTCTGCCTAAAATACAGAGGCTGTACTCATTTTTATTACTGAGATCTGACAGCTGCCCCTTGCATAGTGGCTTTGGATTAATGTTTCATGGAGACAAATATATTTTCCTCAACAAGTGTGGGGTGCTACCATTAGATTGTGCATGTTAATAGAAATTGCATTCACACTTCAACAGAGAAGGTTCTATATCATCATAATTTCTTGGCTAACCAAATACAAAATGGGAGATAATCAAATGGTTGCAAAAACAGTTGCACATTTCATACAATATTCCCTTAACTGAATGCAAGAAGTTTAAAGGTTATGGGCCTGATACTGCCTCAATCAGAAATCGGTGTAGAGTTATGATGATTTTGAATGTAAATTGATTCAACCCCCAAATTTTTCCTTTCTCTCTGTGCCACTTGGAGATTTGAGAACTCACTTAACCATAGCTAAGCTACATTGTGCCATTTTCCAAGTAATTTTTAAGTGAGTGTGTATGTTTTCTCTTTCACACATTCTGTACTAAGCTGGTGGAGCAAAGAATCCCTGAAAACATTTCCTGATATATAATGGACAAGAAGGTTGCTGGGAATAATTAGCATGAATTTAGGAAGAGGAAATTATGTCTGACCAACCTGATAGTCTTCTCTGATGAGATGACTGGCTTGGTGGATGAGGGGAGAGCAGTGGATTTTGCTTGTCTTGACTTTGGTAAGGCTTTCAACAGTCTCCCATAACATCCTCATAGACAGACTGATGAATCACCAGTTTGATGAGTCAGTACAGGCAAGATAATTGGACAGTGAGGTGGACTGAAAACTAGCTGAGCTCTCAGGCTCAAGGAGCTGTGATCAGCTGCACATATCCACTTGGAGGCCAAGAGACATGGAGCTCCTGGAGAGAGTCCAATGAAGGACCACAAAAATGATTAACGGACCAAAGCATCTCTCCCATGATGAAAAACAGAGATATGGGTCTCTTCAGACTAAAGAAGAGAAGGTTCAGGGGGGAATTTATTTAGTGAGTAACTTGTGTGATGGGAGTATGTTAATAGATGGAGCTAGACTCTTCCCAGTGGTGCCCAGTTAATGGACAAATGGCAATGGACACAAACTGAAATACAAGAAAATCAATTTAAACATACAAAAAAACATTTTTACAGTGAGGGTGGTTAAACACTGGAACAGGTTGCCCAGAGAGACTGGAACTTTCATCTTTGGAGATATACAAAACCTGCCTTGAAATTGTCGTGAGCAACCTGCTTTAGCTGACCTTGCTTTAAGCAGAGGGTTTGGATTAGAAAATCTCCAGAGATCTTTTTCAAATTCCACTACTCTGTGATTATGTTTCTGTTACGATGGAAATTTCTGCATCAATCTTCAGTATATTTCACATTAACAACAATCTCCTATACAAATTTCCATGCTGCCCAGGTCTGAAAATCCTAAATTGCCAATGATAATCAAAGTACAATGTATATATGAAATTATTATGTACTTTAAGACAAAAATATAGCTGTCATTGTCTAGTTATTTGACATACGGTGAGTTATTCTGAATTAAACAGTGAAAAATGATTGTGTGAATCCTGCTACCAAATACTTCATTTACATCATGAGCAACACCAGAAAGCTCCATTTGCCAGTACTGAATGAGACTGATAGAATGCAGGAAGTTATACAGAAATATGAGCTGAATATAAAGCACGCTTGTGATAAGCTGATCATAAAAGACAGCAGTATATTTACCAGTATTATCCCATTTTAAGCAAGTACCTTCACATATCAGAAGTCATACTTTGTTGTACCTCCTGGAATATCCTGCAGCATCTTGGAGGAAGAACTGTTCAACATCTCTTGCTTGACTTACTGAAAGTTACTCTCCCTGAGTTACTGTACCATTAAGATAAGAATGATTATTTGTGGGGCACTCCCAAAGATTAGTTGGAGCTGACTAGGTTGGTACCCAAGAATAAATCAAGGTTGAATAAATAACTGTCAATGAAGACTCCTTTTCACTACACTAACTGAATTAATTTATATTGTCAATTTACTTATCTGCTGGTTGCGCTTCTGATTCAATTAAAAGTCTTTTCATGAATTAAAAAGACAGAATCACCTTATTGAATTGTGAGAAACGTTGTTTACCTGAGTTATTAATAACACCTTATATTATTGAACCTGGAAGAAATTTTGTAAGCTAATTTGCTATCCCCATGGATGTTGCAGTTCATCATCAAAATAATAATTTTTCATGATTCTGACTCTCTCCTGAACTACCCTTTTGGGCCTGTTCTATTACATACAGAAAACAAGGCAAAAGTTCTATTGTTCTGAATGAGATCTGAACCAGGCCTTCAGGACTACTCGAGAGAATATGTAGTTGCAGGATTAGGCCCTTTTTTGTTAGCACCTATTAGGGCAACACTGCTTCTTCAACAAATGCTGAAATACATCTTAATGTCCCTATTTGCTGTGTACTTCATTTGTATTCCCAAGAAATGGAAAAAAGTTTAAATAAAAACCCACATTTTTCTCCAAATGAAATTTCCAGAAATAAATAGCTTTGTCAAAATCCTTTTAGTCATTGTTTTAACAAAAGCCTTTTCCCTTTTTCCAACCTATTTTTTCCGTTTTCTGTATCTCATTTTGGTTTTAAAGTTTAGTTTAAAATTCAACACAGTTTATTTTTAATAGCTGTGTGAAATATATAAGAGCTTCAGGTTATTTGAGAAAAATCTGAAATAAATAAAAAACCACAACCATTAAAGTATCCTTCCCCCTCCCCCCCAATCAGATATTAATCTAAGGAGCAAAATATTAATAATGTTTTATGAAGAATTTAGTCCTTTTGATTCCAAAATAAATCATAGGTCTACCTTGTTGAAAGGTAAAGATGGCTTATCTGTTAAATAGCTACTGAAGCTTGATGATATATGATGATTAATTGTAATATGCAAAGTCAGTCCCAGGTGTCCAGACCTCATAAAGCCAAAGATGACACAAGTGGGTTATTAGCTCCCATCATAATGGTAAAATAAGCCAACTTGTGAGCTAATTATCAATTATTTTATGTATGTGATTACAGTGAGTGTTCTGATGGTATGTAAAGAGAGGGTTTAGCTATTCATGTTTTCATTTGTAGTCTTTCATTTGTTTTGATTTGAAAATATAATGCTTGATTTGATAGCAAATCTAGAAAATATGGTTCCAGACTCTGTATGATTTTCACTGTATTACATGCTTTGGCGGTCCCTAGAAAGGTATTTATTTCTCTCCTCCTTGTCAATAATGAATGACCCTACATAGCAGAAACCTTATTAAAGTCTATGTTTAATGATTACCCTAGTGATATGAGTGGCCTGATAACAAATTGAAATGTCAGACAGTCCATGACCCTCAGATAATATTGAAATCTGCCAGCCCCTATTAAAATGCCTTCAAACTATATTATCCTGTGGTAATAGATCAGTTCTTTACCCCAACTAATATAATTATCATGTGGGACACTGGAGCACGATCCTTTTAATCAAAGAAGTCAAAAAAGCAGTAGAACAGTGGGTAAAAATGAGGTATTGTCATAGCAAGTCATGATGAACCCTCTTCATTAAAGTGGAAATCTACAAGGGAAGAAGGAAGGTTGTGACTGATATTCACTCTGGTGTGTCATACTGTAAAGAGAGAGAAGTAATTTTCAGATTTGAATGAATAGGATTTTCTCACTCCCCCTCCTCATCCCCGCCCCTAACCTCTGTTTTAATGGATTACTTTATTGCATAAAACATACTCTACCTTTACAGTCCAAGTGCTATCCAATGTGCTCTTGTGTTGTTGTAAGAAAAACAAACAAAATCCAACCAACCAAACAACAACAAAAAAAAAAGACACAAAAGAAACAGGAAGTTTTTTTCATCCTTATTTCCAATGACTCCCCTGGCACTTTTACATGGAGAGCATGAGAGTATTTTTTTTACATTTCCAAATATATAGAATAAGGAATATCAATAAAAACATAATAATAATCATCATTATTATAACAAGGAAAGTAAAAATAACAGCAATTGTAACAATTGTAAAACCAGTATTACATTCTTCCTCCTTAGGACTTGCCCCTCGCTGAATTACGTTAATGTGCAGAGGTCGTATCTACACTGCATAGATAATTGCACCTGAACTGGTGCTTTCTGCATTGATTTAACCATAAGATTAAAATGATAAAGAGAACTCATGGCAATCTCAGTCCGTTTTAAAGTGCTTGATCCTCTTATAGATAATGGGAACCTGTCTTTCTGCTGTGGATGATGCTAAATTATATCTGCTTGTGGTATTCTATGATTCTATGATACTTTCTCCCATTACTTACCATAGACGTATTTAGACAAGGATTCCACCAAGTTTTAACCTTCTGGTCCTCCAGTCTTTGAAGAGAGATCAAGGAAATTGTGGCTTTCTGAGCCAGAGCATAGCTCTGGGCTAGCAGTTAATATGTTTACATACCAAGAATCCTAAGGCTAAATTTCAAACCTAGTGACTTTCCAGCTGAAGTACCTCTGGGATTGACTACAGCTACTGTGCTGAAACCCCTAGAACTGTCTGAACGATGTACTTCATACAATACACAAGGTAAAACCTACTTGCCAAGTGGACTGGTCCTGGGACCATGTACCTTTCTCCTCCCCACCTGCAAATACTGAAACAGCCCTTGCAGTAAAGCACTTGTGACTGATGTCAGGCAAAACAAATAGTCCAGCGTGCTGAGTATGGGAACCTTCAGAGTTTCAGTACTATAGGATTTGGATTTAAAGTTATTATGCCATAAATTCATAGATGCAAAATCAGGATGACAGCAGTCTTTATCTACTAAGGATATGTACGTGAACACACACCACTTGTATGGAGGGGAACATTAGCTGGCTTGTGTTCCTTCTTCTCTTCCTTACAGTAACCCTCTCTAGCAGCACCTTCTCCTAAGTGCTCTCCACCCTGCCCCAGTGCCCCATCATGTTTGACCTCTAAACAAAAGTTTTAGGTGACCCTTTGATCAAACTATGGAACAGTAACTCCCAGTTGTCTTTTCACTACTAATCTATTTTAAATCACATCCCAGTACTTACTGGGGTTTCCAAAGCTCACACAGGCATTATTGACCCTGACTCGTAGCTATGACCAAGAGGATCAAAGTTACAATCTGGCTTCAGAAAGATACTCTGCAGGAGCTGAAAACTGCAAGATGATTTTGGCAGGAGGCTGTGGGTTTTATATGAAATATAGTTAAATTCAGCTCTGTTCTGAAAAACTGTCTGTAAAAATAACTTCATGATATATATATATGTATATATCTATCAAACACATCTAATTTGCAAACAAAAAGACATATATTGTATTTGCCAGTCCTGCAAACTCACTCTAGGTTCTTACTGCCAGCCATAGCTTCCCTCCATTCCACCTATAAGCTGCAGCAGGCCCCATGAGCCCTCCTTGAGATGACTGTAGCACACTTCTTTCAAACTCTGCTGTCAGAGACACCTCTGCAGTCCCCTTAACATCAGTGGTTTTCCACAGGTAAAGCCAACAGAGCTTACGAATATTTCACTGATAAAGTACAAGGCCCTGTAGCTTCTGGCTCTTTGCTACCTTACTATTCAGAGACAGCAGTAGGGAAAAACAAAACAAAACAAAACAAAACAACAACAACAACAAAAAAAAACGGGCTCTAAAAATTATTTATATCTTCTTCATCATGTATTGTATTCATATTGGACGAATTCTACAGAAATTCATTCTGAATTGCTTCTGACTATCTGAAAAATTTATAACAGATTGATTTGTTTTCCCCTGGGCTGGCTTTTGATGGTGAGCTGCATTTGGAAGGGCCCTATCCTGCAATGAAATCTGAAAGAAGACTGAGCCAGCACGGCCTTAGGGCCAGGCTGGGACATAACCTGTTTCCACAGAGATGCATTTCTCAGCACACTGCCAGGAGCTCTGGTGAGTTGCTTTTGGAGCTGAAGGTGGTGGGAGGACTTACAGGGTATGAAGTTAAGCATAAACACAATGCAGAATCAACCTCAGGGTTCACATATGTATACTACTGAGTACAGAAATGCTCATCATTTGGATTTTCAAATTAAAATTTCAAATCTACAAGCCAAGAATATTTGAGTAAAATGTTTATGGTAAAACTTTCCAGCTGTGATATGCTTATGGAATTCTTACCTATAACACTTCTGAATGCAGAAATAGTCATACAAGGCATAAATACCCTTAGACAAATAAAGAACATGCTTGACCATATGTATGATTTTTTTTTTCACACTGTTGTTCAGCTTCCCTGCAGCTCTCAACATTAGTAAACTTGAAAGATCAGGAAAAAATCTGTTATCCTATTCTCATGTACCCGATTAGCTTGGTTAGAGACCAAAGGATGTTCTTAAACATTCTTTCCTATTTTTGCATTCACCATTCTGCATTAACCCACTTTCTTGACCTGAACTTTTGTTGAGTATCCTCTAGATTTTGTCATGTAGTTCTTCGCATAGGGTAAATTATACTTTACAAACATCCTCCTGTTTTGGTAATTTTCCTTTCATCCCTGGTGGCCATTTTCACTTTTGCTGTATCTATTATGAGATGGCATATGAAACCTTTGGGCATGTAGAATATTAATTCATCTTTGATCACATTCCCCTGTGTATCCTTCCCCACAGCTTTCTGATTTTCTTCCAAAATAAACTCTGAAGCAATTCAACACCTTCATTTTTACTCGTGTGATCTGTTTGATCAGTTCACTTTAGTTTTAGTTATCAGCACCTGCTCTGTTAATTTTTGTGGTTGTTATTTTTGTGTATTTGGTTTTGTTTTGTTTTACTTCCTGTGTTTGGATGCCTATCCTTTACAAATTTCTTCTTTTGCTGTTGTTTGGTTTTATTTCCCTGAATCCCCATCCACTTCAGAGAAATAAATATCAGAGAACAGCTGTAAAATACATCTCCCAAACTTATTATAAGACATTTCAAAGGAGGGAAAGGCTTTTTGCATCATCACCTTCCTGTCAATGCAGGACTTCTATTGAGTGATTTTACTAGCCTTCCTTACTCAAAAATGTCCCACAAGTAAGACCTTCCACTCCTTCAGAGGCTACAACTACTCTTATGTAGTAAATGGCTATTTTTTGTTCTTGTGCCTTAATCAAGATGACGGTAGGACTATCCCTGATTCCCGTTGCAAGATGATGTTGTTCCTTTTCCAGTCACATGTAGGTCCTTCCCTCACTGTCACACACTGTTAGCTCATGTAACTATCCCTTGTTGGTCGCTTTCTACTATCTTGAATTACCTTTGTTCTTCTCAAGCTCACTCTACCTTGTCAGTCTTGAGATTCTGTATCCTGCACACCAGAGACATTTTACACACCAAGATATCTGTAGAAATTTCCCCTCAAGAATGCATCTGAGTTAAGGGAATGTTGCCTGTATTTGTCTTGAAGCTAAATTTTCATCCTGAATAAAAACCCACAGCCTGAATCTCTTTGTCCATTTCCTTTCTGTTCCATGAGCCAATGCCTCTGCCTATGCAGCCCACAATTGCGTTACCCTTTTGCACCCATCCTCATGTGTATGTGAATGCTCATGTGTAATTTGTTGCCCACTGTCGCCTTGAGGTTTTTCCCTTCTATTGAATTTGTGGCTTCCCCCAGCCCAAGTTATTCTTCCCTTGGGGCATGCATTAGCTTGCATTTTTACAAGCTGAATCTCATTTTGCTATTCTCAGCCTGTATTTCTCTGAGCTGCTTTATATTACATTTCTTGATCCTGACTTGTATAATATCTCCCAATTTAGCATCATCTGCAAATTTAATGAATGTGGTTTTATTCTTCTGTCTTTATGATTATTAATAAAGGCATTAGGTAAATATTGGTCCTACAATAGGGCTCTGAGGCATTGCACACCCCCCTTCACATCTGCACCCCTTTTCACTGCATCCCAAGCTCTCTTCATTGTGCTGTCTGGCAGTACTCTTTCCTTTCAGCAGCAGCTCTTCTTCCATGTTTTGCTTACTTCTACATAAATGCAGTTAAAATCTTCACTTGCTATATTGCTGGTTTACCAAAATCCACATCTGTGGATTTACAGGTTTTGCTAGCATGGCAGCACATGAGCAGCACAGAATCCAAGCATACATGATTATTATGTTTTAAAATTATATATATATTTTTTTCAGGTATAGTTTATTCTCTGGACACAAAAGAAAGCAAGGTGATCTGGTAGGTGAATCGTTAGTTCACACCTTCAGCAAAATGCAACCAATTTTCTGTTAAGCCGGAGACTGCTCACATGCCCTTGGTAAATTGTGTCTCTATAAAATGGATTTATGCCATCAAATTTGTAGAATATATTGAAGCATGGAGATGGTAGCATGGACAGGCTAATTTTAACTGAAAGTTATGTTCTAACTCTTGCATAGCAGACATAGCTCATGTTTCTAATAAGTAATCTCTTCCTTTTCTTTAAGTGATTTTTTTTTTTTTTCAAAAGCAGTGCAGTTGCAAACATAGGCCTCTAGGTACTATTTCCAAAATATTCTATCTGACATTCCAACTATGGTATTGCTACATCAACCAAATGCACAAGACGTCTGGAAAGTATAACAAGTCTGCATATTCTTATGCCTGTGCAGCACTTCACCTTTCCTCTTTGCTATTCTGTTGTCAAAAAATAGATCAAAAAACAAGAGTATATTTCAGTCTCTCAAGCATTTTTGTGCCTGGTTATTTTTAAAACATCTTTTTCTTTCCTGCTTTCTTCCCCACTTTTTTTTTTTTTTTTTTTTTTTTTTTTTTTTTTTCTCATTGATAGATTTATAACTGTGCTTCTCTTTTCATCTATACCTGCAGATGGCATTTACTCTCACTTTTTCCTTTCTTAGCCGTGGTTGAATATTCTTGCTTCATTGCCTCCTTCCTTTTTCATTTCTAGTTGACAACATCATTGTAAAGGTGAACTAAAAAGAAAATTGGAAATTCTGTTTACTTCACTACTGTGCACTAAAGGCTCTACCTATGAAGTCTAACAGAGACGCTTATAATGAGAATACCCTGCACCAACAGACATGTCTTTTCTCTGCAGATCTCAACATGTCTTGCAGGGATGTTTAGCATTGCTGTTGTGTTGCTACACAAAGGTGGCCTTGAAGAGATTGAGAGCACAGGACAAGATTCATTGGTGTTATTATATCATGTATGCATTTCAAATCTTATTTCTTATTTATCTCTACTTATCACCCTTTTTATTCTTGAGGTAAATCCTGTTCCTTTTCCATCAAATGTGTAATGCTTTTTCTGACTAAACTTAATGTATATGGTGAGGTGAAAAAGACTTCCTGAGGCTAGACTTAGAATTTGTTGCAAATATCTGTAGTGGAATTATGTCCTGTTTCCAGGGATCTGTGCATGGGAGGAAGCAAATCTAAGCATGTGTTCAATGGAGCTCAGGTATAAATCACCATTAAAATGTCTGCTGCTTTAAAGTACTGCTTCCATTTTGGGAGTATTGCTGGAAGATTGGGCCTGAAAGAAGGTAAGTAATAGAAGGAATGACTTCATTTTTGCCTGATCTATGAGATCTGTATCTTTCTGAACAGTAAGAACTATTTCTAGCAAGTTTCGCTCATAGGTTTTTGGTGGCCATGGCAACTAAGATCCTCATCTACCCAGCAAAATGTGAATAGAGAGAATCCAAAGTTTTCAGTTACCCTGCCTCTCCACGTGCATTTCTGTTCCCCCACCGCTAGGTTTTGTACAATCTCCTTCAGATTTTTCCCTAACCATAGCCTGGAGGAATGAACTTCAGTAGTGAGGTTCCTTGTTTTGTTATATTTGCTGAAATTGCCCGCCTGTATTTATTCTTTATGATGATGGCTTTCTCATATTAAAATATCAGTGAGACATATAGAGAACCGTGGGGTGAAACCATGGCCAGTCCTCTGGGAAATGCAAAGACCGTCCTCCTACTGATTAATCCAGAACCCATAACTCCTTTTCAGCTATTACATTTGTAGACCTGAAAGCAGTCTTTCTTCAAAAAAGCCTGCTTTTATAAAGCAGAGAAACACATTCACAGGAATGGGAAGAGGTTTAACATTTCCTAGCAGAAAAGCAAAGAATGAAGATATTCTTTTATATTTTTTTCCCGTTTCTAAAAATGTGTAAGTCTAACTGAATTTGTCCATCAACACTTTAGCATGTACCATCAGTTTGTCCAAAGGTAATGTCCTTCAGTCACTATTGACTTGGCAGACCTGTAACTAACAATCTAAAAGTGAAATTCCTTGTTTAATTATCTGTGTCTTAAATCACCCTTTTCCCCATTGTAATAATTAGTGGATAGCTATACTGATAATTATCTGTTCATTTATAAATCTCTCATCATCTGTTACCTTTGAATTTGCTCATTTGTTTCTGTATGAAAACACAGCTATTACCTTTAAAAGAAATACAGGACAGCCAGAGAAGGAATCAGAAGGAGACACACAATTATCTTTGGAAATAAGGAACAAATGAGGAGACAGTTGGGAGCAGGCTCTCTTTTAAGTTTTAGGTGACTGCATTATCTTTAGGAAGAATTGAAGCATTGAAGACTGTGCACAGTGAAAAGTGTTGTGAATTTCCTGACAAACATTGATATTACCTGGATTTATGAGGAAGTATTGTTTGTGTTCAATTTAAATTTTAAAAGATTCAATATACCAGTTAATAGATTATTATTATTATTATTATTATTTTTAACTTGGAAAAATCCTTCAAAATACACACAAGCAGAGCTTTGGAGGAAAGATTATGTCAACTTTTTGTACAGAGGGTGTTTGTCAGAGACCACATGTATTCTCAGTCTGGCAGGGTGAGAGATGATGCAACGATGAAGGTGGCAATGCATCCCGTTTTTGTGTGAAACTATCCACTCTGAGATGCTGAAGTGACTGAGATTACTTGGCTGATTTCTCAACAGAGTTTCAACCATGGTGCTGTTGGGTTGCATTTGGCAGCAATTCCACCCTCAGAAATTGTCAGGCAAAACACAAGAGACCTCTTGTACTGAAATATTGTGGGATGAGGCCATGATAGAAAACCTGTCCACCAGAAGCCTTATTGTTCTTGAACATTTAAAGTAATTGTCACATCTGAAGGTGGCATTGTTTTATGTCTCTGGAAAAGGAAGACTGTTGCTAAGAGTTAAATTCTGTAAATATATTTGGGGAAATGGTTATATAAAGAGACAGAACATAATTTAATGAAGGGCAGAAGGAAAATATGAAAAAATCTGATACAATTTGCCATGTTGTTATCTGTCTTCTTCAGTTTCTTCTTTCTGGATAGTGTTGGCCCCTGCTTCTCTAGCCTAATACAATAAGATAGTGACACCAGGATTTTGTCTATTCCCTTTTTGATATATTTGTTGAGTAACATAAAGGATTAACTGCTTTAAAAGATAGATTTCCAGCAGGGACATAGAGATGGGGATCCTGGAGTGTTATAAAAGAGATACTGCCTTCTTCCTGACCAGCCTGACAGTATCAAATTTAGGAAATACAGTGTCTCCTGAGAGAAAGTGATCTCTGCTTTCCAGAGAGGTAAGATGCTCTCTATGCCTTATCTTTCTTATCTGTCTTTCCTTTCTTCTGCTATATTCATGTGAATGTGATACAGGCCTGGGACTACTCTCATGAAATATACATTTTTGTGTCAACTTATTTCTCCTGAGTTCTGTGATTTAACCTTGTTGCGGGTATATCTGTAAAATAAATTCCCACATTTTAACAGATATAGAGAGAATGAGTCTAAATATTATGCTTACTCTGTATACAGGAACAAAAATAATATTGCCTGGCCTAAACTATATCTCTGCTCTTCAAAAGCCCATCTGAGACTAATTGTACCTGCCTAGCTAAATCAAAACAGAGTGAGAGCTTGTTGCAAGAGATGGGATTAGAGGCTATGACTGAAGTATCTCAGGTCTCCCTGATCAAGGCAAGCTATAGTGTAGCCATGAGAAAAGAAAGAAGGCAGATGAGAGAAGCTATGACTTAGAATTAACATCACAGATATAATGTCACAGGCAGGGAAGACCTTTTGCCATATGCTTTGTGAATAAGTTCCATTCAGGTTGTGTTGTGCACTTGCAGCAATGCTTGTATTTCTACGTGAGTAGAAACACCTCTTTATGCGGAGGCATTCCAAGGGAACAAAATTTAAATCAAAATAGACCATCCTTTTTCTGAAGGTTTAAAAAAGTAGTTTATTCTAGCAATAATCCCCTTAGAATTGGTTATTACCACTATTAATGACTTCCCAGTTAGAATATTAATGGCCCATAACCAAAATCTGCTGGTAACGACTGATTTCAAAGGGTATTATTGCTTAATTAATGATATTTCACCTACCTGCAGTCAGCTTTGTAGGTACCCATTTTACTCTATATTTCAGGATGCTAAAACCAGTTATTACATGTGAAGGAAGCATCACAAAAAGAGGCAGAGGACATGCTTATTTTCTGGTTGTTTTGCATTTTGTGTCCTGTCATATAACTTGCATCAGAATTTACTTGTCTCCTATTAAAATACAGGTTCTTATTAGGAATTTTATGTGCAGTGAAATTGAATGTTGAAACTGTATAATGAAAAACAATGCCAGCTTTTGGGAGAGGCTGGTTGATGGAAATTTAAAATATATATTTTCAATCATTGTTTTATAGATCACCTCTTTTTCCACCTCTTTTATCTGAACGACAATTTCTTTCACAATATCCCATTTTCATGCTTCGGTTTGTCATGTCCTATTTAGAAGCCTTGTTTGATGTCTTGATACCATGATCACATTTGTTTGCAATTTACAATTCATGTTAATTTAAAAGGGTAAGTTTTAGAAATACAACTGGTGACATGAAGTAAGCTGAAATAGGGTCACTGGATGCCACGTCCTGGGTCACACGATGACTACAGGCTGTGAAGGGAGTGATAACATTTTGGTATACTTATTGAAAAGTCACAAACTTTGATTTCCTGTTGTTTGCTGGGGTGTCCACTCTTCTCTGTGCCTGTAGATGTTATGCTCAGGAATAAGGCATAGTGAAAATCCTTTGTAACAAGCGTATCAGCAGTCTTGTTCCTGTTTGCTGCTGTACTGTGTCATACCCTGAACAACAAAACTGAGAAAACACTTTCATGCAGAGACTCTCAGGGTGTACCAAACTAACTGTGTTGGCATTCTGTGGCTTTGACATCTTCAATCCTCCTGTGACTAAGGATTCTCAGGAGTCATTCTCATATACCCTTACAGGAGTAATCTTATTCACACAAATGCTTCCACTTCATAGTACCAGAGCACTGTGGGACTGTAAAGATTATTATTCCTTTGACCATAAATCTGACTGTGAGCTCAAGCTTTGAGGTAATAATTTCTTTGAAGATTTATTTATTTATTTATTTTAAATGTAGCATCTCATGGAATTTTTGAAAAAAAATATTCTAGTGTATTTCTGGTATTCATTCTTCTTCAGCAGAATACTTCAGAAAATGCAAAGCTTGAGTTTATACAACTTCACATTGAATAGCACTTTACCTTTCCACTTAGTAACATTTTCCTTTAAAGTCAATTTTGATCTGTTCTTCTGAACATCTCTCTAACCTGTCTTATTTCTGGACCCCTCAGCTGAGAGACTAAGAGCTTCACAAAGAACACAGGGAGGAGTTCAGTGCACGCACAGATGGTAAAAGCTCAGATGAAATTAAAATTAAAAAAGTATTTAAATTAAAGATAATCTTTCATTGTCTAAGAAAATAGGGTAGCCATACAAAAGTGTGGTTGTTCCTTGTGTTCCTGTGGGCATTATTGCTTTCATTTAAACAAATTTTGGGCTACCAAAAGATGATAATTTTAATTTGAGATGAAGGTCTACCATCTGTGTACATAGTGGACTCCTCTCCCTTATGTATTATCTACACAAATAACACCCATTTTATTGTATGGGGAATGTGATGAAGATAATGAAAGTGAATAGAGCCAGGTGCTGATCAAACAGATGTTATTTTAGTCTGACTCTACCTGGATCATCAGTGTGCTTCAACACAGGCATACATCATTCCCAATATTCTAAACCTGAGCTAACCATACTGGTTTGCATTGTGATTTACTGGGTGAACATAAAGGAATAAATAGAGGTTACCACACTCCAGTGTTTTTTGTTGCAGATTTCTGGAGGTGAAAAGCTATACACAGCTCCAATGGGTCACTCACCTCTGCCAGCCAGTCTTCCAAAAATCTAGATGTTAATTTTTTGTCTCTACTGACATTTTCAAACCAGTGAGGTGAGGAAAATAGCATACAAATGTTGTGGAATATTTACACAATCTGCTCTATAAAATCCAGCAATACTACATAGTCTTTATCTGAACTTCTTCAGATATAGAGTTAAATATCTCAATATAGCCCATGTGGAATGTAGGTTAAAGCTGATTTTAATGCTAAACTAAACACACTTTAAATCCATTTCAGTAAGATAGTTTAATTAACTAGGCCACTTCTCCTAGCCCCCTGTACTCAATGGAAATTAATGGCACTCAGAATACACATTCTCAGTGTCTTGCTGGTGTTTGCTGCCTATGAATCCTATCTCCCATCCCACACCTTGCACTTACACGAATGATTAATTACCTCCAGAACTCATTTCCTCCTAAGTGGCTTCACAGTATTTTTCTTCTGTGGGTGAGCCAGCACAAAACCGTTCTCAAAGGTGTCAGTACCATTGTGCCAGTCATTGTTTCTGATAGCTTATGCTAAGATATAGAATACAAAAGAATTATTTTATTACCTACTTACTTCATACTCTATCACTTACCCAAGGGCAAAGATGAGGGTCTTTTTCATATTTAAAATGGTCTGTTATTTTTGTGTGGAGGTGGAGGTAGGACTTTTAGGCAGACTCAGAAATGAGCACTTGTTTAATATAGCAGCCAGGTAAAGACAGTCCGAGAAATGATGCAATATTTTGCAGGGAGAGGAAGTAGCCCCTCTTCTAAATGTGAATGCTGTTGAGACCATTACATAGACCAGTCACTAAAACAACTAAAACACCCTTGTGCCTTGTGTCACAAAGAGGAGTGCAATATAAGAGCTGGATTTTCTGCTTCATGAGATTCCCACATGTAAACCACTTTTTTTTTTTTTTTTTTTTTTTTTTTTTTTTTTTTTTTTTTTTTCCAGAAGGGAATAAGAAACAGGACTCTGAAAATCCTTTCAAGTTAAATTCTGACAAAATCCAACCTTCAGAGTTCTTACCTGAAGAGCACTGCCAAAATGTCAAGTTGAGATGAAACCCTGACAGGTCACTTTGGTGTGGGCTGTAGAAAGAGACCTTTGAAAAGTTGTCTTTGTTTCCACACACAAATCAGATACAAAATCCTATTCTTGCTCTTAAGCTCTTAGCCACTGATATTAGCTCTTTGGTTGTAATCCTGGAGGCCCCTAGCAGCAGTGTAGCTCTGTCAACTGGGCACTCTGTTAAATCTTTGTAACAGAGAGTTACTACCCCAAAGGACCTCACATTAAAAGGGCAACAGGACACTGGAGGTGATGTGGAAAATGCTGCTGTACTTAATGGGACTGAAGCAAAAGCCATCCAGGTCCTTTCTTCCAGCACTGGCAACAAGCAGAGGCTCTGATATAGAGACATGAGTTCTCAGCGGGTGCGAGAAAGGCAAGGTCTAATGCGGCTGGTCTGCACATGCAGAGCAAGCTGAAGGCACCGTGGTTTCCTGCAATTGTAATGGAGATTTCTGTGGAGGGGTACCATTTTCTGGTAGAAACTAATCCTGATTGGAATTCACCACAGGAAACATTGATTCACTGTTGCCTGCATGTCATAACATCTGGGCTTCTCAAAAGTTTATGCTATATTAAAAAAGTTATGATACAACTGAAGAATTTCTCCAAAACATTTGATTGAAAATATAAGACTTTTTTTTTTTTTTTTTTTTTTTTTTTTTTTTTCTTTTACTTTGTAACATATTCCTGATGTGATCCTTGTAGAATTATTTGGCACTGGATCTGATGTTTTGTCTTTAATTTTAGAAATTTGCTTTTCACATATGTCACAAGTAGTCACTCCTCCTTAAATCTCTGAAGACTTTATATGCAGTGTTACGTAAACTGTCTGTTACAAAGAAACATGGGGTTTCACATGTGCAAACAAATCAATCTCACGTTTCCAAAAACGAGATCCTACAGGATTCAGCTGGTTGTAGACCCAGGCCATGGCCACCCACACTCTTCCTCACTGCTCTGCTCACCTGTCTGTACAGAGGATCACTGAGATGGTTTCATTCCTTTAAGGAGGGGACACGGAGGCATTGTCTGCAAGGACATGGTTTTGACCATGTAGAGCCCTTTGCACTCTTGCCCATCACCATGTAGGGAACACAGATGGGCAGCCCTGTCTGACCCATTTGCCTCTTCTAGACTCCTCCACTCACTAAGCAGCTCCCACAAAAAGCAGTAGTTGATATCAGAGTTGATAAAGAGGGAAAATATTGGGCTGTATCTGTTATACAGATCTACCTATTGTACAACTGGTACACAGTCACAAACAACACCACTAACTGCAGAACAGCCCAGGGATCATTTATGTCTGACATTTTCCAAGCACCTACTGCTGTGTGGTTCCTTTAAGCCAATACAAGCATACTTATTATTATTGCTTGTTATGGCAACAAATTCAACCGTGTTTTATGGATTGCCAACACAGCTGATTGGCATGAAATAAAAACGGCCCGTGAAGACAAATAAGGCTAGTTGAACAAGGTAAAGATTATTAATTTTTTAATGTATTTTTCCTGAATAGGAGGGTGGGTTAACTATCTGTTGGAAAGACAGTGTAAATCACCTCACATCACACCTTGTAGAAGAAGAGAAAAGATGTGTCTCTAGAAGGAAAAGCAATCAACAGAAGGGGTGGAGAAAAAATATAAATCAGGATGTTTTATGCTTTATTCCACCCTGTTTTTGATTGCTTTTCCTTCTGTAACCTCCCTCCCTCCTTCTCCCCGCTCCCCTGTCCTTCACTAGTAACTCAGCTTACATCTGCACATACCTTCTCACATCATTTGAAAGCCTTACAAAAGTAAAAACATAGTTTATAGGATGGGTTGAATGTTGCATTACCTCTCTTTTCATTCCTGTCTTGACAGGGCAATGTCACAGAAAGTTTTGAAACAATAACTCACATTGAATTTGCACTTTGCTGCTGAGCTGTGTACTAGATCTTGCTGGATTGTTTCTAAAATGTCCAAATCCCAGTGACTCTGCACCATGTGAGTGCAAGGCCACGCTGATGATACCTTCTGAAAAATATTTGCGGTTCTTGACATGGAGATCATCCCAGCCCAAGCCATTACCAGGAAGAGACCACCTTGCTGATTTACCCGCTAATATGACTTGTCTTGGGACTGAGACAAAAAGCAGGGTCCTATGCCAGGACAGATTCTGCTTTTCTTGACTGCATGTTTCTTTTTCTGTCCATTAGTTTTAAGTGCCAAATTGCTGTTCTTCGTTTTATTTTATTTTATTTTATTTTTTTATCATGTGTTGAAACACCTGTTTTGAAGAGACCTGCCACTGAGATTGTACACCTTTCTTTTCTACAATCTCTATTGGAAAGGATAATTTTAGTGGGATCCCAAGTGTTAGGCTCTGTCTCTGAGTGATTTTATGACAATGCATGACAGCTGCAGTCTTACCTATTCCATTTAGATTTTTTGGAGAAATTGCAATATTCATACATGTTCCTTGTGATGAAACTGAAATAAGAAACTTCAGCTCTGTCTTTATAATCCTCTTAGGAAAAGTATGATAGTCCTCTTCTGGATATACCGTTATCAGGCACAATTACATGCTGGTTTTTCTGAGAGGAAGAATCAAGAGCTGCGTTTCAATGCTAAGCTAAGGCACATAATGATGTATGTACTTGTGCTAACACATCTGCTAGATATATGATATATACTTCAGAGGGGTGAATGTAGTCAATGAAAATAGCAAACAATCTGTGGGTAATGACAAAGATGATCTCTGCTAGTCTTTTCCTGCAAATCTTGCTTAGGTGGCATACTTAAAGAGTACAATCAACAGATTTTCAACAAAAACTTTTAAATTTGTGGGCCTCAACCTGACAGGTACTATCCATAGGACAATAAGGTCTAAATGGGAAATATAAGTTAAGATTGTTTCATTCCTTAATTCAAAGAGCAACTTTACTTTTCCTGTTTATTGAGAACATATTTCACAATGCTTCTTAGGTGATATCACAGTTTTATGTCGAAACATGAACATAGCTGCTGTAATACGGCCTGATTTACAGAACATCCATGAGGACAAGCAAAAACAACATCACATTTCATGGACTTTTTTTTTTTTCCTGTGGGGAAACAAATACTTTAAAGAAAATGATATATAGTGAAGTCACGCATTAGACTGCAGAGTTTGGTCCTGTTATAAATCCTACAGTGGTTCCCTTACTCCAGGGTGAACAGGTCTAGGTGGCTGATGATATTGCTTCATCCATGCTTTCAAAATAGACTTAGGAGCTCCATCACTGGTTGCTGTCAGTGGCAGTTTTTTGTGCTTCCTTTGGAGCTCATCTTTTGGGAATGTCATCTTAATCATATAGGATAAATTTAAAAAATTGTACAAATCAAAAATATACAGTTTATACAACTTTATATCAACAAGTTTATATCTTCCCACCAAGTTCTTAAAAACACTTCCAAGCAAGGCTGAATTTAATTAGAAAGGATGCAAATATTCCTATTCTCATATTACAGACGGACAAATTAAGGCATGAATGAGTTTCCTGATCTGTGTAATGGTGACCTACAAGGTTTTGGCAAAAACAGGGAAAGAATCCAGATGAACAGGAAAGGAACAGTTTTCCTGGTACAGACACATGAAATATTAATTTCTTGATGATCTCTTATAGAAAAGATCTAAGTGATTAAGAAAAAAGATGGGGAAATGTAATACAAATGTATTTATTTATATATATGTATACATGTATATATATGACATCCAAAATGCCTGTATCATTCCATGTTTGTACTACTTTTTACAATCTACACTCAAAAAATCCCCCAAATATTATTCCAATGTACTTGTAGGTAATCTTGTCCATGAGGTATATTAGTTGTTAAAGATAAAGAACTTAATGATGCATCATTTTTTCCCCTTTCCTTTTTTTTTTTTTTTTAAAAAAAAAGTATCTAACCCTTACTATCACAAGAATTATGCCGCTTAGTACAGAAAGAGACAATAGAGAGGAAAAGAATCCATATTTTCTTTCTCTTTATATGCTTTCAGAGATGAGACATAAATTGCAGTGAAGTTAACAAACACCAAAACCCTTTGGCATTTGACACGAGCCTTTTCTCTTTAATTTGGCATCCTAATAATACTTGGAGTCCCTTCTTTCGAGCAAGTCACTGGCAGATGCTTTACTGTGTCTGTTGTTTCTCCTCTGGGGCTGTACATTAGGTTAAAATATCACAAATAGCTGCTATTAAAGTGTGAGTCACAGTAACTATAATTATTCATGACAGCCCAAGAAAATGTGACATGTTTAGGAAATTCTGTCATTGATGCTAACGCTCAGATCTTCAGGCAAATGTTTAATGACATACTCAGCATGATGTGCAAACTCCATTGTCTACCAAACAAAAGGTTACTACTAGAGAACTATAGATATTCGGAAATGTCACTAAACAATAGGAGCTCTTTTCTTCCTGATCACAGAGAAAAGATAAGAATCAGGCTGATATGAACTGCATAAAAAGGAGGCTTTTTACATATGCAGTTATTTTTGTTTGACTCCTGCAAATTTTCTGTTTTAGAATATCCTCTGTGCTTAGTGCAGAGCCATGGCTTTCCTCTTTTGTTTTGATTTAAGCTGTTGTCTGGCAGTAAGCATCCAGGCTTACTACTGTTCAACTGCTTTTATTCCACTGCACAGGGAAGTAGGAGATAACTAACACACACACACCCTCTGAGACCACACATCACAAAGCAAGAAATCCTTTCTGCAGGCAGGCCCTGTGCTACCTGCAACATTGGAGTAAGCTTTCCTGGGCTCATACTCACTGACATTTACCTTTGGACACCAAGTAATGACTCAACCTTTGTGTTTACTGTTAGAAACAGGGCTATCTTAGCAACATCCCAATGACACATAAGATATAGAGAACACCTAGGACTTTCGGATTTTAATGCAGGTAATGTAAAGAGGTGCAATGTGATCTACAAGTCACAAGAACATGTGTAATATTGCAAAGTTAGCTTGTAGCCATCGAAAGTCACTTCAAATTATCAGCTGTATGAAAGGGAATAAAAGGAGATTGTTCCATTTCATCCACAAAGACCAGCAAACCTGCTAACAGCAGACCTGGAAGTACAGCTTAAATATGGCAAGGGAACTCCTCTGTAGTGCTGTAAAATGCCATGGAAACTGCCCGCTTGGCTTCCCTCTGTTTCATGCAGGGGGCAATTGATTTTGCCTTTTACTGTGCAAGAGTGAGCATCCAGTGGTGAAACAGAGATGGGTTTTTGAACTGCTCAAATGTATGATGGGTCTTAATCACGATGTTATGACAGGTTAAGAGTTTAAGCCTGCACAGCTTGGAGATGATGAAGCTGCCTAGGGATGGGAACTCACTGCAGCGTATTAGCACCTAAATCAGGGTTATGAAATCCTGGGAAAGGAGCGAACTGAACAAAAAGCAAGAACAGAATGTACAGATATCCCTGCGGATTAAAAAGGTGGAAACAATTTCAAAGAATTCCGTTCTTGGAGGGCAAGGATTGCTGATTGATTTCTGCATCTCCAGAGAAAGTGACAGAGGTTTTGATGTTTTAATTTAAAGAGGAACAATATCACTGGTGATTAATCCACTTTTTTAGTCTGTCTCTGCATTTCCTGTGATGGGGAGCTGGGGAGCTGTAGGATTCACTGCAATACTGTTACAAACCCCAGCTCAGTGGAAAGCTGGGGCCTATGCAGCAGTAAACATCAGGGTTGCCATGAAACACATCGTATTTCCACCAGGCCAAAATGGGTTGCTACAGCCAATGCTGCTTAGATAGGTGCTTGGAAGTCCCACAGTCCGCCTTTCTGTGTATCTGGAGTGCATGGCTGGGTTACCAAGCCATCTGAAAAGCAACGTGAGCTGAGCCTTGAGTGTGAATCTGGGCTCTCAGTCAAAGCACAGAGTAGGGTGTTCTTCATGTTATGAGCTTCTCTGCCCCCCATGGGAGCCCTCCCCTCAGCTTTTTGCCCTCGGTGTCAGCATTGCTTCAGTCCAATGGGTAACATGCAGAAAAGGACAAATTTATAGCAGATGACAACTGTGATTTTTTTTGGCACAGTTTTCAAAGCAGGCTCAGTGGCTGACTCTTGGAGGCTGTGGATATCTATCTCCAGATGACTGTTTTGGGAAACTAAGCCCTTGTGAGCTTTGTGTAGCTTACACAGAGATACGCAAAACCCAAAGAAAGATGGGATTTAAGATTCACCTGTCTGCTCAGAATTTCCTAAATACACATTTATATAATGTCTTTCTGATTCCTGTAACACTGCTTAACTCTCTATAAACATCTTCACAATAGCCAGGGAAAGCACATCGAGCAGCCTCATCACAGGAAGATAAGGCTGAGGAGAAAGAAAGAAGCTGAACAATCTCAGACTGAGTGCAGCTACTTGAAGAACCTAATGAATAACTGTCTGCAGCGCTAGTAGAAGGCTGGGAAGAAAGGGCAGGGAAGGAAAAAGAAGGCATTTCTTCTATTCTGTAATGGAAGCATGAGAACTAGAAGGATGGATGAAGACAGACAAACTTCGAAGAAAAGCAGAACGCAAGGTTAGTCATTTTTTCATATTCATATGGCAGGAGAGGCATAAATGAGAAATAAGCTCAACTATTGGATTTTGCATCTTGGCAAAAGGAGAAGCTTGAGCTCACCTGTGTCTGGGTGTCCAGCTTTAAGAAGATAAGGGGGATTGGAACTGGAATGCCTCTTTCTCTATACTTTTGTGTTATCTGCATGTAGGAGACCCATGAGGATGCAGCCATGAGTGATGTGTCCCAAACTGGACCAGAGAGGCTGAACTCACACCCTATTAAAGTCTGAAAAGTTCAGAAAACAAAACAAAACAAAAAAAAATGAATAGGAGAATCTGTGCAGAGCAGGAGGTATGTCCTAAAGAAGGCTATAGCAGTTATCTGAAGCAACCATCAGTATGCCAATTTTAATGATTTTTAGAAAATGCAGGACATTCTAAAGCCCCACCTAAATATATCTAGCTATCCATGATGCCAGTGTGCTTGTACATAGGTGTGTTTCTGACATTACCAATGCCTTTGCAAGTGGCCAGAGAGAAACACTGGGACTCCAGGAGGTCCCAGAGGCCTAACATTTTTCTGCAAACAAAGTACAACAGAGGAAGATTGGCAGACATTAGAGAATTACTGTCTGAGTTAACATCAATGGAAGCTTTGTTGCAAGCCTCTTTCAGGGAATTACAATAAAAGGTAGAGTGACTGAGGTTGAGGCAGGCTTAAACAAGCATTCAGATACAGTTACAGATACAGATAAGAGACTTCAGGAGCTTGAAAGCAAGGACCTGAAAAATAGATAATTTGCGGAGCTGAGAGAGAAGAAATAACACTGAATTGAAAGAAATCCCAGACCAGGCTGACATAAAGAATGAGGAACTCTGGAACTCTTAAAATTAAAAAAAAAAAAAAAAAAAAAAAAAAAAG